>CM066317.1:16955369-18155369 GCA_033807775.1 Saussurea involucrata
TATCGGTGTTTTCTACTTCACATACTCTCTTCCTTGGATTAGAGATTTCTTTCTCTTTATCCTTGAAAGGAAATATGTGTTCAAAGAATTCAGCCTCAATTGATTCCAAAATTGTGTTGTTGTGGATATCTTCATTGTTTGACTTATAGACTAGAAATCTATAAGCAACACTATTGCTTGCAGGACCAAGATATATACAACCAATGGTCTTTGGTCCAAGTTTTATCCTTTTGGGTAAAGGTACTTGAACCTTTGCAAGGCAACCCCATACTTTCATCCTTTTGTAGGAAGAAAGTTTTCCTTTCCATAGTTCATAAGGAGATTTATCGCTCTTTTTATGAGGAATTCTATTAAGTATCATGTTTGCAGTTAAGCATGCTTCACCCCATAAGCTATGTGGTGCTCCCGAAGTAATGAACATTGAATTAATCATGTTTTTCAATGTTCTATTTTTCCTTTCGGCTACTCCATTTTGTTGTGGAGTATAGGGAGTCATGGTTTGGTGAACAATGCCATGATGAGAACAAAATTCTGCAAATTCCTTAGACTCATACTCTCCTCCTTTATCGGATCTCAGAATTTTTATTCTTTTATCAAGTTGGTTTTCAACTTCAGCTTTGTATGTCTTAAACATATTCAAAGCTTCATCTTTAGTATGTATTAAGTATACATAACAATATTTACTGCAATCATCAATAAATGATACATAATAGTTCTTTCCTCCACCTGTGGGTGTGGCTTTGTAATCACATAAATCACTGTGGATTAGTCCAAGTACTTGATTAGACTTTTCAACAGATTTGTGTGGATGGCTTGAGTATTTTGATTCAACACATACTTCACATTTTGTCTTGTTTTCCATGGAACACTTGGGTAATAATCCAAGTTTTGTCATCCTTTGTAAGGATCGAAAGTTAACATGTCCTAGACGAGAATGCCATAAGGAAGAAGAGTCAAGCATGTACATAGAAGCAGAGCTAGAGCCTGCGGTTTTATTGCTATTTACAATATTTACACATTAGTGTTCATCACACTAAGTTTAAAGAGCCCCTCATTAAGGTAGCCCTTGCCAACATACATCCCACCCTTAGTAATTACAAATTTGTCAGATTCAAACACCATCTTGAATCCTTTGTTACTAAGTGTGGGTCCAGAAATCAAGTTCTTTGTAATAGCGGGTACATGCAAGACATTGGTGAGCACAAGTTCCTTTCCCGATGTAAGCTTGAGGTTCACCTTCCCCTTTCCTTCAACTTTCGCAGTCGTGGCATTTCCCATATACATGGGTTCTTCATCATCAACTTTTTGGTAAGTAGCAAACATGTTTTTGGAGTCACAAATGTGTTTGGTGGCACCGGTATTAACCCACCAATCGGTCACGTTTGTAACCATAAAAGCCTCAGTTACTCCAACGAATTGGCTTGGAGAATTGACCACATTGGCTTGATGTGGGTTTCCACCGGCACCTCCTCCTCCGGCACCTCCTCCTCCGGCGCCTCCTCCTCCGGGACCACCATGGTCTCTTCTATGGCGGCAATCCTTTACTCGATGCCCCGGCTTTCCGCATACCCAGCAACTCAACACACGCTTCTTGAAAGGCTTTCGTTGTACGGATAGTGGGTTTGAAGCATTGAGGTTATGCTTGAAACCCGTGGCCTTTCCCTTTCCTTTTTGGAATTTTGTCCTTGATGAGTTACCGATAACCATGTTTGCATTTGGTTCCAACAAGGTAGCATACGCCTTCTCGTTCATCCGATTGTCCTCCTCCACCCGTAGTTTGAGTATCAATTGCTCAAAACTCATATCATCGGACAAATGTTTAAGATAGAGTTTAAAAATTTTCTAGGATGGAGGTAACTTGTCAATAATGGAACCAACAACAAAATTAGAGTTGATACCCATACCTTCGATTTCCAATTCATGGACCAAGATTTGAATTTCTTCTACTTGTTTCACGACCGGTTTGGAACTCGTCATCTTAAAGTTCAGGAATTTGCCCACGACAAATCGTTTGGAACAAGCGACTTCCGACTTGTACTTTGATTCCAACGATTCCCATATTTGTCTTGCCGAAGCGAAGGATGAATAAATGTCATAGAGACCATCATCCAGACCATTAAGAATATAATTTCGACAATTATATTCATTTGCGTTCCAATTATCAAAGGATCGTTGGAACGCAACCACTTCAATCTGGGATGGGGCGTTCTCTCCCTCTTCAACCGGCGGTGCCGGTGCTTGATCGGTAAGCACGTTAGAAACTTTCAAAGTCGTCAAGTAGAAAAGCATCTTTTGTTGCCATCTCCTGAAATCGGAACCCTTGAATTTTTCGGGTTTCTCCACATGCGATTTCAACAAGAAAGAGTTATCCATCGTCAACGAAATTTCTGTCTAAGATGTTACATATGACACATATATGTTTGGTACTATAAACGTAAGTTTTATAAAGTACTCGGTTAAGACACTTAGATATTTGTGATGTCCTATAAACCCGATTTTATTGTAATGACAAGGTTCTAAAGCTATTCTTTAGACCAAGCCAAGATTCAATAGAAAGGTTATATATCACCGTAAGTCATTTAACATATGATTTTTCGGATCTTTCTGAAACTGATGATGAAAAAACACTTTCACCCCAAATGAAAATTCATGAAAAAACACTTGGGTATTGGTAAAGCCTTTGGGGATGTAGTGGAAGCTTATTTACCCATGGTTCAAATCCAGGCACCACCAAAGCCCTTGTGGCCATGGAGGTTCACCTGCGATGACTCCAGGCCATTCGTGGTCGCCCGGGGATTAGTCGGTGCGCGTAAGCTGGCCCGGAAACCCACAGTTACAAAAAAAAAATCATGTAAACCTAACCATTATTTATCAATTAGGTATTAATAAACACACAATAGTACATATATATATATATATATATATATATATATAAGGTTTTCAAATTATTCCTCTCCTATATATATATATATAGAGAGAGAGAGAGGTTCAAACGAGAACGCTAACTATTTAAGGAAACACGAGAACAGTCGCTCATGTACAAAATCATATGTGGTTTTACACTAACAACAAAAAACTGGACGCGAGCGACTTTAGCCACGACTTAAAAGTCGCGGGGCAAGTCGCGTGAATCCTATATGATTTTGTACGTGAATCATGTATGATATTGTACATGAGCGGTTGTTTTCGTGTTTTCTTAAAGAGTTAGTGTTGTCGTTTGAACTCATCTCTCTCTCTCTATATATATATATATATATATATATATATATATATATATATATATATTGAGAGAGTGAGAGAGGAGTTTTCAAATATAAAACATGTAATTATTACAAATTATACAAATCAATCAATTGAAATATTTATGGTGGAAACCCTAATATTCTTGCAGAATTTATAGCCGGCCAATTAAAAAATCGAGTTTCTTTTCAGGGCCTTTCCCTCTGGGGGTAGGAAAATCATGATCGGGATAGCAGACCAAAAACTAATTTAAGGATTCATTTATTATGATTTAGATATTCATGGAATATGATTAGAGTTCATTAAGTATGTTGGACAACCAAGGGGGGGGGGGGTTAGGTTGTATTATAAAAAATCTTACTTTCAAAAATTCTTTTGTAAATAAATACAGAGTAAATATAGTACAATACAGAAGAGTATAAATACAAACAGATACACAGAGATTGTATAAATAAATATAAATGCAAAGCAGTTTATATAAACAGATATAATAAAGCACAGCGGAAAAAATAAAGAGATAAAGGAAAGAGAATACTTGACACCGAAATTTTAAAGTGGTTCACCAATCACGCGGTTGGCTAGTCCACCTCGAGAAAACACTTCTCGGAGATCCAATAAGAAAACGTGTTCTTTACGGTAGAACACAAACCTTAGTACAACAAACGCGAATCACTCTTCTTTGAGAGAATTATGTGGATCACTCACTCTATTCAAACACTTACAAGAGGGTATAATTTTAATATGAATAATCACTCTTGTATAAGGTTTATCACTTGGATATTTTTAGAGAGTTTGATCACTTGAGTTGTGTTGCTGATTCAACTAATCGAGAGATTTTAATCTGCTATCAACTCAAGATTTCTTACTCAAAAACGTGTTTTATAATTTTAACAGTTTAATTATCAAGAGAAGAGGCTGCAGAGTCTTTATCAAATGCAGAGAGGAGTTATTGTAAATTGGTAGCTTTGAATGCTGGTAGGTTGCATGTATATATACTGGATGAGCAACAGTCCGCGGGCTTTCGCGGTATACCGGCAATCCTTCGCGGTATACCGTGCAGAAGAAAAGTACATGCAGAAGAGAAGGTCAACCCTGCAAAACAAAACGTAAACTTGTACCAGCGGTATACCGGCTATTCTTCGCGGTATGCCGTGCAGACAAAAGGAGCTTCCAACCAATCAGAGATATACACCATGCCTGCCGCGGTATACCGCCTGTACCTTCGCGGTATGCCGCCCAGAAAAATGTTGCAGGAAGCAGTACGCATGCGCAGATTCTTCTAGAAACAAAACTATCACATTAAATGATCCAGCAAGATGATAAGATGTTGAGGAGAGCTGACTTGGTTTATTTAAAAAGACAGTATTAGAAAAATCCAAGTGGTATATTATTTTAGGGTGATTTATCATTTTAAAATTAAAACGACGAAAATCTTCAGTCTTGGATTCTTCAGATAAAATTATCGAGATTATTTAAAAGCTGCACACTCAGATAAAATATTAGATAACAAAGAATGCGGTGTGTTTTGTAATCATCAAAATAAATATGGAGATGTGATTTTATGTGTACCAAAAATATATCTTAATATTAAAGCTGGGTACACTTGCACCAACAATCTCCCCCTTTTTGATGATGACAAACACACGCTAAACAGGAGAGCATACTCGGTTTCTCTCCCCCTTTTGTCGAAGCAAAAAGGGTTAGGAAAGACGCTATGCTCCCCTTTGAAAGATGCTCCCCCTTAAAATATGCAATATTTGAGAGTTAGCATTTTCTCAAGGGTTATACTCAAGCATGCCTAAACCAAGTCTTAGTTTAAAAAACGCAGTTTTGTTTAGGGCTTTAGTAAAAATATCGGCCAGATTATCTTCTGAATCAACCTTTTCAAGCACGATTTGGCCTTTTTGAACATTATCTCGTAAAAAGTGATGTCTCAATTCAATATGTTTTGTACGAGAATGTAAAACAGGATTTTTACTTAAGTTTATGGCACTTGAGTTATCACACATAATAGGAATTTTGGTTAGATGTACCTCAAAATCGGTAAGGGTGTGTTTCATCCAAAGGACTTGAGCACACGCTCTTGCGGCGGCTACATATTCCGCTTCGGTAGTAGACAACGCTACGGATTGTTGTTTCTTGGAGAACCAAGACACAAGTGAGAGACCTATAAAGGCACATACCCCACTAGTACTTTTTCGGTCAACAATAGATCCACCAAGATCGGAATCGGTGAAACACGTTACTTCTAACTCGGGTTTCTTTGCATACCATAAGCCAAGATTAGTAGTACCTCGTAAATATCGAAAAATACGCTTGACAGCTTCATAGTGAGTTTGTTTAGGTGAAGATTGAAAACGAGCACATAAACATACACTAAACATAATATCAGGTCTACTAGCAGTTAAATATAATAAACTACCAATCATACCACGATAAATCTTTTCATTAAAATCGTTTCCCTCCTCGTCACGAGATAATTGTAAGTTTGTGGTCATTGGAGTTTCAACGGGTTTGACATTTTCAAAGTTAAACTTTTTCAACATATCTTTACAATATTTAGATTGACTAATAAAAATACCAGTTTCACATTGTTTGATTTGCAATCCTAAGAAGTATTTTAACTCTCCCATCATGCTCATTTCAAACTCGCTTGTCATTTTCGCAGAAAATTCATTACACAGTTTTTCATTAGTGGAACCAAAAATAATATCATCAACATATACTTGCACAACTACAATATCATTTTGATCATATTTCACAAATAAAGTATTATCTATTTTACCCATAATATAACCACTAACAATTAGAAAGGTTTTTAATCTATCATACCACGCACGCGGAGCTTGCTTTAAACCATAAAGCGCCTTTTTCAATTTATAAACATGTGTCGGATTTTCAAAATTTTCAAAACCGGGAGGTTGAGAAACGTATACCTCCTCATTTATAATACCATTTAAGAAAGCACTTTTAACATCCATTTGAAATAATTTAAAATCTTTAGCATTTGCAAAAGCGAGAAGCATTCGAATAGACTCCAACCTTGCAACCGGTGCAAAGGTTTCATCGTAATCTATACCTTCTTGTTGATTGTACCCCTTGGCAACTAAACGTGCCTTGTTTCGTGTGACTCCACCGTTCTCGTCTATCTTGTTACGGAAGACCCATCTTGTGCCAATAATGGTTTGACTACTAGGGCAAGGAACTAAGTCCCACACATCATTCCTAGTAAATTGGTTTAACTCTTCTTGCATGGCCATTATCCAATCCTCATCACCTAAAGCTTCATCTATGGTTTTAGGTTCTATGGTTGAGATAAAGGCATGGAAAGCACAATGGGTATGGATTTGTGATCTAGTTGTCCTTTGGTTTAGGTCACCTATAATTTGATCTACGGGATGGCCTCGAGCGGTTCTAAGGTTAGGATCATCTATACCTTGTGGAATAAAGCAAGGAGGGGCATTACTAGATTCAATATTATTTGTGGAAGGTTGGGTACCTAAATCCAAGTTGCTAAGTTGTTGTGCTAAGACGTCTCCCTCACGGATATTGTCATTTGCTAAGGGTGCACTCGGTTTGGGAGGACTCTCGTCAAAGCTAACATTTAGGGATTCTTCTACAACCATGGTCTCCTTATTTAGAATTCTATAGGCTTTGCTATTCCAAGAGTAACCTAGGAACACTCCCTCATAGGCTTTGGCATCGAATTTGGTTAAGTAGGATTTGGTGTTTAAAATGAAGCATTTACAACCAAAAACTTTCAGGTGAGCTAAGGAAGGTTTTCTACCACGGTAAAGTTCATAGGGTGTCTTATTTAGGATATTTCTAACTAGGACACGGTTTAGCACATAGGTTGCGGTAGCAACGGCATCACACCAAAACTTTTGGGGAACTTGATGTTCGTTTAGCATGGTTCTACTCATTTCTTGCAACGTTCGATTTTTCCTTTCAACAACCCCATTTGACTGAGGAGTTCGAGGAGCCGAAAAGTTATGAGTTATACCATGTTTATCACAAAAGGCACCAAATTGGATATCATTATCGAATTCTCGTCCATGGTCCGTACGTATGGAAACAATCGTACAACCTTGTTGGTTTTGAATTCGTTTTCCCAAAATTTTAAACTTTTCAAAAGCCTCATTTTTATGTCTCAAAAATAAAGTCCAAGTATAACGGGAATAATCATCCACAATAACCAAAGTGTAAAAATTTCCTCCAAAACTTTGAATCGCCATAGGGCCAAAAAGATCCATATGAAGAAGTTCTAAAACTCTTTGAGTAGAAATAACATTTTTAGATTTATGAGAAACGTGATGTTGTGTGCCGACACGACAAGCATCACAAAAATGATTATCAAACTTTAATTTTGGAAGGTCACTCACAAGCTCCTTATTTTTTAAGTTTTGCATTAATCTTAGATTAGCGTGACCTAAACGTCTATGCCATAAAGTAGAAACATCATAAATAGAAGATAAGCATACATTTTCAGATACAACAGTTTTGCAAATATATAAATTTCCTTTCACAGAACCAGTTAAAAGAACTTTGCCATTTTTCAAGATTTTGCACGAGTCTTCTTCGAAGACGACAGTTATACCATTTTTACACAATTGGCGAACACTTAACAGATTAAAATGCAAATTATCAACATGATTCACATCAAGAAATTTAACATTATTGCAAGAAATTGTACCTCTCCCAATTATATTTCCTTTGGAGTTTCCTCCAAAAATTACCTGTCCACCATCACATGACTTATATGATGAAAAAAGATTGCTGTTTCCGGTCATGTGACGTGTGCAACCACTATCGAGTATCCAGTCCATATCAAGGTTTATCTACAATAATAAAGATGTTACTTTTATGGTCCCCATTTCTCTTGGGTCCTTGTAAATTAGTTTCAAGATAACAACCAACATATATATAAAGTTAAGCAAAATATATATATATAATAGATCAAAAAGAATATATATATATGTAGTACGTATGTATATATATATATATAAACAAAAGTACATATAACAATATATTACTTATATATACAAGAAAATATATCATATTTAAACTATATATATATATATAATATATATAACACATTTAAAACCATAAACGCATACCACCGGGATTATCATTATTAAACATTCCTTTTGGAATCCATTTATTTATCATTTTAATTTTGCGATTGTATTTATCATACACATAAAAACAAGCATTTATATTCGCATTATTTTTAGGTTTAGAATACTTATCGTTATACATGCGAGCATACGGTTTTCTCGTATTATAATTTACATTATGCATTTTAGGTACATACGGAGGTTTTTGCATATACGGCTTTCGTGTATTAAACTTAGGTGGTTCATAACATCTTTTAATAGGCATGCAATTACATTTTTCAACACATGTATTTGAACCTATACCTTTTCTACAATTTATACGGTTCGACATATTAAGCATGTTAAGAACTTTTTCATTACTACTTTCAAAAGCTTTAGCTAACATGTTATCTTTTTCATATGAAGCACATTTAGCCTTTAAACATGCAATTTCATTTTCAAGAATATCACATTTTGTACAAATAATATTTTCATGTGACTTTTTATTTAAGCATGCAATTTCTTTCTTTAGAGCATCACAAGATTTACAAAAATCCTTTTCTCCTAATTTAGTTTCTAATTTAGCAATTATATTCATATCATTTGCAGATTTTTGATTAACATTATTTATTTCCTTTTTACATGCATTTACAGTTTCTTTTAACATAGCAATTTCGTCTTTATAATTATTTGCAAGATTAGCCATTTTATGAAACGATTCATGCAATAATTCAAGATTGTTTTCGCTATCGCTATCATAATCACTATCGTAATTTGAAAAAGAAGTGTTTACCTCGTTGTCGCTTTCAGCCATAAGACAAATGGCTTGATAGTCATCTTCTTCTTCACTCGCGCTCCACGCGCCTCCAATGAAGGCTTTATCCTTCTTGTTTTGGTACTTGTTCTTTTTCGGACATTCATTGGCGTAATGATCTTTGTCGCCACACGAGTAGCAAAATCCTCTCTTTGGCTTAGCTTTATCGTCACCACTTGAGTCGTCATTTTTCTTTACTTTTTCGTCTCGTTTATGGAACTTACGACTTCGGTTTTCACCACCACGACGGTAGTTGCCGTTTCTTTGAAATCTGCCATTGTTAGAAAATTTATTATTATTAAAAAACTTGGAAAAGTTTCTTACCAACATGGCGACTTCATCGAGAGTTTCGGAAGGATCTTTTGAGGAGCTAGCTTTCTCCTTTTTCTTCTCGACTTTTGGTGTTGAGACATTGAGAGCGATTGACTTCTTTTTAACTTGCTCCCTTTCTTTATTTCTTTTAAGTGCAATTTCGTGCACCTTGAGATTTCCGATTAAGTCATCTATCTTCATTAGGGAAAGGTCACGGGAGTCTTCCAAAGATGTTATCTTTTGCATCCACTCCGAAGGAAGGGCTCGTAGGATTTTCCTTATATAGTCCTCGTTAGGATAAGTGCGATCCAAACCTTTCAAAGTAGTCATAATAAGGTTAAATCTTTTAAACATTGAGTCAATTGACTCATCTTGTTTCATTTCGAATAGTTCATAATCGTGAACTAGAATATTTACTTTACTTGATTTAACTTCCGTGTTTCCACGATGAGTATTATTTAAACTTTCCCATATTTGATTAGCGGTTTTATATGTATATACTATTTCAATTTCATCAGTTGTTAAAGCAGCATATAATATATTTTTAGCTTCAAAGTTTAAACAAAAATGAGATTCATCAGCAGTAGTCCATTCATCTAAAGGTTTATCAATAAAAACATCATCTTTAACAATTTTGGGTTTAAAGTTCCCATTTTCAATTATGTCCCAAATCTTTTGATTTTTGCCACGCACGTGACATTCAAATAGCTCGGCCCAAATGCCAAACTTTTCAGTATCTATCAAAGGAGGTTTTGAAAACACAATATTAGTTTGTTGAGTCATTTTAGAAAAAAAATTTAAGCAGAAAAATTTTGAAAGCCCTGCTCTGATACCAATTGTTGGACAACCAAGGGGGGGGGGGGTTAGGTTGTATTATAAAAAATCTTACTTTCAAAAATTCTTTTGTAAATAAATACAGAGTAAATATAGTACAATACAGAAGAGTATAAATACAAACAGATACACAGAGATTGTATAAATAAATATAAATGCAAAGCAGTTTATATAAACAGATATAATAAAGCACAGCGGAAAAAATAAAGAGATAAAGGAAAGAGAATACTTGACACCGAAATTTTAAAGTGGTTCACCAATCACGCGGTTGGCTAGTCCACCTCGAGAAAACACTTCTCGGAGATCCAATAAGAAAACGTGTTCTTTACGGTAGAACACAAACCTTAGTACAACAAACGCGAATCACTCTTCTTTGAGAGAATTATGTGGATCACTCACTCTATTCAAACACTTACAAGAGGGTATAATTTTAATATGAATAATCACTCTTGTATAAGGTTTATCACTTGGATATTTTTAGAGAGTTTGATCACTTGAGTTGTGTTGCTGATTCAACTAATCGAGAGATTTTAATCTGCTATCAACTCAAGATTTCTTACTCAAAAACGTGTTTTATAATTTTAACAGTTTAATTATCAAGAGAAGAGGCTGCAGAGTCTTTATCAAATGCAGAGAGGAGTTATTGTAAATTGGTAGCTTTGAATGCTGGTAGGTTGCATGTATATATACTGGATGAGCAACAGTCCGCGGGCTTTCGCGGTATACCGGCAATCCTTCGCGGTATACCGTGCAGAAGAAAAGTACATGCAGAAGAGAAGGTCAACCCTGCAAAACAAAACGTAAACTTGTACCAGCGGTATACCGGCTATTCTTCGCGGTATGCCGTGCAGACAAAAGGAGCTTCCAACCAATCAGAGATATACACCATGCCTACCGCGGTATACCGCCTGTACCTTCGCGGTATGCCGCCCAGAAAAATGTTGCAGGAAGCAGTACGCATGCGCAGATTCTTCTAGAAACAAAACTATCACATTAAATGATCCAGCAAGATGATAAGATGTTGAGGAGAGCTGACTTGGTTTATTTAAAAAGACAGTATTAGAAAAATCCAAGTGGTATATTATTTTAGGGTGATTTATCATTTTAAAATTAAAACGACGAAAATCTTCAGTCTTGGATTCTTCAGATAAAATTATCGAGATTATTTAAAAGCTGCACACTCAGATAAAATATTAGATAACAAAGAATGCGGTGTGTTTTGTAATCATCAAAATAAATATGGAGATGTGATTTTATGTGTACCAAAAATATATCTTAATATTAAAGCTGGGTACACTTGCACCAACAAAGTATGATCAACATTTTATATTAAAAAACAACCAACATATTTATGAAACTACAGAGTCACTAGATTAAAAAAACGGTTAAGATTAGGTTGCAATGGTTGTAACAATGGATTGAATTGTATAATAAACACCTATATATGTGTGTATATATATATATATATATATAGAGAGAGAGAGAGAGAGAGAAAAGTTCAAATGAAAACTCATTTTCATTTGTGCACATGAGGACGGATCTTGGCCTTCCATCTCTATTGATCAAATGACTCATATTAAATAGAGTTTTTAGATGAAATTATTAATTAAAGTGATTAGGGGCAAAAAGGGAAGATAATTTAAACTCACGCCTACCATGTTTGACTTTTTATTTTCTTTTTTAATTAAAAACTTTTTACCCCCCTTAATGTAACAACCCAAAAACATAACATGCATTCATCTAGAAATAAGCATTCCCATTACAAGAATATCTTGTCTTTACATTAACAATAAAGTGATCTAAAAGAAAATAACAGCGGAAGACTCTACGTCCACAGCCGAGATTCTATCTATAGGCGTCATTCAAAAACTTGGAGTCGCTACGAGCTCCACATCTTTCTTGTCTCCAACTAATTCTTACTAGAATTTCCCACTGTACGCTTACCTGAAAATGGTTTAGTTTTTGAAAAGCGAGGGTTAGACCAAAAGGTCTAGTGAATTCCCTCCATAAACATTTATCACAGTATAAAGGTCATTTCATGAAGAAAACATTTTCACATCTTTCTCATGACATCATCCAATGTTAAACACGGGGTTCAGGGATCGCATAAGCTACTCCGATCGGGGCCTAACGGACACCCTCTCGTCTACGCCGGAATCCAAATGGACTCCCCGTTCCTTCATGTAGGAGAAAACGAATTCCAACCTACAAGCTAACCTCCATATTCCCAAGGGATCAGAGATCCCAAGGTACCCTGACCCCACCGTGCAACCGACTCCACATAGCATACATATACATTTAAAAATCATATTCATGAAAGCTTGAAACACCATATCAATTGCGAATAAACATGAAATTCATGAAAGCATGTGTATCTTTATAAATCATTTCATGCTTGAAAAGGAACCATATTCAGTAAAACATAGTACGTCATAAAAAGGAGTGAGAGAACTCACCTGATAGCAAATTCTTTCCTTAACTTGGAGTCATGCACCGACCGTTCACCTAATAATTAATTTATAAATTTATTAGGTTTAGCTCAATATCTGATTCTACATTCTCCTCTTAACCCTAACTTAAATAAATAGTTAAGATTATCCTCTTCATACTAGGCCTTAAATCTTTTAACCCAAAACCAACCTAAGTCCAAATCAATCATGCGGCCCAACCATCAGATCGGCCCAACACTGGAACAACCAAGATTTGCGCCTCCCAAAGATTTGCGCCACCCATGCTTGGCGCAAACTGAACTTTACGCCAGCGCCTATGGCGCAATTTGGACTTTGCGCCAGCGCCTATGGCGCAAACTGGACTTTGCGCCAGCCTGGTTTCTTTCTCACTGTTCACACGCAGGTCTTAGAACAGGGGCAGAATACTCTGGTTCAGTTGGTTCAAATGCTAAACTAACTCCTCATCAAACATTTACCCATAACAACTAATAATAAACTCAACCGAAATTTCATTTATCCCTTTAACCTTCTTAATCTGTGCTCTTCCCAACGAAATGGTTGGCAAGGATTTAAAACTCTCAAAACCCAGCTATTAGAATATGAAGAACACAAAGAAGTTTAATCTACCCATCTATTTAATTCTCCTTTCATCCTTAACTCGTTTTCCAAAAGAAGAAGAAGTTTGCCATAACCTAAATAACATAAATGGAATAATTACCTGACTGAATCCTTGGCACCAAATGAGAAGTTCCAAGCTGAGCTCTTCTCTTTCCTTTCTTCTTCTCGCCTCCGCACACACACCAGACCCAAAACACTGATTTTGGACAATGGAGGCTGCCCTAGGGAAAAGTGCCCTTATATACCCCCCTTAAATTGCAAAATAGGTCCTTACTAGAACTTTCCTTCTTCACAAATTGGCCACTAGACTCTCTTAATTATAAAAGAGAAACCCGGTTGTTACAACACTCCCCCCTTAAAAGAATTCCGTCCCCGAAATTCCTTATTGGAAGAGATGTGGGTATCCAGCTTTCATCTCCGACTCCAACTCCCAGGTCGCCTCTGGACCCTTGTGGGGTCGCCATTGTACTTTAACCAGCTTAGTCTCCTTGTTCCGTGACTTCCTCACCTTAACATCCGTGATTGTTTCGGGTTCCTCTACAAAATTCAATTTCTCATCCACTTTAATGTCATTCAACGGCACAGCTTTAGTCATGTCGGCTAGAAATTTCCTTAGATTAGACACGTGAAACGCATTATGAATACTGCTCAATTCTTCCGGTAGGTCCAACCTATATGCCACTTCTCCAATTCGTTCAGTAATCTCAAACGGTCCAACCTATATGCCACTTCCTGAATGTTATATAATTCATCCTGAATATTGTATTATTCATCATGAATAGTGAATGAACGTTCACCTTTGTTATTCATACTGAATGTGGACACCTAGAGATGTGCATACATATTCATAAAGAATAAAACCAAGTTTCGGTTGTGAATCGAAAAACAAAAGAGAGTGCGACATGTGTTCACACCTTTACTGGTCATTCATACATTATTCATCATGAATAATGTATCATTCAGGATGAATAATACAACATTCAAGATGAATAATACACGATTCATGTTTAATAATACATGAATCAGGAATTCGTGTATTATTCATCCTGAATGTTGTATTATTCATTTTGAATACTGCGTTATTCGTCATGAATAGTGAATGAAAGTTCCCCTTTGTTAGTCATACTGAATATGGACACCAGGAAACGTGCATACATATTCATACTGAATATAACACATACATAGCATTTCACGTAAAAACGATTAAAATGAAGAAAACATATACCGAGATGGATGTCATATCGAAGAGAACGAAATTCTCGTTTTTTGATGTAATTTGTTTGATTAAAATATTAGTAATTTTTAAGATAATTTATTTTAAACTTTAAGGGGGTAAAAGTTATTTAATTAAAAAAGAAAACAAAAAGTCAAAGATGGTAGGCGTTGATTCAAATTTCCAGATTTGTCCCTAATCACTTCTCAATTGGTTTTATTAAGAGCATCCCCAGTGGTGAACCTTCATCTCCTTGCCAAATCATCTTTCTCTCTCTGCTACGTCAGTTTTCTCTTTCCTATTCATTTTATAAATATTTTATTCTCAATCATAGACCGGTCCACGTTTATATAATAAAAGACTAAAATTATAAAATTATAATAATTAAACATTACTTAGTATAATTAAAAACTATAATAATAAAAGTCATAGTAATTATAAATTATAAAAGTAAGAGTTGCATTAATAAAATTCCTAAAAATTAGAAATTATAATAAATATTTGAAAAAAGGACCATGACACAGTATCATATAAAATATGGAAAAGAAAATATATAACAATATATATTAGGTTATCTACTAAACTGTAATATTCAAAGACATATTACAAAGACATGTAAAAACAAAAAACAAATTAACACTAAATATTAATATTTTAATAGAAGTGGGATCATTTCAAGAGGCATGAAGCGGTCCATCTGCAAGGACATGTTCTCTTCCACGTGGAGGGAACCGCTTCCTCCCAGCCATTGTAAAATTTATGAACCGGTTCATGGACCGATTGAAAATTCCCATTGCGGATGCTCTAAGTTTTAACCATAAACCATTGATTAGTTTTCCAAATCTTGATCAATGGTTGTGACTTGTCATCATGTACACAATTGAAAATGAGTTTTCATTTGAACCTATCCATATATATATCTATACATATAATAAATAACTAACTAGCATGTCACGTGTCGTCTTCTGGTGAGCCGACTTCAGTATTTTTCCGCCTAAACATGTATCTGGACGCAATTTACATTATAAGTTCAATTAGCGCACCCACATTCACTCCTCCTTAAATCTCTCATTAATTCAACTTTTTTAATTTATACGTTACTTTTACTACCCTTATAATTAGGTATGTAGTTTATTTATTTTTTTGACCAAAGGTATGTAGTTTATTTTTAATCCCTTACTTTTTTATTTTTCATTTTAGACTCTTATCATATTAACATAAATAATGTATATGAACTAAAATGCATTAAAAACATTTCTATTTTTTTACAAATTATACCATTGTAATCGCTTCGTCAATACCTTCGAAATAAACCCAATATTGAATATTTTTGAATTTAATTATATTATTAAATATCATAAATATATACGAATTAATGTGTCGTGATTAGTATGAGATTTGTTGAAATTAGTATGGGATTTGATACAAATAATCACTAAATTGTTGTGATTTTCTTTTTACAATTTCATATCAATTTTTACTTCAAAGTCGAATTTCTTCGACGAATTACAATTCTATCAAATTCTATTCTGTCAACGAATCACCCTTATAATTATCATAAGAGATTTAATTACTTGAAAACAAATATCACTTATCAACGGACTTTTGAATTATGAGTTCGAACCTTTTTCAAAAATATAAATATGCAAATATTTTAGTATAGTATATTTAATTATTTATACTTTCTTAATCATGATTATATTATTTCCTCTAATTTAAATTGAACTACATAATATCAGTTATCAACATATGGTTAGTTAATGATATTTTCAAAGTCAAATTGTTATGCTTCCCGTCAATTCACTTTAAATTAATCTTTCATAATAGTTGATAAGTTTTCTGGCATTATTTAATTTTTTTTAAATTACATGTGTAACACACGGTTCGAACCAAGTATATATATATATATATATATATATATATATATATATAGAGAGAGAGAGAGAGAGAGAGAGAGAGAAAGAGAGAGGAAAGTGTAACAACCCAAATTCTAGTGGGTTTTAGAGTTAGTGGTCAAAGTGGAATAAATGAAAGTTAATTTGAGGGACTAGAGTGTAAAATTTTGAAGTGTATATAAAGAATCCAATCCCTAGGGCAGCCTCCTGTAACACCTTAGGCATATCCCACATCGGCCGTGGACAGGAGAGATGCTGGGTATATTAGTAAACCTTGGCCTTACCAGACACAACGCGTTTTGGGGCCACAAGCATACGGGTTCCTTGGGAACTCTGTGGTTAAGCGTGCTTGGGTGGGAGTAGTACCAGGATGGGTGACCTCCTGGGAAGTCCTTGCGAAGTCCTTGCGAAGTCCTTGCCAGGTCGCCAAGAACAAAGCCGTGAGCCAGTGGGGCAAAGCGGACAATATTGTGTCGTGGTAAGCGGGGTGTTACAAATGGTATCAGAGCCACTCCTGTGACGTTCGGGATGGTGGGGCAAACCTCATCGAGGACGATGAGTCCCTAAGGGGGGGTGTGTGTAAAACCTTAGGCATATCCCACATCGGCCGTGGACAGGAGAGATGCTGGGTATATTAGTAAACCTTGGCCTTACCAGACACAACGCGTTTTGGGGCCACAAGCATACGGGTTCCTTGGGAACTCTGTGGTTAAGCGTGCTTGGGTGGGAGTAGTACCAGGATGGGTGACCTCCTGGGAAGTCCTTGCGAAGTCCTTGCCAGGTCGCCAAGAACAAAGCCGTGAGCCAGTGGGGCAAAGCGGACAATATTGTGTCGTGGTAAGCGGGGTGTTACACCTCCATTTGCTGAAATCAGTAATTGTGGGAGTGATCTTGGTGTTGGCGGCTAAGGAAGAAAGAAAGAGAGAAAGGAAGAAGGTTTGAGAAGAAATCAAGAGAGAAAGGACGAATCAAGCTAAAATCTGCAAAGGTATTACATCCTAATTCGTTCATCTGATTAGGATAATGCTCCTCCTTCTTATTGTTATGAATCCTTAGGACTGATGTTGATGATTTCTTGAGTTTCACCATTTTCCTTGAAAATGAAGTTTTATGGGTTTTGTCTTAATGAATCGATTTTAAGAGATTAAAGTGGGATTAATTGGGTGTTTGGGGTTGGTGGATGAACCCTTATGGTTATCTAATCAACTAATGGCTAAAATCGGGTTAGAAATCACTTTTAAGAAGTTTATTTTCGGACAGCAGTCGTACCCGGACACCTTCAGTTCTTGATGATATGGTGGTTTCCGGATACGGATGCTAGTTTCCGGGTAAAGCTCTTTGGTAGTTTCCGGGTGGGTGTTCTTCCGGGTAGATCGAGTTACCGGACAAGTATGGTATCCGGACAAGTATGGTATCCGGACAAGTATGGCATCCGGACAAGTATGGTATCCGGACAAGTATGGCATCCGGACAAGTATGGTATCCGGACAAGTGTGGTATCCGGACAGGTTGGTATCCAGACAAGTGTGTGTTGGACAGTAGGTCTGAGTTGTTTATCTGATGCGAATCTATTGCCTTAGGTGTTCGTTTGGGTTAGCTTGGAAGTATTTAAGAAGCGCGTTGTACGTCAAGCAATGTATTGTACTTGATGAGCTGAGAATGACGATTTACTAAGGTTTTAAAGGTGCAAGTTTTATGAAATGAATGACGTGCTATGTGGAGTCGGTCTACACTGTAGGATCAGAGATAGATCCTCGGGGTCTGATGATCCCTTGGATGTTTATGACAGACTGGTAGGTTGGAATCCGTTTCCTCCTATTTCGAGTAGAAAGGGGGGTCTGCGTAAGCTCCGGGAAGGGGAGTTTGCGTAGGCTCCGGTTGAGGGCGAGAGGGTAACCCATTGGGCCCCGATCGCAGAATGTTTATGTGATCCTATATACAGTGTAGTACCATGCCTGATGTTATGTTAAGGTTTACGATGATATTTTCATAAATGTTTTATACTGGTTACATGTTGTTTTCGGAGGGAATTCACTAGACCTTTTGGTCTAACCCTCGCTTTCAAAACTAAACCATTTTCAGGTAAGCATGTTAAAGGTTCTTCAAGTAAGAACCGTGTGATGGCAGGAAGGATTTGGAACTTAGAGCGACTCCAAGTCTTTTGGCTGATGTTTAGATAGAGATCTCGGTTGTGGATTAGAGACTTCCGCTGTCAAATTTTGCTTAGCTTAGTGAAAAGAATGTTTATGAACAAGATAATAATGTAATCTGAATGCTATATTCTAGATAAATTCTTGTTATGAAAATTTGGGACGTTACAAATGGTATCAGAGCCTTAGTTTAAGGGATTTAGGTGACCATTCGGGCCTAAACTTAAACTGTAAAATGAGGAACACAGCCGAGACATAAGATTGCCTCTAGGAACGATCACTATAAATGCGCTTAGGAATAAGGTGCTAAGGACAAACGTGTAAGGTAAGTTTGGAATTACACCTGGCCAGTGGGATTACGAACTTACAGGTACATGTGCGTGCTTACAATACCTTACTTATAGCAATTTGTTGTGTCACGTCTAGCAAGGATTAACTATCGGTTTCTTTCAGTTTAGCGCTGTGGCTGGGAGAACGCTGAGGAATAGGTCAGCATGATCCCTGAGGGATAGACCGAGCTCCATTGCTTGGGGAAGTTTCGTGTAAGAGTCACTATGATGTGATGTATGTATACATCGTTGAGAAGAAACGTTGTAAAGAATGTTATGAGTCGTCTAGAGGTAGCTCTTCATGGATTCGGAGAGGGTGAATGTTTGAGTTTGAGTAAGACTCCAGTTTCGGGTGAGTCCTAGTTATGGAAATCATGGGATAGATCAGTTGGGATGGTAAGATAGAACAGTGTCAAAACCTTGAAAGTATCAATGGAGCCCTGACTTTTAGCCGAGCTTTTCATTGGCAGAATAAATGGAATAAGATACTTATAGTGAATTAAAAACATGTAGAAGTAGAAGGCGAGATAGTCGATCAAAGCGAAAGTAGTGTGAAATGGTTGAGTAAGTGAGATGTGGAACGCATGTACATCAAGTTAGTGCTTGATCGAGGGGGCGACCCTTGGTCGTAAGTGGAGTATCAAGGATAAGCTGCGTGAGTAAGCGGTTGACCTTGTTGAGTGAGATGCCTTCTATTGCAAATAGAGTCTCATGCATAGCGTTCTTTTATGTAACATGAAATTTTCACGATTTAAAAATAAAAACATAACTGCCAACTTTGAACAAAATGAGTCAGCTTGTACGAGTACACGTTTAAAGAAAAAGCGATTTCAGTTACGTCGCACATTGAAATTTTGGGCTTAACGATTTGCAAAGTATTCCACACTTTTAATGATAAGTTAAATTGTTACAAAAAGGTTAAGAAAAACATTTGCCAGCAAAACTTTTACAACCAAATGCTTATTGACCTTTCGATATCATACAATTGAGTGTGAGAACCGACTGGTTTACTTTGTGTCGGTAACTCTTTCAGAATTGCCTCATACGAAAAGTTTTTTCATGCAATATATTACTATCGTAATAACATTGCTCGGATTGAGCAAGATTGAGGTTCACGGGAAAATGCATGCCAACGATTCTCGAATCGTTGTGCAGGGTTTTGAAGTTATAAGAGTGATGGGGTCACGGGTACCCGAGTAGTTTCTAAATGTTTTTTATTTAAAATGATAAAACGGGTTGAAGGAATTATTTACTGTATTGTCATGCATGAAGGCTATGAACCCACTAGGTCGTAGAGTGTTACGTCTTAAGCTAAGGAAGAACTCCGGGAGCGGAGAGGCGTTGGTCAAGTCATGGGAGAACGTATGTAGCTTTGGTATATGTGTTTAAGAGGAGAGTTGGACCTTGGAAGAGTCGGGAATGGATTTTAGTGTCAGGTGTATGAGGGTCTGTACCTTTGCTCGATGACTGAGAACACAGTTGCCGAGGGGCGATGGTGCCCGGAGGAAGGACTAGGAGTCATCAAGGTATTGGTTTTTAGCAACTCTTTATGAGTAGTGTTGTGAGGCAGGAATGAAAGGTCCACGATGTGGGTCATGAGATTCGAAGGGAGCTTGTAATATTGATGTTACATGAGTAAGTTTCGAAATGGGGGCGACGGATTATAAAGTTAACTATGATGTGTAGGGAGGAATAGGTCCCGTAAGGAACTCATGTTAAAGGATAGGTTAAGGAAGTAGTTAAGAGTTGTCTTTTGTTGTTGAAGTCGGCAACGGTGTATGTTAGCCGAGGCCGAAGACTCAAACCAGATGAGTGTAAGTTGATAGATTATCTTGTAGAGGTGTTAAATTAGTAAGAGAGTGTTGTTGTTGAATAGGCGTTCTATTTACGAGGTGAGGAGGGTCCGTAGAAGGACAAGGTGTGTAACACAGGCGGAGTGAGTGTAGACTATGCTAGTCTGTAAGAAAATGTGTCGTGTCTAAGAAATGACTCGGGTCATAAAAGAGCTAGTTAGGATGCTTGTGTTTGAGCTAAGTGTGAACTCGTGAGTCATAGTTCAACAAGTTGGGAGAGAACTAAGTAGCGAGACAGACTCGATTGTAGTATACGGGAGAATATGAAGGAAAGTGCGAATTGTGTAAGAATGACCATGAGAGACTTGGTCGGTGGTGTGATAATAGGAGTGGTGAATGTACGAATGAATAGTAGCGTCAATTGCCAAGATATCTGTGTCAGCCGGTGATGTAGTAAGGCGATGTTAGAAAGATGAAGGATTAGAAGGAAGTCCTTTTGGGATTTCGGATAGAGTGTACGTTTTACAATCCCAGTTGTTGAAGTATGTGGGTTGTAAGTAGGTGTGTATTTTGACTGTTATCGAAATGGAATGTCGGGGCAGAATTGGGGGATTGCCCAGCTGTGAGACCAAGCTTTGTGGTTACGTATGTTGTTAAGTATATTCTTGAAGGCAGAGTAAGTTTAAAGAAGATGATGAATAGATTAGTCAAGCTGTAGTATAGTAGATGAGACATCGCTAAAGAATGAAAATTGTTCCTTATGCTTGAGGGAATAATCCTAGGAATAGTTGGAAATTTTGGTTATGTTTAAGGAATGACGTGATGATGATTGTGGGTCAGAGTAGTAGTATGATCGTTAGTTGATTTGAATTGTCATGATAGAGGTATAAGCCTTTGGTTGGTTGATTTAAATTTTATAGATTTGTTAAGTAATGACGTTCATTTGTTATTACAGAAGGTGTTACAATTTTTGGGGAAGTGTTATTGAGACTAGCACACTGTTTGTTAAAGAATTATTTAAGGTAAATCAAAGTAAGAAAGTCGGGATGACGGTACATATATATATGTTTGTCTGATTTTATGATCATAGTGGTTAGTCGAAAGAATTGTGGAACCCGAGTTTCGGGGTGTTCCTGAATTAATAGATCCGTTTGTAATAGGGAATCCAAGGGGGTGGATTATTAGAGTGAATAGGGGACGTTACTAAGAAACATACTTTGGGGTCATTGGAAGTTTAAAGAGGATGAGGGTTGTGTTAGCCAAAATGTGGTGGGATAGATGTGCAATCCTTAAAGAATGTGGATTGTTGCTTTTGTGTGATAGAAATGTCTGAGAAGGTAAAAGTTGGAGATTAAAGAATGTGTAGCGACGTAGAACACTGGTCTTGTTTCAAGACGGCTTGGTTGAATGCCTTAAGATAAGATTTTGGTGCAACTGTTTGGTTATGTAAGAAAGAGAAAGCGATATCAACATGTGGAAAGGTCGGGAGAGAGGGGCAAGTAATGTTTGGTGAGCAGTGCTCCACGCTAACGTGGGGAAGGTGTAGATAGTATGTCGGAGCAAGTGAGTAAGTTGGAAGTAGTAAACTTGACAGTATTGCCGAAAGGTACAGTATTGTGTAGATTGTCTTTGATTAGTGTGTGAACCGTTGGAAAGAATATTGAGGAAGGAAATTGTGTAAGTTTTTGTGCAGGGAAGAAGTGGATGAGACAACTAAATGAGTTAAGTTAGTGACTTTGTGAGAAAGGTGTAAACGATTTAGTCGTGCAGTGTTTAAGCTAGTGAGAATAGTATGGTGTGACCATGGTTATTCCTCCCAGTTGGGTGAGGGTAACCGGAGTTATGTTTTATGATCGAACGAACGTGGTAATCAGCGAGGATTTGATGTGTTTCAGGATAAGTTTAATTCGAGTAGGGGAACACCTCAACGTTAGGTTTGAAGGTTCCTACCCTGGGTTACGTACAAGGATGGAGTGATGAAGTGGTGAGGATGTAAGAAATGGTTGACGAACTGTGGTCGAGGTGGTCCGAGAAAGGGAAACGTTATTCGCATTAGTCGATTGTTGATTAGAAGAAGTAATCTAGGATTGCTTGTATTTCGATGAAGGAACTCTGGGTTGTGAGTTGTCGGGACGTTCAGGTTTGGATTTGTGTCAAGCGGTCAAGTGTGTGTCCGTCTCTTAGTAAATGAATCTCGTGTTGTCGCAGAGGATTTAGCCAAGTTCCTCCTTAAAGGAAGTGTTGATGCATGAGAAGCCTTAGTAAATCTTCTGTAGTCAAGATCGACCGAGTAGGAACAGTAGCCTACGAGTTAGAGTACCATAAGAACTGAAGGAAATGCACCCAAGGTTCCATGTTTCGAGTTTGATGAGATGGTTGACTGAGTCAGTTATAGCTTTACTTTGGGAAGTGTCGGTTTTGATGTGGGCAAGATACCCGCATCTTTTCCAATGAGGAATTCCGGGGACGGAATTCTTTTAAGGGGGGAGTGTTGTAACAACCCAAATTCTAGTGGGTTTTAGAGTTAGTGGTCAAAGTGGAATAAATGAAAGTTAATTTGAGGCACTAGAGTGTAAAATTTTGAAGTGTATATAAAGACTCCAATCCCTAGGGCAGCCTCCATTTGCTGAAATCAGTAATTGTGGGAGTGCTCTTGGTGTTGGCGGCTAAGGAAGAAAGAAAGAGAGAAAGGAAGAAGGTTTGAGAAGAAATCAAGAGAGAAAGGACGAATCAAGCTAAAATCTGCAAAGGTATTACATCCTAATTCGTTCATCTGATTAGGATAATGCTCCTCCTTCTTATTGTTATGAATCCTTAGGACTGATGTTGATGATTTCTTGAGTTTCACCATTTTCCTTGAAAATGAAGTTTTATGGGTTTTGTCTTAATGAATCGATTTTAAGAGATTAAAGTGGGATTAATTGGGTGTTTGGGGTTGGTGGATGAACCCTTATGGTTATCTAATCAACTAATGGCTAAAATCGGGTTAGAAATCACTTTTAAGAAGTTTATTTTCGGACAGCAGCCGTACCCGGACACCTTCAGTTCTTGATGATATGGTGGTTTCCGGATACGGATGCTAGTTTCCGGGTAAAGCTCTTTGGTAGTTTCCGGGTGGGTGTTCTTCCGGGTAGATCGAGTTACCGGACAAGTATGGTATCCGGACAAGTATGGTATCCGGACAAGTATGGCATCCGGACAAGTATGGTATCCGGACAAGTATGGCATCCGGACAAGTATGGTATCCGGACAAGTGTGGTATCCGGACAGGTTGGTATCCAGACAAGTGTGTGTTGGACAGTAGGTCTGAGTTGTTTATCTGATGCGAATCTATTGCCTTAGGTGTTCGTTTGGGTTAGCTTGGAAGTATTTAAGAAGCGCGTTGTACGTCAAGCAAGGTGAGTTCCCTAAACCCTTTTTACGACTTAAAGTGTTAAATGATTTTGACTGGTTATGGTTTCATTACGAGCATGAAATGTTTATAACCGTTACGCATGTTTTCCATGAAATACCTGTTTTACCTGAGAAAATGTATTGTACTTGATGAGCTGGGAATGACAATTTACTAAGGTTTTAAAGGTGCAAGTTTTATGAAATGAATGACGTGCTATGTGGAGTCGGTCTACACTGTAGGATCAGAGATAGATCCTCGGGGTCTGATGATCCCTTGGATGTTTATGACAGACTGGTAGGTTGGAATCCGTTTCCTCCTATTTCGAGTAGAAAGGGAGGTCTGCGTAAGCTCCGGGAAGGGGAGTTTGCGTAGGCTCCGGTTGAGGGCGAGAGGGTAACCCATTGGGCCCCGATCGCAGAATGTTTATGTGATCCTATATACAGTGTAGTACCATGCCTGATGTTATGTTAAGGTTTACGATGATATTTTCATAAATGTTTTATACTGGTTACATGTTGTTTTCGGAGGGAATTCACTAGACCTTTTGGTCTAACCCTCGCTTTCAAAACTAAACCATTTTCAGGTAAGCATGTTAAAGGTTCTTCAAGTAAGAACCGTGTGATGGCAGGAAGGATTTGGAACTTAGAGCGACTCCAAGTCTTTTGGCTGATGTTTAGATAGAGATCTCGGCTGTGGATTAGAGACTTCCGCTGTCAAATTTTGCTTAGCTTAGTGAAAAGAATGTTTATGAACAAGATAATAATGTAATCTGAATGCTATATTCTAGATAAATTCTTGTTATGAAAATTTGGGACGTTACAGAAAGTTCAAATGAAAACTCAAATTCAATTGTAAACGTGGGGACAAATCTTCTCCTTTTCCATCTATATTGATCCAATGACTCATATTAAATAGAAATTTTAATGAAAATTATTAATTAAGGTGATTAGGGGTAAAAAGGAAAGATAATTTAAACTCACGTCTACCATATTTGACCTTTTGTTTTCTTTTTTAATTAAAAACTTTTACCCCCTTAAAGTTTAAAGTAAATTATCTTAAAAATTAATAATATTTTAATCAAACAAATTACATCAAAAAAACGAGAATTCCGTGCTCTTCGATATGACATCCATCTCGATATTGTTTTTTTGTTGTTTTAACCGTTTTTACGTGAAATGTCATATATGTGTTATATTCATTATGAATATTTATGTATTCAAGTGTTTATAACATCTCGACACCGTAAGTCCGTAACTCGACATCACCTTCTACAACGCTTTCTTCAACGTCCTAAGGCATCGTGATCTTCATTACCGTAACCCAACACCCATCGAGATGAATCGAGAACCTATCGAGTTTCGATTGTGAACCGAGGAACACTCTATTGCGTCACGTCTCCACACCTTCACAGGCCACTCATGTATTATTCTTCATGAATAATGTATCATTCAGTATTAATAATACATCATTCGGGGTGAATAATACACGATTCATGAATCTTGTATTATTCACCTTGAATGATGTATTATTCATACTGAATATTGTATTATTCATCATGAATAGTGAATGAACGTTCACCTTTGTTATTCATACTGAATGTGGACACCTGGAGATGTGCATACATATTCATAAAGAATAAAACCAAGTCGCGGTTGTGAATCGGAAAACAAAAGAGAGTGCGTCATGTGTTAACACCTTCACGGGTCATTCATATATTATTCATCATGAATAATGTATCATTCAGTATGAATAATACAACATTCAAGATGAATAATACACGATTCATGTTTAATAATACATGAATCAGGAATTCGTTTATTATTCATCCTGAATGTTATATTATTCATTTTGACTACTGTGTTATTCGTCATGAATAGTGAATGAAAGTGCCCCTTTTTTATTCATACTGAATATGGACACCAGGAAACGTGCATACATATTCATACTGAATATAACACATGCATAGCATTTCACGTAAAAACGATTAAAATGAAGAAAACATATACCGAGATGCATGTCGTATCGAAGAGAACGAAATTCTCGTTTTTTGATGTAATTTGTTTGATTAAAATATTAGTAATTTTTAAGATAATTTATTTTAAACTTTAAGGGGGTAAAAGTTATTTAATTAAAAAAGAAAATAAAAAGTCAAAGATGGTAGGCGTTGATTCAAATTTCTAGATTTGTCCCTAATCACTTTTCAATTAGTTTCATTAAGAGCATCCCCAATGGTGAACCTTCAACTCCTTGCCAAATCATCTTTCTCTCTCTACCACGTCAGCTTTCTCTTTCCTATTCATTTTATAAACTTTTTATTCTCAATCATAGACCGGTCCACGTTTATATAATAAAAGACTAAAATTATAAAATTATAATAATTAAACATTACTTATTTTAATTAAAAACTATAATAATAAAAGTCATAGTAATTAAAAATTATAAAAGTAAGAGTTGCACTAATAAAATTCCTAAAAATTAGAAATTATAATAAATATTTGAAAAAAGGACCATGACACAGTATCATATAAAATATGGAAAAGAAATATATAACAATATATATATATAGGGAGGATCATGCGAGAAGGGATACCATATGCGAGAAGGCGAGAAGGAATTTAGACCACATAATTCATTAGAAAATAAAATAAATAGAAAATGAAAATATTTTTAAAATTTTGGATACTATCACATTTGATTACTTGGTACTATCACATATGATTACTTGGTACTATCACATATGTTGTCAATCACATATGATTACTTGCAATTATTAACATGTTATTCCTAAAATATGTTGATATTCTAAGTAATCATATGTGATAACACATTGGTCATTTAGTATTATCACATATGATTACTTGCGATTATTAACATGTTATTCCTAGAATATGTTGATATTCTAAGTAATCATATGTGATAACACATTGGTTATTTAGTATTATCACATATGATTACTTAGTATTATCACATATGATTACTCGTATTATCACATATTTTTAATTGGTATTATCACATATGATTACCCGTATTATCACATATGATTACTTGGTATTATCAGACATGATATTTCGTTGGTAAATCTTCAAGATTGTCGAATGGTGGTATTATCACATGTGATATTTGATACTATCATATGTAATTACATGTGATATGTGTGATAACATCACATATAATATTTGATATTGTCAAATGTGATAGTATCACATATGATATTTGATATTATCACTTGTGATCATTACTTAAACTTTTTAAGCATGAGTATGATATTAAAATATTTAATCTATTCTAAAAGAATCATTCACTACCGAACTTCTTTTTTTGTTGTGATTGAAATACGAAAAAATCTCATCTTTTATAATTGTTAATTTGGAAATACTAATATTTTGTCTTTGTTATTTTGAAGATGAATTAAAATAATATGCTATATCCTATTATATAGGATCACGAGATTTTTAAGGGGTTTTAATTATTTTTTTGTTCCAATACTACCCTTATTAGATTTTGTTATTCAATTAAAATTAATAGTTATCCAAAATTTTAAAAATATTTTCATTTTCTATTTATTTTATTTTCTAATGAATTATGTGGTCTAAATTCCTTCTCGCCTTCTCGCATATGGTATCCCTTCTCGTTTGAACCTGCCCCTATATATATAGGGGTGGGTTCAAATGAAAACTCAAATTCAATTGTAAACATGAGGACAAGTCACAGCCATTGATCAAGATTTGAAAAATTAATCAATGGTTAAAACTTAATTAAACCAATTGAGAAGTGATTAGGGGCAAATCTGGAAATTTGAATCAACGCTTACCATCTTTGACTTTTTATTTTTTTTTTAATTAAAAAACTTTTACCCCCTTAAAGTTTAAAATAAATTATCTTAAAAATTACTAATATTTTAATCAAACAAATTACATCAAAAAAACGAGAATTTCGTGCTCTTCGATATGACATCCATCTCGATATAGTTTTTTCTTCATTTTAACCGTTTCTACGTGAAATGCTATGTTTGTGTTATATTCAGTCTGAATATGTATGCACATTTTCTGCTGTCCATATTCAGTATGAATAACAAAGTAGAACGTGCATTCACTATTCATGACGAATAACACAGTATTCAAAATGAATAATACAACATTCAGGATGAATAATACACGAATTCCTGATTCATGTATTATTAAACATGAATCGTGTATTATTCATCCTGAATAACACATTATTCACCCTGAATAACACATTATTCAACCAGAATAACACATTATTCACCCTAAATAACACATTATTAACCTGAATAACATATTATTCACCCTGAATAACACATTATTCACCCTGCATAACACATTATTCACCCTGAATAACACATTATTCATGTTGAATAATATATGAATGACCCGTGAAGGTTGAACACATGACGCACTCTCTTTGTTTTCCGATTCACAACTGAAACTTGGTTTTATTCTTTATGAATATGTATGTACATCTTTATGTGTCCACATTCAGTATGAATAACAAAAGTGAACGTTCATTCACTATTCATGATGAATAATAAAATATTCAGGATGAATAATACAGTATTCAGGATGAATAAGACATGAATTCATGAATCGTGCATTATTCACCCTGAATGATGTATTATTCATACTGAATGATACATTATTCATGAAGAAATAATACATGAGTGACTCGTGAAGGTGTGGAGACGTGACGCACTCTCTTTTGTTCATCGGTTCACAATCGAAACTCGATAGGTTCCCGATTCATCTCGATAGGTGTTGGGTTATGGTAATGAAGAACACGATACCTTACGACGCTGAAGAAAGTGTTGTAGAAGGTGATGTCGAGTTACGAACTTACGGTGTCGAGATGTTGTACGCACTTGAACATACATAAATATTTATACCGAATATAACACGTATATGACATTTCACGTAAAAACGGTTAAAACAACAACAAAAAAACTATATCGAGATGGATGTCATATAGAAGAGCACGAAATTCTCGTTTTTTTTTGATATAATTTGTTTGATTAAAATGTTAGTAATTTTTCAGTTAATTTATTTTAAACTTTAACGGGGGTAAAAAAATTTAATTACAAAATAAAATAAAAAGTCAAACATGGTAGGCGTGGGTTTTAATTATCTTCCATTTTTACCCCTAATCACCTTAATTAATAATTTCAATTAAAAACTCTATTTAATATGAGTCATTGGATCAATATAGATGGAAGGGCCAAGATTCGTCCCCATGTTTACAATTGAATTTGAGTTTTCATTTGAACTTTCCTCTCTCTCTCTCTCTCTATATATATATATAGGGGGTCATTCAAGGAAGAACTAGTTATTTTGTGGTAACTGTAAGAACCAGTGTGAGCCACATATTAAGTTATATATTAGGAAGTTATTAATTTTGGAAATTTTGTTTGAAATTTAAATAAAAGGGCATTTTAGGTATTTTTAAAATCTCCTCTCTCCTCTCTCCTCTCTCTGATATATCGATTATGATAATGATATCACAAGTGATACCAGTTGTGATGCCATTGTGATACCCTGAAACAACGATGCAGACCTTCAATATCCAAAATACATGCTAAGACTAAATGTGATACCACTGTGATACCAGTTGTGATGCCATTGTGATACCCTAAAACAACGATGCAGACCTTCAATATCCAAAATACATACTAAGAACAAATATGATAACACTGTGATACCAAAAATACATACAAAATACAAACATCTATCCTCAATGTGATACCCAACAATACATAGAAAACACACACCTTTATCCTCAGTGTGATACCCAGAATACATACAAGAACAAGTGTGATATCACTGTGATACCCACTATGATTCCATAGTGGTACCCAAAACCAAATTTCGTTTATTACAGATGAAGAAACTTGAGGAAAGCATCAAAGTTATATATTTAACATCCTAAAAGTGTATATACATAACACCAAAAACCTGGACCATTTGAAATCCCTGAGATGTCGATGGTGTAGATCCACCCCTGCCGCCACCTGTAACGTCCCAAAAATTACAAGCAAGTTTAAATTTTTAAATAAACAACTCATTTATAACAACTCATTAAATGAATCCCAACGTTTCGTTTGCAAACTCATAATTATTAACTTTATAATAAAAAATACAGCGGAATAAACGTTTAATTAATAAAACCATAAAACAACCAGCTCTCCTCGCGCGCCAGTGTGTACTTGTCACGCCTTGAAGCCGCTCGGACCTGAAACCACAGTTTATTGGGAAAGGGTAAGCACGAAGCTTAGTGAATTCCAACACATGTGCAGATAGGAATTATATACACATCACCCCTATCCGCACATAAGCAACAACATCACAGTTACATAAAACGAGTAAACGTCTACAAGTAATTATGTATCCAACACCTCAGTACCATCGAGGCCTCGGTCCCACCGAATTGTAATGTATCCAACACCTCAGTACCATCGAGGCCTCGGTCCCACCGAATTGTAATGTAACCAACACCTCAGTACCATCGAGGCCTTGGTCCCACCGAATTGTAATGTAACCATTTATACCAAGCATTCAAACCAATCAAATATTACACACCACAAACAACTAGTTCACACCACAAAGACAGTAGTACATACAAACTATTATGACATGCATACAACCCCTAACTACACAGTGAGAGAACTCACCTCGAATGCGCGCCCAGCTTAATAACACAGTTCAAGCTTCACAAATACGGTCACTTCCCGGCACCTAAACGCATGTTAAAACGTGTCAATACGAGACCCGGACCCTATGACTCGACATACGCTTAAACCGTCACTAAAACTAATTTCCGCTCAAACAAAACAGGTCTGTTCGGGACCTGTTTCGACCCCTTTAAAACCAGAAAAATCCCAATATTAATTTATGACCAGAAATTACTCTGAGCTAGGGTTCCAAGGACATATTATACGTCTTCTAACTATTTTTCTACAATTTATTATGAATTAAATACGAACGCCTACCAAAACTGCCAGTTTCCGGTTCAGCCTGCACAAACAGCCCAAAACAGCCTAGCTACGGGCTTAATCAGACTTTCGGCAAAACACGAAAAACCTTCCCAACTCGATTAGGGAACTCTGGGCACCAATTTCACCTCAAAACGAGTTACGAGCAGAAAGATATGGTCTATACAAAACGGTGGCAGATCCCAGAAAATTTTACATAAAATGACGAATCACCGAACTTGCGACCACTTTTTCGCCCAGTTAGAGACCGAACCAGTTTTCCGCTAAAACACGGAAAACGTGCTCGATCCCGCACTTGAACCGTGGGCGCCAATTTCGGCTCAAACGGGGCTACGACCGAAAAGTTATGCTTACGCGAAAACTGGACAGTACCCACAAAAATTTCCATAAAGACGCGATTTATCAAAACGGTTTGAACTTTTCGGCTTAATTGAATAAGTCACGGGTTAAGGGCTCGATAGAGACTAAGGTCTGGTCACACCACGCGCCACCCACTGCCATCTCCGGCAGTGGCGGTCGCCGGTGGCGACCGGCAGCGGCTCTCCGGCGATGACTACACAACACACTCCGCACCCTCTCGCACCTCCGACCTCTCTCTTTCTCGACCGCCTTATTGCAACCCCACAGAGTTCACCACTACATCACCATCTCCGGTGATGATACCACAGTCGCCGCCTACAGCGGCCAAGGCCGCCGCGACGCGGCTGTCACGGGAGAGAACCGACGAGAGACGGAAAACAATCAAGAAAAGGGACGAGACTTACCTCGAACGACCGGATGTCACCCTCTTGCGATCGCACCCACGCCGCTCTCTCTTCCCTCTCGCCGAACGGACCTGCGGTGAAGGCGCCGGCTACTGCAGCGGCGATCTCCGGCAGCTTCCTCTCTCTTCGCCCTTCTCTCTCTCTTCACGGCTCACCTCTATCTCTCTCTCGTTCTTGTTCACTGCCGCACCACACAACCGAGAGAAAGGACAATAGGGTTGAGAAACACGTTTTGGGTTGCTTGGCTAACAAGGAAAATAAGAAAACAAGGGAGGGTTCGGTTTCTTTCATGGGCCGAGCCCCATGCAAAGACTTTGAGGAAATGACAAAACCGGCCCCTTGACTAACCCAAGACACTCACAACTACAAGAAACTCACAATTTTCAGCAATTTGGTCCTTAACGACATCAAACCCCAAACCAAAACAAATAACGGTAAACACCTTAATTAAATAAAATTAAACAATAACGTACCGGGACACGGGCTTTACAACTCTCCCCCACTTGAATTAGACTTCGTCCTCGAAGTCTACGCCCGCAAACAGCTCTGGATAGTTCTCCCGCATCACTGACGCCTTTAGCACAATAACGGTGCTCCCCAATACTTGCTAAACAATCTCACCCCAACAAATGGGCGTCCTACACTTCCTACCATACAACGACTCATACGGCGGCATGTCAATACTGGAAACTAAATTTTCACACCGACTAAAAAAATTCTTCGAATACTTTTCTTACCAACAAAACTCCTTCAAGTACACCGAAATTATGATCGAAAGAACACCCCAACATTTGGAATCATTCCTAGTCAAACGACTTCAGTTGTCTCCCAATCTTAGGTGTTCTATACATTCCGAGTCAAGTCTCAAGCTCTAACCACGCTAAAGGTGCTCACAGTATACCCTACAGGATACTCGACTACGATCATTCCTACCCTTAACTGTTGATTAACTTCCACAAATTCTAATAGACTCCAAAGATTTTCAATAAATTATATTAACAAAACATCGACCCCCTGCCGAACATCGGTCCAACCGATCACAATAACAAACATCGGCCACCCGCCGAACATCGGTCCAACCGATTACAATAACCAACATCGGCCACCCGCCGAACATCGGTCCAACCGATTACAATAACCAACATCGGCCACCCGCCGAACATCGGTCCCACCGATTACAATAACAAACATCGGCCACCCGCCGAACATCGGTCCCACCGATTACAATAACAAACATCAGCGTGGTATTATCCTAGACACTAACACAAATAGGTAACCCCCACAACCAAAATCAACTAACACACCCGTAGGTCATTCCACCATAACCATCCATCACAAGTGATCATTTCAGGGTTACTACTACCATCACCATGATTATCTTAAAATCGGCTACAACTCTCCGATTATACTAAAGGTGTTTGGCCTCAAGCCCAAAAGTCGACACCTAAATATACCACCTACCTCAAAATGGTTGATGCGCATTTATTCTCTTAATAATAAAGGGCATCAATCCCTTAACCGATACTATTCGGCCTACAGTACTAACGCGCGTGGAATACCTACCTTCCACCGTTGACGTATCATCCACACTTTCTCTACGAAGCCAAGTCACACCGTATCGAGGATACACCTTGACGTCTACCTCCCAGGTAACGCCTCAAGGCCCAGCACACCGGAACTACCTCCCAGGTAAGTGCCCACAACTATATCCTCCTAGTACCTACTGGAAAGTCTAGGCTAAAACACATGAATACCGGGGTCCCACCCCGGGATACCCAACCGACCATTACCAACGACTGACTAACGTGTCTAAGGATCCCAAGCAAACAGCCTACCAGCAACATTCCTATTCCGGATTGACTCACTCACCCAAACATGTAAACACTCAACGTGCAAAGAATGCCAAACGGTGCGACAAAACAACTCGTCAACTAGACTCCACATCGAGCCATTAAAACCGGGCAATTGGCCCATGACTAACTCCAAGTCAAAACCGAGCAAAATGCTCCACGCTTGCTAGACCCATAGGTCGGAAAATGCGTTTAAACAAAGTTTAAGCAAGCAATACTCTGAAGTCAACCTTAGTCTCAGACTCAACACGGGTTAAACAAAAGAGTTTTCCAAAAGGACTCATACCCTGAAAATTCTCGAAATGACACATGACACTTAAAAGCACATTTCCCCAAATGGTTTACAAAATCATTTACAAAATATTTTCAACATCAGGATTTTCATCTCAAAAAGATCGTAAGCAATAAAGCTACTATTACCAGATCGATAGTTACGCAAAACTGGACACGCTCGTCCCACATAGGAAAAAGATGTTGAAAATCGTTCCATTGCAGTTCGGTTTACTCACACAAAAGCAAAGCGTAACAAATAATTTCTTTAAAATGAACCGCCTCGATTCCAGTATGGATTGACTCATGACATGCACTTAAGGTAACCGCTGACCTTAAACAGGGTCCGACAAAGGTGTGCACATAATTCAAAATAAGTTTCACGACGTTTGATTCAAAAATTCCTCTTTTTAATCATAAATGACGTGGCACAGAGTTCGCCACAAATTTTTCGCGCGTCAGCTAGTCACACAAAACGATGACACGGTTTACAAATATATTTTTGTTAAAACACAATTGTCTCGCGTAAGTTGCAAACTTGAAGACAGAAACAGTCCGCTTCTGCTAATTGGAAATATCGACTAAAAACCTCGTAAAAACTCAAACTGGGGGCAGGCATGCAAGCTTGTAACACTTCCTCAAGTTTCGTACTTGGGACATATAATGTCAAAACATTATAGTTTAAAAAAAATGTATTTATCGAAAATGCTCAAAATACTCGTTTCCTCCAAAGCAAAAGTTTTTAATTTCCCAAAAAAATGAACGGTAATTCTAAATTAACCGAATGTCAAAAATCTACGCATTTATATTTCCAAAATATAACACATTGTAATCGTATGCATGATGTTTACAGCATTAAAACACTCCTTGGATCAAATGGTCTTTCATTTCGACAAAAAGGAACTAAAGCATTTTCTTGCACGACTCGTTCATCAAAATGCCGAGAACAAAGGTTACCCCAGTATGCATACCCCTAAGTCGATAAATCGCATATTCATGAAAATGTCAATAAAAACCTTTAGCTGACTAAAAAGCGCACTAAACAACTCCTTATGAAATGTTACCAAAATTCCTCCATGCATCACTTATGTCACGCATGAATCAATCCACACACTGAACTATTTGCAAAATAAACACTTAGTAACACAAACTCTCGAACGAAAAGTTAAGCGACACTAGAATTCCAAACTCATTTTAGACAAATCACTAATATAGCCTTTAAACAGACATTGTGGAATGTAACTTTCCGTCTCAACTCTAACACATGTGGAGGAGTTCCAATGTTAGAGTCTCAAGCCGTAGTCTCTTACCCAACATCTTAACCACCACAAAACACGGATATTATCGTACCCGAAAGAACCGTTGGAAAATAATCAAATGAAACAATCTTTTACAAAGTTTTCAACTCCCGTGATAAACGGTTTCAAGTATTTTCAAAACTATAATTCGAAATCTTGTGTGTGTGCTAAACATTTCCCAAAGTTTCAAAATAAACTCTGTGCACGACTCAGTCGACCTTCAACGTCTCGACTCATGCTCCTCTCTACCTTTCTAATCCACTATCGTCCTCCGGACATTTAAGCCTCTTGGGGCAAGATGGAAAAATTACGTCAAATAATCCCTACGATTTTTCCTCAAATCAAAGTCGGCTCTATAAGCCTATGACTCTAGCACAATCTTCCATCTTGGTTCGAAATGATCTGCTTACAACAAATGTCATCCTTATCGTCACTCCAAGTGACTAATACTATAATCGTCTTTCTATTCCAACGACTGCCAGATTAGAGCCTTCGACACTACCCCAACGATCATCCCATCAAAGCAAGTCAAGTACACATGTACCAGTGGATCTACTATATTTGTCTCTCCTCATGACGGCTATTCAGGGTAGATAATACAACGCGTTATTAGCACATAACAACGCACACTAACAACACTCACGCCCAACTCCTTGGATTCCTCGTGACTTCCCCGACTCGAGCATTGATCTTGTGCTTCCGGTAGTAGGAGCTCTACTACTACCTTCCACACCTATCATCGCTCGTTCCGAGTCTCATCCTGAGGGTCCAAGTAGTTTCTCGCCGAAACTATACACATAAAATAATTAATCCACACATGTCAGTTCAAGAACATATCCTAAACAGGCAACTCATACAACTACTGCATATATAAAACCATCGGTCTCCCCGATAAGACAGCCACAAATGTATACTTAATAAATCATCGGTCATACAACAACAATTAAATATATAATTAACCATATGCCTGCACCAGCATATATATACATCCACCCTTCCTAGCTCCCTAGGAATTCCATCCAAACCACTACCCTTGCTACTGCCAAACCCCTAATAGCAAGCAGCAGACATGCAATATAGTGTAACAAGCACCAAGCCAATTAGCATACATACTCCTATGTTCTAGAAAGCAATCTAGCACACATACTCATACATAAACACCCTTCCCAGCTCTCTAGGAACTTCCTCTTATCCCACTACCCTTGCTATTACCGAATCCCTACTAATTATAATGGGTGACCTCGCGAATACCCGGTTATATGCAGTGCGAAATAAATAGACAGTCGAATACAAGACTCTATCCTAGAACGGTTGGACTCAAACAAGAGCTGCGCAATAGAACTAAATCGAATATTCTAAGGCTATAAACCTCTTACTGCATACAACCTAGAGGGCATCCACTTAGTAACCTATCATAATTAGCATAAATTCCTAATAGCAAGTAGTTCAACATACAGCATAGTGTCCACAACAGGCAATCTAGCATGCATACTCTATGATCTAGAAAGCAATAAAACACTAAGTACCGTACCTTTTCCCCTGGCTCCGGCTGACTGTACACACTGCGCCATCGATCACCGTTTCTCAAACGGGTTTTCCTTTCTTTTATTTTTCCAAAAAGATTTAATAAAGAATTTGAAAATTTCCCAGCCGCGACTTGAGACCAAACACACCGAGGTGCGTTTGATTCACTCAAGTTGTGCTCTGATACCAAGTTGTAACGTCCCAAAAATTACAAGCAAATTTAAATTTTTAAATAAACAACTCATTTATAACAACTCATTAAATAAATCCCAACGTTTCGTTTGCAAACTCATAATTATTAACTTTATAATAAAAAATACAGCGGAATAAACGTTTAATTAATAAAACCATAAAACAACCAGCTCTCCTCACGCGCCAGTGTGTACTTGTCACGCCTTGAAGCCGCTCGGACCTGAAACCACAGTTTATTGGGAAAGGGTAAGCACGAAGTTTAGTGAATTCCAACACATGCGCAGATAGGAATTATATACACATCACCCCTATCCGCACATAAGCAACAACATCACAGTTACATAAAACGAGTAAACGTCTACAAGTAATTATGTATCCAATACCTCAGTACCATCGAGGCCTCGGTCCCACCGAATTGTAATGTATCCAACACCTCAGTACCATCGAGGCCTCGGTCCCACCGAATTGTAATGTAACCAACACCTCAGTACCATCGAGGCCTCGGTCCCACCGAATTGTAATGTAACCATTTATACCAAGCATTCAAACCAATCAAATATTACACACCACAAACAACTAGTTCACACCACAAAGACAGTAGTACATACAAACTATTATGACATGCATACAACCCCTAACTACACAGTGAGAGAACTCACCTCGAATGCGCACCCAGCTTAATAACACAGTTCAAGCTTCACAAATACGGTCACTTCCCGGCACCTAAACGCATGTTAAAACGTGTCAATACGAGACCCGGACCCTATGACTCGACATACGCTTAAACCGTCACTAAAACTAATTTCCGCTCAAACAAAACAGGTCTGTTCGGGACCTGTTTCGACCCCTTTAAAACCAGAAAAATCCCAATATTAATTTATGACCAGAAAGTCCTCTGAGCTAGGGTTCCAAGGACATATTATACGTCTTCTAACTATTTTTCTACAATTTATTATGAATTAAATACGAACGCCTACCAAAACTGCCAGTTTCCGGTTCAGCCTGCACAAACAGCCCAAAACAGCCTAGCTACGGGCTTAATCAGACTTTCGGCAAAACACGAAAAACCTTCCCAACTCGATTAGGGAACTCTGGGCACCAATTTCACCTCAAAACGAGTTACGAGCAGAAAGATATGGTCTATACAAAACGGTGGCAGATCCCAGAAAATTTTACATAAAATGACGAATCACCGAACTTGCGACCACTTTTTCGCCCAGTTAGAGACCGAACCAGTTTTCTGCTAAAACACGGAAAACGTGCTCGATCCCGCACTTGAACCGTGGGCGCCAATTTCGGCTCAAACGGGGCTACGACCGAAAAGTTATGCTTACGCGAAAACTGGACAGTACCCACAAAAATTTCCATAAAGACGCGATTTATCAAAACGGTTTGAACTTTTCGGCTTAATTGAATAAGTCACGGGTTAAGGGCTCGATAGAGACTAAGGTCTGGTCACACCACGCGCCACCCACTGCCATCTCCGGCAGTGGCGGTCGCCGGTGGCGACCGGCGGCGGCTCTCCGGCGATGACTACACAACACACTCCGCACCCTCTCGCACCTCCGACCTCTCTCTTTCTCGACCGCCTTATTGCAACCCCACAGAGTTCACCACTACATCACCATCTCCGGTGATGATACCACAGTCGCCGCCTACAGCGGCCAAGGCCGCCGCGACGCGGCTGTCACGGGAGAGAACCGACGAGAGACGGAAAACAATCAAGAAAAGGGACGGGACTTACCTCGAACGACCGGATGTCACCCTCTTGCGATCGCACCCACGCCGCTCTCTCTTCCCTCTCGCCGAACGGACCTGCGGTGAAGGCGCCGGCGACTGCAGCGGCGATCTCCGGCAGCTTCCTCTCTCTTCGCCCTTCTCTCTCTCTTCACGGCTCACCTCTATCTCTCTCTCTCTCGTTCTTGTTCACTGCCGCACCACACAACCGAGAGAAAGGACATTAGGGTTGAGAAACACGTTTTGGGTTGCTTGGCTAACAAGGAAAATAAGAAAACAAAGGGAGGGTTCGGTTTCTTTCATGGTCCGAGCCCCATGCAAAGACTTTGAGGAAATGACAAAACCGGCCCCTTGACTAACCCAAGACACTCACAACTACAAGAAACTCACAATTTTCAGCAATTTGGTCCTTAACGACATCAAACCCCAAACCAAAACAAATAACGGTAAACACCTTAATTAAATAAAATTAAACAATAACGTACCGGGACACGGGCTTTACACCACCGCTGCCGCCAGGGGCTCTACCTTCGTCACCGACGGTGGGAGAAATGGCTGGTACTCTAGGACAGACCTTGTTGTCCACGATAAGCCCAAACCAGAAAAAATGGAGAAGCCATACTGTCGTCGCCGCCATGGTGTTCCACCGCCTCCATCACAGCCACGTCGTCGTCGCCGCCATGGTGTTTCACCGCCTCCATCACAACCCCTTTCTTTCTTCCACGTCGTCGCCGTCGCCATGCTGCTCATTTTTTCCTGGATGTTGTGTTCAGTGGGTTCCATGGTGATGGAGTCAAAATATCACGGTGGTTGCCGGAATTGAGGAAGAATGAAAGCAGCAGCACATATCTCATAAGAAAAATATTTTTAGGGTTAACAAGAGAGAGAGAGAGTGTGACGTGTGAAGTTAAAGAAGAGAGAGATGTAAAATTAGAAAATTAAAATAAAATAAATATTCAATTCAATTTACTAATTTACCCTTTACTTTATTTTTGTAAATATCATTAATTATCTTAAATGTGTGGCTGAAATTGGTTCTTACGGTTACCACAAACTAATTAGTTCTTATTTGATTAAGCCTCATATATATATATATATATATATATATATATATATATATATTTGGTTATCTACTAAACTATAATATTCAAAGACATATTACAAAGAAATGTAAAAAGAAAAAACAAATTTACACTAAATATTAATATTTTAATAGAAGTGGGATCATTTCAAGAGGCATGAAGCGGTCCATCTGCAAGGACATGTTCTCTTCCACGTGGAGGGAACCGCTTCCTCCCAGCCATTGTAAAATTTATGAACCGGTTCATGGACCGATTGAAAATGCCCATTGCGGATGCTCAAAGTTTTACCATTGATTAGTTTTTCAAATCTTGATCAATGGTTGTGACTTGTCATCATGTACACAATTGAAAATGAGTTTTCATTTGAACTTACCCATATATATATATATATATAGAGAGAGAGAGAGAGAGAGAGAGATCGTTCAAATGAAAACTCAAATTCAATTGTGAACGTGAGGACGAATCTTGGCATTTCCATCTCTATTGATATAATGACTCATATTAAATAGAGTTTTTAATTGAAATTATTAATTAAGGTAATTAGGGGTAAAATGGGAAGATAATTTAAACCAACGTCTACCATATTTGACATTTTATTTTCTTTTTTAATTAAAATCTTGAGTAAATTACATTTTTGGTCCTTGTGGTTATCATCCACTATCAAATGTGGTCCCTCTTTTAAACTAATTACAATGTTGGTCACTATGGTTGCCATTTTGTTTCAATTTTGGTCCCTCTCACCAACTATAGTTAAAAAGGCTAGTTAACTCTTTTGTCATTTTCCCTTTTTTGTTTTATTAGATCAATAGTAATTACGATTTTAGTCCCTATAGTTTTGTCTTTTTTCACTTTCTTTGTTTTCTACATTTTATTTTTCATTATATACCCTTTATTATATTTATCAATTAATCATAATTTTAACTAAAAATACATTAAAATACATATCTTATTTTGTAAATTACACCTTATTTTTTTAAAATTGTTACGTTACTTATTAGATATATATTTGGCGTCTACACCAATCCAAAAAATCCATTTTTATTATTTTAAGTGGGTTCAATAAATATGTCATTTTTCTTATTTATGTAATATGTATGTCTATAAATAAAGAAAGTTTCATTTTCTGATATTCATTAAATTAAATGTCTTTTAATTGTGTTTCAAACAAAAAATTATAATAGAACTATTAATTTATTTATTTTAAATATCAACTTAAATTTATCGTAGCGAAAAATAAATATCCAATTAACAAACACATATATTTAAATTTTTGAAAAGCTTCTTCCAATCTCACCCCTACCTCCACAATCCGTACGATTCGCCGGAGACCTCGATCTCGCCGCCGATACATTGCCGGAACCCGGCTGTTGCCGGCCGGCGGACCCAAACCCGTTTCCATGGTTGTTTCTTTCAGGTACCAATTTGACCCGACCCGAAGACTGTTCTTTGACGCTCGTCGAAGATTTTCGAGCCAACTGAAGCTCGCCGGAAAACTGATGCCAGATAAGTTTCGACGGTACACGTCAACGTTGTCGTTTAATGTGGCGGTCGAAAGACACTCGCCCATTGTTCAACTATATTTTTTTTGAAAGGGTATCATACGCTTTGCCTAGACTAATCCCTGGCACAGATTGACTGCTAAACATGCAGCCCTGAGATAATTTTTCAGTGGCCACAAGTTGCCAACCCCTGGATTCGAACCCGGGGTAGATGGGTTTCTGAGCCACATTCCCCCAAGGCCTTAACCAGTACGCCACAAGCCTTGTGGTTTTGTTCAACTATATTAAACTATATTAAATTTTAATATTATTCAATAATTAAACTATATTTGAAATCAAGGAGTTTTTCAATAGCAAAGAAATGCAAATGAACATTTTTTAGTATAAAATAATGAAATTGTGTGGTTGTTAATTGATTATTTATTTTTCGTTACGATAAATTTATGTTGATATTATGAAAAAATAAATTAATAGTTCTATCATAATTTTGTTTGTTTGAAACACATTTAAAAAACATTTAATTGAATGAATATCAGGAAATGATACATTCTTTATTAATAGTCATACATCTTACATAAATAAAAAAATGACATATTTTTTTAACGCACTTAAAATAAATAAAAATGGTTTTTTGGATTAGTGTAGACGCCAAATATATATCAGATAAGTAGCGCACCAATTTAAAAGTATTCAATAGTCGACTCATTTTAAAGGTATTGACAAAACTTTGTTTAAGGTGTAATTTACAAAATAAGATATATATTTTTAATGTATTTTTAGTTAAAGTTATCATTAATTGATTAATATAATAAAGGGTATATAATAAAAAATAAAATGATAGAAAATATAGAAAATGGAAAAAGACAAACTATAGGGACTAAAATCATAATTACTATTGATCTAATAAAACAAAAAAGGGAAAAAGACGAAAATAGTTAACTAGCCTTTTTAACTATAGTTGGTCAGAGGGACCAAAATTGAAACAACATGGCAACCATAGTAACCAACATTGTAATTAGTTTAAAAGAGGGACCATATTTGATAGTGGATGATAACCACAAGGACCAAAAATGTAATTTACTCTAAAATCTTTTACCCCCTTAAAGTTTAAAATAAATTATCTTAAAAATTACTAATATTTTAATCAAACAAATTATATCAAAAAAACGAGAATTCCGTGCTCTTCGATATGACATCCATCTCGATATAGTTTTTTTTTTTTTAACCGTTTTTACGTGAAATGTCATATATGTGTTATATTCATTATGAATATTTATGTATTCAAGTGTTTATAACATCTCCACACCGTAAGTCCATAACTCGACATCACCTTCTACAACACTTTCTTCAACGTCCTAAGGCATCGTGATCTTCATTACCGTAACCCAACACCCATCGAGATGAATCGGGAACCTATCGAGTTTCGATTGTGAACCGAGGAACACTCTCTAGTGCGTCACGTTTTCACACCTTCACGAGTCACTCATGTATTATTCTTCATGAATAATGTATTATTCATATTGAATACTGTATTATTCATCCTGAATATTGTATTATTCATCATGAATAGTGAATGAACGTTCACCATTGTTATTCATACTGAATGTGGACACCTGGAGATGTGCATACATATTCATAAGGAATAAAACCAAGTCGCGGTTGTGAATCGAAAAACAAAAGAGAGTGCGTCATGTGTTAACACCTTCACGGGTCATTCATATATTATTCATCATGAATAATGTATCATTCAGGATGAATAATGTATCATTCAGGATGAATAATACAACATTCAAGGTGAATAATACATGATTCATGTTTAATAATACATGAATCAGGAATTCGTGTATTATTCATCCTGAATGTTGTATTATTCATTTTGAATACTGTGTTATTCGTCATGAATAGTGAATGAACGTTCCCATTTGTTATTCATATTGAATATGGACAGCAGGAAACGTGCATACATATTCATACTGAATATAACACATACATAACATTTCACGTAAAAACGGTTAAAATGAAGAAAAAACTATATCTGAGATGGATGTCATATCGAAGAGCACGAAATTCTCGTTTTTTGATGTAATTTGTTTGATTAAAATATTAGTAATTTTTAAGATAATTTATTTTAAACTTTAAGGGGGTAAAAGTTTTTTAATTAAAAAAGAAAATAAAAAGTCAAAGATGGCAGACGCTGATTCAAATTTCCATATTTGTCCCTAATGACTTCTCAATTGGTTTCATAAAGTTTTAACCATTGATTAGTTTTCCAAATGTTGATCAATGGTTGTGACTTGTCCTCATGTTCACAATTAAAAATGGTATCTTTTGCAAACCAGTGTATTTGTACAAACTCGTACAAACCATACCTAGCTTCATGATTTTGTAAATTTGGCTTCATGAATATTTATATATATATATATATTTTTTGGCTTCATGAATATATAATTTGGCTTCATGAATATATCATTTGGCATTTTTAACTAATTTTTTTACAAAAATAAGGGTATTTTAGGGCTCCACCGAAAAAAATTAGTTAAAAATGTCAAATGATATATTCCTGAAACCAAATTATAAATTCATGAAGCCAATATATATAAATAAATATTCATGAAACCAAATTTACAAAATCATAAAGCTAGATATGGTTTGTACGAGTTTGTACAAATACACTGGTTTGCAAAAGATACCCAGCCTATATATATATATATATATATATATATATAGTGTTAGGTTCATTTGAGAAGTCTAAATATTTTGAGAAATAGAGAAGTGATCGTGACTCTTCGATTAAATGCGCTGATTTTGAACACGGAAGGGTATTTTGGTAATTAGTCATCCCGTTTACAAAAAACACGGGCTGAGTTCATATATGAATCTGTGTGATTCACATATGAACTATACGTTCATATATGAACCTTTGTAATTCACATATGAACTCTTTATAACTAATTCATATATGAATCTTGTGATTCATATATGAACCTTTGTGTTTCATATATGAAACTAATTAATTGTAGGTTCATATATGAATCAGTTGAACCAATTAACTGATTCATATATGAATCTTTGTGTTCATATATGAACCTTTGTAATTTACATATAAACTTTTTTTAACTAATTCATATATGAACCTTTGTGTTCATATATGAACCTTAATGATTTATATATGAATTTTTTTAACTAATTCTCATTTGAACAAATTAACTGATTCATATATGAATCACAAAGATTCATATATGAATCACAAAGGTTCATATATGAATTAGTTAAAAATATTTTATATGTGAATTACAAAGGTTCATATATGAACACAAATTCATATATGAACCTGTCCCGCGTATTTTTTTACGAAACTACCCTAAATACCCCAGAGCGTCGTTTATTAATTAATGTGGACGCGCGCATTAATCAGGTGTAACGCGAATTTCTTGACCGTGGATTATTTAATCCAATGGATATGATCAATTCTCTATTTCTCAAAATATTTAGACTTCTCAATTGAACTCTTCCCTATATATATATATATATATATAGAGAGAGAGAGAGAGAGAGAGAGAGAGAGAGGAAAGTTCAAATACAAACTCATTTTCAAGTGTGAACATGAGGACAGATCTTAGCCATTCCGTCACGTCTCCACACACCTTCACGATCACTCATGTATTATTCTTCATGAATAATGTATCATTCAGGGTGAATAATACATCATTCAGGGTGAATAATACACGATTTATGAATTCGTTTATTATTCATCCTGAATGTTATATAATTCATCCTGAATATTGTATTATTCATCCTGAATATTGTATTATTCATCATGAATAGTGCATGAACGTTCACATTTGTTATTCATACTGAATGTGGACACTTGGAGATGTACATACATATTCATAAAGAATAAAACCAAGTTTTGATTGTGAATCAGAAAAACAAAAGAGAGTGTGTCATGTGTTCACACATTCACGGGTCATTCATATATTATTCATCATGAATAATGTATCATTCAGGATGAATAATACAACATTCAAGGTGAATAATACACGATTCATGTTTAATAATACATGAATTAGGAATTCGTGTATTATTCATCATGAATGTTGTATTATTCATTTTGAATACTGTGTTATTCGTCATGAATAGTAAATGAAAGTTCCCATTTGTAATTTATACTGAATATGGACACCAGGAAACGTGCATACATATTCATACTGAATATAACACATACATAGCATTTCACGTAAAAACAGTTAAAATGAAGAAAAAACTATATCGAGATGGATGTCATATCGAAGAGCACGAAATTCTCGTTTTTTTGATGTAATTTGTTTGCTTAAAATATTATTAATTTTTAAGATAATTTATTTTAAACTTTAAGGGGGTAAAAAAATTTTAATTAAAAAAGAAAATAAAAAGTCAAAGATGGTAGGCGTTAAGTTAAATTTCCAGATTTGTCTCTAATCACTTCTCAATTGGTTTCATTAAGTTTTAACCATTGATTAATTTTTCAAATCTTGATCAATGTTTGTAACTTGTCCTCGTATTCACAATTAAAAATGAGTTTTTATTTGAACAACCCCTATATATATATATATCTCGAAAATGAGTAATGTTACATTCACTAAAGTTATATCAACTTATATATTATTGGGATATTAATTTATATATATATATATATGTTGTGTATATATATATATACACACTGTATAACTATGTATATGTGGTGTTTGTATATATATACTGTATAACTATATATATGTTGTGTTTGTATATATATATACTGCATATATAGTGTGTGTGTGAGTATATAGTATCAAAAGAGATGAGAGATCAGGTGAAGACCCACTTCCCACCACCACCACCAGAGTTAGGAGGGATCAGGTCAAGACCCTTGTTCTCTCCACCGTCATCGTCGTCTTTCTGATGATGGTGGTGTTGAAAGGTGTCAGAGAAAACCTGATGGTGGTGTTGGTTGTTTTCAGGTTGACTGCTTGGAAGCTGTATGTCAGAACGTTGGAGCTGATGATGAATATAAGGAGAAGCAATGCCTAAATCTAAACCCACCGTGGAGGCATGGATTATACAATTATCAAAAGAAAACTGTAACACCCGTAATTTCCGGGTAAGTATAATTTCAAGTCAGTGTAGAAATCGATCATTCAAGAAAAATTGAAGAAATAGGATTTTGGATTGAATCTTAGATTTTATAGTCTTGTTGGATGGAGAATTCAAATACAAACCCAACGGGTCTTTCCGGAGAAAAAACGGAGTAAAAACGAAGAAGTTATGGCCGAAACAACTTTCGGTACAACCTTGGCTAAAGTGACCAGCGAAAGTGACACTTGTGTCACTCTCGCATGTCACTCTCGCCGGTTTTGTACCGAGATCCATGGGACCACAGCGAGAGTGCCCAGCGAAAGTGACACTTGTGTCACTCTCGCACGTCACTTTAGCCGACGGGCTCTAGAGGTTTTAAAGGTCGCGATTTCAGCCATTTTCTCATTTTCATGCCACTCCTCTTTCTCTAAACTCTCCCAAACCGAACCCTAACCTTCTAAATTAATTTTGGAGCTTTTGGAACCATGAATCTTGTGATTCAAAGCTTTTCCCTCAACTTTTAGCAAGAATTTATGATCAAGGGTTAGTGTTCTTCATCTCCCTTCCATTTTGTGACATTTCTTCACTTTCTAGAGTTTTACCCAACCCTCACCTAAACCATTCCCTTTCTTTAGACAAAATGAAGATTGAAGCTAGTATTGGTAACCCTAGTGGTAGTTGGTTGGTGGATTCAAGTTGATGGTTGAGGTAAGCTTCTCTTTTCTTCATCTAAGAAATTAGGGTTTTGGTATTTTAGGGGTTTTGGTGTTTTATGTTGGGGGAAACGATTCTAAGTGTTTGGGGATGATTATTTACGGTTGGAAACTTGTGGATCTAGGTTTTGGAATATTTGACTTGAAGATCCAAATTTATTCAAAGTAGCTCATTTTGGGGAGAATCTAGATTTAGCCTAAATCTAGCAAGGTGGGTTCAAGTTGATTTGTGAAAACGTTGTACATGGGTTCAAGTTGATTTGTGAAAACGTTGCCAAAAATGTTCTTTTCCAAGTATTTATGTGTTTTACATGAAATTATCAATTGTTGAGTTATTTGATAGGTTTCGATTATTTGGAGTCTTTAACTTCATAAACATTGTAAAATACTCATATTTGGGATTTTTGGGAAATTCGATAAATGAAACATAAATGGAAATGTTTTGATGACTTAATTGCCTAAATGGAAGTTATTTGGTAAAAATGCACTTTTGTAATTGTTGAAAATATGCATAGTTTGGGTTATGGGCTGTTTTGAAAATACCAACGTATGGGTTAATAGATTTTGGTCATTCCCGACCTTGCAAACATTTGGGAATTGAAAACCTTTTACTTTTGGAGAAAATATGTATTTCAAGTATTTAGATGAGTAAACCTTGGGTGTTGATATGCTCATCGATTTATTTTACAAGTGTAAGTCTTTTGGTATAAATTGTAACACCCTCGAATTGAGAAGAGCAACTAAATAAAAATTTCGATGAAATAACCACTTAAGAAATAAAATTCCTTCTACTAACCATTCATGGAATAACCTCAAGATGAAATGTAACGACTCTTATAATTAACAACTCAAAATCATACTATGTGACCACATGCAGTCGGGTGTTACTTAACACAATTACAATTTGCTAATCCCAAATCAGTGCGGAAAACTTCACTTAAACAAATCACTTCTCGTGCACCCTACTAGCACTCATCACTCCACAGTGTAGCTAAAGCTATTCCCAACCTGAACCTGTTGCACATGCCGACAAATAAAAAGGGTTAAGCTAACGCCTAGTGAGTTCAAGAGTTTTATCATGATCATTTAATTCATAAGACGGGGGAGAGATGCAATTTAAATCATGAGTTCAAAAGGTTTTACTTAAGGTGCAAACCACCCATTTTCCAACACACACAAATCCCGTGATGAAAGCTTTAATATAAAACGATTCTCATAATGGACTCATCCCAAAACCAACATGAAAAGTGAAATAGCATTTAATTTCCAAAACGATTGAATTCATAAATAAATTGCTATTATTTCAAACATCCCAAACATGGATGAAGCATAACCCATAACTCACATAACGTGGAAAACAATTCATATAAATATGATACGTCACCGAAAACATGGATAAAAACAAATACCCAAAGCAACACCTTTCGGTGACGGGGGAGGCCCGTTTACATCGCATGTGACGGAACACAAAAGTGGGTCAGATAACCATGTAATAAAACAAACACGTGGACTACTCTCACAATATAACGAGCTCAATCACTCCAGATCCATTGCCCGTGGAGACTAGGGAGCCCGTAACTTCAACCACTCCAGGTCTATACATTGGGTCACTCCAAGTCCACAAAACAAGCACATTGGATTACACCTTACTGCCCATGGGACGCTGCCCGACCATATAGGCCCATACCTTACTTACCATGGAACCCGATGCCTATCCCGTACCAAGCACATCTGGAATTACACCTTACTGCCCATGGGACGATGCCCGACCATATAGGCCCACATATTACTTACCATGGAACTCGATGCCTATTACGTGCTATAATAAGAGAAACTAGCGTCTCATCATTGAACGTAAAACTCAAGTGCCTATGGATCCATAGCTAATAAGGTCTAAAACATTACACGACCCCAAACGAATGAACGAACGCATTCAAAACATGCAATTCTCCAATAAACATAAATCTCGACCAAAACTCAACTTTAGGTTATCAAAACTGGACAAATGTCCCCAAGACTTAACAAAATCCATTACCGAGGCATAAGCTCGGCTAACTCAAAGAATCAATCGTTAAAAGCCATAAAATGAAGTTAAACGTAGCAATACACGCTTTTGTAAATAAATGATTTGAATCCATGAAAACCCGAAGCAAGACGTTGGGTTGGAACAACCCCCTTTTCCAAGAACTCATACCGTTACATTTCCAATTCGTCCAATAACGGACTATATGCATATTTCCAAAATATACACTAAAATGCATTTTCATATCAAGTAGACTCCATTTATAAAATAAATCATCAACACATTTTCATTTATGATTTATCTATCAAATTTTCCAAAATTTCAAATGTAGGTGTTTTACAATATTTACAACAATAAGTACTTCAAAAGTCAAAACCCACCAAATAACTCAACCATTGATAATTTTCATGTAAAACACATAAGTACTCGAAAAATAACATTTTTGACATGTACAAAGTTTTCACAAATCAACTTAAACTCACATTACTAGATTTAGGCTAAATCTAGATTTTTCCCTAAACGTAAGCTCCTTTGAAAAAATTGAATCATCAAGCCAAATCTTCCAAAAACCTAGATCCATGAGTTTCCAACCATCAATAACCACATTTAACCATTTAGAATTGTTCCCCAAATATCAACCATCAAAATCTCCATTTATACCTAAAACCCCAATTTGACCTAACTTTTCTCAAAATCATCCAAACCGAAGTTGGAGAAACAAAACACTAGGAGATCATCAATGAAACATTTATAACTCATAATGAAGCTTGTAAATGGAGAAAATGAACTTACCATTTAGGTTTTGATGAAAACCTAGAAACCCCAAAATCTCTAGTGTTGTGGATGAAACTTGCTCTTGCATCAATAAACGAAACCACACCACCAAACACCCTTGAATCTTCCAATGAGCTTCAAAACTAACACTTTATCCTTGAAAAGCTCTAAAAATCGAAACCATGGCACTTTGAATCGCCAAAAACGGAGGTGAAATGAGAGAGATATGAAGAAATGAAGTTTGGGGGGTGAAATTCGTGTTTTATGCTTATCAGGTGCTCCGCGCGGGTTCATCGGCGCCATGACTGGCGCGGGGCACTGTTCGTTCGGTTTCTTCTTAAACACTGTTTTGGCCATAACTTCTTCATTTTAGCTCCGTTTTTGCTCCGGAAAGAACCGTTTGACTCGTATTTGAATTCCCCATCCAACAAGACCATAAAATCTAGGATTCAACCCAAAATCCTGTTTTTCATATTTATCTTAAAATAATGATTCCTTCCCGAAATCGGGGTGTTACATAAATGCACCTTGATGGGTGTTTTGTAAAATGATTTATATTAATCTAAGTGTGTGGAGTTATTTACTTATTTTTATGAAGCATGTTTCGCATAAACGTGGGGTATTTGCGTTTTATTTTATTTATGACTTTTAACACGAAATCTTTTGATTATTGAGCGTGTGTCTCGGTAATTGGTTATGTTGGGTTTTGGGGACAATCGTCCAGTTGATAGCTCGACGTAGAGTTTTGGTCATGATTTATATGTATATGAGAATTACATGTTTTGAATGCGCTAGTTCATTCGTTTGGAATCATGTAATGTTTTAGACCTTATTTGCTATGGATCCATAGGCACTTGAGTTTTTATGTTCAATGATGAGACGCTAGTTTCTCTCATTGTAGCACGTAATAGGCATCGGGTTTCATGGTAAGTAAGATGTGGGCCTATATGGTCGGACATTGTTCCATGAGCAGTAAGGTGTAATTCCAATGTGCTTGGCACGGGATAGGCATCGGGTTTCATGGTAAGTAAGATGTGGATCTATATGGTCGGGCATTGTCCCATGAGTAGTAAGGTGTAATCCCAATGTGCTTGTACGTTTGTGTGGACTTGGATATCTCAAAGTATAGACCTGGAGGGGTTGAATTTGGGTCTCAACGGGCAATAGATCTGGAGTGGTTAAGCTCGATATGTCTTATGAGTATAGTCCATGTATTTGTTTTATTACATAGATATGTGACTTACTTTTGTGTTCCGTCACGTGCAATGTAATCGGGTCTCCCCTGTCACCGAAAGGTGTTGCTTTGGGTATTTTTTTTTCACGTTTTCGGTGACGTATTATATTTATATGGATTTTTTCCATGAGATATGAGTTGTGGTTTATGCCTCATCCGTGTTTGGGATGTTTTGAATAATAGTGATTTATTCATGATTTCAATCATTTTGGAAATCAAGTACTATTTCACTTTTTCAAGTGGGTTTTGGGATGAGTCCATTTTGAGAATCTTTTTATATTAGAGCTTTCAGCACGGGTTTTGTGTGCGTTGGAAAATGGGTGATTTGCATTCTAAAGTAAATTTTTTTGAACTCATGATTTAAAATGCACCTCTCTCGTTTTACAAATTATATAACCATGATAAACTCTTGAACTCACTAGGCATTAGCCTAACCTTTTTTATTTGTCGGCATGTGCAACAGGTTCAGGTTGGAAATAGCTTTAGCGACACTGTGAAAAGATGAATGCTAGTAGTGTGCTCGAGAAGTGAATTGCTTAGTGAAGTCTTCCGCACTTATTTTGGGATTAGCAACTTGTATTTGTGTTAAGTAACACCTGACTTTATTTGGTCACATAGTATGACTTGAGTTATTAATTGTAAGAGTTGTTATATTTTTAATTCTGAGGTATTTCCAATGATGGTTTGTAGAAATGAGTTTTATCCTTAAGTGGTTATCTTATTGAAAAATTTTAGTCAGTTGCTCTTTCCAAATTTGAGGGTGTTACAAAAACACACCCACAAGCAACAAAAAACAAGAAAACTGTAAAAATTTGAACCAGGAAGCTATATAAAACTTGAACTTTTTGTGTTTTTTTAATAATATGATTATCGAAAAGGAAATTATAGATGGGGCTAAGGATCTTGTTGATCAGTTGAGTGGTCGGAGTGCAGATGGTCGACGAGGTTAACGGAGTGGAGATGGTGATGACGAGATGGGTGGTTTACATATATATCTCCTGTTTATATATGAGTATATACGTATGCTCTGTGTGTGTGTGTATATATATATATATATATATATATGTTGTGGGTGTATATATTATTAAAAGTGAGAAACGATGAAAAGACATCAGACCATCTTAACATTATTGGTCTATGTGGTTTTAATAGAAAATTAAAATAATTATGAAATGACTGAACTACCCCTTTAATTAACTCACTTATTAGAATTTTTTAACAGGGTTACAGTATAGGGACCAAAGGCGTGTGAAATTGTATACCATAGGGACATTTTCTATAATTATTTCATTTTAGGGAAGCACATTGCAAATTTTTGACAAACCACATGGACCAATCATGTAACTTACTCATAATTCTAACATAAATGCAATTACATATAGCAGCAATGTTATTATATCATCTGAAAATACATCATAACAATATCATTTCAAATTTTGAAACTAAAAGTTGATGGATAATAAGAGACAAAAATGGTGAGAAATACTTTTTGTGGGGTTGAAAGGGAGAAAAACACAGATCATGTAAGAAAGAGCTTCACTCTATCTCATTTGTCTCCTCATCCTCTCATGCAATCATTGGTTTGTGCCTACAAATGTTCCCTCAGACATTTTCATTATAAAAGGATTCATTGAAAATCAATTATAAATTGTGAAATTTGTTTTAACAAATTCAAAATTTATAGTATATATGTAATAATAAGTTTTAAATTTCTTTTAATTAATATTTAATTTTTCGTTATTACATTGATTGTATTAATTAACATATTATATTGTAATAAATTTGTTTTAATTATATAATTAAATTTGTAATTGATAATTATTTGAAGATGTCCTTTTTGGTCATTTTACATGCTTGCTTATAAGCTACTTTTGTCAAACGTCACTTTTTCATCAGCTAGCTTATCAGCTACCATCTAACTCATCAGCGAGTTTGACAAACATAGCCTAAGTAAGAGCTTCACTCTATCTCATTTGTCTCCACATCCTCTCATGCAATCATTGGTTTGTGCCTACAAATGTTCCCTGACACATTTTCATTATAAAAGGATTCATTGAAAATCAGTTATAAATTGTTAACTAGAATAAATTGGTTGGTAAGAATATATTTAAAATTTGTTTTGGATTATTTTAATATAATGATGTATTTATTCTTAATTAGTATAACAAATTTCTAAATCTTACTACTTTGAATCTATTTTTTTCCAGTAACTAGTTAAACAAGTTAACTATTGTTGATGTAGAAATTAGATATTATGTTTTAACTTGACTTGGCAATGACATGAAAAATAAAACAGATTTGTTTTGTAACAATCCAAAACTCAAATCAATCATAACATAAAATAATGCCAAAACGACCCAAAAATCAACAAGTCAACTATTCAATTACATCTCAATTGTTTGCAACGGGTAGAGATGAGCATCGAGGACCGTTTTCCCGAAACGAACCGGGACCGAATCGGTACCAGACCGAACCCGAACCCGAACCGGTACCATATATTCGGTCCGGTATTCGGTTCCAAACATTTCTCAAAATCGGTATTCGGTACCAGGATTTTCCCGAAAAAACCGAAACCGAACCGAAATTTTTAAAAGCAATTTTTTTTTAAAATTTTTAATTATGCATATCATCTCCTAGATAAAGTTTATTTTGATTGTTGTTAACATTCATTATTATTGTTTCTAGTTGTATATATATAGATTGAAGAGTTGATAACGAACAAAATGGAAAAACGAAAATCGTAAAAAAATACCGAAGATTGTTGAAATTTTGTTTGGTTTTGAACTTTTTGATTGTGATTGGTTTTGAAACACATTTGAAACATTATGAAGACATTTTGGTTTGCGATTGGTTTTGATACACATTTTATACGTCTTAAAATGTTCGGTCCTAAGTGGTCCTAGTACCGATTTTCCTGTCCCGAAACCGAAACCGAACCGGTACCGTACCGGTACATACGGTTCGGTTTTCGGTACCAATTTTTAGTCCCAAAAAAATTCGGTACCAACCGGTCCGGTCCCGATCTCATCCCTAAGGTAAACACTCCCACTAGGGGTGCTCAAAAAACCGACCAACCCGATCAACCCAACCTGAAAACCCGAAAAAATCAACACAGGGTAACCCGACATATAATCGATATAAAATTAGGGCAATACAAATATATTGGGTTAGGCCCAAAGTAACCTGACCAACCAGATAAACGTTTTAACGACTTCTATAAAGTTATTTGTATTGCTCTTTAATATGTATAAGTTATCAAAAATAACTTGGCAATAACGAGCAACGGAAATTATAAGATAGTATTATTAAAAAGTTATATGTAACACCTAAACATTTGATTTGATGATTTCATACATTCTTTTGAAGGATTATAAGGTACTAAAAATGTCAGTTATTAAAGTTAGCAAACACAACTTTCTAAATAATTGTGGAGAAAATAAAAATCCATATTTCATATTCAAATCAAACATTTTAATATAGCTTAATAGTAATAAGTATTATTAGTATTACTATTATTATTAATAATATAATATTAATAATAATAAATAAATTAACATAAATTAATGATGACAAAAAGAATGCGATTTAATAATCATAATTTTGTGTAGGACTCAGTAATATGATGATTTGATTTAAATAATTGATATTGTCATGCCACTTCAAGCATGTCGTCAGCATTTTTATGTATTTTTGGTATAATATGGAATTGTGGATCCATAATTTTTGACAATGTATATTTAATTAAATGTACCATGTTTTTTTATAAGTATTTCGTTTAAACAAATTATAATACTATCTATTTAAGTTGTATATCAATCATTGAGGGAGTTTCTTCATTTACATTGTATTTTGTTAAGAAACAATGTGTTTGTGTGTTGTTATCTTCTTCTCTATGATGTCTTTTGCTACTAGTAACATGAGCTAAACTCTCTGAGGTTAGGAGAAAGATGGATTTTGGATTCTTACCGTTAAATATATGATTATTTCATTTATTTGGTCATTACACCTTGTTGGTTGAAGTTTATCTTGCTTATTCTTCTTGTTTGTGAGATTGGCCATCTTACTCGTCTTTTGTTGTATTTCCTAGAAATTGGTTTTATAGCTTGATAAAAGTTAGATAAACCTAGGGTGAGATATTGGATAGAGATATACCAAGTAAACCATAGTTTTATGTTTGTGATTCTTGTGCTTAATAAGTTGAATGTTTATGTTTATTGGTTGAGAGACTTTAATATACATTACATGATATATTCTTGCTATTACTTGAGAGAGAGAGAGAGAGAGAGAGGTAGTAAGTATTTATGAGATTGCTATATTTGACCTTGTGTATTGATTTATGGATGTGTGATGTTTATTTGTTGGTGGAATCCAAGTGAAATCCAACCCCTAGCCTTTTCTAATCAACTTGATAATTTCTTTGTGGTATTTGAATCGTTGTTTGACTTGCTCTTCCATGCTTACTTCCATTTCTTGAGATAAGTAGTTAATTAGTTATAACTCAAAACATCTTTATCAACAGTTCAGTTAGAAGTTGTGGCAGCCTTTGTGGTACTTAAACTTGTAGTTCCTTGTATCGATACTCATACTTCGTACGTATTAATTGATTGACATCGTACACTTGCGGTAGATTTGGAGGGTTGCATCACGAACCACTGCACTTTTGTTTATGGTCATGAATATATTGTGAGGGTGATAAAAAATGCCAAATCTATATTCGAAAATCTTAAAATTTAAGCTTTGGTTTTTTGTTATGTGATCTATGTACCCCTGTCTCTCACTATAACTTTCATTCTCAAATTCAAATCCGACCACACTCATTTTGATGTGGTCTTGTAAAAACCCAAGGTCGGTGTCGATTTTGTACCAAGATAAACCCACCAATTCTCGTGTCAATTATATCATTTTAATTGGTATCAATCTAACTGGTAGGTAGTACCGTGTAAACTATCTAAACTTGGTTGGTACGTGGTATTAGAACTCGTGTACCACGATAATATCGTAGCGTACTGACTTATTTTTTTCAATAGGGTACACTGTGGGGGGGGTATGTGTGTGAAATCGTTTGGAAAAAGTGGAGTAGGGGTGTCAATTTTGTATCAAGACAAACCAACCAATTCTCATATAAGCTATATCATTTTAACTGGTATCAATCTAACTGCTAGGTTAGTACGTACAAACTATCTAAACTTGTTTGGTACGTGGTATTAGAAGTCGTGACCATAATAATATCATATCATACCGACTTATTTTTAAATTATTTATTAATTAAAATTTAATCAATAATACAACATATTTTGATTTTAAATTTTAAATTTTAAATATCTTCTTTTAGATTTTGTTACATCGTAATACAAATTGATATATAGAACTTGATTTGAATTCATTTGTATAACCTTAACAACTTTAGTAACTCGTCCACACCTCTATGGTCCATACCCGCTCATCATTGCCACTTGTATTAGACTATTAGTGAATGTTTGTGTTATAAGAAGATTACTTGAATGTTTGTATAGGTAGGGATAAGTGGTACAACACATGTCAACATGTTATTTGAATGCTTGACGATTTTATTGCATCTAGATCTAGTTGGTAGAGATGTTTGCGGTCCGGTTTGGGCGGTTTAACGCCTCAAACCACAAACCAAACCGCAAATGGAGGTTTATTAAATTTTCAAACCGAGCGGTTTGACATCAAGTGCCCAGACCTATCAAACCAGACCGCGGTTTAGGCGGTTTGGTTCGACCGGTTTAGGCGGTTTGGGCCTTTTATGGGTTTTAAAGTTTAAACTTAAAAATATATATAATTTTGAAGTCGTAACTCGTGAAGACGTGAACGAGAACAACGAACAATAAATGCATATTAGGATTCAAGACAAAGTAGATTTATGTTGGGTTATTAGGATTTAAGACAAAGTTGAGCCTAAGTTTTAAAAGTTAGGCTAGAGTTTTATACAAAAGGAAATGTATTATATATATATACACACACACACACATTTGGTGGTCGGTTTGGTCCAACCCGCCCAAAAAAACCGTCAAACCGCAAACCGGACCGGGCTGCCCGGTTTGGCAATTTTTCAAACCAAGTCAAATCGCCAGACCACTCAAACAGCCAAAACGGTCCGGTTTTACTTGGTTTGACCGGTTTGAGCGGTCCAACCGTTTTTTTAACACCCCTACTAGTTGGTGAAGACGTCAATTTAAATAACATGTAACTTCGATTTTTGCGATGACTAACCGAAAAAGTTGGTACCAAGTATAATTGGTTAGAACATGGTATAAAATTTTACATATAAATTATTACAATTGGTTGGTACATGGTATATGGAAAAAACACAAGGTACAATACCATGTTCACCCCTGTTCTGGAGAAGGGACTCTTAAAGATTGAAGAAGATAAAAAGATCTGAACTTTCAATTAGGGTTGTTCATTGTTGACATCCAACTGATGTGAGGGGAACCGAACCTATCCAATCATCCAATGGATGTTGGATTTTTGCAATCCAATGGATGATTGGATCGGTTCGGTTCCATCCATTGGATATTCTTATTGGATGTCCATTGAATTGGATTGGATCCATTCGACATCCAATGGATGATCAGATCTGATCAAATCTATTAAATGTGTTAATTTAATCCAGTTTTCTAACAATGAAACAAATTGATTTATCACTTTAATATGCGTTAAAACCAACACAAGTGAGACAAAAAAAAAATTCAAATACCAACACAAAAAACATTCATATTAAGCAAATGGCAAACAAATTAATTGGATGATAGTTGGATGGGTAACTGGATGATAATCAAATGTTAATTGGATGTTGTCGGTTTGATTCGGTCGGTTCTGGATTGCCATCCAAGAACGACCAATCCAAATGGGATGTTGAGTTTTCAATTCGATCTGATCCAATTACAATTGGACATCCAATTATGGTCGGTTGGTTCTGATTGAATCGGTCGGTTTCAATTGGATCGGGTGACTTTCTGCACACCCATACTTTCAATCCTGGGTTTCGGTTGCTGCAATTCTTTTCGAAGAGAGTGTCAATAGGTTCAGACCCCAAATGAGTTTTCTTTTACTTTTTTGACAAATGTTTACTCATGTTTTGCATGTTCCATTCACTTAGAGTGCGGATTACATGTCATATATGATATATGTTCGTCCGTTGAATGGTGTTAAACGTGAACCTTTAGTGTGTGTGTATGTGTGTGTGTGTCTTGTTCAACGGAGAAGTTTGTGTACCCAAGTAGAGCATATGAATCTGTTTTATGTTTCTTATGGGACTGACATGTGTGTAGCCAAGTGAATATGGTCACAGGTGTGGGTGAGATCATGTGTGAAATCGTTGAAAAGACTTGTTAAGTGTGCTCAAGTTTCTAATTATATTCTCTTGTTGTCAAACGTGGGTTTAACTTATTGGCTTTCATAAATGAATTTGTTGGATTTTCTTGGAAGGAATTCACTAGACCTTTGATCTAACCCTCGTTTTTTTCAAAAACTAAAAACCTTTGCAGGGAGGTAGCATGTGGGGACTTCTAGCAAGGGGAAAGGAAAGGTGTGACCCTCTCACCATGAAGTGTGGCCATTATCTAGGTAGTTAGATAGTCACCTTGAACTTTGATATCATTGTTATGTAATAAATCTCAGCAGTAGTACGTCAATCTTTTCTGTTACAATTTATGGAAAAATTTAAGAGTATTGTTTTTATTAGTAGTATTTGTATTGTCGATTTGGACAATTGGTATTTTAATGGCTATTTTGGTTTGAGGATGTTACATGTGTTTCCTTTTTATTACAATAACACTACTTTATTTCACGGTATTAACCTCAACCACATGAAATAACATTTGTTAAACATGAAGTCCTAATTTTTAAACTTTTATAATGTAACTTAAAATTTAACTTATCATTGATCATACACACAATAATGTAATCATTGACTGAATTCACTCGTCAATACCAAGACAAAGCTCAACCAATAAAATATCAAAAATGGTTCTTACTTGTATAAATTGTAAACAATATTTACAAAACCAATAATCAAATCAAACAGTAAACTTAGGGGCCGTTTACAAAACGCTTATCCAAGTAAGTGTTTATCAAGTCACATTAGCTTACCAGATGAATATGACAGGGACTAAAAATTTTATCCGGTAAGAGCGGAAGCAAGGACCGAGAGTCGAAAGCAAGGGCCGAGTGTCTTACCCGGTAAGTGAGTGTGACGGCTCTTACCACAGTTAGCGTTTACCGGCTAAATCGTTGCATACGATGCCATTTTTGTGGACTAAAATCTTACCCGGGAAGTAAGCGATAGTGTTGAATTTTACCGGTAAGCACTTAACCGGGTAAGTGATTAGGTAAACGGCCTTAGATAAAATATAAATATATAATAAGATTATAGTAAGAAGTTCTTACTATAAAAATTTGACGAACCTATTTTTTTTTATACGGTGGCATCTTTGACGAACCTAAAAAATTTCCACGTCGCTCGATGTTTTTTTAGCCTAATCCCACCGCTTTGAGGGATCTTTTCAAGTTTTTTTCTCGATTTCGAGGAATTTTTAAGTTTTTTTTATCGATTTCGAGAGAACTTTTCGGTTTTTTTGGTTGATTTCAAGATTTTTTTGGGGGGTTTTGGTTGATTTCAAGACTTTTTTTGTGTTTTTCGTTTAAATTTTTTTCCATAACAACTAATCAACCGTAAGATGTAAAATCAATCAATCACTAAAGTTCTAACTTCTAAATCACTAAAACCTAAACAAGATATTGAGTAAATTGAGTCTAAAACAACAAAACTGAGTAATCAACTTTCTGTTAAGTAAGTAATCTGTAATCAACTAAAAACTAAGTAATCAACTAATGAAATCAAGTAATCAACTAAAAAAACTAAGTAATCAACTAATGAAATCAAGTAATCAACTAATGAAATTATGAAATCAACTAAAAACTAAGTAAGTAATCTGTAATCAACATATAAAATCAAGACATGAAATCAACTAAAAACTAAGTAATCTGTAATCACAGTGAAATCAAATCAGTAAATTGAGTGTTTTACCTAATCGAAATGACGAAATCAGATATTGTAGAGATGAGATCAACACTTCCTGTTCCTGAGTTCCTCGGTTCTTGACTTCGACAGTCGACACTTCCCCGGTTCTTCACAGAGTTGAAATCGATTTTGATTTTGGCGCTACAAGTCTAAAACAAGGGAGGCGGTAATTTTCTTATTTGGTGTAAAAGTCGATGGGGGAGGAGGGGGTAAAATTAGGGTCTAGGGATTTGGGATAATTGGGTATTTGGGTTATAATTTTTGGGCTTGGTATTTAGTTAAGGTATTGGATATTTGTATTTGGGTATTGGGCTTTCAATCTATTCGTTAATTGTGAGACTGATAACTGATAGTCTGATAAAACTAAATCAGTTATTGGGCTTGGTATTTAGTTAAATTAATTTTTCTTTTCAGTTTTTAGACCAACTCTTAAGGTTTCAAAATTAATACGGTTGCACCCTCTCAAACGATACGGTTAACCCTTCATACGACTAAAAAAATTTACCCTTCACCGGAAGAACGATACGATGGCACGTGCCACCGTAACCACTCAAGTAGGTCCGCCAGTGGTAAGAACTAACAGTAACGATAAGAGAACAATATTAATTTAGGTCTTATATCAAGCTTGCTCTAAATTGGCATAAATTCTTTAGGGTTGTGTTTGCTAACCGTAATACCTAAAGTTTATTTCAATCATACGGAATGGACGTTGGGCATGAAACTTTTAGATCAATTAGGCTAAAAGTGTCGGATATTATATTAAAAAGAAAAACTATTCTACTAAGGGGTCGTTTATCAAATTCTTACCCGGGTAAGCGCTTACCAAGTCAAATTACCTACCGCATTAATATGGTAAGGACCAAAAATCTTACCCGATAAGAGCGAATGCAAGGACCGAGAGTCTTACCCGGTAAGTGAGGGCGACGACTCTTACCACGGTTAGCTCTTAACGGGTGAATTGTTGCATACGAAACCAATTTGGTGGACTAAAATCTTACCCGGTAAGTAAGTGATGATGTTAACTTTTATTGGCTTACTCGGATAAGCGTTTGATAAACGGCCCCTAAGTATCAATCTTTGACTTTTTGCTCAAAAGTTCTCAACCTTCAAGAATCAAGATCATAAATTTGGACTAATTTGGATGGGCTGACCCACACTTCAATAAGACTCATTTTTTACTTGGACTTTGGGCCAGTGACTCAGCCCAGTTTGCTATGGTAAGACTTATGAGATGTAGGCCCATCACCAATTCAAGTGACCCAATTTCAACTTAATTACAAGTTAATAAACCTTTAATACTCTTTTTCTACTTAAAATAATTACAATTAGGGGTGTTCATCGGTTGACATCCAATGAATGTGAGGGGAACCGAACCGAACCGATCCAATCATCCGTTGGATATCCGATTTTTCCAATCTCATTTATTGGCTCTCGCTATATTCGTTTCTCGCAAATTCTACTATAAAATCTCTAGTTCTCTAGTCTCTACTCTCAAAAAAATGGCCGATGCAAACGGTGTGGAGATTTCCTTCAAGCCGCCTCAAATAGCATGTTAAAGCGCCACTTCGATGAGAGATGCAAGAGGTTGAAATCGGGTGACAATCCAAGTCAACCCATACTTGACAATTCCGGTCAAGTATGGTCGTATAATGAGGATATCGCCCGACAATTGCAAATGAAATGTGTCATTCAAGTGGGGTTGGCGTTCGGACATTTCGACAATCGTCACATTACGAACATGATCAAACAAGGGTTCCAACCACGCTACAAGGGTTCGGTAAGTCGTCAAACTCTTCGGCGTGATGCTTTAAAACTTTGGAATACGGCTAAAAAAAATACGCGAGAAATGTTTTTAAACTTACCCAACAAAGTTTCTTTAACTTGTGATGTATGGAGCGCACCATTCGGATTGCCACAATCTTATATATGCATAACGGCACATTGGATTGTGTCGGGATCGTGTCGGGATCGTGGCAATTATGCAAACGTGTAATCACGTTTGAGCACTTTGGTTCGCCACATTCGGGTGATCGTCAGTTTTCTATAGTTATGAGATGTTTTCAATTATATATAAATTATAAAACGTAAAAGTGTATTTTAGTGATATATATTATAAATAAAACGTATTTTTAAAGTGTATTTTAGTGATCCAATCCAATTTTTTACTTTTTAAAGTTTAGTAATTAATTATTATACAAAGAAAGTTTTTTTTTTTTAAAATAAGAAAATACGCCGGCCCGATCAAGAACCGGTTTTGGGCCCGGCTCGGCCCGGTTTTATAAAAACCGGTTTTCCATACCAGTAAACGGGTCAGGGATTTTCGGGTTAAACCCGACCTGACCCGGTTTTTCTCAGAACCGGTTTTGGCCGTCACTGTTTGAACCCGGTTTTTACCCCGGCCCGACCCGACCTGAACCCGCTTTTTGGCCATCACTACTCTTCAAAATGACATCCATCTCGATATAGGTTTTTTTTCATTTTAACCGTTTTTTTACGTGAAATGCTATATATGTGTTATATTCATTATGAATATGTATGCACGTCCCCGGGTGTCCACATTCAGTATGAATAACAAAGATGAACGTTCATTCACTATTTATGATGAATAATACACAAGTTCATGATTGATGTATTCTTCATCATTAATCGTGTATTATTCACCCTAGATGTTGTATTATTCATCCTGAATGATACATTATTCACGATGAATAATATTTTAATGACCCGTGAAAATGTGGACACATGGTGCACTATCTTTTGTTCCCCGATTCACAGCTGAAACTTTGTTTTATTCATTATGAATATGTATGCAAATCCCCGGGTGTCCACATTCAGTATGATAATAAAGGTGAACGTTCATTCACTATTCATGATGAATAATATAGTATTCAGGATGAATTATACAACATTCAATATGAATAATACACGAATTCACGAATCATGTATTATTCACCCGGAATGATGTATTATTCATCCTAAATGATACATTATTCATGATAAATAATGCATGAATGACTCGTGAAGATGTGGAGACGTGGCACACTCTCTTTTGTACCCCAATTCACAACTGAAACTCGATAGGTTCTCGATCGTCTCGATGGGTGTTGGGTTTATAGTGGTGAAGAACGCAATGTCTTACGACGTTGAAAAAGTGTTGAGGAAGATGATGTCGAGTTACAGACTTACGGTGTCGAGGTGTTGTAGACACTTGAACGTACATAAATATCCATAATGAATATAACACATATATAGCATTTCACGTAAAAACGGTTAAAAAAACTAGAGTAAATTACATATTTGGTCCCTGTGGTTTGGTACCTATTACGATGAAGGTCCCTAAACCTAAAATTCATGGATGGGGTCCCTTATCTACGCTTTTCTCACGACTGGAGTCCCTGAACCTAATTGTCGTTAAAAACCTTCGTTAAGTCAGGGCATTTTGGCCAATTTACTTATATATACTTTTTTATTTTCTATTAATAATTTAAAAGTATTAATATTATATAATGTATATATATATATATATGTGTGTGTGTGTGTGTGTGTGTGTGACCTCCGGCGAACCCAATCGACCTTCTCCATCTTTTTCTTCTCCGGTGAGACCTCCGGCGAACCCAATCGACCAATCGAGAACCTGCAGACACCTGTTTCTTCACTTCCAAGCCTCCATCATCTCCAATGGCGACTTCTTCCCTCCGATTTGCATTCTCCCCTCTTATTCACCGCCATAACTACTCCAAACTCTTATTCTCAATCCCTACTTACAAAACCACATCCATCAGAATCCTCTGTTTCTCCTCCTCTTCATCTTCTCCACTAACCACCACTCTCGAAACCCTAGTTCCTCCTCCACCACCGAATCATTCTGTCAACAACACTTCTCCTCCTAAAAAACAAATTGATGAAATCAATGAAACTAACCTTCAAAGTACATGAAAACACAATCCTTTCGGCGCCATGGCTTGCGTTGACGAACAATAACAGCAGGCATAACCTTCTTCCTGAGATCTGGCTTACCTTTCTTCACAGTAGCCATAACCATATCGCCGACACAAGCCGGCGGATGTCGATTAAGCCTCCCCTTGATTCCCTTGACTGAAATGATGTACAAATTCTTAGCATCGGTGTTATCGGTACCGGAGAAGGTGGTTTTCATCGGAGAAGGTAGCCATAGAAGATGGTATTCAATAAGAACACCTGAAATGACAAAAATGCCCCTCGCGTGAGGGGCACGAAATTCTCGTTTTTTTGATGTAATTTGTTTGATTAAAATATTTATATTTTTTAAGATAATTTATTTTAAACTTTAAGGGGTAAAATTTTTTAATTAAAAAATAAAATAAAAAATCAAATATGATAGACGTAATTTTAAATTATCTTTCTTTTTTACCTATAGACACCTTAATTAATAATTTTAATTAAAAATTCTATCTAATTTGAGTTGTTAGATCAATAGAGATGGAGGGGCCGAGATTCGTCCTCGTGTGCACAATAAAAATTGAGTTTTTATTTGAGATTTCTTCTCTCTCTCTATATATATATATATACACACACATATATATATATATATATATATATATATATATAGACAGAGAGAGAGAGAGAGAGAGTACGTAATGGTGTAATTGTCTAATGTACATATTAGTAGAGACATAATAATCATATTAAATTCAAAAATAAAAGTATATCGGGTTCATCGGGTTGGGTTGGGTTCAAATGATTGAAACCTGATATCAACCCAATACATACGGTTTGAAGATTTACAACTCGATTGGACACCAGGTTGCTTCGGGTTAGATTATTTTACGTCGTTTTGGGTTGCATTGATCGGGTTGGTCGGATTTTTGAGCACCCCTATCCTAAAGTCTCTCATGGTCTTTCCTTCACCTACGGCCTAAACGACAACGTGTTAGGGTTTAATGGTTTTGATAAAGTTAAGACATTTTGTTATCACGTCCATATTTGATACGCTGGGTATAACTATTTAGGAGTACTCATAATTTCTACTATTAGATTATATGATCCGCTGCTCAATATATATAATTGGACGTTATGGATTTATGTTCACAGCTCCTGGGTACAACCTCTGCATCATATTCGATCTTCGTATATTTGTAAACTAGTCTTTGGCGCGACGATCAAATTTGTGTTTTAAGTTAATTATTTGATGTTTAATAGTTGTTGAATAATTTTGTGACACATACAATAATTGATAAAAAGAAATCAAAAATTCCACAAATAGGGAATATTATCTTGAAGATAAAAATATGTCTATTAAGTTTGATACCTATTATAAATGTCGTTACTAAATGAATTTATCAAACGAATACACAATAATTGCATATTTATATTTTTGAAAAATGTTCGAACTCGTAATCCAAAAGTCAGTTGATAAGTGATATCTTTTTTTCCAAGTAATTAAATCTCTTATGATAATTCTAAGGGTGTTTCGTTGACAGAATGAAATTTGATAAAATTATAATTCGTCGAAATAATTCGACTTTGAAGTAAAAATTGATATGAAATTGCAAAAAGAAAATTACGACAATTTAGTGATTATTTGTATCAAATCCCATACTAATTTTAACAAATCTCATACTAATCACGACACATTAATTCGTATATATTTATGATATTTAATAATATAATTAAATCCAAAAATATTCAATATTGAGCTCATTTCGAAGGTATTGACAAAGCGATTACAATGGTATAATTTGTAAAAAATATAAATGTTTTTTAATGCATTTTAGTTCATATACATTATTTATGTTTATATTATAAGAGTCTAAAATGAAAAATAAAACAATAAGGGATTAAAAGTAAACTACATACCTAATTATAAGGGTAGTAAATGTAACGTACAAATTAAAAAAAAATTGAATTAAGGAGGAGTGAATGTGTGTGTGCTAATTGAACTTATAATGTAAACTGCGTCCAGATACATGTTTAGGCGGGAAAATACTGAAGTCGGCTCACCAGAAGACGACACGTGGCATGCTAGTTACTCATTTATTATATGTATAGATTTTTGGGATTACTATACACGATGGAGATTTTTTGAATTTATTATAAGTATGTATATGTACGTATGTATCAAAAAATATTCAATATTGGGCTTATTTCAAAGGTATTGACGAAACGATTACAATGATATAATTTGTAAAAAATAGAAATGTTTTTTAATGCATTTTAGTTCATATACATTATTTATGTTTATATGATAAGAGTCAAAAATGAAAAATAAAAAAAGTAATAGATTAAAAGTAAATTACATAGATAATTATAAGGGTAGTTAATGTAATGTATAAATATTAAAAATTTAATTAAGGAGAGATTTAAGAAGAAGTGAATTTGGGTGTGTTAATTAAACCTATAATGTAAAGGCGTCCAGATACATGTTTAGGCGGGAAAACAATAAAGTCGGTTCACCAGACGACGACACGTGTTATATATTTATCATATGTATATATTTTCAAAAAGAACTCGGAGTACCATGTTTCGTTTGGATCATTTACGGTGTTATGGTTATCGCTTTTGTTGCATGTATGGACCTCGTAATCAAATAAAGTAGGGTAAAGGATTTTCAATGGCAGTTAAGTAATCTATACTATATTATAAAACATTTATGAAAAACTCTTAAAAACAACCCCTAAAGCTTCATGTACTGCTATTTAATGCTAATTACTTAAAATGTTTTAAAAACAACTAATAAAACTTTATGTACCGCTTTTAATGCTAATTACTTAATTAATACTTATCTCTAACAATCTTCAAATACTTAAATCGTTGACTCTTATTAATTAATCATTATCTCTAACCACTTTCAAATCCTCAAATCATGAAATCCTTAAAAAGAGTCATTCTTTAAACAAATTTATAAAAAAAACATGACCGTTTTCTCAAAATCACACATTAAAATAAATTAGAACATTAAAATCGAGATATATCGCGCTGCATTGCGCGACTAGACTTCTAGTGTTTTTAAATCGATGTGTTTATTTGTGAGGAAGTTATTTTTTTTAAAGCAAAAAAACATATAATACCACTAAAAACTCCGGCAGTACATGGGTTACAAAGGACCAAACAGCCCAAGCAATGACCAAACAAACCAGCAGAAGTTTGCCAGAAGCAAACTTATGCAAAATCAAGCGAAACAAAAGCAGACTACACCAAAACTAATACCAAAATCAACCCAACAGTGCAGGAAGTCACGACCTCAGTAGCTCGGAATTATCGACCCCCTTACACACAACAGATTCGGACGAACAACAGCGCCAATCAGTCACGGACGAAGAGTAGCTCCAGTGATGTCCAACTTTTGATCTGATTGTTTCTGTCCCAAAAAACCCACCACGAAACTGAACCTGCAGAATTTTCCTTCTTACCTCTGTTACATCGTCTTTTTTGGGTCTGTTATGTATACCACTTCTATTCTTGTGGAGGATTAAGAGGAAATGACATCTAATTTTCCACAACACATATTGACAATTATGATATCTCATGTTTTTAGTGTAACAACCCAAAATCCATAAAACATAATTCATAAAGTTAACACCAAAACGGTCCCAAAAATGTACACATTACAACGATTCTAACTCTAAGTACGCAGGGGATAAACCCCTTCACAACTTAGATGCTACAGGAAGCCCGACGGTGAACTGCAAGCCACCACTAGACTACTCCTCTTTTACAGTGTCACCTCTTTTCATCATCTCTAGATGAAACCCCAAACAAAACTCTAACCTGAAAATGGTTTTAATTTTTGAAAAGCGAGGGTTAGACCATGAGGCCTAGTGAATTCCCTCTTTAAAAACAGTTCCACACAAACAGTGATTTAAAACATTGAATTGTTACAATAGTAAACAGAATTTCAGTTTAGACGCTCGACTCCACATAAGGGTATTACACAGTGGTCTCAACTCCCATCACCTCATGTAATGTCCACGCTCGGGGCCCTAGTAGATCCCCACGGCCCCCAGTAGATGCCGTACCCGTGTGCACAAGAAACGGATTCGAGGCACACGGTCCAATCAACTCTCCAAGGATTCTCAACAATCCAAGATTCATCTCCCCACTGTGCAACCCGACCCCACACTTAACGACAACACACCAGAACATGCATTCAACACTTACGTAGGAGAGAACGTATAGATAACTTGCATGCATAAAGGAAACGTTTCCACATCATGTAATAATAAAGATTTGAAAAGTGTTTATCATGCCATCATGCTCAATACCATAATCAGTTATGAAGATAGGGTTTAGGGCTAGTTAACTCGCGCCACAACACACCAGAACATGCTACTTCCCGCGCTAGTTAACTCGCGCCACAACTAGCGGGGAGCGCCTGCACTCGATTTTCAGCCGAAAACTGCTATTTCTCACTCCCAACTCGCCCCAAATCGATTTTAAGCCTCCAACTTGAGGTAATCGATGGTCTAAACCTTCCCCCACAATTCTCAATCATCAAAACATCAATTAATCCAAAGAAGTCCATCCAATGATTCATCATTTTAACCCCAAAAATCATATTCTTGGCAAAACCCACATTGCACCATTGAAATGGTGCAAGTTTCTCAAAAAGGAAATTGCAACCCATTAGGAAACTCAATTAACACTCCATTTCAATTGAAGATAACCAAAAAACTTGGAAGTAAGATGAATCATGGATTCCTACACAAACATCTCCCCAAATCAAACAAGGAAAAGAAGAATGGGGAAGGAACCATACCTTGAAGATGAAGTCTTCAAGATCCTTAACGAAATCCTTCTAATTCAGCCTCCACAAGGATTTTTCTTCTAAAATCACTTCTTCTCAATGAGTAGCCATCAAATGAAGAATGAAATGGTTCTAGGGTTTTACCGCATGATATACATATTTATTTTCAGATTTTGCCACTAAGTCCTTAAAGTTGCACACTTCATACATTAGCCCCAAAATTCCAAAAGGTTCAGATTTTAAGGACTTGGGGTGTTACAATACTTCACCCCTCAAAAGAATTATGTCCTCGGAATTCCATTGCAGGACACATGCTGATATTTGGGATTAGCTTCTGATTCCAATTCTTACATCGCCTAATAACTCTTAAGGAGTTGCAATTACATCTCTACAAGATCAACTTCTTTGTATTTCAAATTCTCGACCATCCAGCCCAATGATCGTTTCCAACGATACAACAAAATCCAACTCCTCATTCATTCACATTGTTTACAAAGATAACACCATACTGCCTTCCAACCAACTCTTTCTAAAATAAAGATGTCAAACACACCATGAATGTTCCATAACTTCACCGAGTATATTTCATTCATACATTATCTCTCCAATTCTTTCGATAACTGCCATTGATCCAATACAATGTGGCCCAACTTACTTTGCTCTTGAAACACGCTACTCCATTCCATGGGGACGTTTTCCCATCCAGCTGTCCCCCGACTAGAGATTCAAAATACTCATGCTTTTTAATACAATCATTTTAGTCCCATTCACCTACCCATACATTCCCGCTCAGAACCGACAACGTACGACATCCCTTGAAATCGCTCCTCGACCAACCACAACGTTCTTAGGTCGGTAAAATGCAAAACATACACATTTGCAATCTCTCCGATCAACTATACCAAACGCATACCAACGATCAACTGCATGTCCACGCCTGGACCCACGGTTTTTTAAAATGCGTCTAAATTAAGGGCTTCACGCACCAATTTAATTCTCTAACAACACGGATCCCCAACCAAAGAATACCCACTCGATTCGCCATCATAACACAAAGTCGACCTTGGATCGTCACTTTGAACTCACAATCATGAGTTCCTTAATCGGACAACAATACAACATATGCCTGGCACAAATAGCACTCCACTCCTCTGAAACTCCATTGATCACACACTACTGTCAATCAACACACCATTACCCACTTTGCATGCATAATTATAACTAGAAGGCTTTCATAATCTAACATCTGGAAAAAAAATCCGCCCACCATTCGAAATAACACCAAACTTTACATGCCCCACTAGGAAGTGTGACCACGCTCACACAAAGTTATACCAAATAATCTTAACAACCGAAGTCAAGTTCACTCGAGACATTTTCTTTTCCGACGATACTACGGCTAATCCAATGGTCTTTCATCCAGAGTACTACATTCGACCACATATTTCCTCTTCTTCTCGAAAACATAAAACGCGCTTCTAAAGAGCGGCTCACTAGTCGGTGTAAGCTTTGTATCAGTCACACAAAATAGGTTTCCCATACTTGAACCATAACATACACCGTGATCCTTTTTATCACACCCTCGCTAGGATTTCACATTTCCTACCAATGACATAGCTTTAAATATTGCTCCACTTTTTCGGTGTCACTTACTAACCCTCCTATTTTCGCTTTACCCACTTATTCAGACATACTGTCTTCACCTCCTTACGCTATCATGAAACATCGTCCACCCAGCAGCACCTACTCCACTTTCCGATCATTACAAGCGTACCGATAGTACTTCTACATTGTTGTCCCTATCCAAATAGTTGTACCACAATTGTCACCCACGATAATCCGCCAGTCATCCTTCAACCAACACCCAATGCTCGAAAGCACCACGGGTTTTCATACTCCCCAACAGAGTAATCTACTCACTATAATTTCTTTATATACCCGGAATATTTCAGCCTTCCCAATGAATTTTAAACCCACAACACAACACCACAAATTAATCGAATATGGCATCCGCATCGATACCCACTCAAAATAGGACGAGCTCACCCAAGTTCAACATAACCATGAAGAATACATGCTCTTCTTTTATGTAGTCGCCAATCACCACTAAATCCTCCGTTCTCAAACAACAACAGTACCATACCATCTAAAATCCACACTTCAATCAGCATACTTTCCATTCTTGATACCTCTCACAAATCTCCAAACCAGGATTCACACATAAACTTATCCCACATTACAACATGAGTCCACCACCCAACATAGTTGTTAGTCCCGGATGGCTATAACAAGTATTGTAGAAGGGGGGGTTGAATACAATACTCAAAATTTTCACAATTTTAATTATATTATTGAAAATCTTCAACAAGAATTACACATAGAAAACTAAAGACTGTTGCGGAAAAGAACAGATAAACTATTCTAACAATCTTTAACAAAGTATACTAAACAAGACAACTAAGAACACTTAGAACAAAGCTATGAAGTTTTAAGCAATATGGAGATTTCTTGCACTGAGAGAGATTTCCAGAAAGCGTGGTTTGCATGGGAGCCTTCTACTTCCTTTTATAGTGAGATGAGCATTAAATGCTTGGTACACATGTCTTCAGGGGACTTGCTTCGTACCAGTGGACTTCTGAAAAGTTGATATATCATAATCACCTTTTCCTTGGTACAAGGAATAGAACCCATGCTGAAAGGGACCTTATCTAAAAATAGATAAGATGACAAAAAGTCACTTTTACCTGGCAATAGATATTGTCCCAAAATAAATGATCTTCTTGATGTGTATTCCAAGACAATTACACCGATGAAGTTTCACCGATATAATTGACTTAGGTCTTTAAAGCAATCTTCAAAGAAAACCATTTACACAAAGATCCCACCGATTTGAGCATCCTTATCGGTGGGATAAATATGGCCGACGTGTGAACACAATCGGTGGGAAGGACGTCCACCGATGTGTGAAGACACAATCGGTGGGGATGATGTCCACCGATGTGTGAAGACACAATCGGTGGAGAGGATGTCCACCGATGTGTGAAGACACAATCGGTGGACAATGACTTGTATGTATCTTGAGAAGAGTCTTCTTATTTCCACAATGAGAATATCTTCAATCTTGGTTTCGGTTGATCTTCGACTTCACCGAACAGTTGCTATCTTGTACAAGTCATTTAAAAGAACCATGTTAAATATTCTAAGCAAGATATGGGGAAGAACATCGGTGAGTCAATTTCAAATCTTGGTGACCCAACAATCTCCCCCTATTTGAATTTAAGCTCTATCCTTAGAATATTTAAGAGTAACTAAAAGTAAAATGCATTTTGACCCTTTTTACTCTTTTTGGGTTCTTTTCACATAGACCATTCTTTTTGTTCTTTTTGATCTATTTTCTTTTGTATGAGTATACTATATACAATATTTACAAGTAAGAAAATATAACTATGTGCAACAAGGAAATTCAAATAGAATAGAAATACTTGTATTACCGAAATTTTCATACATTGGAGAATGAAGAAAATCTTACAAGTACTTAGAAAAATGAAAATGAAAACACACAGATCATTTTCTCACTTTCTGTCGGCGCTTGATCTCGGCAAGGATGTTCTGGTAGAGAGGATGTGCTTCGGGGATGTTAGGCATCAGATTGGATATGCCTTCAAGAAGTATGATGTCGGCCAAGGGGATTTGAGAGAACCTAAAGAAACGTCGGTGGCCGAATCCATCATTGAAGTATAATCCAAGAATCGGTGAGAAGCTTATCGTAGTTGAGGGATAAGTGGTTGAAGTGGGAAGAGACAAATTTAAATTGTCCACATAGGGACTCCTTCCTTTCTTTGCCAAGTCTTTGAAGATGTTATCGGGGACTTTTTGGTTCTTTGTATTCGGGAGGCGGATGTCTTCCTTGAGTGATTGGAGTTTGGCTCTTTCATCGGTGGAGAGGGCGATGTTGTGTTTCCTTTTTTACTTCTTTCATTTTATTCAACAAGTTATCGATGCACTTGATGAATATGTCCTTCTTTGGGTTTATGCTCTTTACTAGAATTTTGGAGAGTTCAAACCATTCGGAGAGGCCGAATTGTTTTAGGTGATAATCTCTAATACTTCTAGAAAGACCATCTTCTCTTTCAACGATTAACCTTATGTCGGCAGGATTGGCTTTAGAAGTGGCAATCTTGATTCCTGTGATTGGAGACCTGTGTGATCGGTAATGCATTGCCTTTTTGTACCAAGATATTTCCTCATTCTTTTCTTCTGTTATGGCACCCAAGACAGATTCTTGGGTTTTGATGGGATCGGTGGATTTTGCTTTTGCGGCTTCCTCCTTGGCAACTTTTAGAGAGAGAACCTTTGAGTCATCAATGGCCTTTTGAGCAAGTCTAGCCTCCTCAATTTCTTGAAGAGATAGACCGAGATCGGTGGTGGTTGCTTGAGATGGAGGTTTGAGTTTTAGAGTTTGGGCACCCTCAGGTCGGGCCCCATACTTGGCTAGCTCCTTCTTTTTCTTTTCTTCTTTTGCTTCTTCTTCGGTAGATAGGATTTTCTTTCCTTTGTCTTTGGGAGCCTTGCTTATTTGCTCCCCCTCAGACTTTGCAGGGGTTTTCTCCACCGATGGAGATCAGGTCGGTGGTGGTGAAGATTTTGGTGGAGGTGAGGATTTCGGTGGAGGTGAGTTATGTGGAGTGCGATTCGGTGAGGATCTTTCCACCGATTGTTGAGGAGAGGAAGAAGTGCCAAATGGTTTCGGTGGTGTGCTTTCCACCGATGGTTGTTTGGAAGGAGTACCTGGAAGATCGGTGGCTTTCTTGGAGATGCGGATATGTGGTTGATCGGTGGAATGTGAAGGCTGATTGATGTTTGTTCGTTTAACCGAGGGCATTTTCGGTGGTGGTTAAGTTTTCTCCCCCTCAGCAACAACCTTCTCACTCTTAACTGTCAACCCCAACAGAGTAAACACCTGATCAAGTTTCAGATGCAGAAGTTTGATACTTGCAGGATTAACACTCATCAAGGTAAAATCACCCAAATCTAGATCCCAATCCAGGATCTTTTCAAGTAGATCCACCTTTTGATGAAGTGATTCAAGGGACTCAGAGAGACGGGTCCGAAGATTCTGATGCCGACGGGCCTCACTATTAAGACGAAAGAGCTCAGCATCTTTAACTGTGGTTGAGGCTTTGAAGGCACCGAAAGAAACTGCAAGGTCGGAATGAGAAGAGGTCAGGATTCCACCCTGTTGGATAATAAGGCCAAGTTATCAGAGACTGATCTAAGAGCTTCCCGAAGAGCATCCACCAAGAGTTGCGGTTTCCGAGACTCGAGTATAGATACCCGATCATTGTTTAGAGCTATGAAGGAGACCGTGGCTTGTTTGAGTGATTCGAATTGAGTACCAACCAATCTGCACTGACGAGCACTTTCTTGAAATTCTGCAATCAATTCACTCGGTAGCCGAATACCTGTAATGGGAGGAGCACGATCTTCGTGTAATTGGAATCGGGGATCTTGTGGTGATAATCTGGAATGAGGTAGTATTCTCTCCTCAATAAAATTTGAAGAGGTTGGTTGAGCCCATGAAGGTTCGGGGTAAAGAAACCTTTGTCGGGGAGAGGGCGACATCGGTGGGGGAGAGGGTGGTCGTTGGTGAGATGAGGAAGAGCTATCCTTAGATCGGTGGGGTTTTGGGGATCGATGCGGAGTTGGGGATCGGTGAGGAGAGACAACCGGGGTGGGTATTTTTGGTATAGACACCGTCGGTGGGGATGGTGGATCGGTGTGAGTTGTCTCGTCAGTGGGAATCGTGGTTCGGGGAGAACCGGTGTCTTCTAATAAAAAATCAAAGAAGTCCCTTCGGGGGGATTTTTGTGGGGGGGGGGGGGGGGGGGGAACCCTCGGCGGGTTGTGCATCATCGATCTCATAAAGATCGGGTGAAAGGTTGTGTAGTGAAAAATCAGAACCCTCGAGGGGAGAGACCCCGAGGTCATCTCCACCACCCAAAGAAGCGAGTGGGGAGGTACGTTGTGGTTCCTCCAAATGTAAAACTGAAGCCTTTGGAGATGAAACAGAGGAGTTGGTTGGGGTGATAACGGATTCCCTTGGCCCGGAGGGTTGAAGTTCAACAACTGGCGATTTTTGAGAATCGACAGTTGGCTTAGTCGGTGGGGCCGAAGGATTTCAAGACCTCTTTAAAGGATATCTCAAAGGGGATGAAGAGTGCCTCCGCTTATGAGATGGGATTTGAACCGGGGAAACCTCCGAGGGATTTCTCGGTGGCGTGGTTCGAGAAGCGGGTGCGGAGGTGTTAGTGGCCTTTCGTTGTTTCTTTTTAGCACCACCCGACGTCACTCGAGGACGGGGAGAAGGGGCCACTACAACTTGGGGTTCCTTGGGAACTTCCGGGTGTTGAAACTCGGGAGCTTCCGCCTCACCCCAGTGAATATCGGGAGATATAGCAAAAGAGATCATACCTGGACGAAGTGGTGGATCGGTGGCACGTGGTGGAATATCGAGTGTTTTGTTTCCAACCACCGGAGAGGACCAGTCGTAGACAAATCTTGGTGTGGCAGATTTGCGATCAGTGTCCAGGGCCGCACCAAGTTTGTGTTGAAGGATCATAGAAATAAAGCGCGGGTAAGCTACTTGACTGCGTTTCGGGTGTCGGACTACTTCAGGCAACTCAGTAAAGAAGTAATGAGCAAAATCTATCTTCAGTTGGAATAACAATGCATGGGCAAGAGATGTGATAAGGAAGCAGATTGATCGTGCCTACTAGTTTTGCGAGATAGACAGTAAATAATGTGAGCGAAGAAGAAATTCCAAATACCTCCCATATTGCTACGAATCAGAGTTCCGGGACCTTTGGAGGATTTTGAAGATGTGGTAGATTGTTGAGTGTAGCCAATAGCCTGGACGACTTCATCTAACGCATTGTCGGGATGCATAAGATCATAAGATGGAAAGACTGTGATCCTTAGAGCATGGCGAACATCGTCGACGCCAAAAGTAAGATCATGATCACCTTCTTTAGTGGTAAGAATCGAAGCATGGATGGCTTCGTTTGAAATGTCATAAACACATGTTAGCCATAACTGACCAATGAGGATCTTGCTCATCTTTGGATTGCATGTGAATGCATGAAGAAGGGGAGATCGAGTTAAGAACTTGGAGACGATGTTGAACTCCGGGTGATGTGGATCTGCTTCGAATCGTGCAACATGATTGCATGGATTAAATTTGAGGTCTTCAAAGCAAGTGGGTATGTTCTTTGCTACCTTGGTGGGTGCCATTGGTGTAGGTTTCGAATAGAATGAGAAGAGAGGAGTTACAGGTTTCGAATAGTATGAGAAGTATGAAGGATGGGGTTTATATAGGAAGGAGATTCAGGAAGATGAAAGATCTTGGGTTTTGAAAATATAGCGGCAAAGGTTATGTGGGTGAGAGAGAGGTTTTTTAAAAAAATAATATAGTTTGAAAAGGTAATGATGAGGGTTATTGGAATGTGTGGTCAAAAAGGATGTACACGGAAGGGGAAGGGTCAAGTATCACTGACACCTAGGGTTCGTAGAATGATGTAATCATGGGGAAGTGTATGGGATAAGCTTCGAAGAATCGGTGGAAGATGTATAGGTAGAGAGTATGGGAGAGGTGTCGGTGGACTTAGGGTATACAAATAAGAAAGAACCTACCGATATGAGACTTCGGTGGGGTAAGCGGCACCGATGAGGATGGCCCAAGAAAGTCGGTGAGTAGATCATACCGAAGAGAGACAACAGGGATCGGTGAGATTTGTATACTGATTGGGATTCGGTGAGATTGACGATTCCGAAGTCGATTTCGGTGCAGGGTTTGATCACCGACATTGGTACTATTGGCCACCGATACTTTGAGAAATCGGTGAGCTAGATTATTTTTATCACAACACACATTTTTTTTAATTATCAAAAGAAGAGAGTGTCCACCGATGAGAGATCGGTGGAGAATGAGGACACACAGTTATTGAAGGTTGCACATTCCAAGTTCACTTATTAGAAAAGTGAACCTGGCTTCATCTAGGGGTTTGGTGAACAAATCAGCAAGCTGTAGATCAGTACGAATGAAGTGTAGCTCAATGTCACCTTTTGAGATGTGATCCCTGATGAAGTGATATCTGATCTCTATGTGTTTTGATCTGTAGTGCAGAACATGATTGTTTGCAATAGCTATTGCACTTGAATTGTCACACAGAATGGGAATCTTTGAGTAGATTTGATTGTAGTCCCTTAATTGATTTTTCATCCTCATGATCTGAGCACAGCAACTTCCAGCAGCAACATATTCAGCTTCAGCAGTTGATGTTGAGACTGAGTTATGTTTCTTGCTTGACCAGCTGACTAATTTTCCACCAAGGAGTTGGCAGCTACCTGTGGTACTTTTTCTATCAATCTGGGAACCTGCATAGTCTGAATCTGAATACTCAATTAGTTCAAAACCTGAGTCTTTGGGATACCAAAGACCCAGATGCAAGGTACCTTTGAGATACCGAAAATCCGTTTTACAGCGGCCAAATGTGATTCTTTTGGATTGGCTTGATAACGGGCACAAAGACAAGTAGCAAACATAATATCCGGTCTGCTAGCAGTTAAATAAAGAAGAGAACCAATCATCCCTCGATAATTGGAAACATCCACAGACTCACCATTTAGATCAGCATGAAGTTTTAAAGGTGGTGCCATGGGAGTTTTCATAGGAGAGCTATCTAAAAAGTTGAATTTCTTCAGAAGGTCACGAATATATTTACTTTGGTTTATAAAAATCCCTTCTGAAGTTTGTTTGACCTGAAGGCCCAAAAAGAAAGTAAGCTCTCCCATCATGCTCATCTCATATTCACTCATCATGAGAGAAGCAAACTCATCACATAGTGATTCATCAGTGGCACCAAAGATAATGTCATCTACATAGATTTGGACAAGAATGATGTTACCTGAGGTCTTCTTTATAAAGAGAGTGTTGTCAATTTTACCTCTGGAGTATCCATTCTTTATAAGAAAGACAGCAAGAGTGTCATACCAAGCACGTGGAGCTTGCTTGAGGCCATAGAGAGCCTTGTCTAATCTGAACACATAGTCTGGATGAGCTGGGTCTTCAAAGCCAGGTGGTTGTTTCACATAGACTTCCTCTACAAGTTCCCCATTGAGGAAGGCACTTTTGACATCCATCTGAAAGACCCTGAAATTTTGGTAGACAGCATGAGCCAGAAAGATTCTTATGGCTTCAAGTCTTACAACAGGGGCAAATGTTTCATCATAGTCAATGCCTTCTTCCTGTCGGTATCCTTGAGCCACCAATCTGGCCTTGTTTCTGATCACTGTACCTTCTTCATCCATTTTGTTTCTGAAGATCCATTTGGTTCCAATGATTGTCTTCCTTGGAGGTCTGGGAACCAATCTCCAAACTTTATTTCTCTGAAATTGAGAAAACTCCTCTTGCATGGCAGTGATCCAACAGGGGTCTGCTACAGCTTCATCAACCTTCTTGGGTTCAATGAGAGATAGAAAGTTCACATAGAGACAAATATTTCTAACTCCTCTGCGTGTTTGGACACCAGCCTGTTGATCACCAATAATTTGATCAATGGGGTGATCTTTAGTCCATTTAGTGGTAGGGGTAAAGGCGATGGACTAGTTTGTGCGGAGTTGGTTGATGTAGTGGGATCAGAGGTTCGATGGGAAACACATATATCGGTGGTAGGTATAGGGTCGGTGGAGAGAGGAATTTCGGTGGGAGAATGTACGTCGGTGGGAGAATTCATGTCGGTGGGAGAAGGGTCAGATTATGGAAGGTGACCCAACTTGGCTATTTGAAGTAGAAGGATTTGAGGGAATGGAGGATGCATCGGTAGGAAAGACATTAGGAGCATCACCTATGCATGAAGAGATCCATCTGTGTAATTCATCATCATCATTTGAAAAAGATGATGATCTAAATCATCGAATTTGACATGAATAGACTCATCAATGCATTTTCTCCTGAGATTGTACACACGATAAGCTTTGGAGGATAGAGAGTATCCAACAAAGATTCCTTCATCAGCTTTGGGATCAAACTTCCCAAGATTGTCACGATCATTTAGAATAAAGCACACACAGCCAAAAACATGAAGAAAGCCAATATTTGGTTTTCTGCCATGGAAAACTTCATATGGGGTCTTATCATGTCTTTTGGAAATCACCGACCTATTTTGGGTAAAACAGGCAGTATTAACAGCTTCAGCCCAGAAATAGGTAGGTAGGTTTGATTCACTTAGCATGGATCTAGCAGCCTCACACAGTGTTCTGTTTTTCCTTTCCACCACTCCATTTTGCTGAGGAGTTCTGACAGCAGAGAAGTTTTGAGAAATTCCTTTCTCATTGAAGAAGTCTTCCAGAGCACTGTTTCTGAATTCAGTGCCATTGTCACTTCTCACCGAACGTACAAGTTGTCCATTAAGAACTTCATTTTTCTTGACAAAGTTGATGATTTCTTCAGTTGCATCACTTTTATACCTGAGAAAAGACACCCAAGTATATCTAGTAAATTCATCAACAATTACAAGAATGTACCTTTTGCCACCAAGACTAGGAGTGCGACTGGTCCACATAGATCCATGTGCAGCATTTGGAGAGGTAGAGAGATGGAAGAGCATTGCTTGGTTTTGAAAGATGTTTTGGTGAGCTTCCCTTTTTCACATGCATCACATAGTTTTTCTTTGACAAAGTTCAACTTTGGCATGCCAGACACCAGCTCCTTGTTTGAGATTTTGTGGAGAGTCTTGAAGTTAAGATGAGAGAGACGTTTATGCCACAACCAGTTCCTTTTGGCTGAGTCATCTGACACAAAGCAAACATTTGATGAATTGTTACTTAGTCCCATATCAATGATATAGACATTTTCCATCCTTTTTCCAGAAAGCACCACGTTGAAGTTCTTGTCCACAACAGTACAGATACAAAGTTCAAAGATAACTTTATATCCTAGATCACACAGTTGGCTTATGCTGAGAAGATTATGCATGAGGCCTTCAACAAATGCCACTTTATTGAAGGTGACAGATCCATTAGAGAGAGTTCCATATCCTTTGGTATAACCTTTAGGGTTGTCACCAAAAGTTACAGATGGACCTTTTCCAGGCACATAGTTGATAAGAAGAGATTTATTTCCTGTCATGTGGCGTGAGCACCCACTATCCAGATACCATATTTGATGGTGCTCAAAGACCTGCATGCATACACAGATTAGTTCTTAGGTACCCATTTGGTGGTGGGTCCTTTGGGGTTAGAAGAGGAAGAGTCCTTAGGTTTGATTCTTTCAATTCTTTCCTTTGGACAATCCTTTGCAAGATGAAAAGTGTCACCGCGGTTATAGCACTTTCTGTAAACAAAAATCTTTTTAGGTTTTTGCAATTCTTTTTTTCCTTTTCCTAAGTCATTAACTTGAATAGCTTTAGAACCAAAGGATGAGGAGGGAGAAGAAAAACTTAAAGTCCCATTTCTTGAGGTGGAAGCGAATTTGGAAATATTTCTTGAAGAGTTTTTGAAATGATCCTTCCCTTTGTCTGAGGATTTTCTTTTTAAAGAGAGATCGGTGGAGTTAGTGAGTCTCACAAATCGGGGAAGAAAATCGGTAGGAGAATTCTCATCGATGAAAAACTTAGCTTTTGAAGAGTTACACATCGGTGGAGAATTCACATCGGAGGAGATAGATTTAACCTTTTTGACAGACTTTGATTTTGAAAAATCAGAAGGAGGGACATATTCATCAATGGATAAATCTTTTAGAAGATCATGGATGGGTTTCGAAAAATCATTTGAGTCCTCTTCTTCCATAGATGAAGATTCTTTAGCTTTTATAAACATTCCAAACTTTAAAGCTTCACCTAGATCTAAAGAGTTTAGAGAAATATAGTCACAAGAACTTGACTCTGAGACATCATCCCATACATTTGAGGTAGGGTCAAGAGTTTGAGAAGAGATGTCTGAAATGGTTTTTCCATAGCCTAAACCAAATTTGTTATTGACAGAGATTTGATCTTTAAAGATTTGCTCAAGATTCTTTGATGAACATGTCCATTTCCTAACAATCTCTTGTTCTCTTTTTAATTTCTTAAAAAGTTTGTTCTTCTCTTTTGAAATCACATGATTTATGCTTTTTAGATCCTCAAGCTCAACTTTGATTTCCTCAAACTTTTCAAGTTTAGACATACAAATTTCAAGTTTAGATGTGAGTTCTTTAACTTGAATAGATTTTCTTTTCTTACCATCCTTGACAGAATAAAAGTCTTTAGTTAAAGATTCATAAGCATCAATCTTTTCACTGTCAGTCATATCATTAAAAGGATGTACCTGAGAGTATGATGTCGAGCACCCAGTTGACACCAAAGCCATTGGAGAGGTAGCCTTTTCAGAATCTTCCATATCTTCTGAGATGGCCATAAAGCACTTGTTGGGAGAGTTGTTGTCACTGTCAGAGGTCTCTTCTTCCCAATCATGTATTTCTGCCATGAGGCCCTTTCCTTTTCTAAGGAGACCCTCATTTCTTTCCTTTTCTTTCTTGTATTTGGCTTTGTACTTCTCAGCCCTTTCTTGATGATCTTTGGTTGAGGATAGAGTATCTTTCTTGGCAAGGTTTGATTTGAAAGTGTTATTTTTTGGTTTTTCATACTTGGAGGAAAACTTGTCAGAAGATGAATTTCTAGAGTTCATCACACGCTTACTTCTGCACTCAGTTGCGAAGTGTCCTTTCTTTCCACAATGAAAACATTCCTCATTTGTCTTATCAGTTGAGGAAGCTTTTGTAGAAGAGAAGGGTTTTCTGAAAGATTTGGATTTGTTCGAAAAACGAGATTTGTTTTTAAAACCAGCCAACATGGCAGTTTCATCAGACAACTGCTTAACCGAGATTTCTTCACCTTCATCATTGGCATCACTTAGATATGCCTCCGATTGGTGAGAGGAGTTGCTTTGGGTTTCATTGTCAGAATCTGATGAAGGATAGGTGATGCGTGGGACACTTTGAGATTTCTTGGAATTTTCACTGACAAGGGCAATAGAAGTGCCCTTTATCTCTTTGATGAAAGATTTCCTTTGTAACTTGGTTTGTTCAAAGTTGAAGAGAGTTCCATATAAAACAGTTAAAGGCATGTACGCAAGATCCTTGGATGTTTTGATACAAGTGCACATGTTCTCCCAGAAATCAGGGAGACAATCCATAAACTTGTTTAGAACTTCCTCATTATCATAGACTCTGCCTAGTAACTTCAGATCATCCAGAAGAGAGTTAAAACGATTATAGTAACTAGGAAGAGATTCACCTTTTTCATGAGTGAAGAGTTCATAGTTTCTTATGAGAGAAATCTTTTTGCATTTCTTCACTTCCTCTGTACCTTCGTACAGAACACATAGTGTGGTCCACATCTCTTTAGCAGTTTCAAAGTTAACTAGAGAATGATAGACTTCATCAGGAAGTGAGAGGGCAATGATTGCTCTAAGCTTTGAACCAAGAGTAACTAGACGTTTTTCCTCATCAGTATATTTCCTTGGATTTTTTAGAATATAACGTCCAGTACCTTTGGCTTTCTCTTTGTCAGAAGCCTCAGAATCATCGGAGTCACTAGAGTCCTCCTTATCAATGGTTTCCTTACCAGGCCTCTGCGTTTCATAGCGAGCCCAGACTCTAGGGATAATAGGTCCCTCTTTGAGAATGGTTGGATATCTAGTATCCACTCCTTCCATGAATAGCATCATACGGCTTTTCCAAAGAGAAAAGTTGTTAGGGTTAAACTTAGGAGGTTTGGTAATGGAACCATTTTCAGAAAAGTTGTTTTGAAAAGCATTTTCAATAGTTGAAGGTGAAGAGGAAGCCATCGCAGATCAAGTTTATGAGTTAAACTTTCTGCTCTGATACCCCTTGTTAGAACCAGATGGCTATAACAAGTATTGTAGAAGGGGGGGGGGGGGGGGGGGTTGAATACAATACTCAAAATTTTCACAATTTTAATTCTATTATTGAAAATCTTCAACAAGAATTACACACAGAAAACTAAAGACTGTTGCGGAAAAGAACAGATAAACTATTCTAACAATATTTCACAAAGTATACTAAACAAGACAACTAAGAACACTTAGAACAAAGCTATGAAGTTTTAAGCAATATAGAGATTTCTTGCACTGAGAGAGATTTCCAGAAAGCGTGGTTTGCATGGGAGCCTTCTACTTTCTTTTATAGTGAGATGAACATTAAATGCTTGGTACACATGTCTTCAGGGGACTTGCTTCGTACCAGTGGACTTCTGAAAAGTTGATATGTCATAATCACCTTTTCCTTGGTACAAGGAATAGAACCCATGCTGAAAGGGACTTTATCTAAAAATAGATAAGATGACAAAAAGTCACTTTTACCTGGCAATAGATATTGTCCCAAAATAAATGATCTTCTTGATGTGTATTCCAAGACAATTACACCGATGAAGTTTCACCGATATAATTGACTTAGGTCTTTAAAGCAATCTTCAAAGAAAACCATTTACACAAAGATCCCACCGATTTGAGCATCCTTATCGGTGGGATAAATCTGGCCGACGTGTGAACACAATCGGTGGGAAGGACGTCCACCGATGTGTGAAGACACAATCGGTGGGGATGATGTCCACCGATGTGTGAAGACACAATCGATGGAGAGGATGTCCACCGATGTGTGAAGACACAATCGGTGGACAATGACTTGTATGTATCTTGAGAAGAGTCTTCTTATTTCCACAATGAGAATATCTTCAAGCTTGGTTTCGGTTGATCTTCGACTTCACCGAACAGTTGCTATCTTGTACAAGTCATTTAAAAGAACCATGTTAAATATTCTAAGAAAGATATGGGGAAGAACATCGGTGAGTCAATTTCAAATCTTGGTGACCCAACAATCTCCCCCTATTTGAATTTGAGCTCTATCCTTAGAATATTTAAGAGTAACTGAAAGTAAAATGCATTTTGACCCTTTTTACTCTTTTTGGGTTCTTTTCACATAGACCATTCGTTTTGTTCTATTTTCTTTTGTATGAGTATACTATATACAATATTTACAAGTAAGAAAATATAACTGTGTGCAACAAGGAAATTCAAATAGAATAGAAATACTTGTATTACCGAAATTTTTATACATTGGAGAATGAAGAAAATCTTACAAGTACTTAGAAAAATGAAAATGAAAACACACAGATCATTTTCTCATTTTCTGTCGGCGCTTGATCTCGGCAAGGATGTTCTGGTAGAGAGGATGTGCTTCGGGGATGTTAGGCATCAGATTGGATATGCCTTCAAGAAGTATGATGTCGGCTAAGGGGATTTGAGAGAACCTGAAGAAACGTCAGTGGCCGAATCCATCATTGAAGTATAATCCAGGAATCGGTGAGAAGCTTATCGTAGTTGAGGGATAAGTGGTTGAAGTGGGAAGAGACAAATTTAAATTGTCCACATAGGGAATCCTTCCTTTCTTTGCCAAGTCACTTATCCAGACTGGTGACCTTCCGATTCCTAGTGCTCACATGAGATGGTCGAACATCATATCAATATATACCTTTCCCGAACAACCTCGTACATCCACACACAACATAGTTATCTCTCAAGTTTAAATCTTCTGACAATACCTCCAACTTGGGATATATTAAACAGTCGCAAACCTCTATATCAATAGACAACATGATGATGATTCCATAATTTTCCCGACAAACCAGGATTCCTAACGGAATCCACTTCGACCAACGCATCATAACCAACTTTATACCCACCATCCTCACTTAAGGAAAACAAAACACTTTCTTAGTGCAAAATCTAATTACAACACCATCTCAGCACTCCGGCTCAAAGCTGATAACATTTCATCAAGTACCGTAACGCTACTTATTAAAATGCTCCAACAGAAGCACTTTGACCACTTCGAATTTCACCCCGAAGATAACCATTCTCAAATAACCAAGCAAGAGTCTAAACTTCAATCATGCTAACATTTCCGAATTCATTGCCTGAGACTCCCGCTATTCACCGCCCTCTTCTAACGGAAACACGAAGGTCATAACTCGACCATATTCTACTCAATCGACATATTCAACTCCCCAAGCCTTTCCTTAACCTCAATCGCAATATCCTCCCTGACCTGGTGAGTTCATAGCCTTCATGCATGATGATACAACAATAACAATCATTTTAAATTTCATAGATACAATTTCATAAAACAAGCTTGGGTTTGCATGACGCAATACCACTGAAGCTGAATAGTAAAACACAGCGGCCGCAAGGATCGCTCACGTGCAACCCTACGATAAATCACAACCTTGTCCAACCAAATCGATGTCGACACAATAAAATGTTCCCAATGAAACCTGTCAAATACGACTAGAAAAGTTCCGAACGAATTCACTTACACAAAGTGGGTCAGTCAACTTCAGTACTCGTTTATATGATGATAGCGTGTCAATACTCATTTTGGTTATAAAAAAACTTTGCAATTAGGCGTTTCCTTGATTTTCTTAACATGAAAAAGCGTGAAATAACTCACAAATCACTAAGTTCAAAATTTATCATGCAACGAAAACAAGTTTGTCTTTTTCCGTAAACACACGCTTGCACACATTGGCTTATTCCAAAACAATAAATTTGTTATGCGCGTATGCAATTTTAACATGAAAGGACTCACGTAACACATTTAATGACATAATGCATGAAACTCGATATGCAATTGAAGGCTATTCACTCTAACAAGGTCAACCGTTGCATTCACATCAACTTATCACTAGCACTCTATTTTGACCAACGATCACTTTCTCACCCATGCAACAACCTGCTATACACGTGCTTCACAACCCACTTGATCGACCACTCCTCATGGTTTCCCAATTGACCAATTATCTCACTTCTACTTGTATGCATACTTCAATACAACACCAATATCTTTCCTTCATTATCCTTGCCACTACACCGCTTGACCAAGGAGTTAAAGTCTAGACTCATTCTCTCGATCTTAAATTGAAGCTTTCAAGATTCCAACCTAGTCCTCATTTCCTATCCCAACAAATTGACACATCAACTCCAAGAGTGGGGACTCGCTAGAAACTAGGAGTTTTCCCCCAACCAACCATTCATTCATTTTGAATCCCTGAAGTTTTACCTCTAGTCGGCTCATTAACATTCCAAACAACACTTCTTCTAGAAGGTATAAACATCACATCCCAAGTGATCTCCCAAGACACATCAACCCTTTGCCATCAATTGTCAGGTTAGGACTTTCTACACACTGTCACACTCACCACTAATCCCAACAACAGAGGTTGAGTACACCCATGCACCTGTAAATACATAATAGCATTGGCTAGATGCGATTTTGAATTTACCTTACATGAGGGTTCTCACTACTATTTTCAAGATATCCTATGATTAAGGTCTTTCCTATTGGCTTCCTACATCTCAGTTGTGTCCCACTCTACTCCGCAGTTTAAGTTTAGGCCCATCTGGTCACCTAAATCCCTTAAACTATGGCTCTAATACCATTTGTAACAACCCAAAATCCACAAAACATAATTCATAAAGTTACAACCAAAACGGTCCCAAAATTATACACATTACAACGATTCTAACTCTAAGTACGCAGCGGATAAACCCCTTCACAACTGAGATGCTACAAGAAGGCCGAAGGTGAACTGCAAGCCACCACTAGACTACTCCTCTTTTACAGTGCCACCTCTTTTCATCTTCTCTAGATGAAACCCCAAACAAAACTCTAACCTGAAAATGGTTTTGATTTTTGAAAAGCGAGGGTTAGACCATGAGGCCTAGTGAATTCCCTCTTTAAAAACAGTTCCACACAAACAGTGATTTAAAACATTGAACTGTTACAATAGTAAACGGAATTTCAGTTTAGATGCTCGACTCCACATAAGGGTATTACACAGTGTAGGGGTGCTCACGGGTTGGGTTGGCCGGGTTGAAAGCACTTTAACAACCCAACCCAATCATTGCGGTTTGAAAAATCTCAACCCAACCCAACCCAACTCAATCAAAAGTGCAACCTAACCCAACCCAAGCCGTTCGGGTTGGGTTGGGTTGGTCGGGTTAGTCGGGTTGAAACTTTTATTGATCCTTTCACTATTTAACTAAGTTATCGTGTCTAAACAAATTGCTACATGTTTCTAAATATCTAAATGTTCAACAAATTACTAAATCGTCTAATAAAATATTGCTTGTAAATGTTTTGTTTATAAATGTCGCATCAAGAATCAATAACAAGATTACTAAAGTAACAAGTGGCCAACAATTGTCTGTTTATAAATGTTCAATAGTAAAAATATTGCTTTGACAGAAACAAAAAGGACAGTAACAAACATTCAAAATTAGATTTAAATGTTTTTAAGGGTTGTCGCGGGTTGTCGGGTTGGGTCGGTTTGTTTTGGGCCTAACCCGTTATCAACCCAATATATGCAAGTTGGTCACAAATAGTATCGATTATACATCGGGTTGGCTCGGTTTGAGTTTTTTTGCCTCGGGTTGGGTTGGGTTGGTCGGGTTGGTCGGAAATTTGAGCACCCCCAACACAGTGGTCTCAACTCTCATCACCTCATGTGATGTCCACGCTCGAGGCCCCCAGTAAATCCCCACGGCCCTCAGTAGATGTCGTACCCGTGTTCACAAGAAACGGATTCGAGGCACATGGTCCAATCAACTCTCCAAGGATTCTCAACAATCCAAGGTTCACCTCCCCACTGTGCAACCCGACCCCACACTTAACGACAACACACCAGAACATGCATTCAACACTTACGTAGGAGAGAACGTATAAATAACTTGCATGCATAAAGGAAACGTTTCCACATCATGTAATAATAACTATTTTCAAAGTGTTTAATCATTCCATCATGCTAAATACCATAATCAGTTATGGAAATATTAACAAAACATTTCATTTGCACCAAAAGAGTTAAGGGAACTCACCTGAGCTTTAGCAAATTGACACACGCTCCAAAACCCACTTTAGCTCAAACCGAACACCTGAATTGGGCGTCATAATAGTGGTGTTAAACCCTCTAGTTATATCCCAAAACATCCCTAAGACAACCCTTAAATGATACCACAATCCTAGCCTAAATCAGGACGTGAAACAAGAGCCGAAAACGCGCGACGGGGCTTGGCGCTACTTCCCGCGCTAGTTAACTCGTGCCACAATGCGCGCGGGGCACTGGACAACCTTTGGCGCTACTTCCCGCGCTAGTTAACTTGCGCCATAGCTCGCACAGAGCGCCTGCACTCGATTTTCAGCCGAAAACTGCTATTTCTCACCCCCAACTCGCCCCAAATCGATTTTAAGCCTCCAACTTGAGGTAATCGATGGTCTAAACCTTCCCCCACAATTCTCAATCATCAAAACATCAATTAATCCAAAGAAGTCCATCCATTGATTCATCATTTTAACCCCAAAAATCATATTCTTGACAAAACCCACATTGCACCATTGAAATGGTGCAAGTTTCTCAAAAAGTAAATTGCAAACCATTAGGAAACTCAATTAACACTCCATTTCAATTGAAGATAACCAAAATACTTGGAAGTAAGATGAATCATGGATTCTTACACAAACATCTCCCCAAATCAAACAAGGAAAAGAAGAATGGGGAAGGAACCATACCTTGAAGATGAAGTCTTCAAGCTCCTTAATGAAATCCTTCTAATTCAGCCTCCACAAGTATTGTTTCTTCTAAAATCACTTCTTCTCAATGAGTAGCCATCAAATGAAGAATGAAAGGGTTCTAGGGTTTTACCGCATGATATACATATTTATTTTCAAATTTTGCCACTAAGTCCTTAAAGTTGCACACTTCATACTTTAGCCCCAAAATTCCAAAAGGTTAAGATTTTAAGGACTTGGGGTATTACAATTCGAAATATTTTACATTCAAATAGTATGTCAGTTGGGATCGACTATAGTTATATATCATGGTACTTGTGTAGTCAACTTTGTATTATATATCATGTTATATTAGATTTAGTTACAATTGCTTAAGAATGTGATTAACTTTATGACATATGGTATTGTATAGACAATGATCATCGCCTTTAAATGAATGTTTGTCAGTTAATTGAATTAAACAAAAATGTTGAATTACCTGTTTCAACAACCCACACGATTATGATGTGGTCTACATATAAAATATGTGAGAAGAAGTTTACATACACATACGCAGTTGCATTGCTTCCATCAATAAAACGTTCAAGGAATCCATATAAAGATTTAGGTTTAAGACTTGTGAAGAAGCCTGATTTTAATTTTTGATCTTAGGAAACTTTGATTTTGTTTGGTCTTAAAAAAGTTTGAATTTTTTATCTTTATTTTTACATAACTTGAATTATAGGTGTACACGGATTGGATTGGGTGATTAATTTAAGACATATAATTATTTAAACAACTCAACCCACTGTTAAAATAATCTCAACCTAACTTAACTCTTGTGAATTTCGTTGAGTTGGTAGTTTGTCATCATTGTTTTAAATAAGTATATACATGTCTTCTATTTTTTGTGACTTAAAAGTATTGTTTCATTCTATATATATAACTATTAAGTTGTATAAACGAACAAGAATCAAAGGTATTATTGAAGAAAACTTGTTACAAACTCTAAAGCTGAAAAGGTTATAAAACCCTAATCTAGAGAGAGTATCAAGATGATAACAAGAAAAGGTAAACTGATGAATATGAATATCTAGGTTAAAAACTCAACCATCGCATTCTTTATATAATCTGCAGTATTTCCATTTAGCTCCCCTCAACTATCGATATTAGCTCCGCTACCCTTATGCTTCACAAGAAAGTGAGGCGCAGTCCTCCACAGCTTTAGTCCTTCAGCTTTGTCAAACTTTACATCTACAGCCCTTCTACTTCTCCTAAACCACACACACACACACACACACAATAAGTAACGCAATAAATTATGGAGTGACAAGATTGATTATTATGTTAACTGTTTTAACACCCTCCCTCAATCTTGACACTTGAATAAGTCCAACATGTGTAACTTTTCACAAAGATAGTTATGTTGACTTATTCCTAAAGATTTTGTGAAAATATCAGCCGGATTTTCAGATGAAGCAACTTTAACAGTTTTAATCATTCCTGATCCAACCTTTTCCCTTACTTGATGAACGTCTATTTCAATATGTTTTGTACGTTCATGAAATACAAGGTTATTTGCAATCTGAATCGCTGACTTATTATCACAATTAAAATTTACTGGAAGTAAATTTGTTAACTTTAAATCTTTTAATAAACTGAGAACCCAAATAATTTCGCATAGAGCAGCAGCCATTGCTCTATACTCAGATTCTGCAGAAGAACGAGAAACACATGTTTGTTTCTTGCTCTTCCACGAAATCATAGAATTTCCCAAGAAAACACAATAACCAGTTACAGACCTTCTTGTAGACAAACACTTACCCCAGTCGGCGTTAGCAAATACATTCAACTTAAACTCAGACGAAACAGAAAAGTTAACACCTTTTCCTGGTGAAGCCTTAAGATATCTTAATACCCTTAAAGCTAACTTCAAATGAGACTATCTTGGTGCATGCATAAACTGACTAAGACAATGTACTGTAAATGCTATATCTGGTCTTGTAGCTAACAAGTAAATCAATTTTCCAATTAATTTTTGAAACCCAGTGAAATCTTTTAATAGTGTCATTTGAATCAGAACCAAGAAAATATGTCACAACTAAATTCATATCCATTGGTGTTCTTATAGGCTTAACACCCAAATATCCAAACTCATTTTAAAGCTCCAAACAGTATTTTCGTTGTGACATGCAAATTCCTTTTTCTGTTCTCAAAATTTCTATCCCTAAAAAGAATTTTAGTTCACCTAGATCTTTTATCTTAAAATTTGATTGCAAATGTTTCTTTACTTTATTAATTTCAACTGAACAAAGATTCATCATGATTTTGAACTCTTAAGGGACTATATACAGTATCACCTAGATCACCGGCAGCTACCTCAGTACCACCATGGATCTGAGATCCGGCATAATTATTTAGATTATTCAAATTTTCAGTTGTTTCACTGATAAATCTATCTGGGCTACTATCCAGGTGATCCGGGTTACTGTGAATATCAGTGTGACCAGAATTTGGTTTACTTTGAGTATTCGCCCTATTATCATCATAGGGTATTCCAGAAGCAAACTAATTAGACTGAACAAAAATTGAATCAAAAAAATTTAAAGTATTTATGTTACTATAATTGATATCTTGCTTGTCACTACTCATTTTAAAAGGGAATATAGTCTCGTAGAACTTAACATCACGTGAAAATATAATTTGCTTTGATTCGAGACTATACACTCTATACCCCTTTTTTGAATTTGAATACCCAAGCAAGACACATTTCTCAGCCCGTGCAGAAAACTTATCATTATTATTTGGTTTCATTGCAAAACAAAGACATCCAAAATTACGAATATGAGAAAGCATAGGAGAGAAACCAAATATCATTTCATAAGGATATTTTCCATTCAAAACAGACGAAGGTGTTCTGTTTATAAGATATGTGGCAGTGAGAATACACTCACTCCACATATTTAATGGAACTTCCCCTTGGAACATTAGAGCTCTTGCAACATTCAGCAAATGTCTATGTTTACGCTCTACAACACCATTTTGTTGTGGAGTATAAACACAAGACGTTTGATGTAAAATACCATTCATCTTAAAAAATTTACTTAACCTATTATTAAGAAATTCAGTCCCATTGTCACTACGAAAAATCTTTACACACTTCCCAAATTGAGTGACGAGTAAGCTGTGAAAAGAAACAATGTTATCATAAACCTCATCCTTGTGTTTTAACAAATAAACCCACACTGAACGAGTATAATCATCCACCACAGTTAAAAAATATCGATAGCCTTCTCTACTGTTCACACGATAAGGACCCCAAAGATCTATATGAATCAAGTCTCCTAAACTAGAAGTGTTATGATTACTTAAATTGAACTTGTCCCTAGCTTGTTTAGCTTTGTGACAGATTTCACAAGGAAGCAAACCATGATCATTTTTAATTTCAAGTTTATCTTTTAACACGGTTAAAACTTGATCTGCGGGATGTCCTAATCGTGTATGCCAGAGATGGCGAGATACATTACAAAAGATTGACATATTAGAATTATTAACCCTATTATTGAACATATTAGAATTAACAACTTGATGGCTATTAATCTGATCATACCAATATAAACCACCACGTTCACTACCAGTCCCCACTATGTTCATTGCAGGAAAGTCCTGAATGAAGAAACACTTATATTCATTAAATCCCACAAATATTCTGTTATCCCTAGCTAATTTGTGCACAGATAACAAGTTTACATGAAAATCAGGAATCACTAGAACATCAAACAAAGTAACCTTATTATTTAGCTTAAAATTTCCAATTTTATTTATAACTACTTCTTCACCATTTGGTTGAGTAACTTTTAATTTTAAATCAGCTATATCAACCACGTTTTCTAGATAAGCAACAGATGAGGTCATGTGCTGGGTTGCACCAGAATCAATGATCTATCCATGCTTATTTAGACTATTTCCTTTTGAAATAAAATTGGAAGTATTAACCATACCACAAAACATACCAGCCATATTAACAGCAACACCATCGTTTTGTTTCTGATCTATAAGGGACAACAACTTGTTTATCTGTTCTTCAGTGAGAGATGAGTACATAGGGGCATGACTAGAACCCTCTGTGGTAGTAACATTGTTGGAAAAGGATTTTCCAGATTGATTTGATTTATTTTTATTAAATTGAAAATCCTTTGGAAAACCGATTAACTTGAAACACCGTTCAATAGTGTGACCAGATACACCACAATGCTTGCATGATAGAGAACTTTTACCAGATTATTTTTTGTTGTTAGAAGAAGTTTTGCCAAAAAAAGCAGTGTTCTGACCTTTGGTATCTACAGTAGGACGAACCACACCTCTGTGTGATTCCTCCCTTGATACCAAAGAGAATGTTGTTTTAACTGATGGCAAAGGGTCAGTCAATAATATGTTACTTCGAATATTAACGTAGATATCATCCAGACCCATCAGAAACTGCATTAGTTTTATTAATTGATTGTGTTTGGTAAAGTCCTGAGAAGCATTGCAGGTACATGCTGGTAATTTTATTAATGCATCAAACTGTTTCCAAAAAGAATTTAACTTGTGATAATACTCAGAAACAGGCAAACCATTTTGACTAAGAGAATTAATTTTCTGATGCAGATTGAACGTAACAGAACCATCAATCTTGTCATATGTCTCCTTGAGTTCTTCCCATACTTCGGAAGCAACTCTGGAAAACACTTGACTCACAAACAAGTCATCAGAAATGGAACCTAGAATCCAAGATAGAACAACAGAATTACATCTATCCCACTGTCTTCCAAAAACTTCATTATCAGTTGGTCGAGTAATGGTGCGATTTATAAAACCCAATTTATTCTTGGTTTCTAAAGCCAGTATCATAGCACATGACCAAACTTTGTAATTCTCAGTACCACTTAATTTCATGCCCAAAATAGAAGCACCTGAAGTATCACTTGGATGAAGATACAAGGGGTCCCCAAAATCAAGTTTAGCAATAAGAGATTGCTCCACTTGATTTTTGGGATCATCCTCTCCAACAGCCATGTCGGCAGCAGTAAGTAACATACACAGTATAACCTAGGAGACTTAAGCAGGATTCCTTGCCACTCGAGGTGGTAGGTCAAGCCAATCTCCTAGCTACCAAATCAGAATAAGAGAGAGAATCACACAGGAAGTAGAGATAAAAAGACTTACAATGAGTTTGAGTATCGCAGGAAAAGAAAACAACACAGGAACTTACAGTGTTCCTTAAGGTGCACAGCGGAAGCACAAACCAACGTCTCAAGAGTAGAGACAGGATATTAACCTGAACAAAACAAACCAACGAGTGAACCAGAACTTGTCAAGCAGCAGATCGTGAGTGGAGGAGACTCTCCATAAAACCACCACAGATCTGATACCTAGGCGAGATCTGAAGAGCAATAGACAGGTTTCTCTTGCACTTATATCAATAGAAAATAAAGAATCGAGTGATATAGGTGCAAGACAATAAGCAGGAGTAAAGAATATTGAGTAAATAAAAAAAACTGATATATGAGTAAGAACCAGGTAGCAAACAGATCTGCCAAGTTGCTAACTATTCTTGAATGTACAAGTATACAAACAGGTCTTAAGAAAAAAAAATCTATCCACAGATATTCGACAAAAACGGTCAATAGTGAGAGAGATCAGATCTGAAGTATAAGCTTCTCATGAGTAAAAAAACTCTGATCATAAGCAAGCAGTGAGCTAGATCACCACAGATCTGAACATGCGCTTCTCCTGAGGATGACCTCTGTAAGAATAAATTGTTGAAGGTTTAACGAAAGCGACTCATAAATCACTGAGATCTAGAAGAAACCAGTGAGAATGAGATCAGATTCGTTGAAGGCTTAACGATAGCAACTACAGGACACGAAAGCGACTCATAAATCACTGAGATCAAAAACGAAAACAGTGAGAAACGAGATCAGATTCGCATTCTGGTAACTGAAACAATTTATATCGATAGCACAATTATAACAGATCAGCGAAGAAAGAAAAACAATCTCACAACCTTACATCAATCAGAAAATTATAAGAGTGATATTATGAGCAAGAACCTCACAATAGCACAGGTCCTAATTTGTAAGGTAAAGAACTCAAACAAAACACTAACACCACTTGGAAACGTGTTCAGATCTACAAGGAGGAGAACAAAGTGACACTTGTGGTATCAAAAAGAGTGACAGATAACGAACCATGAACTCGTGTTCAGATCTACAGAGAGGAGAACACAGAGATATTTTGTTATAAAAAAATGAGTGAACAAACGATGAAACTAACACCACTTGGAAACGTGTTCAGATCTACAAAGAGGAGAACACCGAGACACTTGTGGTATCAAAATGAGTGACAGATAACAAAAAATGAATTCGTGTTCAGATCTACAAGAGGAGAACAGCGAGATACATGTGTTATCAAAAAATGACAGATCTGAGTATTAAGAACCCTCAGTCTTCTTATTTGAACCAACGATTTGCACTACCCGTTGTAGAGCACACTTTTAAAAACGAAAACAACGTTCAAACACAGATGTGCTATACGATTTTAAGAGCAAAATGTTCAAAAAAAAAATTCAATTTACTTATTTGAAAAGGTGATTGTACTACGAGAAGCAAACAATCCTTAGATGAAAGTTGTTCAAACAAACCACAGCGAGGAGAACAAATACCCAAAGAATTCTTACCAGGTTCGTTGATAGATGAAATATCAGATCGCCATACGCTCTGATACCATATTAAGTTGTATAAACGAACAAGAATCAAAGGTATTATTGAAGAAAACTTATAACAAACTCTAAAGCTGAAAAGGTTATAAAACCCTAATCTAGAGAGAGTATCAAGATGATAACAAGAAAAGGTAAACTGATGAATATGAATATCTAGGTTAAAAACTCAGCCATCGCATTCTTTATATAATCTGCAGTATTTCCATTTAGCTCCCCTCAACTATCGATATTAGCTCCGCTACCCTTATGCTTCACAAGAAAGTGAGGCACAGTCCTCCACAGCTTTAGTCCTTCAGCTTTGTCAAACTTTACATCTACAGCCCTTCTACTTCTCCTAAACCCCCCACACACACAATAAGTAATGCAATAAATTATGGAGTGACAAGATTGATTATTATGTTAATTGTTTTAACAATAACAAATAAGTGATATTAAATTATTAATACATACAACAACAAATAAATTATATTTACAAAAGATAAAAATATGTTTTCTTAGGAAGGGTGTCCTAGGCTATGCCTAGACTAATCTCTTGACAAATTATGACTGTAAGAGCATCTACAACAAGGATTTCATTTGGATTGCAAAAGTGCCAACTAGGATTTCTAATTTAGAAATTGTAGTGGTTGTGAGTATGATTGCTAAATTAGAATTTGGTTTTGGTAATTCGGAAATGTCAAATCAGTACTTTTTGCTGATGTGGCAGTGAATAGTATAAGAAATTGTAGGGAATAATTTCTAAATTAGAAATTGTTTTATGTCAAATCATGTTTTACTATAACTACGCCTCAAATCTCTCGTAGCATACTTCTCGAGTACGAAAACTATCTCCAAAATCATATACAAGTACGTAATCGGTCAACGAATCATTGTTTACAATAAGATTTAATTGAAGAGATTTGACAAATATTTAGAGAAGAAGAAAATGACGATTAATGTAATATTTTTACTTTGTATTTTATTTTAATGTTTTATAAATTAAATATTTTATTTTATTTATTTATTTATTTATTTTATTATAATTATTTAATTAATAAAATATTTCGTATTAAATTATAGTAAAGAATAATTAATTGTAGTTTTGTTGTTATTTGGTTAAAATATAATTTTTATGATGAGGTGTGTAACGTCCCAAAAATTACAAGCAAATTTAAATTTTTAAATAAACAATTCATTGATAACAACTCAATAAATGATCCCAACGTTTCGTTTGCAAACACATAATTAATGTCTTTATAAAATAAAACCAGCGGAATAAACGTTTAATTATTAAAATCATAAAGCAATCAGCTCTTCTCGCGCGCCAGTGTGTACTCGTCACGCCTTGGAGCCGCCCGTACCTGAAACCACAGTTTATTGGGAAAGGGTAAGCACGAAGCTTAGTGAATTCCAACACATGCGCAGATAGGAATTATATACACATCACCCCTATCCGCACATAAGCAACAACATCACAGTTACATAAAACGAGTAAACATCTACAAGTAATTATGTATCCAACACCTCAGTACCATCGAGGCCTCGGTCCCACCGAATCGTAATGTATCCAACACCTCAGTACCATCGAGGCCTCGCTCCCACCGATTTGTAATGTATCCAACACCTCAGTACCATCGAGGCCTCGGTCCCACCGAATTGTAATGTAACCAACACCTCAGTACCATCGAGGCCTCGGTCCCACCGAATTGTAATGTAACACATTTATACCAAGCATTCAAACGAATCAAATATTACACACCACAAACAACTAGTTCACATCTCAAAGACAATAGTACATACAAACTATTATGACATGCATACAACCCCTAACTACACAGTGAGAGAACTCACCTCGAATGCGCGCCCAGCTTAATAACACAATTCAAGCTCCACAATTACGGTCACTTCCCAGCACCTAAACGCATGTTAAAACGTGTCAATACGAGACCCGGACCCTATGGCACGACACACGCTTAAACCGTCACTAAAACTAAATTCCGTTCACCCAAAACAGGTCTGTTCGGGACCAGTTTCGACCCCTATAAACCCAGAAAAATCCCAATATTATTTCATGACCAGAAAGTACTCTGAGTTAGGGTTCCAAGAACATATTATACGCCTCCTAACGATTTTTCTCCAATTTACTACGGATTTTACAAAAACAGTTTCCGGAACAGCGAAATTCAGCACCTTTCAGTATAAAACGACAAATCGACCCATGCTACGTCCCGAACTGGGTTTGGCACAAAACACAGAAAAGTTTCTAGACTCAAAAAGGGAACTTTTGACACTGATTTCACCCCAAACCGAGTTACGAGCAGAAAGTTATGACCATGACAAAACAGTGGCAGATTACAACACTGTCGGTTTACCGACCTGCTGTAAAAACAGAAGTTTTCCGCCTAGCTAGGGGCCGAACCAGCCTTTCGCTAAAACACGAAAAACGTGCCCGACACAGAATGTGAACCGTGGACACCAGAATCGCCTCAAACCAAGTTACGACGAGGAAGTTATGGCCGAAATACGGACTGGACAGAAAACTAATTTTCACATAAAATGACGAAACACCGAACTTGCGACCACTTTTTCGCCCAGCTAGAGACCGAACCAGTTTTCCGCTAAAACACGGAAAACGTGCTCGACCCTGAACTTGAACCGTGGGCGCCAGTTTCGGCTCAAACGGAGTTACGACGGAAAAGTTATGGTTGCGCGAAAACTGGACAGCACACTAAAATTTTCATAAAAGATAACTTATAAAAACGGTTCAAGGCTTAACGATTCGGGTCTTACGCTACGTGTGACACCCACTGCCACCACCCTCCACCTACAGCCACCGCAGCGGCGGCGGCGTGCGGCGGTGGTGGTCTCGCCGGAAAAACGAAAAGGAAAAGAAAAGAAACGATACGAACGAGAGAACGACTTACCTCAAGACGACGCCTCACCACCACGACCGACCTTCTCTCCCTCGACTCCTCCGACGGACAGCAGCAGCGGCGACCTCCGCTAACAGTAACCGCGGCGACAGGAGGGGGGGGGGGGTTTCCGGCCACTCCTCTCTCTCTACCTCTCGGTTTCTATCTCTCTCTCTCTACCTCTTCTTCTCGGCTTTTCTCTATCTCTCTCTCTCGTTTCTCTTCTCACAGCCGCACCACAAGGAAACTAGAAGAGAGAATGTAGGTTATGGAATTGTTTTTGGTTGCTTGGTTAACAAGGAAGGAAAAAAAACGAGGATGGGATCCGGCCATGGGCCGAGACCCATGCAATAATTCCAAAAATTGCACTCTAGCCCCTCAACTACACCTCATCTCACAATCTACCTAGAAACGAGACGAAAGCTAACATTTTGGTCCTTTTTGACACCAAACCACTAACCAAAACAATTAAAGGTAAACATTTTAAATTATTAAAATTAATTAATAAACGTACCGGGACACGGGCTTTACAACTCTCCCCCACTTGGATTAGACTTCGCCCCCGAAGTCTACGTCCGCAAACAGCTTCTAATAATTCTCTCGCATTTGATGATATCCCAAACTCAAACCACTTTCAAACTTTAACCCTTCTAATGGTGCTTACCAATATACCCTACAGGATACCCGACTACGATCCTTCCTACCCTTAACTGTCGATTAACTACCACAAATTCTAATAGACTCCAAAGATTTTCAATAAATTATATCAACAAAACATCGACCCCCTGCCGAACATCGGTCCAACCGATTGCAATAACAAATATCGGCCACCCGCCGAACATCGGTCCAACCGATCCCAATAACAAACATCGGCCACCCGCCGAACATCGGTCCAACCGATCACAATAACAAACATCGGCCACCCGCCGAACATCGGTCCAACCGATTTCAGTAACTCAAATAGGCGTGGTATTATCCTAGACATTAACACCAATAGATATCCCCCACTACCAAATCACTAACACACACGTAGATCGTTCCACCACAACCATTAATCACAAGTGATCATTTCAGGGTTACTATTATCATCACCATGATTATCTTAACATCGGCTACAACTCTCCGATTATACTAAAGGTGTTTGGCCTCAAGCCCAAAAGTCGACACCTAAATATACCACCTACCTCGAAATGGTTGATGCGCATTTATTCCCTTAATAACAAAGGGCATCAATCCCTTAACCGATACTATTCGCCCTACAGTACTAACGCGCGTGGAATACCTACCTTCCTCCGTCGACGTACCATCCACACTTGCTCTACGAAGCCAAGTCACACCGTATCGAGGATACACCTTGACGTCTACCTCCCAGGTAACGCCTCAAGACCCAGCATACCGGAACTACCTCCCAGGTAAGTGCCCACAACTATATCCTCCTAGTACCTACTGGAAAGTCTAGGTTAAAACACATGAATACCGGGGTCCCACCCCGAGATACCCAACCGACCATTACCAACGACTGACTAACGTGTCTAAGGATCCAAAGCAAACAGCCTTCCAACAATATGCCTATTCCGGATTGACTCACTCACCCAAACATGTAAACACTCAACGTGCAAAGAATGCCAAACGGTGCGACAAAAACAACTCATCAACTAAACTCCACATCGAGCCATTAAACCCAGGCAATAGGCCCATGACTAACTCCAAGTCAAAACCGAGCAAAATGCTCCACGCTTGCTAGACCCATAGATCGGAAAATGCGTTTAAACAAAGTTTAAGCAAGCAACACTCTGAAATCAACCTTAGTCCCAGACTCAATACGGGTTAACCAAAAGAGTTTTTCAAAAGGACTCATACCCTGAAAATTCTCGAAATGACACATGACACTTAAAAGCACATTTCCCCAAATGGTTTACAAAATCATTTACAAAATATTTTCAACATCAGGATTTTCATCTCAAAAAGATCGTAAGCAATAAAACTACTATTACCAGATCGATAGTTACGCAAAACTGGACACGCTCGTCCCACATAGGAAAAATCACGTTGAAAATCGTTCCATTGCAGTTCGGTTTACTCACACAAAAGCAAAGCGTAATAAATAATTTCTTTAAAATGAACTGCCTCGATTCCAGTATGGATTGACTCATGACATGCACTAAAGGTAACCGCTGACCTTAAACAGGGTCCGACAAAGGTGTGCACATAATTCAAAATAAGTTTCACGACGTTTGATTCAAAAATTCCTCTTTTTAATCATAAATGACGTGGCACAGGGTTCGCCACAAATTTTCGCGCGTCAGCTAGTTACACAAAACGATGACACGGTTTACAAATATATTTTTGTTAAAACACAATTGTCTCGTGTAAGTTTCAAACTTGAAGACAGAAACCAGTCCGCTTCTAATAATTGGAAATATCGACTAAAAAACTCGTAAAATCTCAAACTGGGGGCAGGCATGCAAGCTTGTAACACTTCCTCAAGTTTCGTACTTGGGGACATATAATGTCAAAACATTATAGTTTAAAATGTATTTATCGAAAATGCTCAAAATACTCGTTTCCTCCAAAGCAAAAGTTTTTAATTTCCCCAAAAAAAATGATCGGTAATTCTAAATTAACCGAATGCCAAAAATCTACGCATCTATATTTCCAAAATATAACACATTTTAATCATATGCATGATGTTCACAACATTAAAACACTCCTTGGATCAAATGGTCTTTCATTTCGACAAAAAGGAACTAAAACATTTTCATGCACGACTCGTTCATCAAAATGTCGAGAACAAAGGTTACTCCAGTATGCATACCCCTAAGTCGATAATTCGCATTTTTATGGAAATGCCAAAAAACCTTTAGCTGACTAACAAGCGCACTAAACAACTCCTTATGAAATGTTACCAAAATTCCCCCATGCACCACTTATGTCACGCATGAATCAATCCACACGCTGAACTATTTGCAATAAAAAAATACTTAGTAATACAAACTCTCGAACGAAAAGTTAAGCGAGACTAGAATTCCAAACTCATTTTAGACAAATCACTAAAATAGCCTTTAAACAGACATCGTGGAATGTAACTTTCCGTCTCAACTCTAACACATGTGGAGGAGTTCCAATGTTAGAGTCTCAAGCCGTAGTCACTTACCCAACATCTTAACCACCACAAAACACGGATATTATCGTACCCGAAAGAACCGTTGGAAAATAATCAAATGAAACAATCTTTTACAAAGTTTTCAACTCCCGTGATAAAATGGTTTCAAGCATTTTCAAAACTATAATTCGAAATCTTGTGTGTGTGTGCTAAACATTTCCCAAAGTTTCAAAACACAATCCATAAAAGGATTGGAAACACAAGGATTAGTTAATGCAATCCTATTTTCAAAATAAACTCTGTGCACGACTTAGTCGATATTCAACGTCTCGACTCATGTTCCTCTCTACCTTTCCAATCCACTATCGTCCTCCGAACATTTAAGCCTCTTAGGGCAAGATGGAAAATTACGTCAAATAATCCCTACGATTTCTCCTCAAATCAAAGTCGGCTCTATAAGCCTATGACTCTAGCACAATCTTCCATCTTGGTTCGAAATGATCTGCTTACAACAAATATCATCCTTATCGTCACTCCAAGTGACTAATACTATAATCGTCTTTCTCTTCCAACGACTGCCAGTTTAGAGCCTTCGACACTACCCCAACGATCATCCCATCAAAGCAAGTCAAGTATACACATGTACCAGTGAATCTACTATATTTGTCTCTCCTCGTGACGGCTATTCAGGGTAGATAATACAACGCGTTATTAGCACATAATAACTCATACTAACAACACTCACGCTCAACTCCTTGGATTCCTCGTGACTTCCCCGACTCGAGCATTGATCCTGTGCTTCCGGTAGTAGGAGCTCTACTACTACCTTCCACACCTATCATCGCTCGTCCCGAGTCTCATCCCGAGGGTCCAAGTAGTTTCTCGCCGAAACTATACACATAACATAATTAATCCACACATGTCAGTTCAAGAACATATCCTAAACAGGCAAACTCATACAACTACTGTATATATATAAAACCATCGGTCTCCCCGATCAGACAGCCACAAATGTATACTTAATATACCATCGGTCACCCCGATCATGCAACAACAATTAAATATATAATTAACCATATGCCTGCACCAGCATATATATACATCCACCCTTCCTAGCTCCCTAGGAATTTCCTCTTATCCCACTACCCTTGCTACTACCGAATCCCTACTAATTATGACGAGTGACCTCGCGAATACCCGATTATATGCAGTGCGAAATAAATAGACAGTCGAATACAAGACTCTATCCTAGAACGGTTGGACTCAAACAAGAGCTGCGCAATAGAACTAAATCGAATATTCTAAGGCTATAAATCTCTTACTGCATACAACCTAGAGGGCATCCACTTAGTAACCTATCATAATTCGCATAAATTCCTAATAGCAAGTAGTTCAACATACATCATAGTGTCCACAACAAGCAATCTAGTATGCATACTCTATGATCTAGAAAGCAATAAAACACTAAGTACTGTACCTTTCCCCTTTGGCTCCGGCTGACTGTACACACTGCGCCTCCAATCACCGTTCTCAACGGAATTTTACTTTTTCTTTTATTTCCAAAAAGATTTAATAAAGAATTTGAAAATTTCCCAGCCGCAACTTGAGACCAAACACACCGAGGTGCGTTTGATTCACTCAAGCTGTGCTCTGATACCAAGTTGTAACGTCCCAAAAATTACAAGCAAATTTAAATTTTTAAATAAACAATTCATTGATAACAACTCAATAAATGATCCCAACGTTTCGTTTGCAAACACATAATTAATGTCTTTATAAAATAAAACCAGCGGAATAAACGTTTAATTATTAAAATCATAAAGCAATCAGCTCTTCTCGCGCGCCAGTGTGTACTCGTCACGCCTTGGAGCCGCCTGTACCTGAAACCACAGTTTATTGGGAAAGGGTAAGCACGAAGCTTAGTGAATTCCAACACATGCGCAGATAGGAATTATATACACATCACCCCTATCCGCACATAAGCAACAACATCACAGTTACATAAAACGAGTAAACATCTACAAGTAATTATGTATCCAACACCTCAGTACCATCGAGGCCTCGGTCCCACCGAATCGTAATGTATCCAACACCTCAGTACCATCGAGGCCTCGCTCCCACCGATTTGTAATGTATCCAACACCTCAGTACCATCGAGGCCTCGGTCCCACCGAATTGTAATGTAACCAACACCTCAGTACCATTGAGGCCTCGGTCCCACCGAATTGTAATGTAACACATTTATACCAAGCATTCAAACCAATCAAATATTACACACCACAAACAACTAGTTCACATCTCAAAGACAATAGTACATACAAACTATTATGACATGCATACAACCCCTAACTACACAGTGAGAGAACTCACCTCGAATGCGCGCCCAGCTTAACAACACAATTCAAGCTCCACAATTACGGTCACTTCCCAGCACCTAAACGCATGTTAAAACGTGTCAATACGAGACCCGGACCCTATGGCACGACACACGCTTAAACCGTCACTAAAACTAAATTCCGTTCACCCAAAACAGGTCTGTTCGGGACCTGTTTCGACCCCTATAAACCCAGAAAAATCCCAATATTATTTCATGACCAGAAAGTACTCTGAGTTAGGGTTCCAAGGACATATTATACGCCCCCTAACGATTTTTCTCCAATTTACTACGGATTTTACAAAAACAGTTTCCGGAACAGCGAAATTCAGCACCTTTCAGTATAAAACGACAAATCGACCCATGCTACGTCCCGAACTGGGTTTGGCACAAAACACAGAAAAGTTTCTAGACTCAAAAAGGGAACTTTTGACACCGATTTCACCCCAAACCGAGTTACGAGCAGAAAGTTATGACCATGACAAAACAGTGGCAGATTACAACACTGTCGGTTTACCGACCTGCTGTAAAAACAGAAGTTTTCCGCCTAGCTAGGGGCCGAACCAGCCTTTTGCTAAAACACGAAAAACGTGCCCGACACAGAATGTGAACCGTGGACACCAGAATCGCCTCAAACCGAGTTACGACGAGGAAGTTATGGCCGAAATACGAACTGGACAGAAAACTAATTTTCACATAAAATGACGAAACACCGAACTTGCGACCACCTTTTCGCCCAGCTAGAGACCGAACCAGTTTTCCGCTAAAACACGGAAAACGTGCTCGACCCTGAACTTGAACCGTGGGCGCCAGTTTCGGCTCAAACGGAGTTACGACGGAAAAGTTATGGTTGCGCGAAAACTGGACAGCACACTAAAATTTTCATAAAAGATAACTTATAAAAACGGTTCAAGGCTTAACGATTCGGGTCTTACGCTACGTGTGACACCCACTGCCACCACCCTCCACCTACAGCCACCGCAGCGGCGGCGGCGTGCGGCGGTGGTGGTCTCGCCGGAAAAACGAAAAGGAAAAGAAAAGAAACGATACGAACGAGAGAACGACTTACCTCAAGACGACGCCTCACCACCACGACCGACCTTCTCTCCCTCGACTCCTCCGACGGACAGCAGCAGCGGCGACCTCCGCTAACAGTAACCGCGGCGACAGGAGGGGGGTGGTTTCCGGCCACTCCTCTCTCTCTACCTCTCGGTTTCTATCTCTCTCTCTCTACCTCTTCTTCTCGGCTTTTCTCTATCTCTCTCTCTCGTTTCTCTTCTCACAGCCGCACCACAAGGAAACTAGAAGAAAGAATGTAGGTTATGGAATTGTTTTTGGTTGCTTGGTTAACAAGGAAGGAAAAAAAAACGAGGATGGGATCCGGCCATGGGCCGAGACCCATGCAATAATTCCAAAAATTGCACTCTAGCCCCTCAACTACACCTCATCTCACAATCTACCTAGAAACGAGACGAAAGCTAACATTTTGGTCCTTTTTGGACACCAAACCACTAACCAAAACAATTAAAGGTAAACATTTTAAGTTATTAAAATTAATTAATAAACGTACCGGGACACGGGCTTTACAAGGTGTCACTTTAAAAGTGGTTGAAGTTTCATTGTTGTGGAGAATAATTTCAAGATAATTGTAAAATTGATGTGGCGCTGATGTGGCACATTTACAATTGTAATGAAATTTCATTGTTGTGGATGTTTTAAGAAATCAGCCCTGATTAAACCTCAGTTGTCATAATTATTATGTATGCCTAAATTAGAATACTGAACAGGTGAAATATTTCACCTGTTCCTCATAACCTTAAATAGTACACCACAACCTTGTGGTTAAGATAAAAATATGTTGTCGACCTATTTATTTTACCACTACAAAAAAGGGTTGTATTATTAGGTAGACAAGGTATAGTGGCATCTTGAGCCTACTCTGAAACTAAAAAACATCCATCCTTTTTAAAGTACAAAATTAATACCTCCACCTGGGCTTCCTTTTTTGCCCCCGACAACCTTTAATTTTCCTTTTTAGGCCATGCAGACCTTTGCATGTGCCCTTTGGATACCATTTCAAATCAGGAAATTGACTCAAATAGCTAAATCCATAACAACTATTAACAAAATAGCCAAAACTTCTTCCGGATTATAAAAATGGTCAATTGGTCTGCACTCAGATCCAACCCGGTGAGTGCGGACCGCAATGGGGTCACAAAAAGACAAAAAAATACGTGAACATGGGTGGTCCGCACTGGGTTGGTCCGCATTCGCACTCGGCCATTGCGAGTGCAGACCTGCATTATCAGTCCAACTCAGTGTTTCCCTGTTGAGCCTCTGCTAGGGTGTTGACACGTGTCCAAGTGCGGTCCGCACTCCCCGGGTCGGGTTAGAGTGCGGACTCGTTGGCTATTTTTGCGACCCGGAAGAGAAAATGACTATTTTGTCACTATTGCTCGTGGGTTTGGCTATTTGAGTCAATTTCCCTCATTAATAAACTTCTATTTATTAATAATCAAAAATTTAAAATATATTAAAAAAGAATGCACAATATAGACTTACATAAGCTAGATTAAAAATGAAAAATTGAATCTGGTTTGATTTGCTTTTATTTTCAGATTTTTTTACACACCGGAATCAGATACTCCTAAGGATAAAAAAATAATCGAGAACTTGTTGTTTTGTTTTATTGTTGATTCAATAGTGCGTGAAAATTTGTACGTTATTAGTTCAAACCGACACCGATTATAAATGTGGTGATGCATCTTTACAAGGAGAAACATCCAAAAGAAAAGAAAGGATTGACAAGATACCAAAAGGGGGACTATAGGCAATGGAACTATGTCCCTACTCCCTATCTTCGATTTTGAACTCGATGTCATGTTTGAAACCAATCATATAATGCCAAATCGATATCTTCCGTTAATCCATTTCTTCATCACGTACAAGAACACACACAAAGAATTGAATACTTGCATTCTTCTATATCTAAAATGTTCGTCTCTGAGCTCGCAACGGAACAAAAGAGATGTATCAACTTTTAAATACAAAAACAATACGGGTTTTACATCTTTGACAAAACCCGTATTTAGTTTGCATTCAATTTTACCTCAAAAGATGAGATATCAGGTGAAGTTAAAGGAGCCACTTAATGATGGTGGGGTTTGGCTGATGGCTGGTCTAGCTGGTACCAAATGTTGCAACTACTCCATTGCCACATCTTTATATTATATATATATATATATCCAAAAATTGCGTGAGAAGTTGAAATTAAGGGAAATTAATTAAAATACTCAAAGTTTGACTTTGACTTGTCAAAATACCCATTTTTCTAGCAGTGGGACCCGCGATCGCGGGACCCACAACCACGTGGCACCACGTGGCACCGGGTTTGGCCAATTCTCCCGCCATGCCCCCTCAAGAAACCCCGCGGCTACAACTTTCCCCCCCCCCACCCCCCCACCCCCCCCCCCCCCCCAACTATGCTCGCGGTTACCAAAATGACCTCTTGTCCCGCGATCGCGGGATTTAGCTGTTACGTGTATGGCTGGGGTTGAAACCCTAATTTTTTATAACTCTTCCCAACCCCCACCCTCCAATGTCGGCTATAAAGAGAGAGGGTGGGGGACCAACATCCGGCCACCATACCTCATTTTTAAACTCTCTCCCAACTCTCTCAACTTCTCGTGTCGATTACGCGCTCGGTTTGAAGATGTCACGTGTTATGGATGTGGTAAGTCATTTTTCTTAACTCTTTGTAGTTTCTTATTGTTATCTTAAATTTTCAAAATATATGATATGTAAACTTTGTTGTTTGAACTTTGTTGTTTGAACTTTGTTATTTAAACTTTGTTGTTTGAACTTTGTTGTTATCTTAAATTTTTGAAATATATAATATGTAAACTTTGTTGTTATAAAAAAATATGTTAAAGTGGTTTTATAAAAAATATGTTAGTGTTTTTTTGTTAAAAAAAGATGAGTGTATTTTCCAAAAATAAATGTTAGAGTGAGTTTATAAAAAATAAGTTAGTGTTTTTGTTAAAAAAGTTGGTGTTATTTATAGAAATAAATGTTCAATTTTTTTTATAAAAAAAATATGTTAGTGTTTTTTTGGTTATAAAAAGAGTGTTTTTTTTAAAATTAAATGTTAGAGTGAGTTTATAAAAAATAAGTTAGTGTTTTTAATAAAAAAAGTTGGTGTTATTTATAGAAATAAATGTTAAATATTTTTTATAAAAATGGTATGTTAGTGTTTGTTTGGTTATAAAAAGAGAGTGTTTTTAAAAAAATTAAATGTTAGAGTGAGTTTATAAAAAATAAGTTAGTGTTTTTTTATAAAAAAGTTGGTGTTATTTATAGAAATAAATGTTAAATTTTTTTTATAAAAAAGTATGTTAGTGTTTTTTTGGTTATAAAAAGAGAGTGTTTTTTTAAAAATTAAATGTTAGAGTGAGTTTATAAAAAATAAGTTAGTGTTTTTTTTATAAAAAAGTTGGTGTTATTTATAGAAATAAATATTAAACTTTTTTTATAAAAAAAGTATGTTAGTGTTTTTTTTGTTATAAAAAGAGAGTGTTTTTTTTAAAAATTAAATGTTAGAGTGAGTTTTATAAAATAAATGTTAGTGTTTTTTTTATAAAAAAGTTGGTGTTATTCATCCAAAAAAATGTTAAAGTGTTGGTTATAAAAAGATGAGTGTTTTTACAACTTAGGTCCCTAAACTTTGTTAATTTACAACTTAGGTCCCTAAACTTTGCTACTTTACAACTTATGTCCCTAAACTTTAATGAATACAAACTTAGGTCCCTAAACTTTGTTAATTTACAACTTAGGTCCCTAAACTTTGGTGAATGACAATTTAGGTCCCTAAACATTAGTGAATGACAACTTAGGTCCATAAACTTTAGTGAATGCCAACTTAGGTCCCTAAACTTTGCTACTTTACAACTTATGTCCCTAAACTTTAGTGAATGCAAACTTAGGTCCCTAAACTTTGCTAATTTACAACTTAGGTCCCTAAACTTTGGTGAATGACAACTTAGGTCACTAAACTTTAGTGAATGACAACTTAGGTCACTAAACCCTAAACCTTAAACATCCGTAAATAATTATTGGAAGTCACACTTCCGAAGCCCTAATATGTATATGTAACATTTTACCGAAACATCTGTAAATGGTATGAAGATATAAAACATTGAAATTGGCTTCACATGCCATACTCAAATTCATTTTGGCATCTTGCCAAAAGCATCTATATATAACAATGTTACATTGAAATAAAAAAAACCCACAACATATCTATTTGGATTTTGTCAAACGGGTGTAAATAGCCCTAAGGTATGTGGGGACTTAAGCAATCCTTGTGATTCCCCTGCTACCTGGAAGTCCAATTGATTGAGTGGGTTCTTTTCTAAAACTAAAATACACAAATAATTATCAACCCAATAAACTAAACAAGCATTATAACATCCGTGAATTTTCTATGCAGCGCGATTTTTTAACGATCGACTTGACGTTAAGGTGTCGCGTTTCGTTCATCGTAGAGATGAGACAGCGCTTCGCCGATTTAGGAGATCGGGTAGCTAGGGTTAATGAGATCTTCAGAGGGACACCTTTCGGTCTATGGCTGGATCTTACCATGAGCGGCGGCGACCCCATGCTAGTCCACATGTTTCTACAGCTGGAGGTCGAGGTCTCCAATGGTGATGAGGAGGATATGTATTTTGATGTCTTCGGGCATCATATGCGGTTTGGCCGTCATGAGTTCTGTCTTATTACAGGACTACTTTTTGGAGACGAACCGCCCCTTCCTCCGTTATCAGACATTACTTGGGTTAGTAGGGTTTGGCCTGGCGTGTCACCATCTCGTTTGAGGCTGAGGACAGTCGTGGACACGATGAAAGACGGTCTTTCTGCCCTTAGCGACGAGGATGTTTTCCGTGTATGCTTGGTGGTGACGGTGGAGATGGGCTTCATGGGCCGTGAGTGGAGCCAGTATGCTTCCGAGACGGTCCTTACGGCCGTCGAGGATTTGCATTTGTTTAGCAGGTATCCGTGGGGTAGCCACGTCTGGACATATACCTACAGACAGATGCACCGAGCCATCGCCAGACGCGCCGACATACATGCGAAGATGGCTCTTTGTGGATTTACATACGCCTTCAAGGTTTGATTAGTAGTATATAACATAAACAATAATACATACAGACTGTTTGGCTTTCCTTTTTACATACTTGCTCTTCTTGTGTAATTCCAGATATGGATCTTGGAGATGTTTCCCATCGCCTGTCAAAGTTTCACCATGCGCATCGACAGGTTAATTAGGGGAACCCGTTGGGACAGGGTTATTAACCTTAATAGGAACAATTGCATTGCGTTCTTCAGCCGGTCACGCACCGTAAGTTCTTTCACTATGTTTACAATGATTCCTACGTTATTCCCTGTTATTAAGTTTTTGTGTTTTACCATATATTTAGCCGGCGTATGCGCCTCTCGAAAACCTTGTGGCTATGGATACCGAGAGGGACACGCCTTGGTACAGAAACAGCGTGACCTTTATCGATAGAGAGGAGGCACGACATCATGGGTCTAGTTCCTCATCTGACGAAGATGAGGAAGACGACACGAGGCCTGAGCATCAATTCGAGCCGCCCCCTTCCTCCTCCCATCAAGATCCGACTTCCACCGAGCCATCTCGTGGCAGTTTACACCAGCTATGGGACTACGTCTACGGGCCTCTAGACACACGTATTCAAGATCTGGAGGAATTCGTCAGACAATTTCGCTCTGTTCAGGTTAGTGTTTAACTTAATTTGTCGGCCACGATCTTTTAGTTTGTATATTAATATTACGTTCCATATTTGTTTTAGCTGTCGGGTACGACGCCGATCTCTGCTCCGTTCGAACAGGGGGCACCGGCGACGTTTGCCACCACATCCTATCCGTCATTCCCGGAGAGTGTAAGTCACACTGAATAACCAATATAGTTATATATTCGTTCCTAAATTTTTAACTCTTATAATGATCAATGTCACGCAGGTCGGGATGTCGGGGCCAGGGGGTTACACAACCTAAATGCCTCCGTTTGGCACCACATCCTATTCGTCATTCCCGGAGAATGTAAGTCACACTGAATGACCAATATAGTTATATTTTCGTTCATAGGTTTGTAACTGTTAAAATGATCAATGTCACGCAGGTCGGGATGTCGGGGCCAGGGGGTTACACAACCCAAATGCCGCCGTTTGGCACCACATCCTATTCGTCATTCCCGGAGAGTGTAAGTCACACTGAATGACCAATATAGTTATATTTTTGTTCCTAGGTTTGTAACTGTTAAAATGAAATATGTCATGCAGACTGGGATGATGACGGCAGGGGATTATACACACCCAACGTCGACGTTCGGCACCCCATCATTCACGGACCTCCTTGGGATACCGCAAACAGACTTTTACAGGTCAGACATGTCGGGGTCGTCGTACGTCACACCGCCACCGCATACTATGACTGTAAGTTATTTTGGAAGTTTTGGTTTAATTGTGAACATGATGAAATTGTACTTAACACATCTAATAAGTTAATTTTCAGTCGATAGGGTCGGGAGAGGACTTACGGTGCTCGGAAATTCTCGAGGAGCACTTCTCGGAGCCGGAAGTTGACCCGATGGATGTGGTAGAACCTGATAGGCCGGTTCGGAATAGGAAACGTTCAACATGGTTCGGTACCCCACTATTTGGCCGACAAAAATCTACCACACTGCCCCTGAAAAGAAAGCCAGGCCAAAGGTGACAGGAAAGGGAGCAGGAAAGAAGGCGGGAAAGATGACCACTTCACCAGAGCGTCTTCCGGCCTCGGAGATATTGAACATGTGCTAGGCTGGTGACCTCCCATGCCTGATATTCATCCCTTACATCAACCTGGACATCACCCCCTGGTTTTTCAGAGTATTGCTGGCAGTTGACCCCATAGAGTCTGAATTAGAGGATGTGGTTACTATTGAAGTTTAACTATAGTCATATAATCAAATATATTTAAATTACATGTCTAACCATCTATTTTTTGTGTATAGCATATCGATTGTTGGGTCGCCATGCTCCTACGTTCCCGTCAACCAGACACGAGGTGGACCATCATGCACACTACTTTCTTTCCGTTCATGATCCTTCCACATCAAGGTCCCGACTCCATGGTTAGCTCATGCAATGGTGTGGAAGGGGTTTCTTGGCGGCACGTCGATATTGTATGTAAATCTTTTTACTCTTATTTTATTTAAGTTGTTTGGTTGCTAACTAAGTTGTCTAATATTGTAATAATTCAGGTGTACATCCCTATCTGCATTCATCCCAAACGTTGGGTGCTCGGAGTATTTGAGCTTCGTCGTATGTTGATGACCATATATGACAGCAACCCTGCCAGTATATACACAGAGCCTTTGTATCAGCATCTTGACACATTTAAAGGTGAGCTGACGAAGTTGTTTAGACTGATCGGGGACGTGGACCTTCGCGACAACTCAAAGCACTTCCGTTACAAGATCCACAGGACTGCACCACGCTAGCAAGGGATGAATGCGGATTGTGGTGTCTGGGTATGACGTAATGTCAGCACCTTGATTTCGGGCGATGTGGTAGATTTAGCCCCTACCCGCACCGAACGAGAGGCCAGGGACTTTTGCATACATATGGCGGAGACCATTTATGCGCATTGTCTTCCATAGCAACATGATTAGGTTGTTTATGTAACATTAAATAATTGTTATTTTTAGTGTTAACTTATTTTGTTAAAGTATTGTGATTAAAGTTATAATTTTGTTTATTATTTTGTTAAAGTATTGCACATATGAATACTTGAAGCCTAAAAAGTGTGACAAAAACAGTAAAAACATGCAACAACACTTTACTCTCTCTTCCTATGTGGGACACATTCCCACACCCATTTGGTTTTTGCTAATTTCATCCAATTACTCAACTTTGAGTATCGATATCTCATTCACATATACTCTGTTTTTGACCCATTATATATCGTTTCGAAGCTCTCATATAGGAGAACATAAACCCACTAAGAGTTAGTTATATATAACACACACACATATATATATATATATATATATATATATATTTAAATGTGTCCAAAGTTTAGTAAAAACCATATTTTTACTAAAATTTTCCAACACCTAGTAAGTAGGTTTATGAAACTTGCGGTAATCCTAATACAGAGATTATTGAATGAACAAGCATTTATTTCTTGATTCACATGTGCATTAATCCTTAGACTACTTAAAGACTACTTTTCAGCCTAATGAAAGACCTTTATTCATGAGCAGACTTCCTTTTGCAGACGAATCTTGCAGTTACTTTTTCAGTCGAATCGTACAGGCTCTTTTGCAGACGAATCTTGCAGTTACTTTTTCAGTCGAATCTTACAGGCTCTTTTCAGACGAATCTTGCAGTGAACTATTCAGACGAATCATGCAAGCAACTTTTCAGACGAAATCTTTGACCATATCCACATTCCTGATGAAGAACATACATTTTCACGGCTATAAGTAGATGGCATGATGAAGCAGTAATTCACAACTTGATATCTATCTTTTATACCCTCTACACCGTTTACAAACATTCTCTCGCTTTTCTTAACACTATGGCTGGAGGTTCAAGATCAAGGGGGAACAGGTCGGGGAATGGGACTGGAACTTCACGTTCGGCAGCCTACCAACCACTGAACGATGGAGCTCACCGGAGTACCTGGAAGGTACCAGAAACAAACGAGGAGTGGAGAAACTATGGGCGAACTGCGGCCGATTATCCATTCACGGCTGAGGAGGAAGAAGACTGGGAGATGGCATGCGAGAATTACCACTTCAATAATGACAGAATTACCCCACCAATGTATCATTGTACCCAGCCAACGGGTCTTCCACAAAGTCAACGAATTACTCCCTTAGTGCAAAAATCCATTGATAAGGCGAACGCCGATATCGAAAAGGTAAAAGGTATGTGGAACCATAACAGGGGGATTCAGCAGGGGAAAATGGAGTATCTAGCGGAGAAGAAACGAGAACTGGCCATGACTAGGGCTCACGTTCAGGAGGTGCAACGACAGATTAAGGAAGTGGAAGAGGAATTACAAGAAATCGAAGACGACTACACGGGAATGGAGGACGTCATCAAGGAAAAGGTTAACTTCATCACCGGAATCCAGGACGCATTCCAGTCATAGATTTCTTTGTTTACCTGCACTGTATCCGTTTCGTTTGGAAAGATGATTTGCAATAACTGATATTTTAATTAATTTCCTTATTAAATAACTTAAAATGGGAAAAACATTTTCTTTAATTAATTTCTATATTAAATACATTAAAATGGAAAAGAAACAATACATTAAAAACCTCAACTACATAAAATGATAACCTAAAAAAACTATAGGGACCATTTATGCTTTTTTAAATTTGCCCCAAACTGGAGGGGCCAAAACTGTAAATATCAAAAAATCGCGGGACTACCGCGGGATCAGATCGCGGGACAGGGGCCAAAAGTGGTCCCGCGGGCATAGTTTGGGGGGGGGGGGAAGTTGTAGCCGCGGGGTTTCTTGAGGGGGCATAGCGGGAGAATTGGCCAAAGCCGGTGCCACGTGGTTGTGGGTCTCGCGATCGCGGCCCCACCACGGGAAAAATGGGTATTTCAGCAATTTCGGCGAGAAAATGGGTATTTTGGCAAGTCAAAGTCAAACTTTAGGTATTTTAATTAAATTCCCTGAAATTAACGTGAGAAACGTTAAAAATGGATCTGAACTGTTGATCATTTTAATTAAATGTTCTCCCATGAATTGAACTTAGAAGGGAATTGATCTGGTGCATCTCGGTGTATCTCATCCTAATGTGTGTCTATTTCTCATCCACAGTTGATAACCACTACTCACGCTTCTCATGTTAACTTCAACGTTTGATCGGAACCGAACCTTATATATATATATATATATATATATATATATATATATATATAGAGAGAGAGAGAGAGAGAGAGAGAGCGAGAGAGAGAGAGAGATCTAGAGAGAAGGGGAAGAGTTCAAACGAGAACACATTCATTTTACAAGAACGCAAGAATACATTTTTACTGTGGCAATCATATGTGATACTATAGTTTATCTTATATGATAAATATGTGATACTAACTCGGAGACGCGGACGACGTTGAACGCGATTTGGCCAGCAACCCCTAGCCCCCCCCCTAGGTTGCCAGAAATTCGCCGAGTAATCGAAATAAAATTTTATTTTATTTTTAAAAGTCAGTTGCAGATTTCCGACGGATTAGTGGTAGAAGTCAACAGAAAGTAGACTTTTTGGTATCCGTCGAAAATCCGCTGGAAATGCCCCTTTGTTTAGTAGTGCATGTGATAAGGGTATTATCGATGTAATACTATAATCCATCAAATATGATGCACATGTGATATAATCAGTGACACAAACGACCTTTGGTGCGGATTTAGGTCATGTGCAAAGTCGTGCGCAACCAACGGGTGCGCTCACGTGTATTATCACATGTGATAAGAGTGTTCTTGCGTTTTCGCAAAATGAAGGTGTTCTCGTTTGAACCTCCACCTATACATGTGTGTATATATATATAGGGCCCTTCTTTTGCTAACCAACCCATTGATACTAACCGTGCTAACCGATCACAACCGTAGATGCATCAGATCAACGGTTATAATTAATACTAGATTTTAATATTATTTAAAATTAATGGGTTAGGCGCTGGACATTTGTGCATATGAGCACAAGGGCATTTTTGTCCAAAATAAAAAATCTTAAAAAAGGAATTCCTACATTTAAGGGATTTAATCACATCTCTTCCATAAACCAAGGACCGTGGATATCTTCCACTATTCCTCTCACTATCTCTCCCGCCGCCACTTTCCTCCCATCACCTCTGCCGCCCTCCCACCACCTCCGTCGCCGATTACAAGTGACTTCGCCTTCCTCCTACCACCGTCGCCGCCTCCGCTTTCCTCCCACCACCTCCGCCGCCGATTACAAGTGACTCCGCCTTCCTCCTACCACCGTCGCCGCCTCCGCGTTCCTCCCGCCGCCTCCGCCACGCCGCCTCCGCCTTCCTCCCACCACCTCCGCCGCCGATTACAAGTGACTCCGCCTTCCTCCCACCACCTCCGCCGCCTCCACCTTCCTCCCACCACCTCCGCTGCATGATGATGGTGATGATGATGATGATGATGCTTATGTGCATATGTGCACATAAACTGTGCATATGATTTACTCGGAGAAAAAACTTCACAGAAGGCGATGATGATGATGATGATGCTTATGTGCATATGTGCACATAACTGTGCATATGATTTAGTCTGAGATGGCTTTTGCACATATGCATATGTGCATATATGCACATCTGCACATATATGCATATGTTCACCTCTCCATCAACCTCCCGTCGTTCTACTCCGCCGCGAGCCTCCTTTGTTTTCCCGATGTGGGCCCCAGTCTCGAGAAACATTCCGGCGATGTGAACTTTAAAGAGTACTCGGAGAAAAACTTCACAGAAGGCGATGATAATGATGATGATGATGATGATTATGTGCATATGTGCACATAACTGTGCATATGATTTAGTCTGAGATGGCTTTTGCACATATGCATATGTGCACATATGCACATCTGCACATATATGCATATGTGCACATATGCACATCTGCATATATGCACAATGTCTCATCTGCATATATGCACACCTGCATATATAATTCCAAAAATATAATTCTGAATTAATATAATTTCGAAATCTTGTTTGATATTAAAAATATATTATGAATTAATATAATTTCGAAAATCATGGATTAGATAACTATGGAATGTAGAATAAGTTATTAAATGTGAGATAAATATGGAAGAAATTGGATATACCCATTTTACCTTTGTTGGTGTGCACCTAAACCAAAATAAAAGGATCAATTTGATTGGTCAATGGTTGGTTAGCACGATTAGTACCAATGGGTTGGTTAGCAAAAGAAGGAGACCCTATATATATATATATATATATATAAAGGGCCCCTCTTTTGTTAACCACTCAAATAGTGTTAACCTTGTTAACTTAGTGTGGACCAATAGGAAGCAAGATACATGGGTGGTTTTAACATTCATTGGTCGTTTGATGCAAGGGTATTATTGGAATTTAACTTTTTTGTTACATGCAGTAAGTAGACTTTCCTAATATCACGCCTAGCTAAATTTGTTAGTTATTGATATATTAATTTTTAATATTCATCTCAATCTAGACAATTTTCTTAGTTATTGATTTATTAATTTTTAATATTCATCTCAATATTTATCTTATTATTCCAGTATTTTATCATTTATTCAATTCCTTCACGCCTATCCAACAGTTAACTGCTATCATTTCTGTAATTTTTGTCCACGATTTCTTCTACGATTATTTTTCTTGTATTCGATTATGCATCTCACTGAAGACGAAAGTGTTGTCTCATTGTTTCCGTCTTTCGTATGTGGGGTTGAAGATGGTTCTTTTCAGTATGTGGATGATTTGTCGTCGGTTCTCATATATGTTTTTCCAATATGTACTTACGTTCACAGAATGCATATACTCAAATTACAATTTCATATACTTACACTTTACACCTGCAGCATATATGCACATATCAAAATTTCATATATGCATATTTTTACACCCACAACATGCATATCAGAGAATAGCATATATGCACATTAGAGAATTGCATATATGCACTTATTAAAACTGCATATATGTAAGTTTTACACATGTAGCATATATGCACATATCAAAATTGCATAGATGCATACTTTACACCCAAAACATATATGCATCACTTCACAATTGCATATATGCACATATCAAACTTGCATATATGCACAAATTACAACCGGATATAAGCATATTCTTGTTCGATTCTTGTTCAACCACTTCACTAGTAACAACAATATTTGCAATCCTATCGCTCTTCCTTTGAACTGAACAAAAAACATGAGATGTAATTGTGCACATAAACCCATTTTTTCAAAACCCTAGAACTTGAAACTTTTACCTTTGATTTCCGCCATTAACTTCAATATTTACTTCGAAGACCACTGCTTTCTTGAGAGAGTTCATAGGGTTTCGACTTGGGTAAGAATCGATTTGTAATCACCTTTTCTGGAATCGATTGGAATCAATTTGGGTTTGCTCGATATGGGATCGATTTGCACACGATTTTGAAATCCCCGATTTGTATCTTCTTTGCAATCGATTGGAATGAACTTGTCGATGTTATCCCACTATTTTTTGGAATCGATTGCAAGCAACCTGTTGATTTTTGCCCACTGATTTCTTTGGTTGATTTTCTTTTGAATCGAGATTGGAGAGAGAGTACGTGTTTGGTATTTTTGTTTCTAAATCAATTAGAGATAAGTTATCAGGTCCTTAAATGTAGCGTGTGGGTTAATTGTTTCCTTATCTGATACTTACCCAGATTTATTAAATGACAAGAATACCCATATGCATATATGCTTCAAATGAAATCAACCGTGTTTTTATTTTAATTATGAATTAAAAAATAATTTTAATCTTAGCCATTGATTTTGATGATTAATGGTACAGATTAGTTAATACAGTTAACACTAAATGACCGGTTAACAAAAGAAGGAGACCCTATATATATATATATATATATATATAGGGTACAAATCAAATACAAACCATGTATTTGTTGCACTCCTTACAAACAATTTGCATATATGCATAATCTGAGATACATATATGCATTATCCCATATGAATGTATGTCCATTATATGTATATTCTTGCACTTATGCATATGCACACTGGTTTTGCACATATGCACACTGTGGTTTGTAAGATGTGCAACAAATATAAGGTTTACATTTTACGGAGCCTCTATATATATATATATGTGTGTGTGTGTGTGACCTGCCAAATATTGAAATACAAACCATAGAAAGGTTAGAGCATCTCCATTAATTATGTTATATTTTTTCTAAAATAGAATATCAAAAGTCAAGATCTCTAATAAAAGTTACTTCGAACTCCAATAGCTATTATATTTTAGATAACGTAGCATTGATTATATTATAAAAATATTTAATACATTAATAAAAAATTATTTCCCTTATCAACCATTTTACTTTAATACCCCTTATTGGTAGAAAGATTAAATTATTATTTCCTTTTTTCTTAAAAAGCAGGTTTTAGATCTCCAATTTTGGAGATTTTTTTTATCTTATATTTTTTTTTCTATATTAGCATACAATGTATAAGATAGTATAGTTGTTGAAGCAAAAAAGTTGTTAAAATCTAAAGGGCGTCTGGTTCATTTAAAGTAATGAAAATAAAAATGGGAATGTAGTAGAATGAGAGTAGGAATGAGCATTGCATTAATGTTGTTTGGTTAAACCAAGATAATCAATAAAAATTTATTTTATATAATATTTTAATACAAATATGTGTCTTCCAACATGAAAATAAAAATTATGTTCCATTTACATCACGAGATAATGTAGGAATTCATGGGTACCTAGGATCACTTGGACCATTTCCACTTTATGTTGTCTTCTTGACCTTTGGTGAAATTCTTTTCCAGGAAGAAAGGTAAGGTGTGGAGCGGCAATCAAGATGGCAAAGAAAGTAATTGATAGAAAGATTGCTACTAACGCTTCGCTAATGAGAGTTGGGAGTTGGCTTACGTTCCTCTGTTAAATAGCTCTGATTCTATCCGAATAAGGGATAAATAGAAAGAACTGGGTAAGGCTATGGATATATGGGGAAAAAATTACTAAGCGAGAATAAGATTTTCATTCCCCCCAGGTTGATCAGGAATGAAATTAATAGGTTTAGGTAATGAATCCATTATATTATATCAAACCAAACCACATTATTCATTATCATTCTCATTTCTTGCCCCGTAATACCCCCAACCAAACACCCCTCAATCTTCTCCATTTTAACATAGATGTTGGATATGCTCTTACAGCTTCCCCATTTTGCAGAAAATGGAGAATATGGGATTTTGGGCTCTATTTTTGCTCCAACAGCTTCTCCAAAATTGAGAAAGTAGGAGAGAGAATGGGTTTTTCTTCAAATATGGAGATCACTCAAAAAATGATTACCAAGTGAGAGAACCAATAGAAAACTTTGAAAATAAATGTGTAGAGAGAGAAATAATATTTTAATAGATGAATGACATGTTTTAATATTATAATCATTGTTTTTCCTCCAAAATGGAAAACCTGTTGGAGATGGATGTAATTTTTTTTGGAGATTTTGGCTTTTGGTTATCCATTTTGGAGAAGCTGTTGAAGATGCTCTTATAAACCAATATCCACCATCGATTTAATGTGACGAATGTCTGGTTTAATAAATATATTGGTTGTTTTTTTGTCATGATTAGTTAACTCTTATCATTTAGATAAATATTTTAATTATAACAAAGAAATCTTTATCATTTCTATAAATATTTTAATTGATTAGTTTATAATATTTTCGTAGTTTATATCTGTATATATTTGTAGTTAAACATTGAATTTGGATACGCCGGCTTAGTTATAAGCATTTTTATCGCAATGGACAAAAAACGGATGCCATGTGACATTATTAAATACACGGCCATCACATGGTACAAACTATTTTTTGGCCTCAACTTGATGAACAGGAAGAAGATAAGAGAAAGGGATATCTATTAGATAGCGAAAGAAAGGCGGAAGAAACGACGGACAAGGATAAACAAGGTTTTAAATGGCATAAAGCGTGACGTGGCAGCGAGGGCAAGTCTCAAGCTTTAGGAGTCATGATGCCATGACGTTTTCAAATCTTGACTTATGGCGTCAAATGTATAATTCATATATAATATTATTTTTTCTCATTACGATAATTGCACATTAAGTCATGACGTGTCATAGGCTTAACGTGGCGTGACACACAAGCCTTGGTGCCAATGTGCCATGGCGCTCCATGACGGCTGTGCGGCGACTTTTATAGAACAGTGAGGATAAGTATCCTGATGTATTTGCTCACGATATTTGGAATTGCAAACATAATAATTGTTACTAATTTTTTTAAAACAATTGTTGTCGATGTAAATGGTTATGACCAATGTTCTAAATGACGTGAGATGTGACGTGGCGGCGAAGCCAAGCCTCAAGCCTTAGCAGCTACGGCGAGACCGTGGCGTTTATCAAGGTGTGACTTATAGCGGCAAATCTCTATATCATATATAAAAACATATATTTTGTACTATTAATCGGCGATTCAATGATAATAAACAAGTTAAATTAGGTTATATATTAAAAAACTAGCAAATAAGACATTAAAAACGTAAAAATAATAATCAAATATCGTGTTACAAAAGACCGCATATTCGGCCATGGCGTGTCACAGGCACAACGTGGCGTGAGACACAAGCCTTGAGTTATGACGTGTCATGAAGGCTATCGCGACGAGCCTTCTAAAACGGTGGTTATGACCTCGTGTAGGTTTGGTAGTAACAAAAGCTTATGAAATAGTTTATAAGTATATTTTTGGATATATCGATGATCTATTAGTCATAATAATATTATTATTATTATTCAATTTTATTTATTTTATTTATTTTTTTATTATAACTTCAAACATTAATTATTTGAATTACTAGTATTAACTAAGAGCATCTCCAACAGTTTCCCCAAAATGAGGAAAATGAGGATTTTGGGCTAAAATTGTGCTCCAACAGCTTCCCCAAAACTATCCCCAAAATGAAGAAAGTTGGAGAGAGAAAGTTTTTTCTCCAAATATGGAGATCACTCCAAAAATGATTACCAAGTGAGAGGACCAATAGAAAACTTTGAAAATAAATATGTACAGAGAGAAATAATATTTTAATAGATAAATGAAATATCTTAATATTTTAATTAATGTTGGATTCTCCAAAATGGAGAAGTTGTTGGAGATGAATGTATATTTTTTTAGGGGATTTTGGCTTTTGGCATCAAATCTATATATCATATATAATATTATATATAAAAACATATGTTTTGTACTATTAATCGATGAGTCAATGACAATAAACAAGTTAAATTATGTTATATATTAAAAAAACTAAGAAATAAGAAATTAAAAATGTAAAGAAATATCAAATAGCGCGTTATAAAAGACCGCACATTATGCCATGGCGTGCCACAAACATAACATGACGCGAGACACAAGACTTAAGCCATGACGGCTGTCGTAGCGAGCCTTTTAGAACAATGGTATTAACATATCACGTGGTTTAGAAACAAACATAAATTATAGTATAAAATAAAGAGGAAAATGATTAAATCTCATTTACGATTTATCATCTACCATTTTGTTTTGTTTATTGGCGAAAATTATGTCAGGGCACTCCACGTATCATGCAGCAAACTGTACAGAGCTGACGTCATGCTTCTAATCTATTCAATTTTTAACACAAGAAAAATTCACTATACATCTAAATTTTAAATTGGAGTTACCAAATTCTTGAATAGTGGAATATGTGGAAATTAATTTTATTCCACACGTATACTAAACATTATAATGAAATTTGGTCAACGAGGAACCCATAATTCCAATTTTTTTAACTTTTGTCAGAATAGTGGGAATCAAAATCTCCTAAAACTCTAAAGAAGAGAGATAAATAATAAATAATTTTTAATTCTTTTTCAGTAATAAAATTAATAAAAATTAAATGTAAAATATTTTACTAATATAATTAATGTTAAAATAAGTTGAATATAAATTATTCTAGCTAGAGGTTTTAATTTTTCATACTTTATCTATATTATATTATAAAATATTTATGAAAAACTCTTAAAAACAATCTTTAAAGCTTCATGTACCGCTATTTAATGTTAATTACATAAATTCTCTTAAAAACAACTAATGAAGGGAATTAGGGTTTAGGGTTTAGGAGAGATAGCGAATTTGATGGCTTTACTACAAACCAAGGCTCCAAAAAGAGGGGTCAAGGATAGGGTAGTGTGGGCGCTAGACAACATAAATGGTTTTACGGTTAAGAGAATGAGGAACTTGTTAGAAGAGAAAAGAGGGGAAGGCGAAAGTAGGGTGGTGGAGACTAGTTGGGTAAAATCCATCCCAAAAAAGATTTGCGTGTTCCTATGGAGGGTAAGACTTGGAAGGATACCAACGATAGAGGTTTTGGACAAGTTGGGAATTGATTTGGATACCGTATTATGTCCAAGGTGCGGGAATGCGGTAGAAACGGTGGACCACGCTTTGGTCAATTGCGAAGAAGTGAAAACTTTTTGGAAACAAGTGGCTAGATGGTGGAACATCAACTTAGATTCAATAAGTTCGGTAAACGGTTTATTGGGGGAGTGTGGACAAATGAACAACAATACAAAAGCTTTGAGAAGATGGACGGCGACGGTGTGGAGTTTCATCTACTTCATTTGGACACATCGCAATAAAATGGTATTCGAGAAGGATCAAGGAAAGATATCGGAGCGATTTTTCACGGCACAACTAAAAGCTTTCGAGTGGATCAAACAAAGAGACCGGGAAATAAGCACGGACTGGAATAATTGGTTACTAAATTCGGGGTCGACGTAGCAGTTAATGTCAACAGGGGAGGTGTGGGTCTTACGCAAAACAGCAGGGAAGGGGTGCAGCTCTAAGCAAACAGGGGTTGTCTGTAACGACCCGGTTTCCCAAACATACAACAAATAACATACAACGCATAACTTCATTACATTCATAATAAAAGATACATCACAAATCAAGTACGGTCTCAATAGTCTTGACATTACAAAATATATATAAGCTTCCTAATCAACATCCATCAAAAGCTTCCTACACTTCATCCTCTCCTGCCAATCCTTAACCTGGAAAACATATTTTTGAAAACAAAATGAGGGTTAGACCAAACGGGTCTAGTGAGTTAATCCCGGTCCTTTCCAAAATCATTATAAAACCTTTTATGTAAATCCTTTGTATCAAAATAGTTTAGATAAACCTTTGATAATCCTTTCGTAAAATATAAACATACCACACGTATTTAAATACCAATCCAGACTCGTGCATCGTGTACATCTCATTCACCTTATTCCTCCACAAATGGCCATATTAGTTGGTAGCAAGCCAACTAATAAATCAACAACCGGTCCGCTCACCGGAACCCGGCTACCTGTCGGTCCGCACACCGGAACCCGACTACTCACCGGTCCGCACACCGGAACCCGGCTACACACCGGTCCGCACACCGGAACCCGGCAACAAGTGCACTCGTGTAGTGCAAATCTTATATAAATACAATATATATCTCATTACATCATATTGTCATTTATATACACATAATCATATTCCTACCACATAATCATCTCATATATATATATTTATACACATATGTATTCCAGTTCAAAACGTTTTACATCAAAACTCACCTTGAATGCTTAAAATACGCTTCCAAGCCTTTCTCCGAGCTATCCGATCCTTTATCCAAATACCTCAGAATCTGAAACCATTTACATACAAATATCTCCTTACCAACTTATGTATAAGACTTACTAGCAGGTTATGGACTCTAGATACATTTACATAACTTTTATCCTAAAAATTACCCAAACAGCCAAGTTATCCGGACAACCCAAACAACCCGGACAACACCACCTTTTCCGGACAACATGACTTTTCCGGACAACCTCAGTAATCCGGACAGCAAGACTAATCCGGACAACACGAGGAATCCGGATGCCATCCGGACTCTAAATCATCCGGAAACCATCAATCCAATCGTCCAGACTCTATCAACAACTTACTCGGACACCACCCAACAGAACTATCCAGACACATTCATATCATCCGGACACCTCTGTCGGTTTGGTACTTTTTACCCAGAAAACCGACTGAAATTCATACCAGTTCGATTCTATTGATTCTAATCCAACAGAAACCATTTACCAACCATTACAAACATAAATTGCAAAGAAAACATACCTTAATCTCTTCCAAGTACACCAAATGATGTCCTATTGCTTTCTTTTCTTCCTTTTCTTCTTTTCTCTCAAAACACACACACACACACTAAAAATCTGATTTTGTGAAATATCTAAACACTAAAGAGATAATATCTAACTCAATTTTCCTTTTAGCCCTTAAACTATTCAACAATAACCCAAACACCCTTAACTTATAAACTTATCCAAACTTTCCCTAAATAGAAACTTTAAAGTTAAATAAACTTAACGACATTAGATTTTTAACTAACGAATTTACCCGGGGTATTACATTATCTCCCTCTTAAAAGAATTCCGTCCCGGAATTCGGTTAAGCAATAAACGAGGGTAACTACTTATCACGTCCTATCCAATGGTCCTTCACTCTGATCATTACATTCGTCTACTTTCTCCCACTCTCTTCTCAACATAAAACACGTTTTCCCAAGGATAGCTCACTAGGAGGTACTCACTCTTAACGGATCCTATGAGCTAGCTTTCTTTCACCTCCAAACCAATTGCACGCACCCAATTTCAACAATTACCATACTTTACTAACAACTTCACCATACCTCATATCAGAAACTTAATCGAGTCAATCCAAAATCACACTCAATGCTCAATATAACTTCACATTTTCCATTTCTCAAACGGTAATACTCTATTCTTTAGCTAACCATCTACTGCCACTCCATTATCTTATTCTTGAATAATACTACTACACACCACCTCGATATCCATGCCTCTCCACACATACTTTTGGGACATCTAAACAACTTATAAACAAAATCCCGAGCAGAGGTTTCCACTTATACTCACCCCATATCGTCACAAATTCACCACTTAATCTCACGAAATTCATTACTACTACACCTCGCACATTCACTAATTATAAACTGCCATCATCTTATCCACATTACCCCACACATTTAAATAATACCTTTCTTGATAGCGTCAACAATCACATTAAGTATAATCTTCACAACATACTAAACCGTCGCCTTCATGACAAGGTCAAGACTTCACACATTACCGTTACTCTCTACACATAATCGTCACGTTCCACATACTACTATTATTCTTTACACTCAAGCCATCACACTCCATACACTAACAAATTAAAACAACAATAATTAAACACACCCTTCTATACCTCTAACACAATTATCAAATATTTTTCTAACACAAATAATAAAATTGAAAACACAAAAAAATCGGTTTGCACCCAAGTCAGATAACACCTTAGCACGTATAGAGTTTATAGAAATATACCTGTCTTCATATCTATCCATACGTCGAGTCCGATCTGCCACTCTGTTGATTTTTATAGAGTTAATATACACATAAGCACATACCCCATATAATAAGGTATTCCAGTCCAAACATGCACCTGTAAGATCACAATTACACTGGCCAGGTGTAATATGAAATTACCTTACATGATGTTCCTTCTACCTTTTATACTTCATCATCCCAAGGTTCTAATATATAGAGGACATCCTACTTCACATGCAGTTTAAGTCTAGGTATGGGTACAAATACCTAAATCCCTTAAACCTGGCTCTGATACCATTTGTAACGACCCGGTTTCCCAAACATACAACAAATAACATACAACGCATAACTTCATTACATTCATAATAAAAGATACATCACAAACCAAGTACGGTCTCAATAGTCTTGACATTACAAAATATATATAAGCTTCCTAATCAACATCCATCAAAAGCTTCCTACACTTCATCCTCTCCTGCCGATCCTTAACCTGGAAAACATATTTTTGAAAACAAAATGAGGGTTAGACCAAACGGGTCTAGTGAGTTAATCCCGGTCCTTTCCAAAATCATTATAAAACCTTTTATGTAAATCCTTTGTATCAAAATAGTTTAGATAAACCTTTGATAATCCTTTCGTAAAATATAAACATACCACACGTATTTAAATACCAATCCAGACTCGTGCATCGTGTACATCTCATTCACCTTATTCCTCCACAAATGGCCATATTAGTTGGTAGCAAGCCAACTAATAAATCAACAACCGGTCCGCTCACCGGAACCCGGCTACCTGTCGGTCCGCACACCGGAACCCGACTACTCACCGGTCCGCACACCGGAACCCGGCAACAAGTGCACTCGTGTAGTGCAAATCTTATATAAATACAATATATATCTCATTACATCATATTGTCATTTATATACACATAATCATATTCCTACCACATAATCATCTCATATATATATATTTATACACATATGTATTCCAGTTCAAAACGTTTTACATCAAAACTCACCTTGAATGCTTAAAATACGCTTCCAAGCCTTTCTCCGAGCTATCCGATCCTTTATCCAAATACCTCAGAATCTGAAACCATTTACATACAAATATCTCCTTACCAACTTATGTATAAGACTTACTAGCAGGTTATGGACTCTAGATACATCTACATAACTTTTATCCTCAAAATTACCCAAACAGCCAAGTTATCCGGACAACCCAAACAACCCGGACAACACCACCTTTTCCGGACAGCATGACTTTTCCGGACAACCTCAGTAATCCGGACAACAAGACTAATCCGGACAACACGAGGAATCCGGATGCCATCCGGACTCTAAATCATCCGGAAACCATCAATCCAATCATCCGGACTCTATCAACAACTTACCCGGACACCACCCAACAGAACTATCCGGACACATTCATATCATCCGGACACCTCTGTCGGTTTGGTACTTTTTACCCAGAAAACCGACTGAAATTCATACCAGTTCGATTCTATTGATTCTAATCCGACAGAAACCATTTACCAACCATTACAAACATAAATTGCAAAGAAAACATACCTTAATCTCTTCCAAGTACACCAAATGATGTCCTATTGCTTTCTTTTCTTCCTTTTCTTCTTTTCTCTCAAAACACACACACACACACACTAAAAATCTGATTTTGTGAAATATCTAAACACTAAAGAGATAATATCTAACTCAATTTTCCTTTTAGCCCTTAAACTATTCAACAATAACCCAAACACCCTTAACTTATAAACTTATCCAAACTTTCCCTAAATAGAAACTTTAAAGTTAAATAAACTTAACGGCATTAGATTTTTAACTAACGGATTTACCCGGGGTATTACATTGTCCACATTAAGCCAAAACAACGGATGTATGCGGGCAGCCCTGCACTTCGGTTTAACTGTCTTCTCAGAGCACATTTGTGCATACAGTAAGGCCTCGGTGGAGTTTTCGGATGTGCAGACAGATTGATCGTGCAGCTGTGCACAAGGCTCGCGCACAGGAGGTTTGAGCCTCACAAACAGACCTGTGGGTTTGGTAGTTGTGCATAGGACTGAATACTGCAATATAAAATGTTAAGTTCTGTTTTGTTTTGTTATTGTTTAAGTTGTGGGTTAGTTGTTTGGTCGGACTTTCGTGTAATTGTTTTAAGTTTTTGACTTCGTAATGAAATTCCTGCTGTTCAAAAAAAACCTAATGAAGCTTTATGTATCGCTTTTAATGCTAATTACTTGATAAATATTTATCTCTAACAACCTTCAAATCTTTAAATCGTGGACTCTTATTAATTAATCAGTATCTCTACTCACTTTAAAATCCTCAAATCATGAACTTTCTTAAAAAGCATAATTCTTTAAACAAATTTATAAAAGAATATTTCTCAAAACCACAAATTAAAATAAATTAGAACATTAAAATCGAGATATATCGCGCTGCATTGCACGAATAGACTTCTAATTATAAAAAACTTATAACATGATTATTGAAAATAAAAGTTTAAGTTATTAATTGATGTTACATTAACAAAACCGGATTTAGTAATATTTGTAAGTAATCAAATTAAATAGGAAAAACTATTTAAGTATTTAAAATATCATATTTTATAAACCACAGTTAAGTATTTAAAAGTATATTACTCATGAGGTGAGTTCATACGAGAACGCTAACTATTTAAGAAAATAAAAAATATTTTAATAGACAAATGGAATATTTTAATATTTTAATTAATGTTGGATTCTCCAAAATGGGGAAGCTGTTGGAGATGAATGTATTTTTTTAGGGATTTTGGCTTTTGGTTCTCCATTTTGGAGAAATTATGGGAAATCTGTTGGAGATGCTCTTATAAGCTACTTTTTGCCAAACGTGACTTTTTTCACCCGCTAGCTTATCAGCTACCAGCTAGCTTATCAGTCAACAGCTAGCTTATCAGCCAACAGCTAGCTTATCAGCTACCAGCTAGCTTATAAGTCATAAGCTAGCTTATCAGCTAGTTTGCCAAACATAAATCGTGCATATTAATTATTGATAGAGTAAATTACACTCCCAGACATTGTGGTATGCACATATTATGGATCAGGTCCCTAAAACACGTTTATTACACTAAGCGTCCTTGTGGTATGCCAAAACGCACGCTGAGGGTCCCTCTGCCTAACGTTGTCTCTCTTGTCACCGTTAATGTGTTTAGGCGCCTAAAATCAGAGGGGTAAAATCGTTCATCCACCTTTGGGTTCTCATTACGTACTTGTAACATGTTTCTTTTTACCTAAAAACCTTTCATATTTCTTTAATCCTTACCAAATCATCCCACGATCATCATCTTGAAAACCCTTTTTCTCATCTTCTTCATCGAGCTTTCTGTGCAAATCCAAGCTTTCTTTGCAAATGGTTGGTACGTTGTGGCATGTTAGAAGCTTTTCAGATGCCAGTGAATATATTGATGTGTATGGTATGTAATGCTTTGCACATTTGATTTTCCCTCCTTTTTCTATAGTATGTGAAAGTTAGCTGGAATGATGGTTTTCCCTCCTTTTACTATACTAACAAAACCACATTTTTTTCCACAGATTGCTACCCTATGTTGGTTAGATTCAAGATTCATCATGGAGGGTTTTTCACAAAGAAACCAGGTAGGAGTTATCAAGAAGGTAAGGTGCATTTTATTGATTTAGTAGACACGGATGTGTTTTCAGTACATGAGTTGGATTATAAGATCACAGCCATCCACCCATCACACTCAAGTTGGTAGGCCAAAGAAGAAGAGGAAGAAGGCTATTGGAGAAGTGACTGAATCAGGAAGGAAGCTGAAAAGAGTTGGAAAGACAGTCACATGTGTGAGATGCAAAAAAGAAGGTCACAACTCCAGGACATGCAAGGGACAAGCCCAATGAATTGATGTAGTTTTTGGATGTTAGTCTTTGAAAACAGTAGGTTGTTGTAATACCCCGGGTAAATCCGTTAATTAAATTCTAGTTTCGTTAAGTTTATTTTCTTTATAATTAATGTTAGGATAAGTTTAGGAGGGTTTATAAGTTTAAAGGGTAAAAGTTTGACCAAATAATAAATTAAAGGTGTATTAGTTATTAGTGAGGAGTTTAGGGGTGGAAATGGTAAATATATTTAGATATTACCCTTTTAGTTTTCTGATATTTTCATATCAGCTAAAAATCAGATTTCAAGTGGGTGTTAGTGTGTGTATTGAGAGAAAAGAAGAAAAGGAAGAAAAGAAAGCAATATGACATCATTTGGTGTACTTGGAAGAGATTAAGGTATGTTTTCTTTGTATTTTATGTTTGTAAGTGTTTATGGATGGTTGCTATCGGAGTAGAATCATCAAAATCATATTTGAGGTCGATTCAGCCAATTTATGGGTGAAAAATGGGTAAACCGACAGTGGTGTCCGGATAAAGTAGAAGGTGTCCGGGTAGTTTTGTTGATGGTGTCCGGACAGGGTTTTATCCGGGTAAGTTCCTCTTTTCTTATGTTTTCCGGATGAAATGAGATACCGGATAGTGTCCGGGTTACTTTGGTATCCGGATGTCGTCCGGATGGTTGTGGTGTCCGGAAAAGTCAAGTTGTCCGGATTAGTCATGCTGACCAGAAAGATGTGTTGTCCGGATAGTTCTGTTTTGTCCGGATACTTTAGCTGTTTGACCAATTTTGTGATTTCGGATACTTTTGAGTGTTCGGATATAGTTTCCAAATGTATTTTGAGTTAAGTTGTTCCGAAAACCTTCTGGAGGGGGCGGCCTCCAGACCCCGCAAGGGCGTTGCCCCTTGACCCCATCCGCTAACCGGGTAGCGGAACCCCCGTGTTAAGTCGTCGTAGGGGAACAATTGAGGATAAGAGTTTGATAGGTTAAATAGGATTCTCAGTTGCTAAAGAGTCTCATGTGTTCTATATGGTAAAGAGATATTGTATCTGATTGTTACAGATTTTGTGAATCCTGAATAAAGGACTGAATCTTTTGGAGAAAAGCTTGGAAGTGTTTATGGATAAGCGATCGAGGTGAGTTTTGCTTTAAAACGTTTTTCAACTGGGATACATATATGTGTATATATATATATGAGATGATTATGTGGTAGGAATATGATTATGTGTATATAAATGACAATATGATGTAATGAGATATATATATATATTGTATTTATATAAGCTTTGCACTACACGAGTGCACTTGTTGCCGGGTTCCGGTGTGCGGACCGGTGACTAGCCGGGTTCCGGTGTGCGGACCGGTGAGTAGTCGGGTTCCGGTGTGCGGACCGACGGGTAGCCGGGTTCCGGTGTGCGGACCGGTTGTTGATTTATTAGTTGGCTTGCTACCAACTAATATGGCCATTTGTGGAGGAATAAGGTGGATGAGATGTACACGATGCACGAGTCTGGATTGGTATTTAAATATGTGTGGTATGTTTATATTTTACGAAAGGATTACCAAAGGTTTATCTAAACTATTTTGATACAAAGGATTTACATAAAAGGTTTTATAATGATTTTGGAAAGGACTAGGATTAACTCACTAGACCCGTTTGGTCTAACCCTCATTTTGTTTTCAAAAATATGTTTTCCAGGTTAAGGATCGGCAGGAGAGGATGAAGCGTAGGAAGCTTTTGATGGATGTTGATTAGGAAGCTTTTATATATATTTTGTAATTTATGAGACCGAAGGGACCGTACTTGGTTTGTTATGAAATTTTCGTTGTAAATCAATTATATGTATGCATGTTATGTTATATGTTGTATGTTATGGGAACCGGGTTGTTACAGTTGTGTGTGGTTGTTTGCATTTGGTTGTTACTTTTGGATGTTACTTTATGCAAACATTAACTTTATGTGATGATGTCTTAACTGTGGATGCTAGATATTATAAATGGTATTTGTATGTATGGAATATTTCTTAACAGTTGATTTTGGTTATAATGGATATTGGAATATGTTTGTCTTAATGGATAGCATACTGTCTTTTTCATTATGTTTGTGTTAATGGATTTTGGTTATAATGGATGTTGGATTATGTTTGTCTTCATGGATGTTAGCATACTGTCTTTTTCATTATGTTTGTCTTAACAGTAATTGAATCCACAAACAAAACAAATTCATTACATTAACAAAAATAGGGATTACATACAGCAAAACAGAACTTACATTAAAAATCAAACATAAACCCAATCTTGCTCAAACAAACATAAGTTACATCTAAAAAGGTCCTAAAAACACTATAAACTCATGGAAACGAGAAATCGATCAATTAGGGAAAATCCTTTATGGGTTTAATGAAAATTACATACCTTTCTAGTACAACAATAAAAACGCCTTCCTAGGTTTGATGATGTCCACGATGATCGAATTATTGCATCTCTTCCACAACTGCATCTCTTCATAATTGATTTTGGTGTTCTTGATGAAGTTACCGTTGTGGTGTCTGGCTTCATAATTGATGCTTTGTATGTATGGGTTATGAATTGATTTTGTTATTTAAATGAGAGGGAAAAGGTAAAAAGACGAATCTACCCCTCTGATTTTAGTTTAATGGACACATTAACGGTGACAAGAGAGACGGCGTTAGGCAGAGGGACCCTCTGCGTGCGTTTTGGCATACCACATGGACGCTCAGTGTAATAAACGCATTTTAGGGACCCGATCCATAATATGTGCATACCACAGGGACCGGGAGTGTAATTTACTATTATTGGTATATAATAAATAAATAAAATAAATAAATTTAAAGGTAAGACGGCGCTGTTGGTGATCCATGTGTGCTCATTTATTAGGCCATCAGTACCCCATAAGGCCTATCTTTCAAAGATTCCCCTCCACCTCAGCGCCACATCAGCTTTTCTCTCATCCCTCACTCCATCCCTCACGATCCCTAAACACCCGTACCCCATTCCCTCAAACCCTTTTGCCACCTCATTTATTTTAATTCTTTTATTTATACATTTAATTATTTAACAAAATAAAAATATTTATATATTTTTTAATAAATAAGAATAAGATAAATAATAAAAATTAAAATTCATATCATTCATTAAACGCTTGGAATTTGTTGGGGAAATTGTTGCGGATATTGTGGCGGATTTTGTTGCGACCATTGTGGCGGAATTTGTTGCGAAAATTGCGGATGATAACCTTGTTGTGTAAACGCTTGGAAACCAAGCTCTTGATCTTCTTGCGATTGTGGTGTATTCGGTCGGTTACGACGGGATGTAGGTGTTCTGTTTAGATTTATGATGAGAGAGGTGTGAAAAATAAGAGGTTGAGAGAATTTGAGAGAATTTGAGAGAGTTTGAGAGGTGTGAGATTGAGAGAATTTGAGAGTGTGAAAAATAAGAGGTTAAGAGGTGTGAGAAATAAGAGGTTGAGAGGTGTGAGAAATAAGAGGTTGAGGGTTAAATATATAGTGGGATTAAATTGAGAAAAATAATTTTTTAGAAAGAGCCGTTCAACGGTTATTTTTTTAAAAAATTAATTAAATTTTTTTTTAAAACCCTCGGGATGATCCGGGATCCCAACCCCGAACCCATCCCCGCCCCGCCAACCCCGCGAGCCCCGTAGCCCATCCCCGCTCGACCCCGAAGCCCTTCCCGAGCCCATCCCCGCCCGCTACGGATGGCCTTAGGCCATCAGTACCCCATAAGGCCTATCTTTCAAAGATTCTCCTCCACCTCAGCGCCACATCAGCTTTTCTCTCATCCCTCACTCCATCCCTCACGATCCCTAAACACCCGTACCCCATTCCCTCAAACCCTTTTGCCACCTCATTTATTTTAATTCTTTTATTTATACATTTAATTATTTAACAAAATAAAAATATTTATATATTTTTTAATAAATAAAAATAAGATAAATAATAAAAATTAAAATTCATATCATTCATTAAAAATAAAAATTACAAAATACAAAACACTACCAATTATGAAATTTTTGGAGTTGCTCTTTTCTCGCTAAAGTAGCCCTCAAAGCGTTTCCCGTAAGGTGATCATGCGGGGCTATGAAATACTCGAAGTCTTTCTCAAATCGGTTTGAGCGTTCGATTTCGATTTCTTGATCTTCTTGCGATTGTGGTGTATTCGGTCGGTTACGACGGGATGTAGGTGTTCTGTTTAGATTCATGATGAGAGAGGTGTGAAAAATAAGAGGTTGAGAGAATTTGAGAGAGTTTGAGAGGTTTGAGATTGAGAGAATTTGAGAGTGTGAAAAATAAGAGGTTGAGAGATGTGAGAAATAAGAGGTGTGAGAAATAAGAGGTTGAGAGGTGTGAGAAATAAGAGGTTGAGGGTTAAATATATAGTGAGATTAAATTGAGAAAAATAATTTTTTTTAGAAAGAGCCGTTCAACGGTTATTTTTTTAAAAATTTAATTAATTTTTTTTTTAAAACCCTCGGGATGATCCGGGATCCCAACCCCGAACCCATCCCCGCCCCGCCAACCCCGCAAGCCCCGTAGCCCATCCCCGCTCGACCCCGAAGCCCTTCCCGAGCCCATCCCCGCCCGCTACGGATGGCCTTAGAAAGTTTTATCAATTAAAAATAAAAAAATAAAAAAATATTGTGTTAAACGAGGGTTGAAGTCGCCCTATTGTCTATACATTGCTTCTGGCACCGACCTCATCCCAGTCATAATCAATCCTTATTCTTATTTAATCAACTATATCTAATCCCTCCAATTCATAGGGCTTCAAGCCAACTAAAACATCATCTTATTTCTCTTATTTTGTTTGTTATATAATCCAACTTGATTTGATATATTATAATCTTTGTGTTTTTTTTTTTACTTTTTTTTGCATTTTATTATATTATAGGTTTATATGTATAGATATTTGTTAATTATTAATTTTCTATTTGTTATTTTTTTAAAGGTAAGGCGATATTAATATAAGAAGAAATAAATGTATAGCATAACAAGGGCTATGGATTCTACAAGAAGCAGAAAACAAGCCTAACACCCGACAAAAAGAAAAAAAAACGCGACAACACTAAAGTGGACAAAACGAAAACAAAGCACGACCAACCGAGCAAAACGAAACCATACCAGTTGCACCAGTCTGTCCAAGAGATGTTTAGATCCTTGGCACAAATCAATAAAAGTTGAACTTCAAAGCAACGATCAATAGGTTGAGCATACTCATTGGAGAAGATTCGTTGCTTGCGATGCATCCAATCAAGTATAAAGATTTCCAAACAATCGCCTTCCAAATATGTGAAGCTCACTTTGATGAAGAGACGCAATCGTTTGAGCCAACCCTCAGGCCAAGATGTGAAGCTCCCAAAATACTTAATTTACTTCCAAAACACCAAAATATAACATAAGAAAGGGATTAGAGGTTGTGGGTGCAAAGTGATACAAACCCTGATTAAAAAATATGGGGATTAGAGACTTACCTTTCAACTTCTAGAAACCCCAAAATATCAAGGAATCTGTAACACCTCGAAATTTCATTATATTATATTTAATATGAATGAGGTCGAATTGTAATTTAGTCAAAGTTTTGGACTAATTATCAAATGTAAACTTCAGGGTAGATTTTGTTATTTGTTGAAAGTTGGTCTGCATTTAAAGATTGAGTCGGCAAGAGAATTGAAAAATATCTCATTCTGTTCCTGAAGTCGGTTTCAAAGAAGGAGAGAAAGAAAGAATTCTTGAATCCAAAATTGATCCGGTAAGTGTTTTGATTTTGGTATCTAAATCAATCTTTTAGGAATGGATAGATAGATTGAACTGATTTGATTTGGAATTGATCCGTTTGTGAAAGATTGAAGATGAAATCGATTCGTATTGCATGCTGTATTCGAGTTCTTAACCCAGGTGAGTTCATCTCTTTGCTAAATTTTAAGTAATACCGTCTAATTCATGTACGATTTGAGTTTAGAAATGGTATTGGTAAACCTTGGTTACTGGATTAGGAAGATATCTCGACTAGGTTGTAGATTTGTATTGAAAATTGACGTGCAGATCGAAGTCACGGTATTGAGTCCCGGTATCAAAGTTCCGGTGAGTTCATCTCTTTGACGTGCAGATCGAAGTCACGGTGAGTTCATCTCTTTGCTAAATTTTAAGTAATACCGTCTAATTCATGTACGATTTGAGTTTAGAAATGGTATTGGTAAACCTTGGTTACTGGATTAGGAAGATATCTCGACTAGGTTGTAGATTTGTATTGAAAATTGTCGTGCAGATCGAAGTCACGGTATTGAGTTCCGGTCTCAATTTGAGTCCCGGTCTCAATTTGAGTCCCGGTCTCAATTTGAGTCCCGGTTCCGGACAGTCCTGGATCGGTACCGGATTCGGGTAAGTTCCGGATTGTACCGGATAGGTACCGGATTTCAGATGGTGTCCGAATAGAATATCGGATCCGTTTACGGATGGTTCCGGACTTTGAGTTCGGAATACTTTTCCGGATAGTTTCGGACAAGGGATTTTCCCGGATATATTTTCCGAATGTGTTATCTGGTTAAAATTTTCTAAAAAATTTCTAGGGGCGCTGCCCTCAGACCCCGCAAGGGCGTTGCCCTTTGACCCCATCCGCTAACCGGGTAGCAGAACCCCCGTGTTAAGTCGCCGAAGAGGGACAATTGAGAATAAGGGTATGATAGATTATTTGGGATTCTTAGCTTTAAGAATATGATATGAATTGTTTTGTTTTGTGCGTTCGAGTAAATATGCACGTATGCTAGTAAGTGTAATGGATCCATAGGCACCGACATTAATTGAAACGTGGAATAAGCATAAAGTAAATTGTAATTCCCGTTGACCTGAAATGAGGAATAGGCATAAAGTAAAATGTAATTCCCATTTCGTATGGTGATGAGAAATGAGGAATAGGCATAAAGTAAATTGTAATTCCCATTTCGTATTGTAATGTGAAACGTGGAATAGGCATAAAGTAACTTGTAATTCCCGTTGACGTGAAATGAGGAATAGGCATAAAGTAAATTGTAATTCCCATTTCGTATTGTGATGAGAAATCAAGGAATATGCGTGAGTTAATCGTAATTCCTGATTTCTATGGGAAGGTAAGAGATAGGCATAAAGTAAATTGTAATTTCTACTTCCACTCCAAGAAATAGGCATAAAGTAAATTGTAATTTCTTGGACATGAGCAATGATCTAGAATCTGGGATGATTCGTAGTAGGCTCTAGAACGTGATGATATGACTTACTTAATGTTAGTCATATTCATGGAATCGGGCATGTTCCCGTCATCGCAAGATGGTTATATGTACGGTAAGAATGATGGCAAACAAGGTTTGTATATACGCTTTGTTCACTTTCGGTTTTCAAAGCTTATAAGGTTTTAATTTGAAAATGGATGTTCTCACTAGGCGTAAGCCTAATCTTTTCAAATCAAAATTTCTAACCAGGTACAAGCTCAGGGAAGTAACGGGAAGAGGGATGAGTGATTTCTGATACTCAACTTTTGGTAATGAGTGGAGAAGTTAGCACATACGAGGATGTTTTGGTGAAGGGTCTAGACAACCAATATAATCTGATCTTAGTTATAAGGATTAGATTAGTAGGTTGTTTTGATGAGTTCAATTTGTATATGTGAACCCTCATGGCTAATTCTCCATTTATGTATAAAAGTTTGGATGAAATTATGGTTAACTTTGATAAATTTTAAGGTTTAAATTTATCCTGGTTTTTGGACGTTTCAGAATAAGTGATAATCTTTATTTCCATCTTGAAAAGCTTCAAAATATGAAACCAGCCTCAATAATCGTCCAAACGGATGAGAAATGAAGAAGTTATGGCCCAATGAAAAAACCCTCGAAAAAAATGGATTTTAAGCAGTGGACCCCGCTTGCTATAGTGTCATGCGATAGTGCCCTATGACACTATCGCCCGAAGTGTACCGAGACTTTCCCACTTTGTGCGATCTTGTCGTGCTATAGTGCCCTATGGCACTATCGCCGGGCACTATAGTCAGGCATGTACCGAGAGTTTCTCAATCGTATGAGTTGTTGCTTTATAATTATTTTGATGATTTATGTTCATACGGATGAGGTATGGTTTATGATGAATTATACGGTAATGTTTTTTCGAGCTAGTGATTGATCCAATTGTGCCATTTGTCCAAAGAAACTTGAGGTTTAAGTCTGTAAGAATTATTGTGAGTATTCTGTTTAAAATGAATTTAATATAACATATTGGTTTATTGACATTGATTATTGTGAGTCGTTTGTTTGTTTGTTTTGAAATTGAAGGTGATGTTCCAATCACAGTGGTGAGATCGATTACCTTCGATTTTTCTTTATCAAGATCGGTTATTCTTTTCTCACCACTGTGATTTCGAATCCTTTCACCATGTGATTTTTGTTGTTTTTTTGTGCACCGTTTTGTTTCTTTCTTTGTTGGCTACTGTTTCCAAACAGGAATCCAACTACGAATGTGTTACCGTTTATCTTGCAAATTATGAGAACATGTATTTGCTCATAGTTTTGTTGATACATGATTGTTGTTTGTGGTTTTGTTAATTTTCATTTAGATTGACTATTTGGTAAAAACACTAAATAGCTCACCAGGGGTAAATTGGTCATTTAATCAGTCATGTCCTATTTAGTCCAGTCATGTCATGTCTTTCCAAATGATGAACAATTGCCATGCTGAACAATTGTCCCCTTAGGGATGTATGTGGGTTACGTTGGGCGGTTTACAATGTTTATACAACCCAACCCAATGATGGCAGTTTGGAAAAATCTTAACCTAACTCAACCCATTCAAAAGTATAACACAACCCAACCTTACGAGTTAAGGCCTGTTGGGTTGGGTTGCGTTAGCGAGTTATTAGTTACATAAAATTAACGAATGAAATACTTATAGGATTTAAACTTATAGGACCAAACTATAAAGTGTCATGTCCAAAAGCGTTACAATAGGTTTATAGAATGTTTCAACAATTTTTTTAGAACGCGTTTTAAATAAAGTTTCATATTAGCTAATAGCTATTTTTATCTAAACTCATCTACTTGTGTTCATATGAGATTTTTTCATAGACAGTTTTCAAATAGTGTCGTATAATTTTGAGAAGTACGCAATAAATTCATCTAGTTATAGGGTATTTGTGTTCATGTGACACTTTTTCAAATAATGTCGTATAAAATAAGAAATACAACATTTTTATTCTAAAAGCGTCATAAAAATTTGTTAAGACACCCAAAAGCATTCTATAGACATATTATGACACTTTTAGATATGACGCTCTTTAGATAGGACACTCTTTAGTCCGAACACTTTTTTGTTTCATCCTGTAAACTTAAGTCCTATAAAGTATCATATTAAGACGCTTAGACATTTTAGGCATCCTATAAACCTAATGTTGTTGCAGTGAAATCCTATAACTATAGGATTTTCTTTCTACCAAAGTAAAACCTCAAATGAGGGAGTCTATGGATTGATGGATTCGTCAACAAGTATCTGTCAACATCATCCATATTCTTTGGCACATTCATTTGTTGTAGTAAAAACGATTCCAATAATTTCTCCTGATAGATTATTTGTCGTCATTCTTTGATGTTTAATCTCTTTTGGTAACCTATACAACAATATAGCTAAAAATAAATACAAACATAAACTCAACAAATATGATAATAAAACTTTACACTAAAAAGTATATATAAATATATATATATATATATATATATATATATATATTATCTTATAAAGCATATAGACTAAAAGTCTTAAAGTCTTAAATCATTTTTTTTTAAAATTAATTAAATTCCTGCTGATTCTGCTTTCTTTTATTATTTTTTAATAAAACTGAAAATTAATAGTTATCTCTAAAATCTCTTAATAATTATCCCTAAACTTAATATTATACCCCTCTCTCTCACACGGATCATTTCCCCTCTCTAAACTTATCTCTAATCTCAAACTTATCTCTAATCTCAAACTCCCCATATATACATGCATCGGATTCCAGTTCCAATTACAGTTCCAGGCCTCTCTATTCCTCAAGGTGTGGGTATTGAATTTATTTGTTGCTGTTGATATTTTTTTAATTTATTTGCTGTTGATTTTTTCATCGTTTTATTGAAACCCTTCTTCCAATCTTTAGGGTTTGGGTATTCTTCCCCAAGAGAAAGATTTTTAGGCTTTACGATCCAATTCACGAAAACAGGTTGGTTTTAATTTTCTGTAATCGTTATTTGCTTTCGTTCACTAGAGTGAACACTCTGTTTCTACTCCTTTCTTATAATATTGTGATTGTGGTTTTCAAATTTAATAAACTGGACGCCTTTTGTTGATTAAATTTGTTGTTGAATTTACTATATCACAGTTTTCAATTTTGTTCCATATTTCTGTTTATATATATATATATTTTTTTTATCCGTACATATATATATATATATATATATATATATATATATATATATATATATATATATATATATATATATATATATATGTGTGTTTGTCTAATTCCTTTTATTAAAAGTTAGAAGTTGTTTAAATACAAAAGGTGTGGAATTTGAATAATTTCTAATTTTCAAATTTAATAAACTGGACGCCTTTTGTTTATTAACTTTGTTGTTGAATTTACTATATCACAGTTTTCAATTGTGTTTCATAATTCTGTTTACATCTATATATATATATATATTCACGATTGGGGCTGTGTTTAAACAAATTATCTTTGAATTGTGATTTATAATTGAGTCTTTTATCGAATTATATTTACTATACAAAAGGTGTGGAATTTGAATAATTTCTAATTTTCAAATTTAACAAACTGGACGCCTTTTGTTTATTAAATTTGTTGTTGAATTTACTATATCACAGTAAAGTTTGGATTATTAGAGAAACCAGTTCTTTCTTGATTGATTTCTGTTTCTTTCTCTGAATTCAATCAACCCCAGATGAAAATGGAGATCAACAATGGAGGGTTTGTTTTGTTTATCATTAAATATATATTTTTCTTGAAAGTAAAGCTTTAGATCCCATAAAAACCATATCATTCTTGCTTGATTTATGTTTCTTTCTGTGAAATCAATCAACCCTAGATGAAAATGAAGATCAACAGTGGAGGGTTTGTTATCTTTATCATTAGGGGCTGTTTGTTTACCTCTTAAAAGTTCTATTAAGGGCAACCCCTGAATCTCTATATAGATGTTTATAAACCGGACGCCTTTTGTTTATTAAATTTGTTGTCGAATTTACTATATCACAGTTTTCAATTTTGTTCCATATTTCTGTTTACATCTATATATATATATATATTCACGATTGGGGCTGTGTTTAAACAAATTATCTTTGAATTGTGATTTAGAATTGAGTCCTTTATCGAATTATATTTACTGTTTGAAACATATTGAATCCTCTTATTATTATTAAATAGTGTTTCAATTAAATATAGCCATATTATTCTGTCACATGAATTGTTTATGTTATGAAAGCAAAAATTATTACCTGAGGTATAGTGGTTGTAACAGTTCCAGCCTTAGGATTTGGCATCAGTCCTCTTGGTCCCAAAATCTCTCTAAGACTAGCAACCTGATCCACAAACGATTCATTTTACAACAATTCATTCATGATCATTCAAACAAACCAAATATCATGAGTTATATTGGGAAAACATATAATTTTCTTATAACTTTAAAATAAAGCCTATTATTTCTTGAAAAGGGAAAGATACATGGCAGGTGTTTCATAGTTGGAACTTTCTGCAATGGCTGATGAATATGGTTTACATGATGTCACTTGTAAACTTAGACCCTTTTTATCATTAAATATCAATAACGGTATAGATAAGATAGAAAAACATGGTATACTAATTTAAGGGAAATGCAGTATAAAAGTCTTAAATGATAATATATTTTGCATTGTAATACCAAAAAAATCAACATCTATCTCCAATATATAATGCCAAACTTTATAGGAATCTGTTACTTGCACTTGAACAGACTTCTACTGTACCAACAACAAAATCAATATATAATGCCAAACTTAATAGCTATTTGTTGACTTTTGAACAATCTAAACCATCACTACTACTCCCGTTTCACAAATACATAGCATTTCAACAAAAATAGAACTTACGAGTAACCTCTGAGTGCATTTGTGTGTAAGCTAACTTTTTTTTGAAAGGCAAAAGTATATTTTATTTCACTATATAATTATACAGTTGTACATGTTGAATACAACCCCAATCAAAACTGTTCCCAAACATCCCACACAAGTAATCGAACCAGGAACAATTATATCTACTCAAATCGAAACCCAAACAAAGAACATATCTAACAATAAAACACTATGCAACAAAGAACATATCAAACAATAAACCTTATGCTTCGAACCGAACCTGAACTAACCTTATTCAATATGTTTTGAAAGGCAAAAGTATATTTTATTTCACTATATAATTATACAGTTGTACATGTTGAATACAACTCCAATCAAAACTGTTCCCGAACATCCCACACAAGTAATCGAACCAGGTTTCTAACTTTCTATTTGGAATTTCGGTAACTGACGATCTTGAAGCCTGATTATTATGACCGTAAAACACCAACATTAGTGGCCACAATTGTTGTGTACGCCTGGATTCGAACCCTCAGCTTTGGGATATTCCACCATATCCCCAAGGCCTTGACCAGTAGGCCACAACCTATGTGGTTTAACTTATAGCACAAATTAAACTCTAAAAAACTATTAAAGTAACACGTTCAGGTTGCAAGATATCGAATGTGTGCAAGAAAGACAGCTAATTTACATTTAAAAAAAGGCAAATGCAATGGTTCATAAAGTTAATCACTCTGTTTGGTTTCAAAAATGTGCAACGAAACTCATCTGTTTAAGGGGTGTTTAAATTGTCATTAGTTGGTCAAATCTCATAAACTATCTTCATAAAAGCTGTTCTGTGGATACCCAACCACAATCTCTAACTAATAACCATGATTATACATAAATTTTTCTTGCAAAACACTTCTAATCCAACCCACATTACATAAAATAAAGGAAACACACACATATTACAGATCGAAGAAGCAACTTAACCACAAAATCTTTACCTGAAAAGTGTGAGCAGGAAGTTCCCATCCGTGTCGTCTAGCCATGATCAACAACCAAAATCTCGAGTCAAAAAAATCCTCAAATCAAAGAGTAATTACGGTTAAGATCGCCATAGGAATTCCTAAACCCTAGAAACCGCTACTGTGTGCTATTTCACTGTAACAAAGCAACAATGGGAATGATTTGAGTTCAAGATAAGATATTTGTTCATGATCAGATGTTAAACCCCCAAATTCTAGGGTTTGTGAGATGTGTTATTGAGGCGTGGAAGAGAAATGGGAGAAGTTGGGGGTTATTGTGGGTAGTGAAGTAAATCTGTATGATCCATAATCTCTTGTTGGTTACTCTGAATTACTCCTTCCATTGGCTTAAACCACAATTCCTTTTTAGTGGGAATCGTGGACCAAGTCTCTCTACACATAGCAAGAAAGGGTTTTTTATAGTATGCCTGCTTTCTTTTCTTTTCGTTTTTGTTTCAACATTTTAAGTTTGATCAAGGATAAATTTTATGTGTAAAATGTTTTATTTTATATCTATCGATAAATATATATATATATATATATAGAGAGAGGTGTGTTCAAAACTTTAAATTTTAAAATTTTATAAAATAAAAATAGAAATACCAATTAAGTTTGTTGTAACGATTGAATTAAACTAAAAACGTGTCGAGCATAAGACGTGTATTGTGTTTTACTCAAATGATCAAAATCAATTCATTTTTGTTGTTATGCCTGAAAATTGTTTGTTATTTTAGAATAAAGTGTTTTATTTGTAGTTTAACATATGAAATCTTGAGTGCCATGTTGCATTTTTTATCTTGTGCTTCGTTTGTTTTCATTCGATTGATAATGGATGGATTAATTGGTGATTATATAGTGATTCTTTTATATGGTGATTTTTTTATTAAGTGACAATAGTGATAAAACAGTTTTATTATGTGATTTTTTGTGATTTTCATAATTTTATTTAATTTGTAGAAATGGATTTAGGGTGGTATGCTGAACATTTTTCAGCACTACAATGTCCTCATGTTTGGTGGAACTTTTCATGTGTCCGAGTTGAATTTGTTTATGAAGATGAAATCAAGAAAAACTATATATCATCTTACTTGACCAAAATGTAAGTGAAATTGATCATATTTCAGTTTTGTTGAAAAATATATTTTTTAAAGATACTAATATTTTGAGTGATGATTGTATATGATTAAAACATGATTGTAATTTCTATTTTGTTTAAACAAAAATTTAGACATGAAAAACTTCAGTTATAAACCAAACCCAAACCGTATGATGATTCAACCCAAAATTCAGTTACTACCTTTATAAATATATAATATAGCACATTATAGCACCCCAATATATATATATATATATATATATATATATATATATATAGAGAGAGAGAGAGAGAGAGAGAGGTTCAATGGAAAACCTAAAAAAATGGAAAACTAAGGAACACCCAGGTGGCCCTTTTATCTTAACGGTATGCACTTGTACATACAAGTAAATTAAGTTGTTTTTTTTTTGTTTTTATACACAAGTGCATTATGCACTTGTGCATGTTAAAAATTACTTGTATGCACTTGTGCATGTTAAAAATTACTTGTATGCACAAGTGCATTATGCACTTGTGCATGTTAAAAATTACTTGTATGCACAAGTGCATACTGTCCAGATAAATGGCCACCAGGGTGTTCTTCAGTTTTCCGTTTTTTTAGGTTTTTCCCTGAACCTGGCCCTATATATATATATATATATATAGATGGAGGTTCAGAGAAACCCTCAAAAATAAACAAACTGAGGAACACTCTAATAACCATTCATCTGGACGGTATACACATGTTCATACAAGTAACTGAAGTTGAATTTTGGTTTTTATGCACGTGTGTATTATGCACATGTTACAAATTACTTGTATGCACATGTGTGACATGTGCATACGGTCCAGAGGAACGATTACGAGGGTGTTCCTCGGTTTTTTATTTTTTACGGCTTTCCCTTGAACTTGACTCTATATATATAATAAAATTTTATCGAAGTTATATATATTAGTGGCGAGTTGTTGGGTTGAGCTCGGCGAACCCCATTTTAACCTTCTTAATTGGCGGTTTGGCGGGTTGGGTTTTATTGGGTTGTTAGCGCGTTGGGTTGGACGGTTTGACGATTTTTTGTACACCCCTAAGTTCTATGTCGAGGTCAAATAAGTCTCTTTTGGAAGGCTATCGTGTGGATTGCATATAGTTGATCTGGAGACACCGGAACTCAATAGTCTTCAACAGTGATAGTTTTGTCAATGTGATTGTCTCTTTGAAGTCCAACTCGTATCATACAATGGATTTCATATTGTTCCAAGGAGTTTCACTTTTCTTTATCGGAGTGGTGGGGGCAAGTTTTCGATCGTTAACTTTCGTTTTAATGTTGCTCACGTTGTGCCCTTTCAATCTTTGAGCGTGTTCTTAGTTTTCGCTCGCTTTGTGGCGTGTTTGTTTTCTTCTAGTTTACTTGTGTTAGGGTTTTGTTCCTCGGTTTGTTCAAGTGGAGATGTTTTGTTGATTTTATGTTTCTTGCATAATTCCCTCTTAACCCTCTTAGAAAAATCATTCCAGAATTATTTATTTTTGGAGTATCTATACTATGAGAGATAATAAATTGTAACCGCTAAATGTGTGTAACCCGTCGATTTCATAGGTTTTTTTGATGAATTTTTTTTATGAAATTGTTTATTTTGATGAAAGTAGTTCATATCATTCATTTCTTGATGAATTTTTTTATGAAATTCGTAGTTTCATAGGTGAAAACGAAAATATATGAAAAGTTTCATAAAAATGAAAAAAACCTATGAAACTACAAATTTCATAAAAAAAATTCATCAAGAAATGAATGATATGAAACAATTTCATAAAAAAAAATCATCAAAAAAACCTATGAAATCGACGTGTTACACGGGTTACACACATTTAGCGGTTACAATTTAGTAGGACTCTCTATACTATATTATAAAGCATTTATGAAAAACTCTTAAAAATAATCCATAAAGCCTTATGTACTGCTATTTAATGCTGATTACTTAAAATCTCTTAAAAACAACTAACGAAACTTTATGTACCACTGTTAGTGCTAATTACTTAATTAGTCCTTATCTCTAACTCATTCCTTTTAGTCGTTATCTCTAACTCCCTACAAATTCTCAAATGGTAAACCCCTAAAAAAGCACTATTCTTTAATCCTCATTAGTTAGAGCATCTCCAATGGTATTTGAAGAAAAGTTGATAAGGACTTGAAGAAGACTTGAAAATGACTTGACCATTGGAGAGGAAGACTTGAAAATGACTTTACTCATCAAAGTCTTTGAAAAAATGAACGTGAGAGGCAAAAGAGAGAGAAAGTATATATTGATGGGACCAACATATTTTTTATATATTTTTATTTTTCTCAAGTCTTTGATAAAAGCTTTACCATCGTGGACGCCCTTAGGTTGACTATTTAATTTTAAATGCATATATAAATGCATCTATGTATGCCCCTAACTTGTAATGATTTGGTCCCTTCTTTTTAACAAATTAAATTATTACTAAAAGAGTATTTAAGTAGTACTAAGGAAGTGTTTGGGATGCTCTAACAGAAGCAAAATGTAAAACCTCATTTAAATGGGATACCAACGGTTTTGACCACCGTATCAGGGTAAAAAGCTTCTCTAATTTAGAGAAAATGAAAAATATAAAGATTTTTGGTTGTTTTTTTTTCCAACAGCTTCCCTAAAACTATCTTTAAAATAGAGAAAGTAGGAGAGAGAAGATTTTTTTTATCAAATTTGGAGTTAACCTCAAAATGATTACTAAGTGAGAGCACCAATAGAAATTTTTGAAAAATAATATTAAAAGAGAGAAATAGTATTTTAATAGATGGATACAATATTTTAATATTATAATCATTGTTTTTATCTCCAAAATAGGAAATCTGTTGAAGATGAATGTAATTTTTTTTAAGATTTTAACTTTTGGTTCTCAGTTTTGGAGAAATTTTAAGGAAGCTGTTGGAGATGCTCTAACGACAAATAACGATGACGAACATCATTTGAACGACATTTTCATCTTTTATCTTATTATGAAAATAGTCATTTGGAAGGTAGTGAATTGGAGCAAGGAGGCCCCGGGGGCGCTATCCAAATTAAAGATTGATAATAATACAACAAATAAATTGACGTTTGATCTAGCAGTATTTGGAACCCTAGCGGTTCAAACTTTATAATCTGAAGATATTATATCTTTATTTATTAAAGGGAAATTAATTAAAATACCCTAAGTTTGACCAACTGTTATCAAAATACCCTAAATTTTTTCAATTTTGTAAAAATACCCAAAATACCCGCGATGAGGTCCCGCGATCGCGGGATACGGTGACGTGGCACGTATTTTGGCCCCAAATGCCCCGCGAAGCCCCTCAACTTTGGCCGCGGTGCACTTTTGGTCCCTGCCCGCGATCGCAGCCCGCGATGGCCCGAATTTTACACTTTTGGTCCCTGAAAATTTACACTTTCAGCCCCTGTACTTAGACGAATCTTGCATGCTTTTACTGTTTTTTTCACAATTATTGTACTTTGAAGACGGATTTGTGGTTGAAATTCATTTGCACTTTTGAGATTTCATCCATAAATATCAGTAATATGCAATTCACAATTCACACTTGTTTCTTGCTTTCTTTCTTGATTTCTCTCTTGCTTTCTTTCTTTGAATTGCTTTCTCTCTTGATTTCTCTTCTCTCATTTCATCCACAAATGGCATCGTCATCAAACCCTAAGTCTACACGTGAAAAAATGTCACCTCAAATCGAGGTCGCCATAGCAAAAAAGGAAAAGGAGATAGATGAACTAACAGAAGAGTGGAAAAAAATTATGGACAGGAAGGCAGTCCATTTGAGAAAGATCGAAGAGGAAGACAGGGAGATCAAAAGGATGAAAGGGGATATAAAAGCTCGAGAGGCTCGTGTTCGTCGAGAACAAGAAGCAATTCACCATATTCTGCAAGACTTCGCAATTATTCAAGCGAAGGTAAACGAGAAGCAAGCTTGGATTGATGAAACTAAATCAATTTTTAAGTAGGTGGTGGTTGTTTTAGTTGTTTTGTATTTTTTTGTTGTTTTGTATTTTTTTTACTGTGTTGTTGTTTTGTATTTTTTTGTTGTTGTTAATTTCTCTGAAAAGTAGTTTTTAAGCCGCTGAACCACGGTTAGGTTGGATACATCATGCAAGGTCAAGTCAGAGGTTACCTCATTCGGATAAACAAACATGGGGTTTTGTTTGTTAATGATGCTAGATTTTGGTAGCCGTACTCTATCCACGTGGGCCTACTCCTCTTGTAGAATATATGACAACCCTCAACTCATTTGCTAAAGTGTGTCCGGGTTGTGGTACACAATGGCCATACGTGGTTGCAAAAGCAGAAGCCGTTGAAGAAGGGTCAAAAAGATTGAAGATGAAGAGCATGTTGGATGGAATACAAACTAGCTGTGTATATATATCATTTACAAATCAGTGTTTAGATCAACAGTATCATATGGGTTTGTTCCATATGGTTCAAGCTGTGACGGGCCCGGGGTGTGACAGACAGAATGTCTCCTTGGCACGGTTGAAGGGGCGGGATTTGGACACTCTCCACGAGTGTGTCCTACGCATTGGCACCGAGTACATCTTCGTTGTATCGAACTTTCACCACGTGATGGACGTCGGCCGTTCTTTGTCGGTCTACCGGCCCTGTTCTTATCCATTAAAGGTGGATAGCATGGTGGAAGCGGGTCGGGTGGATACACCCATGCTGCAGGGGGTCCAGCTGGGTTTATTACCTCCACGTATGTTTTCCGGTAATATTCGGACGTGAAGAAAGGTACAGCCAAGTCGCTGCAATCTGTACGACTCATATATCTTGCTGCAACGATGGCATGGCCGCACGGTAACCCAGATTTATCCCATTCGCGACACGAACAAAGGTGGTCTTCCATATTCACAATCGCGTGAATATAGTCATCATGCACCTCGTACTTCCCATACCCGATTGCTCTTACCGGCCATGTCGCCGCACGACGCGCCCTGTGGCCTGTACTGAACGATATTCTCCGTCGTTGGTGTGAGTGCATTTTGCATCTCAGCTCCTTTTAGGCGTCGAATTTGGTACCACTCTTGTTGAAAGGCTCGAAAGTAGTCCATAAGATTAACAATCGGACATCTACGCGCAAAACAAGAGAGTGCATTCACAGACTCTGCACTATTCGAGGTCAGAATGTCATACCGTTGTCCAGGAAAATGGGTCGCGGACCACCTCTCCGGTCCAGCATCGTCAAAGACTTTGGCTGCTTCCTTGACACTGTATTGTAGCATATTCATGTACTTGTTAAACTCCCGATCTGTATATGCTCTGCATGCCTCCCAATAGACATCCTTGTAGGTGGTAATACGTTTGTCCTTAGATTTGGCGTTCATCTCCAAATGTCGACAGCATATGGCGTGAGGGGCGTTTGGGTACATGGCAGAGATTGCGGCGCTTATGGAAGGAGCCCTGTCAGACATAAACACCAACCCTTGCGGGTCTCCGATAGCTTGTCTCAACATGGACATAAACCAAGTCCACTCGTCCCCGGTTTCAGACTTGCCTACGCCGAAAGCTACTGGAACGATGGAGTTATCCCCGTCCATGGCAACCGCCAGGAACATCATACCCAAGTAACAACCCTTTAAATGGGCTGCATCTATTATCAGGACACGACGTAGATTTGCCAGAAATGTGCGGATCTGCAAAAACATAGGTTAAAATGTTATAGTTTATAATGTGTAAATGTTATAGTTTATAATGTGTAAACATATGACGTGTTAAAATACGTACCGCGGGTCCAAGGGCCACGAAGCACATCTCAAACCGTCCACGTGAATCGGTCCATAGCTGCATGACAGTACCAGGGTTCTGCAGCTGCAAATTATATAAATATGTCGGGAGTCGTTCATACGACTCCTCGAACGTGCCTCTCACCATAAACGGTGCATGGCAGCGCGCACGCCACGCTTGGCGGTAATCAATCGTGACGCCGAACTGCCGGTGAACGTCGTGGACGATGTCCTTTGGACGCAATGACCTGCTAACATCAAGAAATTTGTTTTTCAGGATCGCACCCAAAGTCTTTTTGCCGGCTTGTTTGTGGTGGGGATTAAGTTGCGTCCTCGTACAAGTGTGTACGTCGTGCAACTTTCTAATCATTATCGCCCCTCCTTTGGGACCCGTGTGAATCGCGTACAACCTCCACTCACATTTTTCTCTAGCACATTCAACTACGTATTTGCTTTTGTCAGATGCCCGCACGCGACTTTGGAAACCCTCTTCCAAGAACTTGAGTCCGATCTGACTTGCTAAGAGATCCTTCGAATCGAATATCTGACCTGTTGTTAAACTTTCACTACGAATATAAGGTGTAGGTTCGTAGCTTTGTGTCTGGGTATGGGAGTCTGGAAGAATAGGGGGCATATCAAAAAAGTCATTTATCTGACTACATGATTTTCTACTAGGGGTATATTCTTCGTGATCATCATTATCGGTGTCTGATCTGTCTATTTCAGAATTACCCGTTCTGAAAACGTGGGTTTCGTCATCAGCAACTCCAGCAGTACGCCATTCGTGTGGTTGTGGTGGTTGTTGTTGTTGAGAATCAGGCTGCTCTATTTGGAGGTCTTCGTCGTCGTCACCGTCGTCGTCACCATCGTCGTCACCGTCGGATACGCCGGGATACCCAAAGAGTAATGGGGGTCTTTCTGAATCGACTGCAAGGTGCAGAAAAGTAGAGATATCCCCATCGTTGGATAAATCCACAAATGACCCATCGCCATTTTTAAACACTAACTTGCAAACATCAGAAGAGTTGATTCCACATTTTTGCATGGCGTATGCAACAAACTTATGATAAGTATAGTTTACTGACACTTTTACACCATGCTTAGATTTATAAGCAAAATTCCACTCATTGTTATCTTGCACCCATTCACCATCAAAACAGAAATATAGCTTAGCTTTTGCAACAGATGAACTCATTTTTTCAGTAGTATCTCAAACACAAAATATTGCAGAAAGAAATATTGCAACAATGAAATCGTTGTGTGGGGATTATGGCTTGCATTTTACGTCTATTTATCAATGAAACAACCAACATATCAGAAAACCAATATCTCATTTCATCCACAAACTGGTATTCCAAAAACATTGATTTAACATTGATTCAAACATGCAAATGAATTTCAACCACAAATCGATCTTTAAAGTGCAATAATTGTGGAAAAAAACAGTAAAAGCATGCAAGATTCGTCTAAGTTTAGGGGCTGAAAGTGTAAATGTTCAGGGGCTGAAAGTGTAAATTTCAGGGACCAAAAGTGTAAAATTCGGGCCATCGCGGGCTGCGATCGCGGGCAGGGACCAAAAGTGCACCGCGGCCAAAGTTGAGGGGCTTCGCGGGGCATTTGGGGCCAAAATACGTGCCACGTCACCGTATCCCGCGATCGCGGGACCTCATCGCGGGTATTTTGGGTATTTTTGCAAAATTGAAAAAATTTAGGGTATTTTGGTAACTCAATGTTTGACTTAGGGTATTTTAATTAATTTCCCTTTATTAAATATAAATATTATATACTTTAAAAAAACTATCAACTCAAGTTTGTGATTATTGTGTGTATCTAAATAGCAAATTTATAATAAATTTTTTTTATTATATATGACGTGTATCTTAAGGAAAAAATTGTGATTAATAATACATAACCTAATAAAAAAAATCATATATTTGATACTTATGTAATGTCGTTGAGGTGTGTATGTTAGGCCACTAATTAGCAAAGCCTAGAGTGGACTGATATGAAGGCAATTAGGAGTATCATTGACGGATATTACCGACGAAAAATTACCTGAACTAAAAATAGTGATGGTTTACGTAACAACCCAAAAACCAATATAATAGTAACATATAAATTATAGCCAAAATGGTCCCAAATTATATCAAGATAACATCAATCACATCTCAAGGTTCACAACGATTATACACATCCACAACTGAGATTTATAATAAGTCTAATGGTGAACTACAAGACTATGCCAAACCATGTCTCTTCTATGACATCACATTTTTTCTTTCCCTTTGGATGAACTCCCACCTATACTCTTAACTGAAAATGGTTTAAAGTTTAAAAAATGAGGGTTAGACCAGAATGTCTAGTGCCAGCACAAAATCCACATGAGCAAACCACCATTTAACAATAATTGAAATAGTGTTTTAAAGTAGTTCACACTTGATGAAATGCACATTAAACAATATGTGGATGGCGTACACTTATGGTCACTCACACCTGTGACTAAGTGTTAGGACTACACATATGACCGTATAATGAATGACATGAAACAAATTCATGCATTCTATTGGGTACACACCTCCCATGTAAAATCCATCACACATCCCACCCCATAGCAATACACACATTGAAATTGATCAATAGTTAACCATAAATATCTTAACATAAAAATGAGCACACTAAGTAAATAGCATGCATAATCAGTATTCATTTGCACAAAAGAATGTTAGAAAACTCATCTCGTGTCCAAGTCTAGATCACACACTTTTAGACTAACAATCCACCAACCGAATACTTGAATTAGATGACATAGAAATGGTCTTAAACCATCTAAATCATCTTAAATCATTCATTTAAACTGTTAGAGTTATATAGTACATATGTAAAGTACAAGGACTAGTTAGTAATTACCTGTAACTTGCTAGTATATATATGTAGCTTATTTCACATTATTAGGTTAATCTCATTGTAATCGTTTACTCTTAATATATGAAAAGTCGCTGAAGCTTCAGCCACATCTCTCTCTCAATTCATTCATCAGTTCTTCGATTGGTTCACATATCATTTCTAACATGGTATCAGAGCTTTAGGTACGTCTCACCCACACGACTGAATGTTCGATTCCTGCTCTTTGTTTTCTTTTGTTTCGATTTGTCGATTCGTTGTTCGTCGCTGTTTGAAAACGCCACGCCCGGATACCCTAATCCGGAATCGCTCAATTTCGGATCTCTCGATTCCGGATCTCCCCATTCCGACCCTCTCCATTTCCGGATCATCAAACTTCCAGATCCTGCCTAGTTTCCGGATCCTAGTTCCCGTGTTTCGACTTTCGGTACGTATTTCCTCCCATATTCCGGAACCTTTTGTTTTTTTACATATTCCGAAACCTTTTTTTGTTTCTCAATTCCGGAACCCTAAACCCTTAAATTTCGGAACTCTCCTCATTCAATTTTGGTTCTCGTCTCTTTTCAACTCCGGACCTTCTCTATTCCGGAACTCAAATTCTGAAACACACAACTCCGGAACTCACAATCTGATTCTTCAATTCCGAAACCCACATTCCGGCTCTCAAAGTCCGGATCATTCTTTCGGACTCAGTTCCATTTCTCTAAATCTGTCAGATGGCTCTTAATTCCAGTCACTCTAATCCTATCTCAGTTGTTCTCAATGGGAACAACTACATTCTGTGGCATCACCACATGACCATTCTTCTTAAATCTCATGGCCTATATACCTATGTCACTGGTGCTTCTAAAATCCCCGTTCAAGACGAATATGAAAGTGCAGTTGACTTTGCAAAACGCATGAATGATTGGGATATCATGAATGCTCGCATCCTCGGATTCATAAACTCTTCTACCACTGCTGAGATCAATAAGCAATTCCTTGGTTATACAACAGCAAAAGGGCTGTGGGATTTTCTTGCAAAAAGGTACACTTCTACATCCCTCTCACATCAGTATCAGTTGTAGACTACTTTTCAGAACAAAAGACAGCTACCTGATAAGTCCATTAACTCGTACATCTCCGAGATGCAAGATCTTAGAGATCATTTGAGCTTGGGTGCACCTCAAATCTTTGATGACACAGCTCAAAAGTTTACAGTTTATTTCAGCCAACTGCATTTGATCACAATACTAATGGGACTCACTGATCGCTTTGAGAATGTTCGCGCATCGCTACTCCACAGGCATCCCTTACCTACTCTTGAAGAGGCCATCACGGAACTACTAAGTGAAGAAACTCGCCTCCAACAGCGTTTTCCTTTGCCCTCGGATGATGTGCTCTATACCTCTAACTCATGTAAGTCAAAAGGTAAGTGGAACAATAATGACCAGTCTAAATCTGCAGGAAAGGGGAACAATAGTGAATGCACATTTTGTCACTCTACATCTCATCTTCTCCTCAACTGCCCAGTTCAAAAATGTCGTTGGTGTGGGATCACACATCCACGACACTATGGGTCTGATTGTCCAAAACATCCAAGGAACTCCGGTAATCAAAGGCAACAGCTCCGAAATCAATCAGTTGTTGGATCCATCACTCAAGATACTTCTATGCCGGCAGTTCAGGCACCGCACAACAACAACTCATCGCCTGATCTTATGGAACTTATGCGCCGAAACCAAGAACTTATGGAGCAACTCATGACAGGTTCTATGGGTATGAATTCTTAGTGTGATACCTACGCATCAGGTAACCCTTGGCTATTTGACTTTGGATGTTGTAATCACATGATACCTAAGGCTGATGGTTTTGTCTCTAAGCAAACCTCCAAAGTCTTCTCATCCGTCCGTACTGCTGATGATACACGCTTGCCTGTATCCTTCAGTGGAACTGTATCTACCCCCAATATACAATTACCTGATGTGCTACATATTCCTAACTTATCTCTGAGCCTTTCTGTTTCATCCCTCTGGTTGTGTTGTGCAGGATCTAAAGACCAAGCAGAACCTTGGAATAGGCCGTAAAGTTGGTCGGATGATTGAAGTGGTCTACCTCCGCCTTCCCTTACGTTCATCAAATTTTGTTGCTTCTGTTTCCAGTACTTCGTCATTTGAACTACAACATGCACGCCTAGGACATTTATCTTTAGCTAGAATAAAATTGTTAGCCAGTTCAGGATTGTTAGGAAACACTTCTTCTGAAAATGTTTCTTGTTTATCTTGTCAACTTGGCAAACATCATGCTTTACCTTTTCAAATTAATGAATTTAAATTTGCTTCTCCTTTTGATCTTATTCACTCTGATGTATGGGGACCAGCACCGCACCCATCCATGGGAGGTGCTCGATATTTTGTTATATTTATCGATGATCACACGCGTTTTACATGGATATATCTCATGAAACATCGCTCAGAGCTACCTCAAATATATATTACTTTTGCCCGTATGATTCTAACCAAGTTTTCCAAGCCCATAAAGATTCTTCGAGCCAATAATGCTATGGAATACAAGGAATCTTCTCTCCTCTCTTTTCTTCAATCTCAGGGTACTCTTTCTCAGTACTCCTGTCCTGGCACCTCTCCGCAAAATGGTCGTGCGGAACGTAAACATCGCCACATCCTTGATACTGTTCGTACTTTATTAATCTCAGCCAAATATCCAAAACGTTTTTGGGGTGAAGCTGCCTTCACGGCTGTCTACACCATCAACCGACACCTGACCCCCATCCTCAATCAAAATTCTCCTTATGAAGTACTCCATGGGGTCTCCCCTGCATATGAACTCCTAAAAGTGTGGGGTTGTGCATGTTTTGTTCAGCTACAACCTCATGAACTGTAACATCTCGAATTTTCCGTTGTATTATTTTGTGAAGAATATTAACCATAAGGGTTAAGTTTGTAATTTGGTTAAAGTAAAGTTAATTGGAGATATTAACTTGAGGGTTCATTATGTCATTTCTTTAAAGTATGAGGGTGTTTGGGAAATGAGTTATGACTCATCTGATTTAAAAAGGATGAGGTGTCACACAATTAGTCATTTAGTGACTAATTGTGTGTTTGTGGGAAGAGTTCGGTAAGCAGAGAAAGAGATCGAGAGAAAGAACGAAAGGGAGGAAGAAGAGAAAGAAGGAATATTGAAATTGTGGTAAGAAATTCTGTTTTATACCACTGATTTCTTCTTATGGATAGAAATTAAGCTTGCAATTCATTTGTTCAGATTTGGTTTAAGCTAACAAAGTGATTTGGTGAAGAACACTGGGTGCAGAAACTTACCAGGTGAGTTTATTCAACTCTCTTTAAAATTCAGCAATTAATGTTGAAATAGATGTGTAATATGTGTGTCTTAACATGTTAGAAGAACTTAATTGATGAGTAGATTGAACTGATTTTACGTTTTAAATCGATTGGAGGACTTGTTGAATGGACAGTACGCAAAACCTTGAAAGTCCCGGTACTTGAAAGTCCCGGTACTTGAAAGTCCCGGTAGTTGGAAGTCCCGGTAGAGGCAAATCCCGGTACTTATGAGTTCCGGTGAAGTCCCGGTACATGTGTTGACTACCGGGGGTTGGGGATACCGGGAGTTGGAGATACCGGGAGTTGGAAATACCGGGAGTTGGATAAAAAGAGTCAGTTTACAGATTTTTGGTAATAGATATTGGATATGAACTTAATAATATAATAGTTAAGGTATCCAGAGACTTTGTATTATCTGTACTATTCTAGAAATTGGAAAGTATAGTTTCGTTAATCGTGGAAAGGTGCGATTTAAGAATTAACATATATCTTATGTTACTTGAACATATGTACTTTAAATAGTAGTATGTTAGGTTTATAGACTACGCTAGTGTGATGCTAGGCAGGAATGTGTTAAGTGTAATGGATCCATAGGCACTAGCTTGATATAAACACATGGAATTGATGTGAGTAATCGTAATTCCAGTGTGTGTTGTAAATGTGGAATTGATGTGAGTAGTCGTAATTCCCATTTATGTGAAATAAGGAATTGATGTGAGTAATCGTAATTCCTGAGTGTATGTGAAATAAGGAATTGATGTGAGTAATCGTAATTCCTGATTTCTCGGGATGAATAGAGATTGACATGAGTAATTGTAGTCTCTACTTTCTTTCCAATAAATAGGCATGTGTAATTGCGATTTATCGGATGGGAGCATTGATCTAGAATCTGGGATTGATTCGTAGTTGGCTCTGGTTTGTGGTAATATGACTTACTGAAGGTTAGTCATAGTTTTGAGTTTGGGTAGGTTCCCGTTGTTGAGATTGAGCACGTGTACGGTAAGATGGGTGAGAACATGTTTGATTTATCTGTTGATATTTTGATTGTTAAATTTTAATTTGATTTGAATATTCTCACTAGGCGAAAGCCTAATGTTTCAAGTTGAATTTTCTTACCAGGTACAAGCTCTGGGAAGTAAGCGGGAATGAGAGAAGAGAACTATGGAAAAGATTCAAACTTAGAGATGACGGAGGATCTAGATATTATTTTGATGCTTTTGGGACAAAGGACTAGATAACTTAGTTAATCTAATTATGATGTATGATTAGATTAATAGGTTATTTGAGTTAGAGGCGTTATGTATATAAAACATTTACATTTGATCCTCAGGTTATAAAAGTTTGAAGTTTTGTGATCATAACTTGTGGAATTTTTAAGGTTTAAATTAGCCCTGTTTTTAGTGTGTTACAATATGGTATCAGAGCAGTAGTTTAAGCGAACTAGGTTTGATTTTGAGATACCTAGACTTAAGCTGAGATGAATTAAGTTATGATCCGTGAGGTATGGGTAGAATTGTTAAGACTAGGTAGTCTTAGAGTCGACAGAAATACGCGAAGTTAGTACTGTAACGATGGTAATGAGGATTCTCATGTATAATATGTTCGCAATTCCAATTAGCTACTGTTATTATGAATATATTATTACACAAGCATACTTATTCCTAATTGCTACAGTGACTGATTAGCGGTAAAGTATGTATCGTATGTCTAGTTATGTATAAACCATTACTGATGAGTATTTTTGTGCTTATTCAGAACAATGGTGAATACACCGCCGAGGTCTCCTAATTCTTCTATGGATAGGAATTGGTTAGATGAGCCGAGAGAAAGGCCAACTGGAACAGGAGGAGTCCATGAGACGCCACCAGATTTTCTTTCTTTAGGAGGAGTGTTTAATCCGGCACATAGAGGGGGTACCAGTACTACCGATCAAACACCACCGGATTCAGGCATGGAAGGGCGGATAATGGATAATGTGACCAGATTGATGAATGCATCAATGGAAAGACAAGCTGAAATGATGAACACCACTATGGGAAGACAAGCATAGATGTTTATGAAAATGTTTAGTGATCGGAGTGCGGAACCGAGGAGAACATGGATTGATTTCAAAGTGATAAATCCAACTGGTAACCCAGGTCTAGAAACTGAAAGAAGGGTTGATAGGAATTGCTCCTACAAAACCTTTTTGAGCTGTAAACCGCCGGAATTCAAATGAGAAGATAGCCCAGTAGACTGTATGAATTGGCTAAGAGAAATTGAACAAGCTTTTCGAGCTTGTGAGTGTTGTGACGAAAAGTCGAAAGTTAGATTTGGGTCGCAAATGCTACGCGGTAACGCATTGTCTTGGTGGAACGTGTTATCATCTTCCGTGTCAGCTACAGTTCTGAATGCCATGACTTGGGAACAGTTCAAAGCAAAGATTCTGGAGGAATACTGTAACGAAACTGAAATGGATCGAATCGAGGAAGAGTTCCGGAATCTCAAGAAAGGCAATATGATTGTGAGAAAGTACACAGAATCTTTTATGGAAAAGCTTAACTTGGTGGGGCATGTGGCTCCAAATGTCGGAACCCTTCTGCGGGACCCTACACGGTATCGTCAGCTAGTTGGATCTCTGGTCTATCTGACTGTTACTCGACCGGATCTTGCATATGCAGTTCATATAGTCATCCAGTTCTTGTCTGCTCCGTGCTCCGATCACTATGTCGCGGTTCTTCGTATTCTTCGGTATCTAAAAGGGACAATGTTTCATGGGCTTCACTTCTCATCCACATCGTCTTTAATCCTTCGTGCATTCTCCGATACTGACTGGGATGGAGACATAACAGACCGTCGTTCTACCACCGGATATTTGTTTCTTCCTTGGGGACTTTCTTATTTCCTGGCGCAGCAAGAAACAATCTCTGACAGCTCTATCTAGTACTGAAGCTGAGTATCGAGCCTTAGCTGACACTACGCAAGAACTTGTATGGCTACGCTGGTTACTATCTGATATGGGTGCTCATCAGATCTCTCCAACACCATTGTGGTGTGATAACAATAGTGCTATTCAAATTGGTCACAATGATGTCTTTCATGAGCATACAAAGCACATCGAGATTGACTGTCATTTCACTCGTCAACATGTTATTCGCAAGACGGTTCAACTTCTTCCAATCTCAACCATTGATCAGACCGCAGACATCTTCCAGGGCGATTTCGGGCTCTTGTTTCCAAACTCAACTTGGCTCATTCTTCCCCTACTTGAGTTTGAGGGGGGTGTTAGAGTTATATAGTACATATGTAAAGTACAAGGACTAGTTAGTAATTACCTGTAACTTGCTAGTATATATATGTAGCTTATTTCACATTATTAGGTTAATCTCATTGTAATCGTTTACTCTCAATATATGAAAAGCCGCTGAATCTTCAGCCACATCTCTCTCTCTCTCAATTCATTCATCAGTTCTTCGATTGGTTCACATATCATTTCTAACATAAACCCCTAAGACAATCACCTAATCAATGGATCAAACCTAGCCCAAACGAGGCAAAATACAAAACGCACTTGGCACTGCCAAATGCGAGGTTCATGCGTCTTAGTCGCATTCTTCCCTGAACTGCACAACACGAGTTTTACACCCACAATCCCAATAGCCACACTTGTCCAATCTTTTCTAAATCGATATTATGGGTTAAAATTGAGAGAATCAATGTCTAAACCCATTTTAATAGTCAATCTAACTTCAAAACATAAATCAATCCATCCAAATCCACCCATAAATCATGATTTTACCCTTTAAAACTTGAATCCTTGAAACCCTTATTAAAATCATTAACAATGGTGAGTTTTCTCAAAGCACCATTTGAAGACCATCAAAATCAATCCAAATCAATAAACCACCATGATTTTAGTCAATTAAATCCTCATCTAGAATCCAAAACTCAATTAATGAAGACCTTGAGCTTGAGAGAAGAAACTTACCATGAGGATGATGATCTATTTGCTCTTTAAGCTTAAAACCTTCACCACAACTTCAAGGAGATTCAATCTCACCAATACCTCCTTTTCTCTCTACTAGTGTTCGACATCGCGCATTACGCGATAATCAAATTTTATACTAACAAAACTATAAACAATGATTTATTTTAAATATAGATTGACTTTAAAATTATTCGGTTAATAGAATAATGAAATATGTTGGATGTGTGAGATAAATTATTAGTAATAACTAAAATTTATATATTTATATATAACATAAAATGAACGTCGTAATAAATCAATACAAAAAATAACATAAGTTGAAAAATAAAACAAAGTACAAAGTAGTAGAAGATATCAGATAATCAAGGCTCGAGACTACAATAAATAAAAATTAAAAACATTTAGATTTAGAATAAATCTTCTATACTTATTTAAACGGAAACAACATACATACAAATTGTATCAACAATTACCAAATAAAATTACATTATTAAAATTTTGTATTATCATTAAAATAGGTAATTTAAATAATCTTTATGTAAAAAACAAATAATATGATTATTTCTAAAAGTGTAATCATCTTTTTATAAAAATATGACAATACGTGAAAAGTGTAATAAAGTGTTTATATTTATCAATATTATTAAAATTTTATAACAAAAAACCTAGAATTCTTTAGATCCTAAGAGATCTTTTTATCAATAATCCACATTTTTTGGTTTAGTCACTGACTTTTCTTCCGATATTTTTTCTCCTTTATGATCGATTCCTTGATTTTTGGTAGTTTGGGTCAAAGTTTGTAGTGATGCATGAGTAACGTGAACACGATTACATAGCATTGTCAATCCGTTTTCACTTTCTTTTTTAAATGTGATTCATCAACTTCATTTTCTAAATTGATTGTCTTGGATACATTGTTAACAGTGGTACCAATCTCGTTAAATTGTAGCAAAAAGTAGATGTTGAAACTTATAAGTTAATGAAGCAAAAAAAATTCACAAAATGAAATCGATCTAACTTATAACATAATTCAAAATAATTGGAGGTCGAGAAAGCAATTCGAAGAATGTTCGCCAGTTTACGTTTTAGTAGAACATGGATTTTTCAAATGAACACTCGAATCAAATCAAGAAACGAATATAAAAACGAAGATTTGTTGTCCTATGCGAGTAATAATGTAATATCAGAATAATCAATACTCAAATGTTTTTTAGCATTGTGGGTTACATTCCGGAAAAAGTAACATAAAAATGAGAATTGAGGTAGCAATAAATCACGAAACTACAAAATATAAAAAATCAATAATACATTGAAATTGAAGTAGTACTCAAATGAAATACTTACATGTAATAATAATATATGTGCTTTGATGATAAAACTTTGATGTTCTTCGACATACGTAGATAGTTTGTTTCCCTTGTCACTTACTACAAAAAAAGACAACATAAAAGACACTTGAAGTCAATACAATAACAAATAACTCAACAATGAACAAATATCGATAACAAAGATTAATCTTTTAACATTACAAATTTAGGAGAGAAAATGTGTTAGAGGGAGAAAGTGAGAGCTAGTTTGTTAAATGACAAATGGTTAAAACACCAATAACATAGCAAAAAAAACACATATGTTTAAATAAGGGAAATGAATGACTAATTAAAATAAAGAAAAAAAATGAATGGTTGGTTGGTAACATAAAGAAAGGAAAATAAAAAGTCAGTTTACATAAATTATAATAAATTGAATCATTAATTTAAATAAATAATGGAAAACAATAATTAATAACATAAAAAGAGGAAAACAAATGGTTAATAACATAAATTGCCATGAATATATATAATTACTATTAAACACTCTCATTTATAATCAAAATATAATTTACATATGAGAATGGAAAAGTCTTTAATATATTCTATATTTTAAAAATCAAAAAATTGATAAGAAAAAAGATAATACATTCTAAGTATTAGAATGTGTCATATCATCTCTTTAAAACCCTCTTTTATGAATATAAACATTGCCAAGATGTTACATCATATTTTGATGATTCTCATTTATATGGATTTATTATGTAAATTAGTCTAATATTGATTAGCTTATATATTTATATAGATTTATTATGTAAACTAGTCTTTCGCTCGTCGTTGCGTGACGATCAAATTTGTGTTTTAAGTTAATTATTTGATGTTTAATAGTTGTTGAATAATTTTGTGACACATACAATAATTGATAAAAAGAAAAAATTCCACAAATAGAGAATATTATTTTGAAGATAAAAATACGTCTACTAAGTCTGATACCTATTATATATGTCGTTATTAAATGAATTTATCAAACGAATACACAATAATTGCATATTTATATTTTTGAAAAAGGTTCAAACTCATAATCCAAAAGTCAGTTGATAAGTGATATCTTTTTTTTCAAGTAGTTAAATCTCTTATGATAATTATAAGGGTGTTTCGTTGACAGAATGAAACTTGATAGAATTATAATTCGTCGAAAGAATTCGACTTTGAAGTAAAAATTGATATGATTGCAAAAAGAAAATCACGACAATTTAGTGATTATTTGTATCAAATCTCATACTAATCACGACACATTAATTTGTATATATTTATGATATTTAATAATATAATTAAATCCAAAAATATTCAATATTTGGCTCATTTCGAATGTATTGACGAAACGATTACAATGGTATAATTTGTAAAAAATAGAAATATTTTTTAATGCATTTTAGTTCATATAAATTATTTATGTTTATATGATAAGAGTCTAAAATGAAAAATTAAAAAGTAAGGGATTAAAAATAAACTACATACCTAATTATAAGGGTAGTAAATGTAACGTATAAATTAAAAAAAATTGAATTAATGAGAGATTTAAGAAGAAGTGAATGTAGGTGTGTTAATTGAACTTATAATGTAAACTGCGTCCAGATACGTGTTTAGTCGGGAAAATACTGAAGTCGGCTCACCAGAAGACGACACGTGGCATGCTAGTTACTTATTTATTATATGTATAGATTAGGCTATATATTTATATAATAAAAAAATTCTTGAAACTTGTAAAAAGAAATGAAATGTTCATTCATTTTATGCTATACAACTCAAAAATTGAAGAAAATAAAAACTAATGTTTCAAGTTTTTTCAAGAAATCACATAATCTTTTGATGATTCTCTGTTATATAGATATATAGATAGATATAAATTTAATTAAAAGATGGTGGTCAATTAAATAAAACGTTTGATTAAATTAGTGTAAGATAAATAGAAAATTATCTTTGTTGATGTTTTTATGTTGTGCAAATAAAGATAATTATAAAATAATAAAAAAATTAGATGTTAAATAAAAAATGTAAGGTAAATAAATTATAATACTATAAATTTAATTAAAAGATGGTAGATTCATTTAATAATTATTTGATTAAATTAGTGTAAGTTAAATAGAAATTATATTTATTGATGTCTTTATGTTGTGCAAATTATAATAATTATAAAATAATAAATAAAAGAGTAAATTACAGATTTGGTCCCTGTGGTAATTAAAAATTTTGGATTGAGTCCTTCAAACAAATTAATTACGGTCATGGTCATCATGGTTTTACTTTTGTTTCGGATTAGGTCCCTTCCCTAACTCCACTAACAGTTTACTCAGTTAAGTCAGGGGCGCTATCGTCTTTTTCGTTTTTCTGTAAAAACATAAAAAAAAGAATTTTATAATTTAGAGAAAAAAACACTTTTTAAAAAAACTTTTTTTTCATTAATGTTTACAAAACCCAGGTTGCTTCATCCCCGAAACCCTTCCCATCTCTTTGCCGATGAATTCCCTTACCCTCACCCTGGTATATTTTTCTGGCCAAACAATCGGTTCCATCCTCGCCGTCATATCCGGCGAAAACACTGTCCCTAATCCTTACGGTTCTCCTCCTCCCTCCCCCATTCTACGCTTCTCTTCCTCCCACTACACAGAAAACGCCGCTGCACTCATTTACCCCCACCCCGGTCCGTTTTTTCGCCAAACAACCATCTCCATCCTTACTTCCATCTCCGGCGACAACACTTACTTGAGCCTCTTGCTTACCTGAAAATGGTTTAGTTTTTGAAAAGCGAGGGTTAGACCAAAAGGTCTAGTGAATTCCCTCCGTACAACATTCATCACAGTATAAAATCATTTCATAGAAAACATACTTTCACATCTTTCTCATAAACATCATCCAAGGTTAAACACAGGGTTCAGGGTCGCATAAGCTACTCCGGCCGGGGCCTAACGGACACCCTCTCGTCTACGCCGAAATCCAAGTGGACTCCTCGTTCCTTCATGTAGGAGGAAACGAATTCCAACCTACAAGCTAACCTCCATATGCCCAAGGGATTAGAAACCCCTTGGTACCCTGATCCCACTCTGCAACCGACTCCACATAGCATGCATGTATTTTTGAAATCATATTCATGAAAACTTTAATCATCATATCATTGCGGATAAACATACAATTCATGAAAACGTACAGAACTTTATGAATCATTTCATGCTTGAAAGGAAACCATATTCAGTAAAACGTAGTACGTCATAAAAAGGGGTTGAGAGAACTCACCTGATTGCAAATTCTTCTCTAATCTCGAGTCTTGCACCGACCGTTCACCTAATAATTAATTTATAAATTAATCAGGTTTAACTCAATATCTGATTCTATGTGCTCCTCTTAATCCTAACTTAAATAAATAATTAGGATTATCCTCTTCATACTAGACCTTAATTCTTTTAACCCAAAACAAACCTAAGCCCAAAATCAACCATTCGGCCCAACCATCAGATCGGCCCATCACTGGAACGACCAAGGTTTGCGCCACCAACCCTTAGCGAAAACTGGGTTTGCGCCAGAAGCCTTTAGCGCAATATGGACTTTGCGCCACATGCCCTTGGCGTAAACTGGGGTTTGCGCCACCTGCCCTTAGCGCGAACTGTACTTTGCGCAACTGCATTTGCAGGTTACGAACAAAAGCCAAAAAAATACTCAGATTTACTTGGTCCAAATGCTAATTAATTTCACTAACAAGCTCTTCATGGCTAACAAGCAATAAACTCAATCTAATACCTTCTATTTCACAGTTAAACCGTAATTTTTAGACGGAAAATAGGATTTTACCCATTTGCTGTAATCTTAGCTTTTACTGCTTGAACAAGGAGAAGGCTCAAAACCAATTCTTACTTGTTTATTTCATTTTACTTCTCAACATGCTAAAACCCTAATCGTGCACACTGTACTTGCTTAGAACCCATTTATTAGATTAACAAACCCATAGATTAGCATACAGAGCCCCAAAAACTCAATCCTAAACACTAGGAACAAAACTAAGGAGAAAATGGCTTAGATTAAATACCTGGATTTTGATTGTAAGAACTTCTCCTCTCTTTCTCCCGAATCGCATGAAATAGCCAACTCCGCCACCACCGCCGGCGACCACCACCGACAGCCACCACCGCCGGCGACCACCACCGGCAGCCGACTGCCGGCGTTCCAAATCTGTCCATTTCGCTGCTTCTTTCTCTCGTCGTCTCTCCCTCTCCCTCTCTCTATCGCAGCTCTCTCTCTCTCTCTCTCTCTCTCACTCTCGCTGCCTCTTTCTCCGTCGTCTCTCTCTCTCTCTCGCTGTTTCTTTCCCCGGCGCACCCACATGACACACACACAAGACTAATTAAATGTTTCTTTTCTCCTTTCTCGATGAGCAGCAGCTCCCACACCCACATAACCCTAAATTAAAATGAATGATTCCTAAACTATAACAAAAACGGCGCACTAAATGAGAAAGGGAATTAATTTCCCAAGTTTTCATATTTTACCCTCATGCTTTTCGTAATAAACAAAAAAACTACCCCTAACTTCCATTTAAAACACATTACTTATTTTGGGTTATTACAGTGGAGTTAAGTAAGGGACCCAATTCGAAACAAAAGTGAAACCACGGTGACCTTGGCTGTAATTAATTCGTTTGGGGGACCCAATCCAAAATTTTCATATAACCATGGGGACCAAATCTGTAATTTACTCTAAATAAAATTGTATGTCAAATAATAAATGTAAGATAGATAAAAATTATATTTGTTGATGTCTTTGTGTATGATAAAAAAAATTATAAAATAAAAAAAATTAGATGTTAAATGAAAAGTCTAACGTCATTTAATGAGACGCTAATTTTTTATTTAAAAGAAATTCAAAATTAGGAGAAATTAGGACAGGGGAATACAATTTACGACTATGAGGGAGGAATGGAGGATATTAAAAAAGCTAAAGTATGCATTTATCTATAAACAGTAGTACTTTCTTTGAGGTGTCTTAGGTGGCATTTGGTTTGTCGGAATCTGATGGAATTGGAATAGTCAATTACGTCGACCAAATTCCATTCTGACGTTTGGCTTACCCAAGGAATGGAATTGAATTCCATTCATTCCACATTTCCACCAACCATGGATTTCATCATTCCATCATAGTGGGGAAGGAACTGAATTACATTCCAACCAGTTTTCTTAATATGACAAAACTACCCCCCATAAATAAAATTATATGTCAAATAATAAATGTAAGATAGATAAAAATTATATTTGTTGATGTCTTTGGGTATGATAAAAATAATTATAAAATAAAAAAATTAGATGTTAAATGAAAAGTTAAACGTCATTTAATGAGAAGCTAATTTTTTATTTAAAAGAAATTCAAAATTAGGAGAAATTAGGAAAGGGGAAATGGTGGCTTCTCATTATGCCACATAAGCAACCCTATATTTTGCTTTTATATATACTAGTGTTTAACACCGCGCGTTGCGCGGTCACGATATTTTTTTTGAAAAGATTGAAGTTAAATGAGACGATAATCACATATCATATATTAAACTAATATGAACTGATATTACGTTTGATATGAAGTTGTTTCATCATCCTCGATTGTTTCTTTTGATATATATATATATATATATAATTAATTAATAAGTTCTACATGATCAAACTTTGCAAGTGGCTTAACATGATCAAAGAAATGTGTGAGACTAATGATTATAATCATGAGGTATATAATGAAAATTGTTTAGTCATAACTCATAATATATCGATCTATATCTCTTACATATATTCCAATTAATTTTTTGATTTACCATACATATGTGATGTTTCCTAATTTTGCATATTTGCAAGACATTTTGATAATTTCCTTACATTTATTGTAATGTAATCGTTTGCAACAGTTTGTCAAAAACCCTCTTCGAACACCTTCACAAACCTACAATTGCATGAAGAGTATCGATAGTCGTCTGTATTGTCACCATTTCGATTCTATGCAAGTCCAATTGAGTTGTTAATTTTTCATTTCATTTGTTCGTGTTTTTCGATCTTGAGACTGCTTCTTCATAGTTTTGGTTTATCGGTATTTTTTTAAAGTAGCTTTTAATCATTTTATATAAAATGAAAGGTATTATACTGACTCTAATATATTTATATATTTTATATTTTATGTATTGATCATTTTAAATGTAATAAACAATGTATTTACTAATGAGGTGGTTAATAATAAGTATTGAATCATATATTAATTATGATTAGTGACAATAAATGGAATAAATATTATATGTATTAATGAGGGATTAATAATAAGTATTTAATTATATGTTTATTCTAATATATATATATATATATATATATATATATATATATATATATATATATATATATATATATATATATATATATATATATATATTGGTTCTAATTTCAATTATTTTTATATATTAATTTTAATAATATTTTAAATGATAATATTATTTTAATGTTATATATTTACTTAAAAATAATACAAATCAACACATGTTGTATCAAAGAAAATGACCGAGACTCGTGTGGATGGTCATTTAGTAAATATATAATTTTTTAAATGATGTATATAAAGAGTGTTGCATAACTAATATAACCGACAACTATCATAAGGTATTATAGGCATCATATTCATATTATTTATTCATTTTATGTATAATCAAATTATTTTCATGTAGATACAGATTAAAATATACATATTATTATATTGATTATATGTATTCACTGATTGTTATATAAATAAACAACTTGAGTCATGTGAAATAAAAGAAATAGAGAAGTTTGAGTGTAATTACAAAAGATGAATAGTTTAATTAATTTAATGTTTGCTAATAATTACATTAATAAAAACGACAAAGATTAAGAAAAATGTAAATAATAATATAAGTATAATTATATTCAAGTCTCACATAAATATGATATATTATAATATTCAAGTATATAAATAAATATACATATATCGTACATGAAAAATAGAGTCATGTGAAATAAGATAATAACAAAAATTGGGTGTAACGGGTAAAGCTGATTATTCTAATCAATTTAACTCCAAAAACAAAAACATAAAGAGTACATACTAATGAATCTATACTCGACTTGTAAAACGTTTCTCTAATATATATGAATTCATATCCAACCCAATTCTCAGATCTATGAAGATAACAAATAAAGAAAAATTATTCACTTGTTACTATATGTGGTTGTTGTAAAACCCAAGAAGCCATTTGTTTCTGCCATCTACTCTTCAGTTTACTCTTTATCTTTCTCGAATCCAAACTGGCATGCATCGAATGTTGGCAAAACTGAAAACCTAAACCCAATACAAATAATATGATTGCATGCTTTTGATTATATAAGTTCATTTATTTATCAAGTTTGATCAAGACTATTCAGAAAGAAAAAATATCATCCCTTATGTGTATCAAGTTAAAGAAAACATTATTTCAATTTTCCAATATATAAAGAGCTAAATTAAGACATACCAGACAAAAAATGAGAGGGGCTAACCTTCGATTGACGAACACGAAGTAGAAAAGGGAAACATTAATCAATTATCAAACCCTATCGACGAACACCTTGATAAATGGACATAGAGACTAGAGAGATGTAGAAGAAAAGAGAAATATCATGAATCATAGGAGATGAAAGGTTTTGCAATTAAATGTAATTCACGAGTAGTTAATTAATATCCATCAATGAAAAAAGAATAAGAAAAAGAAAAAGGTTTTTATTTAAAATAAATTCAAAATTATGAGAAAAAAAAAGAAATGAAAATGAAGTCTTCTTATTGTGCCACCTAGGTTTTGCTTTTAGATATATATAGATATAGATTTTTCTGCAACTGATCCACACCAAATGAGAGTTAAAAGAGGGCTTACCCTCTTCTAGCCTCATATTTACCACATCAGTTCTGCAAAAGAGAGGGGTTTATAATTACATCCCTAGACTTCCATACTTGCTAAATAGGCAATATAAGGGTATTACAGTTTAGCGGCGGGACAAGAGGGGGACTAGTAACAAACGAAGACACATCCCTAATCTGTCGCTAAAGCTACCACTGTTACCAACAAAGTTCAATTTTCTATTGTTTTTATTAATTTATCAAAAATCTCTCGATAATCAAGTTGTAGCTCATATATATATGGGAAATTAATTAAAATACCCAAAGTCAAACCAACTGTTACCAAAATACCCTAAAATTTTTCAATTTTGCAAAAATACCCAAAATACCCGCGATGGGGTCCCGCGATCGCGGGATACGCTGACGTGGCACGTATTTTGGGCACAAATGCCCCGCGAAGCCCCTAAACTTTGGCCGCGGTGCACTTTTAGTCCCTGTCCGCGATCGCAGCCCGCGATCGCAGCCAAAATTTACAGTTTTGGTCCCTGAAATTTTCAACTTTTGGTCCCTGAAAATTTACACTTTCAGCCCCTATACTTAGACGAATCTTGATGCTTTTACTGTTTTTTTCCACAATTATTGCAATTTAAAGACCGATTTGTGGTTGAAATTCAATTGCATGTTTCAATCAATGTTAAATCAATGTTTTTGGAATATCAGTTTGTGGATGAAATGAGAGATTGGTTTTCTGATATGTTGGTTGTTTCATTCATAAGTAGACGTAAAATTCAAGCCATAATTCTCACACAACGATTTCATTGTTGCAATATTTCTTTTTGCAATATTTTGTGTTTGAGATACTACTGAAAAAATGAGTTCATCTGTTGCAAAAGCTAAACTATATTTCTGTTTTGATGGTGAATGGGTGCAAGATAACAATGAGTGGAATTTTGCTTATAAATCTAAGCATGGTGTAAAAGTGTCAGTAAACTATACTTATCCGAAGTTTGTTGCATACGCCATGCAAAAATGTGGAATCAACTCTTCTGATATTTCCAAGTTAGTGTTTAAAAATGGCGATGGGTCATTTGTGGATTTATCCAACGATGGGGATATCTCTACTTTTCTGCACCTTGCAGTCGATTCAGAAAGACCCCCATTACTCTTTGTGTATCCCGGCGTATCCGACGGTGACGACGACGGTGACGAGGAGGGTGACGACGACGAAGACCTCCAAATAGAGCAGCCTGATTCTCAACAACAACAACCACCACCACCACCACCATCACCACAACCACACGAATGGCGTACTGCTGGAGTTGCTGATGACGAAACCCACGTTTTCATAACGGGTAATTCTGAAATAGACAGATCAGACACCGATAATGATGATCACGAAGAATATACCCCTAGTAGAAAATCATGTAGTCAGATAAATGACTTTTTTGATATGCCCCTATTCTTCCAGACTCCCATACCCAGACACAAAGCTACGAACCTACACCTTATATTCGTAGCGAAAGTTTAACAGCAGGTCAGATATTCGATTCGAAGGATCTCTTAGCAAGTCAGATCGGACTCAAGTTCTTGGAAGAGGGTTTCCAAAGTCGCGTGCGGGCATCTGACAAAATCAAATACGTAGTTGAATGTGCTAGAGAAAAGTGTGAGTGGAGGTTGTACGCGATTCACACGGGTCCCAAAGGAGGGGCGATAATGATTAGAAAGTTGCACGACGTACACACTTGTACGAGGACGCAACTTAATCCCCACCACAAACAAGCCGGCAAAAAGACTTTGGGTGCGATCCTGAAAAACAAATTTCTTGATGTTAGCAGGTCATTGCGTCCAAAGGACATCGTCCACGACGTTCACCGGCAGTTCGGCGTCACGATTGATTACCACCAAGCGTGGTGTGCGCGCTGCCATGCACTGTTTATGGTGAGAGGCACGTTCGAGGAGTCGTATGAACGACTCCCGACATATTTATATAATTTGCAGATGCAGAACCCTGGTACTGTCACGCAACTATGGACCGATTCACGTGGACGGTTTGAGATGTGCTTCGTGGCCCTTGGACCAGCGGTACGTATTTTAACACGTCATATGTTTACACATTATAAACTATAACATTTACACATTATAAACTATAACATTTTAACCTATGTTTTTGCAGATCCGCACATTTCTGGAAAATCTACGTCGTGTCCTGATAATAGACGCAGCCCATTTAAAGGGCCGTTACTTGGGTATGATGTTCCTGGCGGTTGCCATGGACGCGGATAACTCCATCGTTCCAGTAGCTTTCGGCGTAGGCAAGTCCGAAACCGGGGACGAGTGGACTTGGTTTTTGTCCATGTTGAGACAAGCTATCGGAGACCCGCAAGGGTTGGTGTTTATGTCTGACAGGGCTCCTTCCATAAGCGCCGCAATCTCTGCCATGTACCCAAACGCCCCTCACGCCATATGCTGTCGACATTTGGAGATGAACGCCAAATCCAAGGACAAACGTATTACCACCTACAAGGATGTCTATTGGGCGGCATGCAGAGCATATACGGATCGGGAGTTTAACAAGTACATGAATATGCTACGATACAGTGTCAAGGAAGCAGCCAAAGTCTTTGACGATGCTGGACCGGAGAGGTGGTCCGCGGCCCATTTTCCTGGACAACGGTATGACATTCTGACCTCGAATAGTGCAGAGTCTGTGAATGCACTCTCCCGTTTTGCGCGTAGATGTCCGATTGTTAATCTTATGGACTACTTTCGGGCCTTTCAACAAGAGTGGTACCAAATTCGACGCCTAAAAGGAGCTAAGATACAAAATGCACTCCCACCAACGGCGGAGAATATCGTTCAGTACAGGGCGCGTCGTGCGGCGACATGGCCGGTAAGAGCAATCGGGTATGGGAAGTACGAGGTGCATGATGACTATATTCACGCGATTGTGAATATGGAAGACCACCTTTGTTCGTGTCACGAATGGGATAAATCTGGGTTACCGTGCGGCCATGCCATCGCTGCAGCAACATATATGGGTCGTACAGATTGCAGCGACTTGGCTGTACCTTTCTTCACGTCCGAATATTACCGGAAAACATACGTGGAGGTAATAAACCCAGCTGGACCCCCTGCAGCATGGGTGTATCCACCCGACCCGCTTCCACCATGCTATCCACCTTTAATGGATAAGAACAGGGCCGGGAGACCGAGAAAGAACGACCGACGTCCATCACGTGGTGAAAGTTCGATACAACGAAGATGTACTCGGTGCCAATGCGTAGGACACACTCGTGGAGAGTGTCCAAATCCCGCCCCTTCAACCGTGCCAAGGAGACATTCTGTCAGTCACACCCCGGGCCCGTCACAACTTGAACCATATGGAACAAACCCTTATGATACTGTTGATCTAAACACTGATTTGTAAATGATATATATACACATATACATATGCTTCTAAATGAACATTGATAACACAGCTAGTTTGTAATTGATATATATATATATATATTCGTATTATATATTTACACACATAAAGAAAATAGGAGACCTTCAATTTTTCTTAGTATTTTCTTGACCTTGTTCTTGCATCCATGGCAGTGAATGTTAACTCTGAGTACACATGTCTGTTTATATATTCATATTAGATACGTTTTAATTTTAACAAATTACACCATTATAGTTAATTATTTAATTTATGGTACATCTCATATTTTTTTTTTCAATTTTGTTTTACACTCCTATCGCATTAACATAATAATCATATATTAACTAATTCATTAAATCGTTTTAAATTATTATTATTTGAATGTGTTTATAGATATCGTGAATGGCAATAGGAGAAGGTAGAATTGTTTATAAATGGGGTTTTGACAAGTTGGTATCACTGGACTCATTTAAGAATTGTGAAAATGGGTATTTGGCGAATGATGATTCATGTGTGTTTAAAACACTTCAGCTCCAAACACACATGAATCATCATTCGTCAAATACCCATTTTCACAATTCTTAAATGAGTCCAGTGATACCAACTTGTCAAAACCCCATTTCATATTATATATATACACACACATACATATGCTTCTAAATGAACATTGATAACACAACTAGTTTGTATTCCATCCAACAAGCTCTTCATCTTCAATCTTTCTGACCCTTCTTCAACGGCTTCTGCTTTTGCAACCACGTATGGCCATTGTGTACCACAACCCGCACACACTTTAGCAAATGAGTTGAGGGTTGTCATATATTCTACAAGAGGAGTAGGCCCACGAATGAGGTAACCTCTGACTTGACCTTGCATGATGTATCCAACCTAACCGTGGTTCAGCGGCTTAAAAACTACTTTTCAGAGAAATTAACAACAACAAAAAATACAAAACAACAACACAGTAAAAAAATACAAATAACAACACCGTAAAAAAAATACAAAACAAAAAATAATATAACCACCACCTACTTAAAAATTGATTTAGTTTCATCAATCCAAGCTTGCTTCTCGTTTACCTTCGCTTGAATAATTGCGAAGTCTTGCAGAATATGGTGAATTGCTTCTTGTTCTCGACGAACACGAGCCTCCCGAGCTTTTATATCCCCTTTCATCCTTTTGATCTCCCTGTCTTCCTCTTCGATCTTTCTCAAATGGACTGCCTTCCTGTCCATCATTTTTTTCCACTCTTCTGTTAGTTCATCTATCTCCTTTTCCTTTTTTGCTATGGCGACCTCGATTTGAGGTGACATTTTTTCAGGAGTAGACTTAGGGTTTGATGACGATGCCATTTGTGGATGAAATGAGAGAAGAGAAATCAATTCAAAGAAAGAAAGCAAGAGAGAAATCAAGAAAAAGGGCAAAGAGGAAGTGTGAATTGTGAATTGAATACTACTTATATTTATGGATGAAATCTCAAACATGCAAATGAATTTCAACCACAAATCGGTCTTCAAAGTACAATAATTGTGGAAAAAAACAGTAAAAGCATGCAAGATTCGTCTAAGTACAGGGGCTGAAAGTGTAAATTTTCAAGGACCAAAAGTGTAAATTTTGGCCCATCGCGGGCCATCGCGGGCAGGGACCAAAAGTGCACCGCGGCCAAAGTTTAGGGGCTTCGCGGGGCATTTGGGGCCAAAATACGTGCCACGTCAGCCCTAGCCCACGATCGCGGGATCCATCGCGGGTATTTTGGGTATTTTTGTAAAATGAATTTTTTTTTTGGGTATTTTGGTAACAGTTGGTCAAACTTTGGGTATTTTAATTAATTTCCCTATATATATTATCAACGACCATATATTTTATTTTATTTTATTTTAAAAAGTTGGAATTTTTTGGTGATCTGTTAAAAATGTTTAATTTTAGTATGTTTTCAACTTGTTAATGTGTTTTTAGTAGGTTGTTTTTCCAAGGAGTTATTTGGTTGTATGGATTATAATTGGTCTTAATGGGTTTTAACTTTTAAGGCCATCCGTACCCGGTGCGGGATGGGCTCGGGATGGCCAGCGGGGTCATGCGGGGTGGGCTACGGGGCGAGCGGTATCAGCGGGAAGGGATGGAATGCGGGATCCCCACCCCGTTTCATCCCGAAGCATTTAAAAAAAAAGGGTTTGGTCCAATAAGAAGTCAACACGTGGATTAGATAAATGAAATAAGAATTAAAATAAATGAGGTGGCAAAAGGGTTTGAGGGAATGGGGTACGGGTGTTTAGGGATCGTTAGGGATCGAGTGAGGGATGGAAGAAAAGCTGATGTGGCGCTGATGTGGAGTGGAATATTTGAAAGATTCCCTCCATGGGGTACTGATGGCCTAATAGGCATTTAGGGCGGGCCCTTAAGGATTCATAAGTTAGTATTTGTCTTCTTATAAGTGTAACACACCAAAATTTGGATAAAAAAACGACTAATTTAATACTTTTATTTTAACTTTAAAATTTACTCCAATTTCAATCCCAGTGAATCCTTGAGTTACTTACAAGGAAAGACCAAATTAAAAGTGAAGAAATTTCAAACCAAACTTCATACAAGAATGTTAGCAGATGTATGCAACCTTAGAGATTCACTTAAAATAGAACTCAGTGCAAGTATACACCTTGAATTACTATCGTCTCTTAACAAGTAATAATGGTAAAAGTACCAGATATAGATCCACAGGGAAAACTTGTGAAAGCTTTTCAAAAGTCCAGTCTTTAAAAACCGATTTCAGATGGCGAATTCGAAAACAGATTGTTTGGATGGTTGGTTTGAGTTATCAACTAAAAATCAATTCTAGAGAAGAAGCAAAGGGTGCAAAGCGCCATAAAGATGAAAACAAGTGATCTAGTAAAGAGATATTATAACATGCAGCCACTCCTGTAGCATCAAGTGCTATAGGACTGCCACAGTACTAACTATCGGTTCAAACGACATCCCAAGAGTACACACTGGTCAACGTGTTATCGATACGATATCAATTATGTTAGACCTCGTGAATCCTAGCACAACACAGTGTTACCATCCTACACCGTAAGAGCATAGTACTTGTCAGGTACTAAAACTATTTATTAGTCTTCTCTTATTATTTCAGATAATTAACCTTAACCTCAACACTGAATGTTAATGCATTTTCATACACAAAATTAGTTGTCAATTAATTAAATGTAATCTTCAATGAAAGATCAATCACTTGAAATAAATAATTAGATACAATGTTATATTCAATACACCTCTTTACTTTCACACAAATTTACATCTAAATTTTGCCTTACACCCCAAGCTCAGGCGATTAGCCCATCATTGCTTGGATTCTTCTTTCGAATGATATAAGAAATGTAAATAACATAAATGGAAAATACTGAAAGGAAATTGCAAGAAAGTAAATTACAGAAATGGAAAGACAGAAATTAAAGTACAGGAATTTTAATAACAATAAATTAAATGCAAGGAAATGTAAACTGCATAAATGTAAAGATATAACAACTAATAGAAATGAGAGAAAACTAAGAATAATACTACCAAAATGATATGGTAACTTGGGTGCCAAGTTGTGAAAACTTGTCGCACAAGTTACGTCACAAAACTACTTTTTGCCTTAAAAACGTTTGGGACTTAAAATGTTAACTCAAATGATCAAAGACTTCTAAATTGAGAAGGATGGATGTCCAAACTAAAATTAAGAGCTTTGCAAAATCAAATAAGTAACTGAGAAAGTGAAGTATCTTGAGAGAACAAACGAGATGTTGCAAACTTGGAAAATATCATGAACTTTGAAAATTAAAATTAGAAAACCGAAGGTAAGAACACAAGAGATGCTTTGAAAATGATTAACTTGAGAACAAAAGACTGAATTCGTAGCTTACAAAGTGGAATCGTAACCCAAAAGACTTAATAATAAGTGGCAAGTCGAAAGCAACTAGAGGTAATTAAAAGAGAAGTAGCAAAGGCTAATTAATGGTGTCTTTAAAGCTAACAAAGCATTCCTTTTTATAAGGGAGTTGCCTAGGGCCTAAGTAGTAAGAAACAGCTGTCATTTGTACTTCCAGCTTCCTGTAGAAGCTTGTTCCAGCCCATGGTCTTCAAAAGATGTTCGGCCCAAAGTTGTTCAAAAAGGTCAGGTCTGTGTGATCCTTCAACACTCCTGCAGCACCTGCTCCTATAGTACTATCGCAGTATCATTCAGTCCAAATCTGAAATACATCAAATGTAACACCCTAAAAATCAGTGTAAATTTAAACGTGAACTAAAAGGGTTTACATAACTAATATCCATAAATAAACATTCTTAACAAGAGAAAATAGTGACTAGAGTCAATTTACATCAAACTTGTCACCATTGTATATTCTCCACTCATCCATTACTTCCCTGAGCTCGTACCTGGTAAGAAAATATAATTTGAAATGATTAGGCTAACGCCTAGTGAGAACATACAGTTTCAAATTAAAACGTTAATACCAGGTACGAGCTCAGGGAAGTAATGGGATGAGTGGAGAATATACAATGGTGACAAGTTTGATGTAAATTGACTCTAGTCACTATTTTCTCTTGTTAAGAATGTTTATTTATGGATATTAGTTATGTAAACCCTTTTAGTTCAGGTTTAAATTTACTCTGATTTTTAGGGTGTTACAATATGGTATCAGAGCATTAGTTTAAGTGAACTAGGTATGCTAGTGAGATACCCAGACTTAAGCTGAGATGAATTAAGTTAAGAATGTTTATTTATGGATATTAGTTATGTAAACCCTTTTAGTTCAGGTTTAAATTTACCCTGATTTTTAGGGTGTTACATCAAATAAGGCCCAAATGAGATCCAAAAATACACAAAATATCATTAAGCCATGACCAACACCTAAAACACAGAAAATGCTAAAAAGATAATAAAAACGGCTCAATTGTGGACTTTGGGCAAATAAAACAAGAAAATTGACCACTAAAAATGGCTAAAATAGGGTTAATAAATTAACCCTATCACAACCTCAAACTTAAATTGAAACATCCAAAAATCGCAACAAATTTAAACCTTACTTTTACAAGGTCCACAGCAACTATTTCCCAAAAACTTCATACATAAATGGAGAAGTCATAACAAGGTTTGTATATACATCCAACTTTTTTAAACAACCTACTAATCTAATCCATAACGTGCACAATTAGATTATAAAGGTTATCTACAAAATCTCCAAATCATCAATACTTCTGTTAACTTCTCCATCATGTCATCAAAAGCATAACTCATGAACCTCTCGACGGTCATCCCAACTTATCCTTTCCCGAGCCAGAACCTGGTAAGAAAATTTAATTTGAAACGATTAGGCTTACGCCTAGTGAGAACATCCATTTTCAAATTAAAACGTTATAAGCTTTGGAAACCAATGTAAACAAAGCGTATAAACAAACCTGGTTTGCCACCATTCTTACCGTACACATACTCATCTTGCGATGACGGGGACATACCCGATTCCATGAATATGACTAACACTCAGTAAGTCATATCATCACATTCGAGAGCCTAGTACGAATCATCACAGATTCTAGATCATTACTCATGTCCAAGAAATTACAATTTACTTTATGCCTATTTCTTGAAGTGGAAGTAGAGATTATAATTTACTTTATGCCTATCTTTTACCTTCCCATAGAAATCAGGAATTACGATTAACTCACGCTTATTCCTAGATTTCTCATCACAATACGAAATGGGAATTACAGTTTACTTTATGCATATTCCTCGTTTCCACGTCAACGAGAATTACAATTTACTTTATGCCTATTTCACGTTTCACGTCACACTATGAAATAGGAATTACAATTTACTTTATGCCTATTCCTTATTTCACATCACCTTACGAAATGGGAATTACAATTTACTCTATGCCTATTCCTCATTTCAGGTCAAAGGGAATTATAAATTACTTTATGCATATTCCACGTTTCACTTAATGCTAGTACCTATGGATCCATTATACTTACTAGCATACGTGCATATTTACTCAAATGCTCTAACATCTCATATCATTCTCAAAGCTAAGAATCCCAAATAATATATCGTACCCTTATTCTCAATTATCCCTCTTCGGTGACTTAGCACGGGGGTTCCGTTACCCGGTTAGCTTAACAAGATAACACATCCGGAAACTATATCCGGAAAAGTCCCTTGTCCGGAACCCACATCCGAAACTATCCGGAAAACTCATCCGGAAAAGTATTCCGGACTCAAAACCTGGAACCATCCGGTATCAAATCCGGAACTTACCCGGAATCCGGTACCCACCCGGTACAAATCCGGAATCCGGTATCAATTCCGATACCCATCCAGAATCCGATATCGATTCCGATACAAATCCAAAATCCATAATTCAATCCGGAAAAGCATTCCGGACTCTCAAGTCCGGATCTATCCGGTATCCAGTATCACAATCCGGAAGTCCCAATTTTGGAACCTCAATTCTGGACCCATTCGAAATCCGCTAAAAATCATCCGGACACTATCCGGAATATGGTACAATCCGGATCCGGTACCTTTCGGACAACCATCCGGAATCCGGTAAAATCCGGTATCCGGAACCCAATCCGGAAGGCATCCGGATTCCGGAAATTTCTACAATTCAACTTCCGGACTCTTTGTACTAGGCATCGATTTTACTAAAAAAAACTCATCTCAGTTCAATTTTTCATCAATTCCATATCCGTATACTTTTACTAAAACACTTAAACCATTTACCATCACATATTTCATTCAATTTCAGCATCAATTATTTAGAAAGGAGATGAACTCACCTGTAATCGCGAAACTTGAAGAAACCAAATCAGGAATCCAAACTTCAGACTGTCTTTCACCCACACCAATCAGAACCTAATTACAGAATGGATTTGCTTTGAGATACAAATCTTCAGGAACAAAATTGCAAGAATGGGAAGAATTTCTTACCAAATTGTACTTGCTAACCCACTCTCTGCTTGACCGACTTCCCAAAATAGAAATGATATTTCTTATCTCTTCCAGCCGGCTCCAATTTTAAATACCAAATCAAGTATCAATAATTGACCAAATCAACCATAAAGTTTCAAGATTCCACAATTAACTTAAACTTTGGTCAATTACAATTTCAACCCTTAAGTTTTACATTTACAAATAGTCCAAATCTTAGACTAAATTACATTTCGACCCCATTCATATTAAATATAATATAATGGAATTTTGAGGTGTTACATAAATCGTTGTTTGTTCCCAAACAACAAAAATAAGCAGAAATAAAGACTCAAATTTCTAAAAACCTACAAATAAAAAAATGGACATGTTTCAACCATAAACATAATGCACACAACAGTTTAAGCACAAACAGTTTGAAAACATAGATTGCATGAAACCAATAGCCCTTCATAAACCAAGTCTTATTCTTTTAAGCACATAATTACACCATCATAACAAACCTGGGCTTTCCTTATGTTAAAAAGATTCATCCAGGCATACTATAATTTGAATTGGGTATGCATTTGGTTTTTCCTTTAATTTTCAATGCCTTGACCCTCACATTGTTCACTCAATGGCACAATTTTCCCGCCATTCATCTCATATTGAGGTATCAAGTAGACTCATTGGTCTTTTTTTTAAGATTTTGGTGTCTATGACACACTTTTATGCACAAAAGAGCACTTTGCTCATGATATAGATGTGAGGTTTGCCTTATGGTGTATGAGGCAAATCTTACCCCACCTCAAACTTGAAATGGACAATGTCCTCATTGTCAAGTAGGGTAAGAGCAGACAAAAGGCTGTTTGGGATTTGATTATGGCTTAATTGGTGGAAATTGCCCATGATGACTTAATTTAATAGTTTGGTAAAGTTGGGTAGGCTATGATGGCAATTTACTCTCACGTAAGCAAAACATCAGTTTACTGTGGCTATAAGTACATACCAAACATGTCAAAACAGTTGTGAAAACAGATGTGCATGCATACAGATCAGGGATGAAACATGTGCAAGAAAATCAGTTCCCAAAAACATTGAAACAGAAAAGCAAAGATGAGAATGGGGAGTCCATGTCTCATCTTTCACACACATGACTTAATGGCTTTGACACAATCTGTCAAGTGACAGTTTCTACACATAAATCATCAAAGAATCCAACCAGGGTCAGGCCATTAAGCAGTGACCATGGAATAAGACACATGAACATTTAGAACTAAGAAAGTGGTTCCAAAGCTGAAACCTCAAAATATAAAGCAAAACTAATCTACAAGTTAAAGGAAGTATGGTAGAACCTGTCCTACTCAAAGTGAGTAGGAGATGCCTGCATCTGCAAGATGGATTTTAGTGGTGGTGGAACCTTTAGTGGCCTTTGAGAACTGCCTTTCATCCAAGCCTTTTTCACCTGAGCCTTATGCTGCTTGTTCTCAATCCACTGCAGCCTATCTTTCTTCAGAGCGTCAACTTCTTTACCCAAGTTTCCCACCTGCACAACCAACTTCTTCACCTTCTTCTTTACCACCTTCTTGATGGACACATCATGTTTGTCCATCTCTTTTAGCAAGTCCTCCTTGAGCTTTTTTAGGGCAGTAGTCATAGGGTCAGCAGCCAGAGCATCATTGGCATGATTACCACTATACCTCATCAACCTTTGGAATGTTTGTTTGTCTATCACAGACCTCTCCCTAGAAAATCTATCAGAATCCAGAATGGGGACTTTGGCTTTTGCTAGCAGGGTGTGTATGATGGCAGGGTAGGGTAGCCTGGCATTGGACCTATCTAGACTAGTTTTCATACATCCACAAATAAGTCTGCCCACATCAATTGGACAACACTCCATAATACAATACAATAGGAAGACCCTTTCCATACAGAGGTTAGTGTCATGGCTAGTAGGGTGCACGGTATGCCTAATAAAATAGAACCAAGCATTGGCCTCAGCCTTCAAAAAACATGTTCTAAGGGTTCTGCATCTACCCTTCAAGGTCTAGGTTGCTCCAGGATGTGCTAGAGTTGTGAGGATTTCCTCTCATTCTTCATCTGTGGTACCAGCTTGAAGTCTATCAAACTCAGACTCCTCAGGCGGGGTCAATCCTAGCATGCTATTGATTATGTCAGGGGAGTAGGACACTGGAGTTTGCCTAACTTTGAGTTCTACACCAGAAGTGACTTCCATCTCTGTATAGAACTATCTCACCCAGTCCTCATTAAACTGTTCAGGTACAACACACAATTTTTTCCACCCAAACTCCTCTATGATGGTTTTAATTTGGGGATTGGCCAGAACTATTTGAGGAGTGAATCTTTTGGGGGTGTGGCCAATTTTGTCAGCAAAGTATGGGTATTTTTAAGGGCTTCAGGGGAACTAAACAAATCAGTGGGAAAAGAGGAGGAGGATACTTGTTTTGCCTTCTTTAATCCTACAACACTACTGGAGGAGTGCTGTAGGACTGTTGTGTTGGGGCTGCTTTCTTGGCTTTTCCTGGCCTCCTGTCTAGTGATCCTTTGAGGAGTGCTTGTATCCTCACCCAAACTGTTGTCTTCCACTTCTGCTCTCTTTCTCTTTTTAGGATTCTTTAGAGTAGTTTCCTTACCCTTCCCTTTGGTTTGCTTGCTTGGTGGTTTTGCCTTCTTTGATATCCCCACTAGTTTGATCTTGAGAGAGGGATTGGTCTTCTTTCCATCAGTGGATGTCACCAACTTGTCCTTAGCTTTCTTTTGAGGTTGTGTCTCACCTGTTTCTTTGGGAGTTTGCTCATGCTCATCCTGTACAGAGGGGGGAGGAGAGGCATCTCTAGTATAGGTGATTACTACATCATCCATGTTCCATGCTTCTGTGTCTTCATGGTGTTGGGACTCATCATCATCAGAGTAATCCATCTGGGGTTGCTCCATGGGAGTTTCAAGAGGGTCTAGAGTGTCCATGTGAAATGGTTCATCATGTAGGGAAAAAGTGGTGTCAATGGGGGTATTTCTGGTTTCTATGTGAGGGGCTTCTAGGACAGGAGTCTCAAGAACATGGGTCTTAATAACAGGGATCTCAACAGCAGTGGTTTCAACCACACGGATTGCAACAGAAGTGGTTTTGCTAATCAGATTGTCTTCAGAGGGGGGTTTTGCATCAAGTGCTCCTTCAGAAGAAGTCCCAACTGCGTGGGTGTCAATAACAGGGGTTTCAATCATAGGGATTGCATCGTGGGGTTTTTCAGATTGATGGATTTCAACATGGGGTGCTACATGCTGTTGCATCCTGGAATTGTATGCTTGAGTGATTTTTGCAAACAAGGCATCTAACTATGCAATAGACATGATGCCAGGTTGCACAGTAGATTTAGGAGTGGATGTGGATGCATTCACAGTGAGTTCAGGGATCTTGACAGATGAAATGATGGTTAATCTAGGCAAATAGGGGAAAACTTTGGGTCGTCCAGCATTTAACATAGCTAAATAACTAGGGGGATGTGATTTAGTTGGGACAGTGAGTTGGGTTTAGAAAAAGGGATGATGATCATCAAGGGTCTGTTGGAAGAAGATGGGGCATCAGGGTTTGTTTTGGGTAAACCCAAGGTAGTAGCAGTAGTATCCATGGTGTCAGTCAGGTTTTTGCTCAAGAGAGCACCGACAGAGGATTGAGGGTTCTTTAGGAAAATGGTTACCATTTCACAGGCAGGGGTTTAGAAGGGGGATTCATACCTTGGTTTTGAATGGTGTTGCATGCATCCTTTGTAGGAGAACGGACCATCCATTCAACTGCAGCGGCTAAGGCATCCAAGGGATTTGATTGTCTCACCTCAAACTTTGATTTTTGCAATGGTGGAGGTTCATCAGACTCAGAATCATCTGAAAGAGGGATATCAGACCCTTCTTCTTAGTCATCGGTTTGGTTTTCATTTTTCCTTGGCTTCTGGTAAGTCTTCGTCGGGTCTAAAAACAGGGACAGAGGTAATTCTCTGGTTGGTGGTGCTTGGTTCAATGGAGTAGCATCGATGGGTTCCTCATTTAGGGTATTGGGGTTTGTATTAGGTTGGGGATTTTCTGGTGTGGGGTTTTCAGATGGAAAAACCCTTCTTCTGGCTTTCGATTTTATGATCGCCATGGATGTGGGAAATACAAGGGATGAAGAAAATAGAGGAAGGAAGAACGTGGAGGGAAATAGGATGGGCAATGGGGTTTTTGAAAGTCAAAGAAAAGGGGATGGTGGTATTTGGACAAGGAAGAAACTTCTTTGTTACGGTTTCTGTGAGTTGTGAAAGTGGTTAACGGAGATGGTAATGGCACCTTACCAGAGAAACTTGGGTGTGTGGAGAAGAGTAGTAGCCAATAAAGGAAGGTACGAGGATTGTCTCCTCAATGTGTACTATAGCTAGGCGAAATTGCAGAAACAGTACCAAATGTGTACTTTTTGGAGATGAGGAAGAAGGTGAATAGTAGCTGTGGTGGTTTCTGATGAGTTCTGCCAAAAAGGGAAATGATGATGTCAAATCATCATCACCGGTTATAAAATCGTTGGAGGTGACCCAAGAGTCATCCACAAGACTCGGGTTGTGGTTCTGGGCTTGAATGAACGGGCCTCCTTTCTTTGATCTGCTTCCTGAACACTATAAATCACACGGGCCCAAATTGTTTTGGAAATGGACCAAGTTAAATCAGCAAAATAGGGCAAAAGCCCAATAATAAAAAAAATTGCAGAATATTAAATGAACTGGAATTTAAACTCTAAAGATTAAAAATTACCCTAAAACTTAATTAAACAGCAAAAAAATAAACTAAAAATATTTTTGGTCTTTTTTTTATTAATTTTTTTTTGTTTTTTTATTATTATATATATATTTTTTGAATTTTTTTTATTTTATTTTATAACTATATACATATATATATATACATACTATTGTATTTATTTTTAAGGATTTGAGACAACAACCATGAGAGGTTGTTGTGGAATATCGGATCAATTAACTCAACCACTCCGTAGGGGTACACTTTGGCAATACGGTAAGGTCCAGTCCACCTTGAATTTAGTTTTCCAGGAAAAAGTTTTAATCTTGAATTGAACAAAATGATTTTTTGACCCTCATAAAAAACTTTTGGAAGAATCTTTTTGTTATACCATTTTTGTATTTTCTTTATATAATTTGGCATTTTCATAGGAAAAATTCCTATGTTCTTCCATTTCACAGAGTTGATGTTGAGTTCTTTTATGGCCCAATAGGCTTTATGCTCTAACTCAACTGGCAAATGGCAAGCCTTTCCAAAAACCAACTTTTAAGGGGACATGCCTAGAGGGGTTTTGAAAGCAGTCCGATAGACCCATAAGGCGTCATCCAATTTGGAGGCCCAGTCCTTTCGGTGTGGTTTGACCACTTTAGCTAAAATTCCTTTTATCTCCCTATTTGACAACTTAGCCAAACCATTGGTTTGAGGGTGGTAAGCAGTTGCTACCTGATAGGGCGGGTTATCACCCCCTAAATCTAACCGCAAGTGTACGGTGTCGAAATCAAGTAATAATGTACGGAAGTACGAGTATCGAATCCACGGGAACTAGGAACTAAGTATCACAATTACTATAATCACTATTAACTGAACTGTCGACATTGAGAGATGGTTGGTATTAAACTAATCAATTGCAATAAGAAAATCACAAACGGAACAGTAGACAATCTTGAGGAAAATTCGATAGTGAAAGCAGTTGAGGGTTGGAAATCCTTAGGTTTTCACATACGAATATCTGACTTAAAACAATTACCAGTTAATCCCCTTAATGAATATCCAATCGCTAAAATCACCGTTGTTCTCTTTCGAGCAACATCGGGTTTTATTTTGAAAAGGACAAGTTTTATCTTTCGATCTCAACCTATGGATTTCAAAACACATTAAGCGCAAGATTCATGTTTGAACGGATAGATTTAATCTCTCGATCTCAACCTAAATGGTTCAATTTGGACTAAGGCGTATTCGGTATATCTCTATCACCAAATTCTCGCCTTAGGCATGCAATTCCTAGTTCTAGCTAACAGTTAATTCTCTCGAACTCAACCGGAAACAACAAAACAATTGAAAGCTAGCTAAACTCTCAAAAGCATTGAGAATCAAATCACATGCATTCATTAAAAAGGAAAACTGATAAACGTTCAAGTCATCTGTTCATATGCTTACAAACCCAATTCAATCCAACGCCCAACATCTAAAATTAGTTCATGTTGGTGGTGGATTCAAACATAAGAAAAGGAGATGTGAAAGTATGTGTAAACATGATAAATGTGATTGTAATGAAAGTGATGATGAACTCCTTTCTATCCGATCTAATCCGACTCTCGTTGTGAACTTCTCCTCGATCTCTCCTCTATCGTGGCTCCAAAAGGCGTGAAGAGTCTCCAGAAATCGCCCCGAGTCGTCTGCCGTTCATCGTCTCTGAGTTGCGTCCCGAATAATGACCTAAAATCTGGAACAAAAGGCTGAAAATCGCGAAACAGAGGGTTACGCGACCTTCCACGCGACTTGCAAGTCGCGTGGAAAGTTGCGCGCTTTCCAGAGCGCTTCTGGGTCGGTTTCTAGTTCGTGGTTCGGGTCCTGGTTCGGGCGCGTGTCTTGGGCTTGGATCTCGGGCTTCCGTTGGCTTCGTTTTGGACTCATTTTAGGCTCTTTTAGCTTCTTTTCTCGATTTTTACTACCTGTTAAAGAACCTGCACATTCCACTAAATAAACCATAAAATTCCGCTTCTTTGCTTAAATACAAGCCAATCTCATTGGTTTTAGGACCAAAAATAACGCCAAAAAGTGGCGTTATCAACAACCCCAAACCGAGCGTTGCTTGTCCCCAAGCAAATTAGCGATAAAAATAGAATAAAAGCACACTTCAGTGAAATATAATAACTGCACAACTCCCAATCGGTACCATGTAATGCACTGGTAATTTCCCATACCCGTGAATGCCTATCTCACTCTCGCCTCATTCTTATTCTGTTTGATCTATGACCTTCCATTGTAAGTTAAACTCGTGACTGCTCCGATTACACTAAGGTTGTTCTAGGTCCAGACATACTAGGGAAAACATTTCGCCTCGACCCTACCTCACGGGATTCTCTCACTTCGCTCGAACCTAGGTTATCGCACATGTTGTCATGTTTAGGGAAGTTATGTACAAGAATACTCGAAATTCACATGACAACTGAACTGAAAGACGTACAAATGTCCAAAAAATTCAATCTCAGAGAGGAATCAAGTAGAAAGACAGGGAATATCAGTAAAGGTGGTAGCATACCGTAATCACGTTTTCCAGAAGATCATCCAGGTCTTTACAAGGGTTGTAATGGGGCTAAGGCTATGGCTTACGAAACGAAAGGGTAAAACGGTTCAAAGATCCTTGGTGTGTCAAGCTTTAGCAATTCTGAACTTCTGAACCTCCTAGCTTTATTCTCTATCACTTGTCCCTCTATGTCACTACTGGAGTCCTTTGACTCTCTTATTTAGCTGCTATAAATATTATTTAACTAACTGCAAATTGTTTTTTACTTGGGACTTCATTGGTCCTCTTTATTTGCATTGGGGCTGTATTGGCCCTCTTTTCTAGTTCTTATTTCTTTTCATGACTGGCCTGTATTCTTTCTTTTCCGCTCTATCTTCTTGTTATTCATTACCGCACAGATTGACACACTTTCGGATATGGTTGGCTAAGGCTTTTGGCTCGGGTTTAAAGGTGGATCTGAAATGAAAAGGCGAGTATATGGCTACAAAAGGGTCTATGGTTACACACAAATGGGTGAAAAGGGTACGATAGCTAAAAACAGGGTTAAACAAACACACAATGCCTGGAATCATCTCTTAAGGTCCACACGATATGGTCTACTACACCCTTACCTAATATCCCGATGGCTGTCTTTGCTACTCAATGCAATAATATAGCGAGATCATTATATATTCACGACAAGGAACTCGAAAAAGTGTATATGACTTAAGTGTATGAATCCCTCGAATTGAAAGACGTCTTTTAGGCTCAAACTTGCTATTGGGTGGTCTCCACTAATGTCCCTAGTTATGTCCTTTCCCAGTCCTTCCCTAATGGTCACGTCACTATCACAAGATTCTTCCCACAATGGTCGGTCTCAATCATTCAAAAACAAAATTTTTAGCTATTGTGATCTAAGCATGCAGAGGTGCGGGAAATCTACGTGCATAACGTGGGCCCGATTGGGCAACCCCAAACCTTACCCACACATTGTCCCCAATGTGCAAGTGTCGGCGTAGGCGATACTAAAACAAGTATCGTTGTGCGGTTATTACAGGTAGTAGACAGGCAAGGCATAGCATTAAGCACAAGCATCAAAGAGCTATTCTAGCATTTTCAAAAACATGGCCACCCCAAACCTAGGCCGTGGCCTAGGTTTGTCAAAACAAACGCCAACCCCAAACCTCGGTGAAACCGAGGTTTGCACATGGATAAAAGTGAGTGTGTCGATGTTTAAAAAGTGAGGCACCCCAAACCTAAGTGAAACTTAGGTTTGTTGCATCTCGTTTAGCTAATAAGAAACCCAAACATCTTACACACCCGTTGCATACAAAGTTTAGAGCGTACCTGTTTGCCCGGACGGAGGAGATTCTCTTGTAAGATTCGAGCGCCAATCAGAGACATCGGGGAAAAGGGAGAGAGAGAAGGTAGACACAAGGAAAACAACACAAAACGACAGAAAGCAAAGCAACGAAACACACAAAGCAGGGAAAGAGAACACATCACGAAAACAAAAACAGGGGGCCACGTGGTTTGGAAACCGCGGCACAAGCCGCGTAACTCCCTGCTTCAGAAAACAAACAGAGGACCCCGCGGTTTGTAGGCCGCGGCACAAGCCGCGTAAGTCCCTGTTTCAGCTATTTTTTGATTTTTCGTTTTTTTTTATTTTTATGGTTTTTCGTAAATAAGAACACACTCAAAAACTGGAAATTAAAAAGAAAACTAACCTCGGTAGGTTGCCTCCCACCCAGCGTCGTAGTTAAAGTCGGGGCACGACTGTGTGGCTCTCAACTTGGCTCAGTATCCGCGGACTCGAATCGCCCACACTTGCGGTTTTTCGCGGATTTTTCCTCATCTGGCTCTCCTTTGCCATCTCCGTCTCTACGCTTTCCATGCTCGAACATCTTAAACATAACCTTTTCGCCGCCAACCCTGAAGGTTATCTCACCTTCTTCCATGTCTATCAGCGCTCTGCTCGTGGCCAAGAATGATCTACAAAATCAGTGGGACCTCTACATATTCATCGATATCTAACACCACGAAGTCCACCGGAAAATAGAACTTGCCGACTTTGATCAATACGTCTTCGACAACTCCATATGGATATACTATCGACCTATCCGCGAGCTGAAGGGTCATGTTTGTCGGCTTCACTTCCCCGAGGCCAAGTTTCCTGAAAGCAGATAAAGGCATTAGGTTAATACTAGCTCCTAAATCGCATAATACCTTATCAAAATTAAAACTCCCAATTTGGATAGGGATCGAAAAACTCCCTGGATCCTTAAGCTTTGGGGGAAGCTTGTTCTGAATAATAGCACTGCACTCCTCAGTAAGTGCAATTGTGGCCTGATCCTCAATCTTCCTCTTCTTGGATAAGATGTCTTTCATAAATCTCGCATATGAGGGCATTTGTGCCAAAGCGTCTGCGAAAGGAATGTTAATATGCAGCTTTTTAAATATATCAAGAAACTTAGAAAAACTAACATCATCCTTATGCGACTTAAGTCTGCTCGGATAGGGCACTCTCGGTACCACCGGCTTGACCGGTGATTGCTTTGGCTTCGTCGCTTCACTCTTCTTGCTCTCTTCAATCACAACCTCTTCATCAGCCTCCAACTCATTCACCTCTATGGTCTCAACCCTTTTCTCTTTAGGCTCGGTTTCCCTTGATGGCGGCTCTCGTGTTGTGTCTCCACTCAGCTCCTTGCCACTTCTCAGATAGATGGCATTACACTCCTCCCTTGGTTTCTTTTCAGTCATGCTCGGGAATGTGCCGGGGGCTCGGTTTTGTAGGGCTTCGGAGATTTACCCCACTTGTCTCTCGAGGATCTTGAAGGAGGCGGTGTTCTGATCAGTTGCCGCCTTGACCGTGTTGACCGTGCTCGCTAACTCCCCAACTGTGCTATCCATCTTGGTCATGAACTTCATCATCATGTCTTCCAACCCCGGCTTCTTCTCCATAGATGGTCCTTCATTGAGATTCCTTTGATTGAAACCTGGAGGACGGTAAACATTGTTAGCATTAGGATAATTAGCAAAGTTAGAAGAATTACCTTGCTGTTGTTGACCGGGTTGACTCCAAGAGAAGTTCGGGTGCTTCTTCCACCCCTCATTATAAGTATTTGAGAACAGATCATTCCTCGGTTGGTTGTTCCAGTTTTGTAAGAATTGGACTTACTCGGGTTCTTGTGGAATACCTCCATTCAGATGGTTCGTGATAAAAGCTAGTTGAGCTTTTAGTTCTTTCAGCTCATCATTTTCTTGAACGCTCGCGACTCTTCTTACGGCTGATCTTGGAGTAGAAAAATTGTGCTCGGCCATATTCTCGATCAGCTCGCATGCTTCTTCATACGATTTATCCATTAGTGCTCCACCCGATGCGGCAGTGATATCGTTTTTGAACTGCGGGTGGAGTCCACTAAAGAATGTCTGGATGATGACCCATCCGTACAACCCGTGATGTGGACACTTCTTCAACATATCTTTATATCGCTCCCATGCCTCATACAGGGTCTCTTGGTCCCATTGCGCGAAGTGTGTAATCTCGGCCATTAACTGCGCGGTTCTTCCCGGTGGAAAGAATTTCTGGAGGAATGCGGCCCTCAGGTCTGCCCATGTAGTGATCTGATCCGCTGGCAAACCTTCTATCCAAATTTCAGCTCTACCCTTGAGTGAGAAGCTGAACAATCTTAGCTTGATGGCATTTTCCTCCATCCCATTGATCTTGAACGTATTGCAAATCCGTTCAAATGCACGAAGGTGGGCATGGGGATCTTCAGTAGGTGCTACCCCGAACTGGTTCTGCTGTACCATGACAATGGTACTCGGCTTAATCTCGAAGTAGTTTGCTGCAGTAGCGGGCGGTTGGATGCCTATCCGTACGGTTGCCACGTTTGGGTTGGCAAATGACCGCATCGGAACTCTCGCAGGAGGAGGCGGAGGTGGGTTGTTACCAGGTGGTCTATTGACGGGCATTTCGTCACCCATCTTTAGATGTCTCTTGTCTTTGGTCTCTTTGCGTATTCGGTGGGCGGTTCTTTCAATCTCCGGATCGATCGGTTCGATTCCTTCCCCTCGGGTTTTCCTTGGCATAAACCAATTAGCACCTGAAATGGAAAGAAAACAAATTTAGCAATCCAAAAACTGAAGTGATGAAATAAAATAACAGAAAAAAAATTGTTCAATGTAATAGCGCTTATAGCTGGTAGTGCTATCAGTTGCAACTAGTTCCCCGGTAACGACACAAAAACTTGATAGGGCGGGTTATCACCCCCCCTAAATCTAACCGCAAGTGTACGGTGTCGAAATCAAGTAATAATGTACGGAAGTACGAGTATTGAATCCACGGGAACTAGGAACTAAGTATCCTAATTACTATAATCACTATTAACTGAACTGTCGACATTGAGAGATGGTTGGTATTAAACTAATCAATTGCAATAAGAAAATCACAAACGGAACAGTAGACAATCTTGAGGAAAATTCGATAGAGAAACCAGTTGAGGGTTGGAAATCCTTAGGTTTTCACATACGAATATCTGACTTAAAAAATTACCAGTTAATCCCCTTAATGAATATCCAATCGCTAAAATCACCGTTGTTCTCTTTCGAGCAACATCGGGTTTTATTTTGAAAAGGACAAGTTTTATCTTTCGATCTCAACCTATGGATTTCAAAACACATTAAGCGCAAGATTCATGTTTGAACGGATAGATTTAATCTCTCGATCTCAACCTATGGACTAAGGCGTATTCGGTATATCTCTATCACCAAGTTCTCGCCTTAGGCATGCAATTCCTAGTTCTAGCTAACAGCTAATTCTCTCGAACTCAACCGGAAACAACAAAACAATTGAAAGCTAACTAAACTCTCAAAAGCATTGAGAATCAAATCACATGCATTCATTAAAAAAGAAAACTGATAAACTTTCAAGTCATCTGTTCATATGCTTACAAACCCAATTCAATCCAACCCCCAACATCTAAAATTAGTTCATGTTGGTGGTGGATTCAAACATAAGAAAAGGAGATGTGAAAGTATGTGTAAACATGATAAACGTGATTGTAATGAAAGTGATGATGAACTCCCTTCTATCCGATCTAATCCGACTCTCGTTGTGAACTTCTCCTCGATCTCTCCTCTATCGTGGCTCCAAAAGGCGTGAAAAGTCTCCCGAAATCGCCCCGAGTCGTCTGCCGTTCGTCGTTTCTGAGTTGCGTCTCGAATAATGACCTAAAATCTGGAACAAAAGGCTGAAAATCGCGAAACAGAGGGTTACGCGACCTTCCACGCGACTTGCAAGTCGCGTGGAAAGTCGCGCGCTTTCCAGAGCGTTTCTGGGTCGGTTTCTGGTTCACGGTTCGGGTCCTGGTTCGGGCGCGGGTCTTGGGCTTGGATCTCAGGCTTCCGTTTGCTTCGTTTTGGACTCATTTTAGGCTCTTTTAGCTTCTTTTCTCGATTTTTACTACCTGTTAAAGAACCTGCACATTCCACTAAATAAACCAAAAAATTCCGCTTCTTTGCTTAAATACAAGCCAATCTCATTGGTTTTAGGACCGAAAATAACGCCAAAAAGTGGCGTTATCACTACCCTGTGCTGGATGTTGTATTTTTCAAGGATTTCCTCTAACAAGTTGTTTATGAAATGGGTGCCTTCATCACTTATTAAGGCACGAGGTGTACCAAATCTTATGAAAATCTGTTTTTGCAAAAATTTGACAACTGTCCGGGCATCATTGGAATGGCAAGCCAAAGCCTCTACCCATTTGGACACATAGTCTACAGCAAGTAAAATGTAGGCACAATTATTGGAGAGTGGAAAAGGTACCATAAAGTCTATGTCCCAAACATCAAATAACTCGACTTCTAGAATTCCGTTTAAAGGCATTTAATTTCCCTGAGAGATATTCCGACTCCTTTGACACTCATCACAACTTTTTGCAAAGTTATGAGCATCATTGTACAAAGTAGGCCAAAACAAACCAGATTGTAAAACATTTGCTGATGTCCTACTTCCTCCAAAATGTCCTCCACATGGTCCTACATGGCAGTGCTGTAGAACTGATGTCATTTCTTCTTGGGGTATGCACCTTCTGATCATCTGATCTGCACAAATTTTAAACAAAAATGGGTCATCCCATAAGTACTTCTTGGAATCATAAATGAGCTGTTTCTTTTGGTGTTTACTCAACTCCGTAGGAATGATTCCACAAGCCAAGTAGTTTACAATGTATGCAAACCAAGGGATTTGGACATGTTGCACAACCAAAATCCTCTCATCAGGGAAAGTTTCACAAATCTCACCACTATAAACAGGTTTGTCTTGTTTTTCTAACCTAGACAAATGATCAGCCACTTGATTGTCCACACCCTTCCTATCAATGATTTACAAATCAAATTCTTGTAACAACAAGACCCACCTTATCAGCCTAGGTTTTGCATCCTTTTTAGAAATCAAATACTTGATTGCAGCATGGTCTGTGTGAACAGTTACTTTTGTACCAATCAAGTATGATCTGAACTTTTCAAAAGCAAAAACCACAGCCAATAATTCCTTTCAGTAATGGTGTAATTGATTTGAGCATCATTGAGAGTTTTATTGGAATAGTAAATAGGATGAAATATTTATTTATTTTTTGACCCAAAACTGCTCCTACTGCCCGGTCACTAGCATCACACATAATTTCAAAAGGTTGAGACCAGTCTGGTGCTATTACTATAGGGGCAGTGACCAATGCTTTTTTCAAAGTGTTAAAAGCTTTTATGCAATATTCATTAAATTAAACACTTGGTCATTCTGTAGCAATAAACAAAGAGGTTTTGAAATTTTTGAAATATCTTTTATGAACCTCCTGTAAAAACCAGCATGTCCCAAAAAACTCCTGATACCTTTGACTGTTGTAGGCTCAGGTAAATTTGAAATGATTTCCAATTTGGCCTTATCAACTTCTATGCCTCTGTTGGAAATGAGATGTCCCAACACAATGTCTTCTTTTACCATAAAATGACACTTTTCCCAGTTTAAAACAAAGTATGTTTCTTCACATCTTTTAAGACTATTTTCCAGGTTTTGTAAACATAAGTCATATGATGTCCCATAAACTGAAAAGTAATCCATGAAAATTTCCATGGATTTCCATGGAGTTTTCCAACATGTCAGAAAAAATAGACATCATGCATCTTTGAAAAGTGGTTGGGGCATTATAGAGTCCAAAGGGCATCCTTCTAAATGCAAAAGTACCAAATGAACAAGTGAAAGTGGTCTTTTCTTGGTCCTCAGGTGCTATGGTGATTTGATTGTAACCGGAGTAGCCATCTAAGAAACAATAAAACTCTTTTCCTGCTAATCTATCTAGCATCTGGTCAACAAAGGGTAAAAGAAAATGGTCTTTTTGGGTAGCTTTGTTAAGCTTCCTATAGTTCATGCATATCCTCCAACCAGACACTACTCTAGTAGGTATAAGTTCATTTTTCTTATTTGGTACAACAGTCACTCCACCCTTCTTAGGTACACATTGCACAGGACTGACACATGTACTACTTGCAATAGGATAGGTTATGCCTTCATCAATCCATTTCAAAATTTCCTTTTTGACAACATCTTTCATCACAGGATTGAGTCTCCTTTGAGGCTCAACTGAGGTGAAATTTTTATCTTCTAAAGTGATTTTGTGTTGACAAATTGTAGGGCTTATGCCCTTGAGATCAGCAATGGTCCATCCTATGGCTTTTGTATGAAGTTTCAACATTTTGACCAATCTTTCTTCTTGTTCAAGTTCTAGAGATGATGAAATAATGACAGGCAACTTCCTAGGGTCCTCTAAAAAGACATATTTTAAATGGGAGGGAAGTTGTTTCAATTCTAAGTCTGGTGCAACTTCCAAGGATGGGACAAGAGTCTTCCTATCCTTATGGTCTAAGGTCTCAAAAGCAGTAATTTCCTGTGATGTTTCTAGGTCTTCAAAGTCTTCCTCATCAGTGCCAGATTCTTCTATCCCCAACATTTCTCCCAAGCTCTTGTCTTGACACCAAGTCTCTATCATGCTCATAGTGGAACATTCTTCTACTTCTTCAGGGTACATGAGAGAATCAAACACATTAAAAGCTACTTCTTGGTCATGAACTCTCATGGTCAGCTCTCCCTTTTGGACATCTATCAAAGTTCTTCCTGTTGCTAGGAAAGGTCTACCTAAAAGGATGGGGATATCTTTATCAGCCTCAAAGTCTAGGATGATGAAGTCAGTTGGAAAGATAAACTTATCAACTTAGACTAGGACATCCTCAATTTTTTCTTTAGGCCAGGCTATGGTCTTATCAACCAATTGTAGGGAAACAATGGTAGGTCTAGCTTCACCTATGCCAAAGGTATTGAAAATGGATAAAGGCATAAGGTTTACACTAGCACCTAGATCACAAAGGGCATTTCCTACTTTCTTTCCTCATATAGAACATGGGATTGTAAAACATCCTGAATCTTTCATTTTAGGGGGGATCTTACTAGACAACAAAGCACTACATCCTTCAGTCAGAGCTATTGTCTCATATTCAGTCAAATTTTTCTTTTTACTCAAAATGCCTTTTAGAAATTTTACATAATTTGGCATCTGCTCAATGGCTTCAACCAAAGGTATGTTTATTTGCAACTGCTTAAAAACATCAAGAAACTTTTTAAATTGAACTTCTTCCTTATTATTCCTCAACCTTTGGGGGTAGGGAATGTAAGGAGTGACTGAACTAGAGGGATCAATCTTGTGAAGGAGAGGTGTTTGTGTGGGTTTCACAATTGGTATTACTTCAGTCCTACAAGGTGCTACAGGACTGGATTGAGGTAGTACTGTAGGACTGCCACCAGCGTGTGACACATCAACTACGGTACTTTCTTTGGAATTTTGGATTGGCTTAGGTTCATTAGGGAATAGCAAGGGATGGTCTGATCTGCTAGGAATGATGGTAATGTCAACAGGCTTATCACTAGCTTTGGTCCCACTAGTGCTACAGGACTGGTCTATAGGTAATGCAGTAGCAGAATCTGGTCTTGTCTTTTTCTTTTCTGGCTCTGCTTTGTCTGTTTGTTCTTTTCTGGGATTTTCTTCTAAAGGCCTTCTACTTCTTAAAGTCACAACCTTAACCTGCTCTTTTCCAATTCGGTGTGATATTTCAGTATCGCTAGGAAGGGTTCCTATAGGTCTTTTCTTCATTTCTAAAGCCATTTGCCCCATTTGAGTTTTAAGATTTTTAATTGAGGATTGAGTTTGGGTCATAAACCCTTTCATCATTGCTTCCAAAGATGTAGATGATTCAGCCTGTTGATTGGGCTTGTTGCTTTGGAAAGGAGGTGGGTGATTTTGATTTTGGAAATTAGATTGCTGGTTATGTGGGTTTCTTTGTTGAAAGTTGGATTGTCCTTGAGAGTTGGAGTGGCCTTGTGGCCTTTGTGATGGTGGGTTGAGAGCAGGACTGTGCCAATAAAAATTAGGATGATTCCTCCACTCAGGGTTGTAAGTCTGAGAGAATGGTCCTCCTTTGTTGTTGTTGTTGCGGACATAGTTTACTTGCTCTGGATTGCTTGGACAATTTTCAAAAGAGTGTCCATCTCCATAAAAGGTACACTGTACTGGAAAAACACCAGGGATAGCTGTCGCAGCATTAGCCTGCACAGGGGTGGCTAGATTTTGAATTAGATTATCCATATTGGCCAACTGTGCAGTTAATGTTGAGTAAGCATCAGAATCTGGTATCCCTGTTGTTTTCTTAAGTGGCAGTGCATGTGGATCAGACCACTGTCCATTGTTGTTAGAGATCTTTTCAAGGTATTCATATCCTTCATTATAGGTACAGGCTATGAAAGATCCGCTTGCAGTAACATCAAGCATTTGTTTTGCAGTGATGTCTAGACCACTGTAAAATGTCTTCAGCTGAATGTAGTACGGAATGCCATGGTGAGGGCATTTTCTCAACATCTCTTTAAACCTATCCCATGCACCAGGAACTGCTTCATTGTCCATTTGTTTAAAAGTGCAGATTTCATTTCTGGACTTAGCATTTCTTGTGGGTGGAAAAAAAATTAGAAACTTTTCTGCCATTTGGTTCCATGTAATTATAGAATCTGGCCGCAACGAGTTGTACCTGGATCTTGCTCTATCTCTTAGTGAGTATGGGAAAATTTTTAGTTTTAGAGCATCATCCTGTACACCTGGCAGTTTGAAAGAGTCTGTAATTTCCATGAAAGACCTGAGATGAAAATGAGGATCTTCAGACGACAAAACAGCGTACTGGCCATTGATTTGGAGCATATGAAACATTATCGGCTTGAGTTCAAAATGATGTGTTTCGAGCGTAGGCTTAAGTATTCGTGAATGTAATTGACTTAAAACATGAACAACATAGGCCATAATGCCTCCATTTTTAGAGTTTGCAAGCCTGAAAATGTTTTGTTCCTCATCTTCAAGATTATGAATTGGCCTATTTTTAGGAATCGGTCCATTTTCAGGATTTCCTTCCTGCCCAAAATCGAAGTGATTTTCCCCTTTATCAGAAGTGTACTCATTTTCAGACATCATTGGAGAGGTTAGAGTTGAAACAGCTCTTTGTGCCTTCCTTCTTTGTCTAAAAGTTCGTTCAATCTCCGGATCAAATTGGAAAAGTTCTCCGTGTGACAGCCTGGGCATGCACTGGTTTTCAAAAAGGTGGTAGAAAAATCAGAGTTTACAAACTTTACTTTGGAATGAAAATCTTTCAGCGAAGTGTTCCCCGACAACGGCGCCAAAAACTTGTTAGCAGATTTATGCAACCTTAGAGATTCACTTAAAATAGAACTCAGTGCAAGTATATACCTTGAACTACTATCGTCTTTTAACAAGTAATAATGGTAAAAGTACCAGATATCGATCCACAGGGAAAACTTGTGAAAGCTTTTCAAAAGTCCAGTCTTTAAAAACCGATTTCAGATGGCGAATTCGAAAACAGATTGTTTGGATGGTTGGTTTGAGTTATCAACTAAAAATCAATTATATAGAAGAAGCAAAGGGTGCAAAGCGCCATAAAGATGAAAACAAGAGATCTAGTAAAGAGATATTATAACATCCAGCCAGTCCTGTAGCATCAAGTGCTATAGGACTGCCACAGTACTAACTATCTGTTCAAACGGCCTCCCAAGAGTACACACTGGTCAACGTGCTATCAATACGATATCAATTATGTTAGACCTCGTGAATCCTAGCACAACACAGTGTTACCATCCTACACCGTAAGAGCATAGTACTTGTCAGGTACTAAAACTATTTATTAGTCTTCTCTTATTATTTCAGATAATTAACCTTAACCTCAACACTGAATGTTAATGCATTTTCATACACAAAATTAGTTGTCAATTAATTAAATGTAATCTTCAATGAAAGATCAACCACCTGAAATAAATAATTAGATACAATGTTATATTCAATACACCTCTTTACTTTCACACAAATTTACATCTAAATTTTGCCTTACACCCCAAGCTCAGGCGATTAGCCCATCATTGCTTGGATTCTTCTTTCGAATGATGTAAGAAATGTAAATAACATAAATGGAAAGTACTGAAAGGAAATTGCAAGAAAGTAAATTACAGAAATGGAAATACATAAATTAAAGTACATGAATTTTAATAACAAGAAATTAAATGCAAGGAAATGTAAACTGCATAAATGTAAAGATCTAACAACTAATAGAAATGAGAGAAAACTAAGAAAAATACTACCGGAATGATGTGGTAACTTGGGTGCCAAGTTGTGAAAACTTGTCGCACAAGTTACGTCACAAAACTACTTCTTGCCTTAAAACGTTTGGGACTTAAAATGCTAACTCAAATGATCAAAGATTTCTAAATTTAGAAGGATGGATGTCCAAACTAAAATTAAGAGCTTTGCGAAATCAAATAAGTAACCGAGAAAGTGAAGTATCTTGAGAGAACAAACGAGATGGTGCAAACTTAGAAAATATAATAAACTTTGAAAATTAAACTTAGAAAATCGAAGGTAAGAACACAAGAGATGCTTCGAAAATGATTATTGAGAACAAAAGACTGAATTCGTAGCTTACAAAGTGGAATCATAACCCAAAAGACTTAATAATAAGTGGCAAGTCGAAAGCAATTAGAGGTAATTAAAAGAGAAGTAGCAAAGGCTAATTAATGGTGTGTTTAAAGCTAACAAAGCATTCCTATTTATAAGGGAGTTGCTTAGGGCCTAAGTAGTCAGAAACAACTGCCATTTGTACTTCCAGCTTCCTACAGAAGCTTGTTTCCAGCCTATTGTCTTCAAAAGATGTTCGGCCTAAAGTTGTTCAAAAAGACCCAGCATGTGCGATCCTTCAGCACTCCTGCAGCACATGCTCCTATACTGCCGCAGTAACATTCGATCCAAATCTGAAGTACATCAAATAAGGCCCATGTTAGGACCATAAATGTCCTAGATATTAGAAAGATATATAAAGAATTAGATAGTTTAATTATAGAGCTTAATTAGTTTATTTAATCTTTTTGTAAAAACCTTAATTGTGTTAATTGGGCTTAGTTTAGCCTAATGGGCTTGGGCCTTGTATGTCTAAGACCTAAGTATATAAGGTTTAGTTAACCTTTAGTTTTAGGTTAGAGCAATTCATTAGAGAGCTTATTGTTTAGTAATCGTTCATTTACTTTGAATTGTAATATTCTCTGAACGATAGTTTTGAATGAATACGAGGGGGATGACAAGTTGAAATCCACAACTGTTCTTGTTATTGTTTATTGAATCTATTGTTATCTGTCAATCTAGGAGTCACAGGTGGTATCAGAGCCGAATCGGTGATTTGAAGATATAGAAGAAATCGAACGAAAGCGTGAAAAAACATAAAAATTCGTATTGAATTTTCTGGAAAAACGCAGCGTGCCGTTTTGAATATTCCCGGAGTTTGAACCGTCGGATCATCGCGATTTTTGGACAGTAGTTTCATGACATTCTGTTCTACATTCTGAACGGTGGGATTGATCGTTTGAGGCACAGAAGGCACCCATATTATTTTCGACATACTGCGGTTTTTCTTGGGGAGAATCGATCATCAATCGGGTTTGCAAAGCTTTTCGTTGATTTAATAATTCGTTTGTTAGATATCGATTGTTTACTCGCTTTTATCTGTTGTTTATCTGCATCTATATCAATTCTCAAAGGTATCAATTTTTGATTTAAAAATCAGTTCTTGAGTTTTGGTAGTGTTCTTAAAGTTTTGTGGTGATTATTGAAAAATATGATATATTTTGCTTAAAAATCGATTTGGGTATGTTTTTTTGTGTGTTTTTGGTCAAAATCTAACCCTACAGAAGTGAAATCAAGCAACCCTATCGAACCCTGATCCGAATTTCTCAACCAGCCGCAGTGTCCGGACGTTCCTATTGTTTCCGGGTAAGTTTCATATTTCTCACCACTATCCGGACGAATCATCCGGATTGATTTTGGTTCCCGGGTAAATTTAATCGGACACCTCAATCTTTCCGGGTACCAATTTTATCCGAATAACACACACTTCCTGGATACCTACTTAGTTACCGGATAAATTTTTTTCCCCCAAGTTTCTGGATGAAATCCACACCTTCCTGGACAATTCCTTTTCCCTAAGTTACCGGAACTATCAACTTTCCGGATACTTTCTCAATTGGATTGTGAAGTGCTGTTGTGTGTGTGTATGCTTCACCTAAAACGTCATCATTGAATCATCCTTCTACCACCACCGCATCATCCAAAATCCATACATAAGAGTTGCTTCATCTTAAAGTTTGGTCCACGTGGTAAAAAATCAAAGGTGTCATACATCATTTTGAATTTAGCCAAATTTGCGGCAACCTCAATTCATCCGGTAAACTTTTGTCCGGTAAGTCACAAATAAATTTCATCCGGTAAGTTCACTTCAATTTTCATCTGGTAAGGTTGTGTCCGGTAAACCATCTTCATCCGGTAAGTGTTCGTTTGTGTGGAAAGTTATTCATACGGATTATTCATTCATCCGGTAAACACGTTCTATCCGGTAATCTCATTCACCCGGTAAGTGTGTTCATCCGGTAAGTTTCTTTTTCTTCTCACCCGGTAAGTTGTGTTTGGTAAGTGTTGATTAGTAAATTTATTTTACCGGTAAACCCGTTTGACCATGAACTGATATATATATATATATATATCGTGCTAAATCATCGGGTTGGTCGTTCATCGCACGGATCTGATCGGTACCCGAGTTACCGCACGTCTCGTACGAAAGTTGCGAATTTTTTTTAACGATTGGTTTGAGAATTATTGCGACGTTTTTGAGCTTATTTTCGTCGTTTTTGATCTAACCTAGTTTGTTTATCTTGCAGGTTTCATTCTCGAAGTTTGATTTCGTTCGTTCCGATAATAATCAAATTTTAAATTTTGAAAACAAATTTAGTTTTTAAATTTGTTTCTCAAATTTATTTTTTGATTTTTCTTCCGCATTTTTTATTCTTCAAAGTAACACCGATTAACGATCAAATCTTTCAGGTAACAATGAATTATTTTAATTCAGAAGACAGGCGTTATTTTCTTTCGTATCTACCTTATAATACACGAGACAAAATTAACGATTTACAAAAGAAGTTCCAAGAGGCTGATAGAGAGCCAAAAGTTTTGGAAGCTAACAACGTTTGGTTAAGAAATAACCATGCTGAATTGACAAAGAAATTCACTGAGCTTCAAAACCAAGTGACAAAAGACAAAGAAGAGTTTGTGTTGAATGACAGTTTATTAGAAACTGAAAATACTAAGCTGAAAAAGAAGCTATCTGATTTATCATCACGAGATGATATCAAGGAGACTGAGAAAGGGCAAGAAAGACTATATGAAAAGAATATCAAGCGATCAGATGATTTGTGCAACAAGTACATCAAATAACTGAAGGAACAAAAATCTCAAATATGGAATAATTCTGAGAAGCTGGCTAAATCTGAAGAAAAGGCAACGATCTTAGAAACTGTGAACACTGAGCTGAAAAGAAAGATTTCTGAGTTGCCGTCACAAGAAGAAATAAAGGCACTTGAAGAACAGGGAAAGGCCTTAGAGCATGAAAATCTTGAGTTGAAGAAAAGGATATCTGTTCTTGAAAAACAGATTCCTGTTTTTGAAAAAGAAAAGAGTGACTTCTCAAATGAGAAGAAGAATTTTGAAAGAAAAATTCTTGATCTTTCAAAAAGGATTTTCGAGGAAAGAAAAGTATTTGAGCTTAAAAATGCTAAACTTTCTAAACAGATTTCTGATTTTGAACAGGTTTTAGTGCTTGAGCGAGAAAATTTTCAGAATCAAATAAAATCTTTTGAAAGTGAAAAGAAAGAGCTAGAAAAGAAAAACGTTGTTGTTTTCAAAGAAACATCTGATAAACGCAACTCCATTGAAAAGGATTTTGAATATGAAAGAACCATTTTTGAAACAGAAATCCATAAGCTTACACATAGATTATCTGGATTAGCAACCGAGATTTTGATGGAACAAATGGTTAAATCTGATTTACAAAAGAAATTTGATTTAATTCTCGAAGAACGAAATGCTTTATCCGTTAAAGTCAAGAAACTTGAAGAAAGCAAGTTCAAAGGTGTTCAACCTTCTTATGCTTCAAGTTCAATTTCTACAAATCGTTCTTCAAAAATTTTTGTCAAAACAAATGATTTTTCAAAAGATCAGATTCAACCTTCCAATCTTTTCTATAATTCTCGTGTTGATAAGAAAGTTAATCAACTGTTTCGAAAAGTTAAAATGGTTTGGAGAAAGAAGTCAAATACAGGAGACAGTGATGAAAACACGTCTTATGAATCTCCTGTAGTTGATACAAAGTCATTTATTTCCAAGACTGATTCAACTATTCATGGTTATTCTACATCAAAGCTAATCAGTCTGAGCTGAGCAAAGACCTCTTGTACTCATTGTGGAAAGAGTGACTTTGTCCATCCAAGGTATGTGAATAACAGTTGGTACAGATCTTATAGTATCCCTGGTCCTCATAGGGCATCTAACCGTCAAGGATCCATCAAATAATGGATACCAAACTCCTTCTAATCTGTTTTGCAGGAATGTCATGTGCATTTAAATTAGAAGATTCTTTTCACATGACTGCATTCAAAGGTTATGCTAATTTTGAGGGGGAGTACTATTCTATAAAAGGTAAGAGAACTTCAACTGAATTCAAAGACCGTGGTAATTCATTCTGGATAACTTACTTGTGTTTGTTATTCTCCAATTTTAAATTCCATGATTGCCACGTGTCATTTTTCTTGACTTAGTTATTTCCATGTCTCACATATTCGTTGATTTTTCGATGGAAATACACTCGTTTGAATTCCTAGTTGTTTTCCAAGTTCGCTATTTCTTGTAAATGATTCAATTCTTTTCTGATATGTTAATTGTGACTTGTTCTTCACAATTAAATTTTCTGATTGTTGTCTCATTCATTGCAAATATTGTGCTTACTGAGTCATTATGTTTAGCATTTGATTTTGTTTCTTGAAATCCTGGTATTTCAACTATGACTTCTGATTACATCAGATCAGAACTCGGACTTAAATGTTATGACTTATGATTACCTCAGATCAGAACTCGGACTTCATTTTATGACATCTGAATAATTCAGTTCAGAACTCGTTCTTAAATGCTATGACTTCTAAACATTTCAGTTTAGAACTCGTTCTTCACTGTTTTACTAAACTGTTCCACTCGATGCATGAATGAGTGTTAGGAATTACATCGTTTCTATGGTCTATCCAGAACCGGAAGGACCTACCCAAGAAACACATCCCTTATAGACAACAGTGAGGGGTCTAGATTGATAGATGAGTTCGGAGTGAAAAGAAAAATGGTGAGGCTGTGACAGGACTTAAAAGAATATATTGGTCCTTACCAAACCGAGTCAGTTATCCGGGTAACCACACAATCTATTCATTCTCATTCTTTGGAGATGAATATTGAAACATACATGGGCCCAGTGTCGATAACTCGTGTCACCCCACCTAGCCACTCGAGTATCTCACAAAAGATGCTTGTTTCATATATGCACGGAGAATTAGCACATAATCTATCTATTCCTCACTCGGAGGTCTTAGAAATTGAAACAGGAAGACATCAGCTCCGGTCTCCGAACTTCATATTCTAATCACTGAGTCTATTGATTTTTAACTTGCGTCCCAGGTTAAATCAATTTTTGAGCCAAACAGATAAAATTTATTTTCTTTCACACATGCACGAGTCTTTGTGATTCCACTCGCATATCTTCGTGATATTGCCGGAACACTTTGAGAAGTAATTTTTAATATTTTACTTCAGTGAGAACTGGAAGTCCTATCAGAGATACCCAATGCCAACTCTGAACATAGGCCACACAATTATTTTAATTGTTGTGATAACAGTTACTTTTGTGTTTCTGTGTTAGATGATTACCCCATTCTGGTTACTTAGTGTTTTGATCTGGAATATTTGCTACTCACCAGTATTGTCTTTGAAAGTACATGATGCTCCGGATGCTCCTACTCATCATGAGGGGGAGAAAGGGTACAGATTCAAAGACACCGATTATCAAGTTGAGGGGGAGTTAGCAAAGGCCAAGGGGGAGTAACTGTGCTTTGATTGAATGTGAAAAATTGCAAAGATTAAATCCGAGGTTGAAAAGTCGTTGGATTTACAGTTTGGAGTATTTGATTAAAATTCTTCTCATTCCTTATCAAGCGGTGTTCGCTTCAAATTATTTCCTCCATCGAGCATATTAGTTCTACAAGTTCTTTTAAAGCTAAAATCAAATTCAAGAGCTTTATTCAAGGGGGCGTCGAAAGACATGAAGACAAGCAACACCGAAGTGTTTCAAATATTCAAAAGGAAGAGAAGATCAAGACTTGAAGATTTCAAGACCGGTTTTTTCTTTATATATCTTTAGGGGGAGATTGTTAGGACCATAAATGTACTACATATTAGAAAGATATATAAAGAATTAGATAGTTTAATTATAGAGCTTAATTAGTTTATTTAATCTTTTTGTAAAAGTCTTAATTGTGTTAATTGGGCTTAGTTTAGCCTAATGGGCTTGGGCCTTGTATGTCTAAGGCCTAAGTATATAAGGTTTAGTAAACCTTTAGTTTTAGGTTAGAACAATTCATTAGAGAGCTTATTGTTTAGTAATCGTTCATTTACTTTGAATTGTAATATTCTCTGAACGATAGTTTTGAATGAATACGAGAGGGATGACAAGTTGAAATCCACAACTGTTCTTGTTATTGTTTATTGAATCTATTGTTACCTGTCAATCTAGGACTCACAGCCCAAATGAGATCCAAAAACACACAAAATATCCTTAAGCCATGACCAACACCTAAAACACTAGAAAATGCTAAAAAGATAATAAAAACGGCTCAATTATGGACTTTGGGCAAATAAAACAAGGAAAATGACCACTAAAAATGGCTAAAATAGGGTTAATAAATTAACTCTATCAAAGAACTAGGTTAAGAACTAGTGTTTACTAAGACCCTATAACAATCGTTGCCTCCAAAATACAGAAGACGTCCGAATAGCTAAATCCTTCTCGAACCCCCAACTAGCACTCAACACTTCATAAGTGTTGCTAGAACGATCCACAAGAACCTGATGCACATGCCGACAAAGAAAAGTGCTAGACTTAAAGCCTAGTGAATTCAGACAATTTTGATTTCAAACTAGGGTAAAACTAAATGAGGGTTATTTTTAAATCATAATTTCTCAAATGAAAATGCATTTACCATAAAAGCAACATTTCCCCAAAACCCACCAATTTGATGGTCAAAACTCAATAACTGAAGCACCCATTTTAATATAAGACCAAAACACAACTTCTAGGATCATCGAAGGTCTTATGTCGTGAATTTTAAGCAGTTGAATTGAATGACCATTGATCCGAAGTGGGGCTCGTGAACATGGTTATGTGGCTTACTTTTGTGTTCTGTCACTAACATGGTCAATCGGGTCTCCCCGTCAATGTAAGATGTATTTGTTGTAACAGTTCCTCAAAAATGGTATTTATTGTTTCAAAATCACGTTTATACTTTCGGATTTATATTTCATTGTTGTCGATTATAAACTGTTTGATCTCACTATGCGTTAGTATAACACTTTTCTTAAAATGGCATGTATATCAGGTCCTTAGGGTAGCGGGGCGGCTAACATCTGAGAGGAGAGCCTAATGCCACTAGAGGCAGCTTTTAAGAGGCGTCATTCTTTTGGGAAGACATTTGGAGATAATAGTGATCCAATTATTTTGGCGATCATAGTATCACCCGTTTGCTATCTAGACTTGAAAATAGTTTAGATTAGTATGTTGTTGACTAATGATCTGTTTGATGTTGTAAACTCCATTACTATTTCCCCATGCTTAGGTGATTATATTTCATGTTAAGTTCATTATGTCTTATTGTAATGGTTTAAATTAGCCTCTATTTTTAGGTGAGTTAGAAAAACTAAGTTAGATGCAAACTCGTCATAATATGGATTTTTCCAACCATAAAATCATCATTGCAAACAAAATTATCCCCAAAATATGAAGAAACCCTAACCCCTAATTAGAAGATCAACAAGGAAGGAAAGAACATGAGGTGATGATCTTACCTCAAAAATGGATACTCCAAACTTTTCTCTAATATGGATTTTTCCAACCATAGAATCATCATTGCAAACAAAAACATCCCCAAAACATGAAGAAACCCTAACCCCTAATGTAGAAGATCAACAAGGACGGAAAGAACATGAGAGATGATGATCTTACCTCAAAAATGGAGACTCCAAACTTTTCTCTTCTTCAATCTTCAAGGATTTATTCTTCACACCCCACATTTCCTCTCAAATAAACACACATACACGCCCCTTGGTAGTCGATGGAAATGAGAGGAGTATTGAGACTCTCCCTTTTTGTTTTGACTTTTCAATAACAATCCTTGAATAAGGCACCACTTTCTACTTCACCCTTCCACTCCTTTTATTTATCCAACAAATAGAATTTGGGTTATTACAGCTTAGCTGTAACATCCAAAAATTTTGAAAAGTAAAACTTCTTATTTATATTGGTTTAACGTTCAATATGTTGATTTCACTTAGATTAGCATGTTTTGAACTTGGATTGCGATGGAATAGCTTTTTTAGAAAGATTAGCCAAAATAGCAAAAATGGAATTTCGATCTCAGTACATATGGTGCGACCATGGCAACGATTGTGAGAATGGAACTGTGGCATGTCACAATCACAAAAGGGAACCAGGCCACAGTACATTTAGTGCGACCTGGCCTGCGATAATGCCATGGACATTGTCGCCTGAATACTCGCACAGTGTGCACCTGGGTATAGAAACCCTTAACCCGTTTTTCTTCCTCATTTTTCAATCGAAATCAATTTTGGGTGTGGTTTTTAGTAGCTTTGGGCGATTTTGTCATCTTCTTCCTTCCCTCTTCATTTAATGCAATCCGAGGATCATCAAGGGCATTTATTGAGCTTCTCTAAATGATTGTTGGATCTTAAGAGTAAAGTCTACAAGCTAAAGTCAAACATCAACTCCATATTCTCCATATTTTCTAGGGCTTTACCAATTTCTAGGTTTTTCCGAAAACCTAGATTGTGAGTATTAAATGCTTTGGTGCTCTTGTCATATTGACGAATGAACCTATGATGTTATGACAAAACTTTTAAACATGGGTGATGGAAATTATCTTGGTATGGAAGTATTGGATATTCCCACTTGGGATTTATAACTAAATGAACTTTCCAAGTAGGCATTAGGAAGGTTGATGTCTGGAGGTGTTACCTTTGTGCTAGATACTAAGATCCCTGTCGCTTGAGGTGTTACCTTAATGGTGGACACTAAGGTGGTGTTTGTTTTTTCAAAAAAAAGCTTTTAATTGCTACTTATGTCTGATTCGGTCAGACATAAGATAATTCAGATTGTTTGTTTTTTATTCTTTTTCAGAGCCTCTTAACCCTTAATGTCCTCTTAATAATTAAGTGATAATCCAACCACTTAATTACCTCTTATTCATGCCCAACATCATTCTTTCGATTTCAACGTCGGTTTAGCCTAAATGCACCCTCAATTCTTTCGGTGTGTTGGCTTTCAAAAACATCTTGAATCGCTTAAATTGGTGCTTCGGTGTTTGAGATACGATTAAAACTCCACAACCTCGCAAATCTGTCAACATCATTTTTTTCGTTCCGCCCTTCGATCATCGATGCTCACTTTAATTGACGTATTTAAGTTCAATTTTTTAGGGATAAAATAGAAATTTATACATATTCGGACGTTTGTTAGTTTACAAAAACAAACAGTCTTATTGATTCAGATTTCAGATTTCAGCGCCACCTCTTAAAAATCAGAAGTGAAATCAGACTTCAGTACCTCTTAAAAAACAAACGCCACCTAAGACTATGTTTGACAAACTAGATGATAAGCTAGCTGGTAGTTGATAAGCTAGTTGTTGACTGATAAGCTAGCTGGTAGCTGATAAGCTAGCTGATGAAGAAGTCACGTTTGGCAAAACTAGCTTATATACATGTAAAATGACCAAAAAGATATATCTTCAAAAAATTATCAATTACAATTTTAATTATATAATTAAAACAAATTTATAGCAATATAATATGTTAACTAATACAACCAATGTAGTAAAGAAAAATTAAAACATAACATGTTAATTAAAAGAATTTAAAATTTATTATTACATATATACTATAAATTTTGAATTTGTTAAAACAAGTTTTAGAAAAATATATTTGAACTTATGATTTTAAATAACCGTTACATATAATATGAAAAAAATAATCAAATAATAATTAAAAAGGTAATGATAATTGATAATTAAAATATATTGATTAATATTAAAAAATATATATAAAAATTATTTATATGATTAACAATAATTCTAAATAATTAAAAATTAATATCAATGTATAATTAAAGTTCAATTTAATAATTTCCAGTTAATATTAATTTATAATAGTTAAATTTAAAAAATTAATATTTATTTATAATAGTAGAATAAATAATAATTGATATTGATGGGGGTAATGTTAGAATATTCATAAAAAGCTACTCAAAAGCTACTTCAAGTAGCGTTTCAAAAAGCTAGTTTATGGTCATCCAAACATTTACCCATAAAATAAGTATAAGTTAGCTTTTTTTTGCCAAACGATGCCTAAGTGTCCGATCTTTTGAGGTGTTATTCGCAAAATAGACACTAGGAACAACTGGCTCTTGACATGAAACATGTTAAGTAGTCGTTAAGGCATTTGGACAATAAGTCTTGGAATGTTATACAACAACGTTGTTTGATTGACATACTTTTGTGTTCCGTCACTCTCAATGGATAGGGGTCTCCTCCTTGATTCCTTCCAAATATTGTACTTGGCTTATAAAACGGGTTCTTTGTCTGATTTATTGAAAGGTATATTTCATGTTCATATTCACTAGGCCTTTTGGCCTAATGTTTGGTGTCGGCATGTATCTCAGATTCTAGTGGCGTGGTCACCAAGAAGGTCTGGCTGGAGTTTAGAAGGAGAGCTTGGGGAACTATTTGGGACGCCCTCTTGAAGATATTTATTTTTGTGGTTTAGGTGACACTCAATTGTAATCCTTATACCTAATTTGTTACACTATGTAATTAAGAGGCATATTTAAGTTTCCCTTGTTTGGAAGGCTCGTATTTTGATATTTAAATACCACATTTTTGTTTTCTTTGAAAAAATATGTTGTCCTAGGAGGGTAAATATAAGAGGGTGGTGTGAGGAACTCGAATAAACTTGAACAAAACTTGGAGACCGACACCCTAGCATTTTTATTTATAATTGTACTAACATATCTAAGCTCGTTTGACTCAAAATATTAAATGAATTATAAGAATATACAAACAACTTCCATAAGTTTTCTTTAATAGATGAATGGTTGATTTGAATCTATCTCTTAAAACGATTTCAATAATAAATTCTTTGAAATAAAATAATAATCAATAGTTAACTTAAAAATTAATCGTGTATAAAGTTATTCAAATATTTGTTTTTAAAATACATATATCTTATAACACTAGAAGGGTACTCGCGCAATGCAGCGCGATATATCTTGATTTTAATGTTTTGTTTTACTTTTTATCATTGTCGATTTTATAATCGGTTTTGTGTAGTTATGAGAAAATTATAATGTTTTTGTTTATATATAAATTTGTACTAAGAATGAGTCTTTTTGAGGATTCATGATTTGAGGATTTGAAAGAGGTTAAGAGATAAGGATTAATTATGTAACTAATGAGGATTAAAGAATGGTGTTCTTTTGGGGGTTTATCGGGAGTTAGAGATAAGGATTAATTAACTAATTAGCATTAAAAGTGGTACATAAAGCTTCATTAGTTGTTTTTAAGAGATTTTAAGTAATCAGCATTAAATAGCAGTATATAAAGCTTTATGAATTGTTTTTAACAGTTTTTCATAAATGTTTTATACTATAGATTTATGCATGATTCAAACTTTCATTGATGGTATAATAACGTTACAATACGTATCGTTCACTAGTATTAAATGACAATTTATTTCAAAAAGGTTTTATACACTATCAAAGTTGTTAGTCATTGTTATTCAAATGTATCAAATCCTACATTGTACTTATAAAACACCAAGGATGTTCTTTAATTTTTTTTACCTTTTTTCGGCAAAAAACAATCCTTACAAAAGTTATGCATAAATTTTGACTATTTTAGGAAAAGTATTTAAAAAGTGGCTAAAATATGAATTTAGTTGATGAAATTAGTTATTTTAGTAAATTTTCTCATTTTTTAACTTGTAAGTAGGTGACATATTTTATGTTTTTATTTTTTACTTTGTAGTTTACTTGTTACGTAGATTGTAATTACATTTTAAAGTAATAAGGATGTATTTACCATGTTTTCAAAAGTCCAATGATTTATTTAACAGGTTTTAAAATGTCCAACTCTTTATTTGTTTCAAAAAATTGTCCAGCGACTTAATCACTCCAAACACAAAGTCTATTGGTTTTTTTGGACTTTTCCCATTATAAAACTTAACAATTGTAAGTCCTATTTAATATGCTACAATAAGTTAATATAACGTTCTTAACAAGTTTTATCGGAACACTTTTAAAATAAAACGGGTGTTTATATGACATATTTGAAAACGTGTTTTATGTGAATCAATATCCTATAAAAATGTATAACTTAATTAGGTTGGTCTGTTAATCACTACTAAACTTTTCCTGGAAATCCGTCGCTAAAGGAATGATTTATCACAAAAGTTGGTGACAAACTCAAACTAATGACAGATTACTTAGGACCATGATTTATATATCTTTTTGAAAAACATTAAATTCTATCGAAACCATTAATATTTTGATCGAGGATGATTCACCGATAATTCCCGATGAAAATTTCCCTGATTAATTTGTGTGGATAAAAATAATTTATTTATTTATTTTAATATATGTTGGATTATTTGTGAGTTGGTTCAAGTGCATTGCCAACATTTCCACCAAAATATACAGGTGTTAACATATGTATAGATAGATCATAGATATATATATAATTTGTTCAAAATATAATTATTAATGAATAGCAATAAGATTAGATATCCACCCACGTTGGTTTGCTTGTGGCACTATAATACAAATATGTTGATAAACCAATCATATCAATCTCTAATAAACAAATGGATGACTACTATAATTTACTTTTTGGTAATTGTTGTATTCGGGTTATTTGATCATTTAAATATAGAGTTATTGCATGGAGTGGTGGACTGATTGGTTTTTGTCGGAACGGGTGTATCTTAAAGGTAGATTAAATACCTGTAAAAAAAATTGATATGTTTTTAGTCAAATTCTATAATTTCTTGTAATTTTTTAAAGTCTTTTAGTTGATTTTGAGGTATTTCTAAAGTTTTTGATCGATTTCGAAAGAACAATTCGGGCTTTTTTTATTATATTATTCATATTTTGGTTGATTTCGATGCATTTTTTCGGTTTTCTGATTGATGTTCAAATTAAGTATCCTTACAGGTATTTTTATTTTTTAGATTTGTAAAATAAACTATAAGAAAAATGAAATTAACAGATATATATAGGTTTAGGTTCACGTGAGACCAACATGTTTTCGTGAGACCGTGAAACCAAAAAATAACACTGAAACTTCACAGTGATTCATTGTGAAGGTATGGAAAACAACGAACATTCACAGCAAAAACATTGTGAAGGTTTAGTTTCACAATACCTTCACAGTCGTTTGCTATGAAAGTTTAGTATTATTTTTGTGATCTCACGAGTCTCACAAAAATAGTCTGATCTCACATGATCTCTAGTCTCTCTCTCTCTCTCTATATATATATATGTTGATAAACCAATCATATCAATCTCTATATATATATATATATATACTAGAAGGGTACTCGTGCAATGCAACGCGATATATCTTGATTTTAATTTTTGTTTTACTTTATCTCTCTCTCTCTCTCTCTCTCTATATATATATATATATATATATATCATTGTCGATTTTATAAAACGGTTTTGTGTAGTTTTGAGAAAATTATAACTTTTTTTTATAAATTTGTATAAAGAATGACGCTTTTTGAGGGGTTCATGATTTGAGGATTTAAAAGGGGTTAAGAGATAATGATTAATTAGCTAACTAATGAGTATTAAAGAATGATGCTTTTTTTAGGGGTTTACCATTTGAGAGTTTGTAGGGAGTTAGAGATAAAGACTATAAGGAAGAAGTTAGAGATAAGAGTTAATTAAGTAAGTAGCATTAACAGTGGTACATAAAGCTTCGTTAGTTGTTTTTAAGAGATTTTAAGTAATCAGCATTAAATAACAGTAAATAAGACTTTATGGATTGTTTTTAAAAAAATTCATAAATGTTTTATAATATAATATAGATATAAACAGATGCTTAGCTTTATTTGGTTTATATATAACAGGTTCTATATATGTAATTAGATAGATTTTATATTTTTTAATCAATATAAGTAATCTGTTAAAACAAATATTGAGATTTATTCAGATACATCCCCTAATTAAGGAACCTTTCCCTATCAAATGTGGTATCTTTCATGGAAAGTTATTTCTCCCATTTCTATTTAGCCATCGACGAATTTTCAAACCTTTTTATAAAGATTATATATATAATTTTTTTATGAAAGGCAAAGGCACTTTTATTACCAACCACAAACAAAACAATACAACGGAAACAAAAGTACCAAACAAAGGGCCCAAAAACACCGATCCCGAACACAGCCTCATCGCCGGTTTGCCAGGAGCAAACCATCACAAACAGAAGTTACACTACGCAAAGAACGATATCGTAACGGAAGAACAAACCCACAGCCAGACTTGACATCAGCTTGCGACCGAGCAGCCCCCATACACACTGTCGAGGCAGCTCCAAACACAATCAGCACAGGAACTCCGTCGGGTTCGAAATCCAAGCTGCCCAATCCACCTTCCTGCCCTGAATCCTTCTTGCGATCCACTCGTAACTTCGACGTTGAAACTCAAAGACCAAATCTATTATTTTGCATTTCTCCTCCTTAAAAACTATTTGGTTTCGATGCGCCCAGATTGAGTACAAGACAATCCACAAAGACGTTGTCCGAATTTTCGTAAGAACACCATTTTCATCCGATCGAGGTTCTTGATCTGTAATATCGATTAACGAGATAATTTCATCTTTCGAAATTCTCCACCATTTAAACACTTCCTTCCACACATATTTAACTTTTGTGCACCTAACCAAAACATGATCCATCGATTCTACCTCGTCACTGCATCCCAGACAAAGAAAGGAGTGTAAATCCATTCCCATCTTGTCTAGTGTAACAACCCAGGCCAACCGTACCAGATATTGTCCGCTTTGTCCACACACATGGACTCACGGTTTTAAAACGCGTCTGATAGAGGAGGTGTGTAACAACCCAGATCCAGAAATATAACATAAACAACCAGTACAAGATAAGGTTTGCGAAAACAATCTATTACACAGTTGAGATCACTAAAGACTATGATTGACATGCTAAATAAAATGTCTTCCTTCTAGTCCAAAACTTCACGCTCACGCCTTCTCCTTGCCCTTACTAGAGCCTTCTACTAACTGCTTTCCTGAAAATGGGTTTAGTTTGAAAATGTGAGGGTTAGACCATGAGGTCTAGTGAGTTCCCTCTAGAGTCACCTTCTCACAATAAAACATTTTAAAGCAGTTTATAAACATCCGTGAACAATTTAAAGCTTTAAAACAATACTCTTCCAACAGCAAGACAACAACACATGAAATGGCACACTGAAGTCTCGTACACCGGTGACAACGTGTCAGTCTCACACTGCCTTATTTGGAACACACCCTCCATGGCATAAACGGGACACACACCCCGGTATGAGCACTGGCGGGAGACACCCCCCGACTTAGCCGTATCATGTCCACTTTCAGATGTATGCATACATAATAATATAACTTTCTCAAACATAGCAAACATGCAGTTTCATATACGAAAGGTAAAACATGCAGTTTCATAATATCTCATGCGTTTAATTAGCATATCAGTCAACTCATTTTCAGTTAGAAAGACTCACATGTTGTCCTTGCTTAGGTCTGATCTCTAAACGGAACACCTACAAAAATAACGAGGAAGATAAGCCACCCGAATAATCCTTGAAAATTTCTCTCAACTCTTACTCAAGCCTCGAAAGCTTACTTCTCAACTCACTCGGGGAATGAAGTCAACCAAAACAGAAAGTGCTATCGGGTAGCACAGTTCGGATAACAGTCTGGTTACCTACTTTCCGGATACTTTCCTAGTTACTTCCCTGATAACTTCCCTGATAGAACTATCCGGGTAACTTCCCAGATAGAACTACCCGGGTAATTTCCCTGACAACTTCCCTGATAGAACTACCTGGGTAACTTCCCTGACAACTTCCCTGATAGAACTATCTGGGTAACTTCCCTGATAGAACTACCAGGGTAACTTCCCTGACAACTTCCCTGATAGAACTATCCGGGTAACTTCCCTGATAGAACTACCCGGGTAACTTCCCTGACAACTTCCCTGATAGAACTATCCGGGTAACTTCCCTGATAGAACTATCCGGGTACAGGGTTTTATCGAACCAAACACCCGGAAACCTCACCAATCCGTTCCACAATTTGATTTTAACTTCTTTTAACGAAATAATTTCATGTCTAATCTTTCTTAATGCTACAATAACAGTAAATCCCAACATCATCATCGAAAATCCATTGTCATTAACAAATCTTACCATTTTTCTATAAAGACCCAAATAACCCAATCTTTCTATTAAAATCAAAGAACGAGAGATAGTATAAAAGGTTACCTTGAAGAATTGATGCAGAAACTATCTCCAAATCCATCACCTCCTTAATTCCTTCCAATTGCAATATCGATCAACTCACCAAGTTCTTCTATGCGCTCTTCCAGCCTCCACTTGCACTAAATGACATAAAATAGGGTTTTAGGGTTTTTATTAATTTCCTTTATTGCACAAAGGTCCTTTTCTTTTATTTGCACTTAGGCCCTTGAACTTATAATTCCACCAAGAATCTCCTTAACAACTAAATTCTGAACATGCAAGTCTAGGTTATTACAATACATCCCCCTTAAAAGATTTTCGTCCCCGGAATTCCATTATCGAACAAGCTTGGGTATTTGGACCTCATATCCGACTCTATCTCCCAAGTTGCCTCTTGTTCCTTGTGATATCATCACTGTACTTTCATAAGGTCAATTTCTTTGGTTCTCAAATACTTGACTCTACAGTCATTGATTGTCTCGGACCCTATGATAGGGTCAACTTCTTATTGTTGCATATTTGTAAAGTTATCGTCATACCAACTTCCAACATCTGCTCTCTATAACAGAGACGTGAAACACACTGTGAATTCTTCCAAAATCTCATCGAGAATAACCAAATCATACACTATCTCTCCAACTCATTCCATAATTTCGACGGATCCAAAGAAAACGTGGTCCAATTCCACCTTTCACTCGAACACCCCACCTTTTCTATGGGGACGTCTTCCGTATCAACTGCCCCCTCCTCAAACTCAAGGCTTAGAAGTCTCAAGCTTTTGAACCAAATCAACTTAACTCCACTCAGCTGCCTAAACCATTTAAAATCATAGTCGTACTAGATCCTTCGGCAACGTTCCTCAATTAATCACCATTTCTTATGACAGGTCACCTCGTATGACATACTTCCAACCTCTCCGATTGACTATACCATCCGTAACCAAAAAGCATATGGTTCTTCTTTTGGGTAACCACCAACTACCGCTCCACCCCCTTCTATTCCGAAAATAGCCATATCATAACGCCAACTTACAATCGATGGGTCCCAATAACATGCTTAACACTTGTATAACTCATCCAAAATCTCCGAAAAGGGCTTCCATCTGTGCTTATCCTTCTCTAACAACACATTACCATATCAATGGCTTGCACATCTACCTTGGCAAAAGATACCACTAACTTATCCATACATTCTCCACCCACAACATCACACCGCAGACCATGATCTCAAAGTCATTTGTACACATAATCAATCTTGCCTTCATATTCACCTGCATATATAACAAAGTCTATCACACGACTTTGTCTTTCCCCGATTCTAGATGAACCACAACTCACGATTTCCCAATTTACTCAAACATATTCATTTCTTGTTGGTTCATTGCGATCTCCAAGAAACCATTACAAATGACAAGACACATTCCCTTACAGTTCGATATAATCGATGCACCCACTTCGGTTGTGCTGATTACCTAGTCCTTTTTCGAACCGTCCAAACCTCGAAAGGAAAACACTTATCCAATTAGAAATCTTCCACAATCATAACACCCACATGAGGTGGCCCAACGTCATGCAAGTATACATCTTTCCTGAATGACCTCCTATATCTACACACACCAGGGTGATTTCCCAAATTTTCTAACTCCTTACAATGCCTTCAACTTTAGACATCTTAAACAGTTGCTGAATTCAACATCAATAGGAGACACGATGAGACTTCCATAACCTCCCTGACAACAAGGATTCCTAACGGAATCTACTTCTTCCAACGTATCATAATTAACTTTATACCCCACCGTCATCACTTAAAGAAAGTTCAAGACTTTCTTGGTGCGAGGTCAAAATTAAAACACCACGCCAAAACCCAGGTTCAACGCCGATAAAATTTTATCAATGCATCCCAACGCTACTCATAACGAACTACTATTTGAAATACCTTGACGACGTCAAGTCTTTCACCCCGAACCCAACCTCCCACCGACAACCACATCTCAGATTACAGTACGAGAGTATGAGCTACCATAAAGTTCGTTTCTAACACTTCTGTTATTCACCTCTCTTCCCTAATGAGAATAACAAGGTCACGAATCAATTGTCAGTCTGTCAACGGTTCGACCGGCACATTACCACTCTCGAAACCCTTCCTTCTTTTTAAATACAATGCCCGCCACACCCTAGTGAGCTCATAGCCTTCATCATGACGACACAACAATTTAGATCACTTCACACACCAAAAATCAATAAGAACAATACTTGGAAACAACTTGAATACACGCAACCCAACACCAACATACCTACAAAGTCATGCACAACAATCTCGAGGATCGTTCTCACACAAATTTTCGGTAAAAACTCGACCTTGACCACTCAAATGAACGTTGGTACAAATGAAAGTATCTTCGGTAACCTTTTTCTCATACGATTAAAAATTTCGAGCAACCATCTCGTACACTAAACGAGACAGTTAACTCTCACACTCTTTGATATGACAACAGAATATCCATACCAGATTCAGTTATAAAACCATGCAATCAAACATTTTTCATGATTTTCACAACGACAATTATCTTAACATGAAAGAGGTGAAATAATTCACAAATCACTGCATTCGAAGTTTTATTGTGTAACGTAAAAAGGTTTGTCTTTTTCTTTAAACACATGCTTACATGCGAAGACTTTTTTCCAAAACAAGAAATTAGTTATGTACGCATATACTTTTAACATGAAAGAGCACGTGTAACACTTTTAAAGACACAATGCATGAAACTCGGCATGCAATTGAAGGCTATTCACTCTAACAAGGTCAACCGTTGTACTCACAACAACTTATCCTTGACATCCTGCCTTTGGCCATCGGTCGCTTTCTCACCCTTGCAACAACTCGTGGTACAGGTGCTTCACACCCTACCTGATTGACCACTCCACGTAGTTTTTGTCTTGACCAATTATCTCACATATTACTCCTGTGCATATTTCAATCCAACACTGATATCTTTCCTCCATTATTCTTTCCACTGAATCGCTTGACTAAAGAATCAAGGCTCAAATCCCTCACTCGCTCTTGAATTTGAAGCTTTCAAGATTTCAACACAATTCTTCCTTACCATCCCAACTTATCGACACATCACCTCTGAGAATGGGGACTCATTAGAAACTAAGAGTTTTCTCTTAATCAATTATTCACCCTTTTCGAACTCAAGAAGTTCTACCTCTAATCGGCTTAATAACATTCCGAACAACACTTCTTCTAGAAGGTAAAAACATTACATCATACGCGATCTCTCACGATACCTCAACCCTTTGCAATCATTGTAAGGTCAGAACTCTCTACATACTTCCACGCCCATCGATCTTCTCAACAAGAGCAACTGAGCACACTCATGTACCTGTAAATTCACGATTACATTGGCCAGATGTAATTTCAAATTTACCATACATGACGGTCCTCACTACCCTATCATTAGCTCACTTATAGTGATCTTTCCTAAAAGCATCCTATATCTCAGTTGTGTTCCCCTCTGCTTCACAGTTTAAGTTTAGGCCCATCCGGTCACCTAATTCACTTAAACTGTGGCTATGATACCAACTGTAACAACCCAGGCCAACCGTACCAGATATTGTCTGCTTTGTCCACACACATGGACTCACGGTTTTAAAACGCGTCTGATAGAGGAGGTATCAAGTCCCTTATAAGGCAACCTTTGTTCCCCTCCCCAACCAATGTGGGATCTTACATCTAGTACTCCTCGACACGGACGTCTCCCTAAACTCTACCTCCAAACAAAAACACCTACTTTTTTCGGCACCAACTTAGACCACCTAGTCTCCCCAAAGTTCTCCCCTCTTGTCGCCACCTTCTCCTCCACTAGACTCTTAAGGCTTTGTACCGAGAAGTTCCCATCTCCATGTAACCACCATTTTGGTTGATCGGCTTTACCCCTATTTGGATGTCTTCCTTGCATAAGGTTTTGGAATTCTTCAAGTTCTCCCAATTCCCTACCTCTCAACTCTCTCCTCCATCCCTATTCCCAAACCCAATGTTCACCTCTCCACACCCCTCTTTCCGCTACCTTGACTTCCTTATTAGTTTCCAATTGAAACAATCTTTTAAATCTCTCCCCCAACTCCTTGTTTTATGCCCATTTATCAACCCACAACCTTGTTTCTTGACCATCCCCAACCTCTTTCCCGAACGAAGTTGCGAAACTAATACCCTCCTTCTCTAATCCGTGACCTATCCGAATAATGTTCGACCAAGCCGACTTGCTAAACCTCCTCCTCTTCGTTTCTCCCTTAAAACCCCCTTCAACCCCATATATGTTTTTCATTACTTTGACCCAAAATAAATGTCTATAACTACGAGTTTAAATCAGTAAATTTTTGTAAACAAAACATGTACATAATCGTTATTAAAAAATTAAATAAATAATACCATTCAATTAAAAAAACTTGCAGTAGCTATATAAAAACAAGCATATATGACCTAATTAGTAGCAAAGTCTAACATTTTTTTCCTTAAGGTTACAAAATTTAGTCTTCTTTTTCGATTTAAAATTAAGTAGAAAGTTTACTTACAAAATTAAACTTAAATAGAGTTAATGTAAAATTTGTCGATCCTTATGCTCATTTCATTTAACAACCCATGCTAAAATAACCATTCAACGTTAACAACATAAGTGTTTAAATTTATTAAGCATATACTTATATTTATATATTTGTTAGAGTTATAATCGTACATATGTAAAGTACAAGGGCTAGTTCTGTAATTACCTGTAACTTAGCTTGTATAAATAGGTCGCTTATCTTTCATAATTAGGTTAATCATTCTATTGTAATCGTTCTCTCATATATGAAAAGTTGCTGCTTCAGCCACATCTCTCTCGACTCTTACTTCTATTCATCAATCGATTCATACACCAATCCTAACATGGTATCATAGCTATAGGTATGTCTTGTACGATTCATTGCTCAACTCTTACATGGTATCTGTTCGTTTTTTCTGCTTTTCTATTCGTCAATCGCTCGATCCAAATACCTAATCCGAAACATTGTTCTCAAACCCTGTTTTCGTTTTCTCAACTTTTTTGTTCGTTTTGTTCGCTTTTAATCGCCATCGCCAAGTTCCGGATCATTCAGATTCCGGATCTCTCCATTTCCGGAACAATCAACTACGGTACTCCCTTTGCCTTCTGGAACATACACTTCCGGTACGTCCTTCGTACACTCCGGAACATACACTTCCGGTACGTCTTTCCTACAAATTCCGGAACCCTTTTGTTCTCAATTCCGGAACATAACTCCGGTTCACTTCAATTTCGGAACACCAAAACTCCGACACACACATTCCGGAACATCAAATTCTAGAACACCTACCCACAACTCCGGTTCTTGTTTTCTTTTCCACTCCGGATCCTTACCAATTCCGAACTCACATTTTCAATTTCGAAACTTCACATTTCGGAACACTCTCAAATCCATCAATTCCGGATCATGTTTCACTTCCGGAACCTGTGTCAATTCCGGATCCTAGTTTCAATTCCGGATTCGCTCAATTCCGGTTCTCAACTCCGGAACTCTCATTTCATTTCAGATGGCTCTCAGTTTCAGTCACTCCAATCCTATCTCGGTTATTCTCAATGGGAATAACTACATTCTGTGGCATCATCATATGACTATTCTTCTCAAGTCTCATGGTCTGCATACTTATGTCACGGGTGCTACTCAAATCCCGGTTCAAAACGAAGGTGAAAGTGCGGTTGATTTTGCAAAACGCATGAATGATTGGGATATCATGAATGCTCGCATTTTGGGATTTATAAACGCATCCACAACTGCTGATATTAATCAGCAATTTCTTGGCTATACAACAACAAAAGGACTGTGGGATTTTATTGCAAAAAGGTACACTTCTACAGGCCTCTCACATCAATATCAGTTGTGGACTACTTTTTAGAACAAAAGACAATTCCTGATCAGTCCATCAACTCGTACATCTCTGAGATGCAAGCTCTTAGAGATCATTTGAGCTTGGGTGCACCTAAAATCTTTGACGACACAACTCGGAAATTTATAGCCTATTTCAACCAACTGCATTTGATTACTATTCTGATGGGGCTTACTGATCGTTTTGAGAATGTTAGAACCTCCCTTCTACACAGGCATCCATTACCTACTCTTGAAGAGGCCATCACAGAACTGCTGAGTGAAGAAACTCGCCTCCAACAGCGCTTTCCTTTGCCCTCGGATACTGTGCTCTATACTTCGAACTCTGGAAAGCCAAAAGGTAAGTGGAACAACAATGAACAGTCTAAATCTGCAGGAAAGGGAACAATAGTGAATGCACGTTCTGTCACTCTACCTCTCATCTTCTCCTCAACTGCCCAGTTCAAAAATGTCGTTGGTGTGGGGTCACACATCCACGACACTATGGATCTGATTGTCCAAAACATCCAAGGAACTCCGGCAATCAAAGGCAACAGCTCCGAACTCAATCAGTTGCTGGTTCAATCACTCAGGATACTCCTACGCCGGTATTTCAGGCACCGCATAGCAACAACTCATCCCCTGGTCTTATGGAACTTATGCGCCGAAACCAAGAGCTTATGGAGCAACTCATGACAGGTTTTATGGGTATTAATTCTCAGTGCCATACCTCTGCATCAGGTAACCCTTGGCTATTTGACTCTGGATGTTGTAATCACATGACACCTAAGGCTGACGGGTTTGTCTCTAAGCAAACCTCCAGAATGTTCTCATCAGTCCGTACTGCTGATGATAATCTCTTACCTGTATCCTTCAGTGGGACTGTATCTACCCCCAATATACAATTACCTGATGTGCTACATATTCCTAATTTATCTCTGAGCCTGATTTCAATCACTCGGCTTATGGAAGCCGGTCTAATTGTTCTGTTTCATCCTTCTGGTTGTGTTGTGCAGGATCCAAAGACCAAACAGATCCTTGGAGTAGGTCGTAAAGTTGGTCGGATGATTGAAGTGGTCTACCTCCGTCTTCCCTTACATTCATCAAATTTTGTTGCTTCTGTTTCCAGTACTCCTTCCTTTGAACTATGGCATGCGCGCCTAGGACATTTATCACTAGCTAGAATAAAAGTGTTACCTAGTTCAGGATTGTTAGGAAACACTTCTTCTGAAAATGTTTCTTGTTTATCTTGTCAACTTGGCAAACATCATGCTTTACCTTTCCAAATTAATGAATTTAAATCTGCTTCTCCTTTTGATCTTATTCACTCTGATGTATGGGGACCAGCACCGCACCCATCCATGGGAGGTGCTCGATATTTTGTTATCTTTATCGATGATCACACACGTTTTACATGGATATATCTCATGAAACATCGCTCAGAGCTACCTCAAATATATATTACTTTTGCCCGTATGATTCTAACCCAGTTTTCCAAGCCCATAAAGATTCTTCGAGCAGATAATGCTATGGAATACAAGGAATCTTCTCTTCTCGCTTTTCTTCAATCTCAGGGTACTCTTTCTCAGTACTCCTGTCCTGGCACCTCTCCGCAAAATGGTCGTGCGGAACGTAAACATCGCCACATCCTTGATACAGTTCGTACTCTATTAATCTCAGCCAAGTGTCCAGAACGTTTTTGGGGTGAAGCTGCCTTCACGGCTGTCTACACCATCAACCGACACCCGACTCCTATTCTCAATCAAAAGTCCCCTTATGAAGTACTCCATGGGGTCTCCCCCGCATATGAACTCCTCAAAGTGTGGGGTTGTGTCTGCTTTGTTCAGTTGCAACCTCATGAACACACCAAACTTGAACCTCGTTCTCGATTATGCTGCTTTCTTGGCTATGGAATTGAACACAAAGGTTATCGTTGTTGGGATCCAGTCTCTAAGAGACTACGTATATCCTGTCATGTCACATTCTGGGAACATCTTCCCTTCTCAACGGTGTCCAAATTTCAGGACCCTCCCACCCCCTCTACTTCCTTCTTCACTGATAGCTCTATCTCATTGGACTCTCTCCAATTAGATCCCATACTCACCCCTCCATCTGGTCCACCTCCTGTTTCATCTCAATCTGTGTCGTCTTCCGACTCATCGCCATCTGTGCCATCTGATCATGATCAATCATCTACACCACCTCCAAGTCCTACTTCTGAGCCATCTGCTGAGTCTATGGATCCTAGCTCTTCTCAACCACAAGATAGAGTACGATGCTCAGACCGGGTAAGACAAGTTCCTTCTCACCTTCGTGATTATCATTGTTATGCTACATTACTGTCCAACCATGAGCCCACTTCCTTCAAGGAAGCTTTCTCTAACCCTATTTGGCGGCAAGCTATGACTGAGGAACTTTAGGCTCTTGACAAAGCCAATACATGGGAGTTTGTACCTCTCCCACCGGGCAAGTCACCTATTGGTTCCAAATGGGTTTTCAAAATCAAAACAAAGTCTGATGGATCCATTGATCGATATAAAGCACGTCTTGTGGCAAAAGGCTTCAATCAAGAATATGGCATTGATTACGAGGAAACGTTTGCTCCTGTGGCTCAGGTCACCTCGGTTCGTAGTCTTCTCGCCATAGCTGCCACCAAAAGATGGCCACTTTACCAGATGGATGTCAAGAATGCCTTTCTAAATGGTAATCTCTCAGAGGAAGTCTACATGAGACCCCCTCCAGGTGTGATCTCTCGACAGGGTCATGTATGTCGACTTCGAAAAGCCCTCTATGGTCTCAAACAAGCTCCTCGTGCTTGGTTTGAAAAATTTAGCAATACTGTCATTTCATTAGGGTTTTCTCCGAGTAATTATGATTCTGGCCTGTTTACTCGAACCACTGTTGCAGGTACTATCTTACTCCTATTGTATGTTGATGATATGATCATTACCGGCAATGACTCTACAGGTATCACCCATCTCAAACATTCTCTCAGCTCATGCTTTGAGATGAAAGATCTTGGTAAGCTACACTACTTCCTTGGTCTTGAAGTTCTGTCAGACTCTTCTGGCATCTATCTCTGTCAAGCCAAGTACATTTTAGATCTGTTGTCCAAAGCTGGGATCACAGACAACAAAGTTACATCTACACCTATTGAGCAAAATCTGCATCTTGCTTCCAATGCCGGAACCCCTCTGTGGGACCCTACACGGTACCGTCAACTAGTTGGATCTCTGGTCTACCTACTGTTACTCGACCGGATCTTGCATATGCAGTTCATATAGTCAGCCAGTTCATGTCTGCTCCGTGCTCCGATCACTATGCCGCGGTTCTTCGTATCCTTTGGTATCTAAAAGGGACAATGTTTCATGGGCTTCACTTCTCATCCACATCGTCTTTAACTCTTCGTGCATTCTCAGATGCTGACTGGGATGGAGACATAACAGACCGTCGTTCTACCACCGGATATTGTTTCTTCCTTGGGGACTCTCTTATTTCCTGGCGCAGCAAGAAACAATCTCTAACAGCTCGGTCTAGTACTGAAGTTGAGTATCGAGCCTTAGCTGACACTACGCAAGAACTTGTATGGCTACGCTGGTTACTATTTGATATGGGTGCTCATCAGATCTCTCCAACACCATTGTGGTGTGATAACAATAGTGCTATTCAAATTGCTCACAATGATGTCTTTCATGAGCGTACAAAGCACATCGAGATTGACTGTCATTTCACTCGTCAACATGTTCTTCGCAAGACGGTTCAACTTCTCCCAATTTCAACCATTGATCAGACAACGGACATCTTCACCAAAGCTCATCTTTCGGGGCGTTTTTGGGCCCTTGTTTCCAAACTCAACTTGGCTCATTCTTCCCCCACTTGAGTTTGAGGGGGGTGTTAGAGTTATAATCGTACATATGTAAAGTACAAGGGCTAGTTCTGTAATTACCTATAACTTAGCTTGTATAAATTGGTCGCTTATCTTTCATAATTAGGTTAATCATTCTATTGTAATCGTTCTCTCATATATGAAAAGATGTTGCTTCAGCCACATCTCTCTCGACTCTTACTTCTGTTCATCAATCGATTCATACACCAATCCTAACAATATTTATTATGCGTTTTTTAAGTTTTTTAACCGTTGGTGTTTCAACCAGCTTGCATGCACGTCAACTAATCCCAGGAACTCGAGAACAGTCAGGAAATCCATATTGGTCATGCAAAACTCGAAGCGATGACCTTTGAGTAAAATCTCAAAGACCCAAGTCTTATTATCAATCGAGTTAACACTCAAGATTTTATAAATACTAGAAGTGTACATGCGCAATTCAGCGCGATACATCTCGATTTTAATGAGTCATTTTATTTTTTGTTTTTGTCAATTTTATAATACGGTTTTGTGTAGTTTTAAAAAGCGATAATGTTTTTTATAAATTTGTTTAGTTTAACTTTTATTTTATTTAATTTAGGTTTAATAATGATGTGACTTATTTTATGTTTAATAATATAATGTTTTCTTATAAAAAAATAATAACTGCGTATTCTGGTAGAGATGTTCATCATGTATCTGATTATGTTTATCAATTAATTATGAATCCAAACATGCAATTTAAACAGTTGTACTCTTACATCATTACTTGTAATCTTGAATTTTAAGTAATATGCATCAACAAACGGTACTTGATACATATAAATTATTTTTAATTTTTTTTCTCAAATTCCTTATAATATAGTATAGATTCACGTTAAATATTGAATATCAATTTTCGTCATATAATTAACATTCTCTCCCTATTATGGCCTTGTTAATTTCTCCAAATTCATCGTGTCTTAGTTGGTTGATTAAAATATGACAAAAATAATGTCCTTAATATGACTATAAAACTATATAAATCTTGATTGATAATACAAAATTTACCAACCTTTTTATTAGTCATGGTTTCAATATTTTCGATTGTATTATGTGGGGATGAATATGGTATTTTTTTTATAACAACATCTTGTATTAAACCACCAATCAAAACCAAATACAACATGTAACACCTCGATATTTTCATAATTTTGTATATTTTCGGAGAACGTTTAAAATTATGGGAAGATATTATTTTAAACGGATTATTGAAAGGGTTGAAAGTGCAATTGACCCAGAGTTTAAGTTATTCGTGAACTTATGAACTTTGAAGGTTGATTTTGTTATTTAGCTATAGTTTTGGGTTTATTGGAAAGTAGATGAAATTGGGGTATATAAGGGGAGGTCGGCTGAAAATTGAGAAATATCTCAATTTTGGTTCATAGAGTCGGTTCCCAAGCAGAGGAAGAGAACTTTGACAATCGGTAAGCAAATCAAAACTGCAATCTGATTTCCTTAAGAAAATTGAAATCGCAAAGTAATTCATTCTTTGTTAGGTCTCTGAATTGTGTTGGTGAAAGAAGGTGAAACTGGATTTCTGATTTTTGGGTTCGTCGACTTCAAAGTTCTTCAGGTGAGTTCATCTCGTTTTTGAAATAATTGAAATGGAAATTGCATGATTTATATGTTTTCAAATCGTCCAAGTGTTTTAGAAAGATGGTATGGGTATGTAGTTAACTGGAAAATGGATTATCTTGGGTTTTGAATTGAAAATCGATATGCAGGCCGAAGATACCGGGTAAATTCTTAGTATCCGGTAAACTTTCAATTGATAGTGTCCGGTAAAAGTTAACTTCCAGGAAGTATCCGGAACTCGGTGTTTTTCAGAAGAATCCGGAATAGTTTTATGGGTTATCCGGTAAGTTCTATATTCCGATAGTATCCGATAAGTGAGGTTTCCGGATAGAAGTTCCGGATAATATTTTCCGGATTACTTTGGTTTCCGGATTGTTCCCGGATTCCGATAGTTTCTGGATAGGAGTTCCGGACATCTTGTCCGGATAGTTCTACTGATGAGTTCCGGTAAGTAGTGATATCCGGTAACTCTTGACAGGAAACATTTTATTACTTGAAATTCAATTCTAGCAGCATGAACATACTTGTAACTTGATTTTAGGTATGATATGATTTGGTTTGATACGTACTTATGCTAGAAAGTGTAATGGATCCATAGGCACTAGTGGTATGTGAACACGTGGAATAGGCGTGGACTAATCGTAATTCCCATTTCGTACTGAGATATGAAATCGTGGGTGTAATAACCAGGTATTTTATCTAATTTAAAATATTAGATTTTTATAAGTTTATGTGGGTATTTTATGGAATAAGAAGTTAAGGGATAAGTTTTAAAATTTATTTAAAAGGATAAGGGTGAGTTTCGCCAAAATGATTAAGTTTAAGGTTTGTTTGGTGAATGTGAAATATCTCATTCACACTCACCGCCCCAAATTGTGATGCATCAGATAGGTGTCCTCTTAGGAAAGACTTAGCTTTCTTCTATGGTGTGTGTGTGTGTTACGTGAAAGAGAGAGAGAGAGAGATAGAGCCGTGAGGGAGATTAAGGGAAAGAAGAAGAAGGAATCAAGAATTTGCTGTTGTAATTCAAGGAACAATCTGAAGTAATCAAGGTAAACAATCCATACCTTATTTGTGTTTTAATCCTTTAAAGTGTTCTTGAAATTGCTAGTTTAAGTTCTTGGTGGGTTTTGATAAAAATGGATGTTTTTGGGAAGTTAAGCTTAAGGTTAGGATGTATTCTTGGTCTTAAACATAACTGCATCTTTGTAACAACAGGCATAGCTTAAAAGTATGAAAGCTGGGTTTTTAGGATGAAACAGTAGACTGAGACATTCATCGAAGTCGCAATGGACGACTGCGACATTCATCGAAGTCGCAATGGACGACTGCGACATTCATCGAAGTCGCAATAGTGGGTTGCGACTTGGGTATGAAGTCGCAATGGTCGTTTGCGACTTGGCTTGGAATCGCAGTAGTTGATTGCGATTCGGGTTTGGGATCGCAATAGTGGATTGCGATCTTAGGGTGGAATCGCAGTAGAGGGTTGCGACTCCAGGGTGGAATCGCAATAGGAGATTGCGACTTGGTACTGTTCATTGCGATTTGAGTTGAGAATTTTGTAAGTTTAAGTGTTAAAAGAGATATTTGGTATTTTATCTGATTTCAGATTCTGTGAAGGATCGACATACGTGAATTATCTTGGAAGAGTTTTTGTGATAAACACACGAGGTGAGTTTTACGTTAAAAAGTATTTTACTGGAATGTATTATGTGAAAAATACTACTGTTTGATAAAGTGTATGAATATGTCATACGTGGGTGATTATAATATATTAAGATATTATAATTACGTGAGTATTATATGAAAATATAATACGTGACCGGGCTTTGGACCGGTGTGATAAATTGGCTCGCAACCAATTGTTATTGGCCATTGGTGGAGGGATAAGGTGGTATGAGAAAGGTATGTTGTGTGAATTGTAGTTGGTATTATTTTACGTGTGATGTATATGTATTTATATAAAAGAGTGTTTTATATAAATGAAATTTTAATGATAAAAAAATGTCAGGGTTTTACTCACTAGACCCATAGGTCTAACCCTCATTTTCTGTTTTAAAAATTCTGTATTCCAGGTGGTGGTACCAGTAAGAGTAAATGATTAGATTACCTGGTGGATAGCTATGTGGGATGATGATCATTATGAAGTTGATGATGATTTTGTACTTAAATTTCTGTTATTAGCTATCATCTGATCTAAATGGGATCAAGTTTGTACTAAATTTTATATTGATTAGTCAGACTTTGGGACCAAATGTGTAATGTGAATTATTTTGTTGAAACCATGTTATTAAATATATGTTATATGTACTTTCGATACGTGGGATGTTACAGATGGTATCAGAGCCCTAGTTTAAGGGATTTAGGTATTAGTATCTGTAGCTAGACTTAAACTGCATGTGAAGTAGGATGTCCCTAGTATTTTAGAACCTGGGGATACTAAGTATAAAAGGTAGAAGGAACATCATGTAAGGTAATTTCAAATTACACCAGGCCAGTGTAATTATGATCTTACAGGTGCATGCTTGAACTGGATTACCTTGTTATATGGGGTATGTGCTTATGTGTATATTAACTTTGTTTGAATCTACAGAATGGCAAGTGGCACTAGACGAAGGAATCAAGGAAGAGGAAGGAATTCGGGGGGAGAGAATCCACCAATAGGAACAGGGGGAAGAGGAGGAGATCGTGGTAGAGGCAGAAACGGAAGGGGAACTGGGGGCCGAACTGGAGGTAGAACACAACAGCATGGTACAGAGTTTGTTACACGGGATGACTTGACTGCGGAAATGGGGAGATTACAGGATAGCATACAAGCTATGTTCGAACATAATCGTCATAATGAAACTGAAAGACCAAGTCCGGAACACGAAGTTGAAATACCACTTACCTCCACGGTCTTACCGATAATAAAAAGGTGTGACTACAAAATGTTTCTTAGTTGCAAGCCCCCTACATATTCAGGAGATCGGGACCCGGTCAAAGCAATGAGATGGCTAAAAGAAATAGAGGCCATCTTCAAGACGTGTAAGTGTTCTGAAGAAGACAAAGTGCTTTATGGAGCTGCGATGCTGAAAGGTGATGCTTTGTACTGGTGGGAGGCTCATATAGAATCAAGAGGGACAGATATATATACTACCTTTTCGTGGGAGGAATTCGTATTAGCTTTTACAACACACTTCTGTCCACAAGCTGCGGTCAGACAACTAGAGGAAGAGTTTATGAATCTACAACAAGGGAACCTATCGGTTAGAGATTATACTGCACGATTTTTAGAAAAATCTCGTTTTGCAGGATATTATGTTGCTACGGAGAAGATGAAAATGGAGAGATTCATCTATGGATTAAATGCATATGTTCGAAGATTGGTGACTGCCACAGGACCAAATACGTTTACGGCTGCAGTGGATGCTGCAGAAAATGTGGAAAGAGATAACAAGAGAGATGCTGGTGATAAGAGCTTGGGGAAAATGAAATGGGAAGGACCACCACAAGATTCGAGGAAGCCTAGATTTCAGAGGTTTGACAACCGTCCGTCATTTCGACCAACAGAAAGACCATGTCCAAGATGTAATCGCTATCATCAGGGGAATTGCCAAGTAGAGTCGTGGGTTTGTTTTAAATGTGGAAAAACTGGGCATGTTGTTAAGGATTGTCGAGTCACACGATTTTGTTTTTTGTGCAATTCTCCGGATCACCTCCAATCAGATTGTCCGCGAGGTAGAATACAATCAGGGAGTACATCGGGGAAACCAGCCATTACTAGACCAGTGGTCCCAAGAATAGAACCGCCGAGAACAAGGGGTCGTACGTTCCAAATGACAGCTAAAGAGGCGGAGGAAACTCCGGATGTGGTCACAGGTACATTTTTCATAAACTCCACGCGTGCTAAAGTGTTATTTGATTCCGGTGCAAACCGATCTTTTGTGTCTCCCTCCTTTGCTGCTCACATGCATTTAGAGCCTAAAATGTTAAAACATGCTTTACTAGTAGACACAGCAAATGATAACCAAGTGGCAGTTAAAGAGGTTTTTGATTGTTGCATGATAAATATAGAGGGGTGTGGGGTACCAATACAACTATTTCCTATAGAGTTGATCGAGTTTGATGTGGTCGTGGGGATGGATTGGTTAGCTGAAAATCGGGCTAACATAATTTGTGATAAGAAAATAATCAACGTTGTTTTACCTGATAAGAGGGCAGTAGTGATCTATGGTGATCGTAAGAATCATCAGTCCAATCTTATAACTTTGATAAAAGCCCGTAAATGTGTTAGTAAGGGTTGCTTGAGTTATTTAGCCTATGTGATAGATAGTAGGCCTGAAAAGATTAAGCTGGAAGATATTTCCATTGTTAGTGAATACCCAGAAGTTTTTCCTGAAGACTTGAATAGCCTTCCTCCTGTTAGGCAAGTAGAATTTGGTATAGACCTGGTACCTGGAGCCACTCCCATCGCTCGTGCGCCGTACAGATTAGCACCTCCCGAAATGAAAGAAATGATGACACAGCTTCAAGATTTATCCGATAAGGGCTTCATCAGACCTAGCTCTTCGCCATGGGGTGCACCAGTTTTGTTTGTAAAGAAGAAAGACGGTTTAATGAGAATGTGTATTGACTACCGGGAGCTGAACAAGCGTACGATTAAGAACAAATATCCACTTCCAAGAATTGATGACCTTTTTGATCAATTAGTTGGAGCTTGTTACTTCTCCAAGATTGATCTCAGATCTGGCTACCATCAGTTGAAGGTTAAGGAAGAGGATGTTTTAAAGACTGCTTTTCGCACAAGATACGGCCACTACGAATTTTTGGTAATGCCTTTCGGATTGACGAACGCTCCAGCCGCTTTTATGGATCTAATGAATCGGGTATGTAAGCCTTATCTCGATAAATTTGTCATTGTGTTTATTGATGATATACTTATTTATTCCCGATCCAAAGAGGATCATGCGCAACATCTTCGTTTAATTTTGGAGTTATTGAAGAAAGAAAAGTTGTACGCTAAGTTCTCCAAATGTGAATTCTGGTTGCGGGAAGTTCAGTTTTTGGGTCATGTAGTTTCAGAGAAGGGTATACAAGTTGATCCAGCGAAAGTGGAAGCAATTGAAAGATGGGAACCGCCGAAGACGGCAACCGAAGTACGCAGTTTTCTGGGTCTAGCTGGATACTACCGAAAATTTATAAAAAGACTTTTCTCGAATCGCGACGCCATTGACCAAGTTGACTCGGAAGAATCTGAAGTTTGAGTGGAATGCAGAACAGGATGAGGCATTCAGAATATTGAAGGAGAAACTCTGCAGCGCGCCGATATTAGCATTGCCAGAAGGTTCCGATGATTTTGTGGTCTACAGTGATGCTTCTAAGCTAGGTTTGGGATGTGTACTCATGCAACGTGGAAAGGTGATTGCCTACACTTCTCGTCAATTAAAGGATCATGAAAGGCAATATCCTACCCATGATATGGAGCTTGCAGCAGTTGTCTTCGCATTAAAGATTTGGAGACATTATCTTTATGGTTCCAAATGTCAAATTTTCACGGACCATAAGAGTCTTCAACATCTTTTTGATCAAAAAGAACTGAATATGAGACAAAGAAGGTGGCTAGAATTGGTGAATGATTATGATTGTGAAATTCTATATCACCCAGGGAAAGCGAACGTGGTGGCAGATGCGTTAAGTCGTCAAGAAAGAAGTGGAACAATAAAAGCTATATCGTTACGAGCTGGACTTCTTCCTAATATTTTTGACGAATTACTGAAGTGCCAAATAGATGCTTATCAAGAAGAAAGTTTGAAGTCAGAACGGTTGGTTGGGATATCAGCATTGCTTGGGAAAGATGACCGTGGGTTGTTGTGTATGGGGAACAGAATTTGGGTACCTCGTTTGGGTGGATTACATGACCGTGTACTACAAGAAGCGCATCAATCTCGATTTTCTATTCATCCAGGTACGAATAAGATGTATAGAGATTTGAAACAATTCTATTAGTGGCCGGGAATGAAGAGAAGTGTTGCTAAGTATGTGGAAGATTGCACTACCTGCAAGAAAGTAAAGATTGAGCATCAGAAACCGTTTGGCCAGTTACAACGTCTGGATATACCAATGTGGAAATGGGATCAGATCACTACTGATTTCATTACCAAGTTGCCAAGAACTTCAAAGGGATTCGACTCTATTTGGGTGATTGTGGATAGGTTGACTAAGTCTACTCATTTCTTGCCGATAAAAGAAATTGATTCCTTGGAACGTTTAGCTAAATTGTACATTAATGAAATAGTAACACGACATGGAGTTCCAATCTCGATTATTTCTGATCGAGATAGTCGTTTTACTTCTAGATTTTGGAGAAGCTTTCCAAAAGAGATGGGAACGCAGATAAAGTTGAGTACAACATATCATCCACAGACTGATGGGCAGAGCGAAAGAACAATCCAGACTTTAGAAGATATGCTTCGGGCTTGTATAGTTGATTTTGGGGGGTCATGGGATAAACATTTGCCTTTGATAGAGTTCGCTTACAACAACAGTTATCATTCTAGCATTCAGGCGGCACCGTTTGAAGTATTGTATGGTAGAAAATGCCGAACGCCTTTGTGTTGGAATGAAGTGGGGGAAAACATTTAGCAGGTTCAGAAATAGTACAGTTAATGGCAGATAAGATTATTCAGATTCGGGACAGGTTGAAAACGGCTCAAGACAGACAGAAAAGTTATGCAGATCGACGCCGGAAACCGTTGGAGTTCCAAGTTGGGGAATTTGTGATGTTAAAAGTTTCGCCCTGGAAAGGAGTCATACGTTTTGGGAAGCAAGGTAAACTCAGTCCACGATATATTGGGCCATTTGAAATTTCGGAAAGAATTGGTGAGGTAGCCTATAGATTAAATCTTCCGTCAGAATTAAGCAGGATTCACAACGCGTTTCATGTATCGAATTTTCGGAAGTGTTTAGTTACACCAGACCAAGCAGTCTCCCTACCAGATATTCAAGTGGACGAAAAGTTGAACTATGTGGAGGAACCGGAAGCGATAGTTGATCACAAGGTTAAAGTATTGAGGAATAAAGAGATCAGGCAGGTAAAGGTTCAGTGGAAACATCATAAGGGACAGGATGCGACATGGGAATCAGAATCGGAGATGAGAGCCAAATACCCTCATCTGTTCTCTTAACTGAATTCCGGGACGGAATTCTTTTAAGGGGGAGATGTTGTAATAACCAGGTATTTTATCTAATTTAAAATATTAGATTTTTATAAGTTTATGTGGGTATTTTATGGAATAAGAAGTTAAGGGATAAGTTTTAAAATTTATTTAAAAGGATAAGGGTGAGTTTCGCCAAAATGATTAAGTTTAAGGTTTGTTTGGTGAATGTGAAATATCTCATTCACACTCACCGCCCCAAATTGTGATGCATCAGATAGGTGTCCTCTTAGGAAAGACTTAGCTTTCTTCTATGGTGTGTGTGTGTGTTACGTGAAAGAGAGAGAGAGAGAGAGAGATAGAGCCGTGAGAGAGATTAAGGGAAAGAAGAAGAAGGAATCAAGAATTTGCTGTTGTAATTCAAGGAACAATCTGAAGTAATCAAGGTAAACAATCCATACCTTATTTGTGTTTTAATCCTTTAAAGTGTTCTTGAAATTGCTAGTTTAAGTTCTTGGTGGGTTTTGATAAAAATGGATGTTTTTGGGAAGTTAAGCTTAAGGTTAGGATGTATTCTTGGTCTTAAACATAACTGCATCTTTGTAACAACAGGCATAGCTTAAAAGTATGAAAGCTGGGTTTTTAGGATGAAACAGTAGACTGAGACATTCATCGAAGTCGCAATGGACGACTGCGACATTCATCGAAGTCGCAATGGACGACTGCGACATTCATCGAAGTCGCAATAGTGGGTTGCGACTTGGGTATGAAGTCGCAATGGTCGTTTGCGACTTGGCTTGGAATCGCAGTAGTTGATTGCGATTCGGGTTTGGGATCGCAATAGTGGATTGAGATCTTAGGGTGGAATCGCAGTAGAGGGTTGCGACTCCAGGGTGGAATCGCAATAGGAGATTGCGACTTGGTACTGTTCATTGCGATTTGAGTTGAGAATTTTGTAAGTTTAAGTGTTAAAAGAGATATTTGGTATTTTATCTGATTTCAGATTCTGTGAAGGATCGACATACGTGAATTATCTTGGAAGAGTTTTTGTGATAAACACACGAGGTGAGTTTTACGTTAAAAAGTATTTTACTGGAATGTATTATGTGAAAAATACTACTGTTTGATAAAGTGTATGAATATGTCATACGTGGGTGATTATAATATATTAAGATATTATAATTACGTGAGTATTATATGAAAATATAATACGTGGCCGGGCTTTGGACCGGTGTGATAAATTGGCTCGCAACCAATTGTTATTGGCCATTGGTGGAGGGATAAGGTGGTATGAGAAAGGTATGTTGTGTGAATTGTAGTTGGTATTATTTTACGTGTGATGTATATGTATTTATATAAAAGAGTGTTTTATATAAATGAAATTTTAATGATATAAAAATGTCAGGGTTTTACTCACTAGACCCATAGGTCTAACCCTCATTTTCTGTTTTAAAAATTCTGTATTCCAGGTGGTGGTACCAGTAAGAGTAAATGATTAGATTACCTGGTGGATAGCTATGTGGGATGATGATCATTATGAAGTTGATGATGCTTTTGTACTTCAATTTTTGTTATTAGCTATTATTTGATCTAAATGGGATCAAGTTTGTACTGAATTTTATATTGATTAGTCAGACTTTGGGACCAAATGTGTAATGTGAATTATTTTGTTGAAACCATGTTATTAAATATAAGTTATATGTACTTTCGATACGTGGGATGTTACAGTGGGATAGGCGTGGACTAATCGTAATTCCCGTTTGTTTGAAATGAGGAATAGGCGTGGACTAATCGTAATTCCCATTTCGCACTGAGATGTGAAATCATGGGATAGGCGTGGACTAATCGTAATTCCCGATTTCTATTGGAAGAAAAGAGATAGGCATGGCTTAATTGTAATCTTTATTTCTTCTCCAAAAAATAGGCATGGACTAATTGTAATTTCTTGGACATGAGCAATGATCTAGAATCTGTGGTGATTCGTAGTGGGCTCTTGAACATGATGTTATGACTTGGTGTTTGTCATACTCATGGAATCAGGTATAATTACCGTCATCGAAAGATGTTATGTGTACGGTAAGAGAGACGGCAATCAGGCTTATTTATGTGCTTTGTTTACAATTGGTTTTCAAAGCTTGTAAAGTTTTAATTTGAAAATTGGATGTTCTCACTAGGCGTAAGCCTAATCTCTTTCAAATTAAATTTTCTTACCAGGTACTAGCTCAGGAAGGGATAAGTAGGGATGAGTGTCGAGAAGTCCCAGAATTATGTTTTGAAGCTATGTTGGAGAATCTAGTAGAACAAGAAGTATTTTGGAGATATTATGGACAACCTGTATAATCTAATGTTATTGGTTATAAGTTAGATTAGTCGGTTGTTTATAATAGATCAGTTGTAAATATAAACCTTGTCACTAATCCTCCATTTATGTATGAAAGTTTTGGAAGAAACTGTTGTGGACCTTGTAATTTGAAGGTTTAAATTTATTGTAGTTTTTAGGGTGTTTCACAACACCATTGTTTTTACTACACAGTAACAATCAAGAGGTGTAGTGAACAACCCACAAATCACAAGCCAACCATGCACCTAATCGATCAAAATGAGACAGCAAACATCAACTGAACTGTGCTGCTTACGAGATGAAAACAGCATCCATCGGCTGTTTGCCCGCACCCCTGATCGACCATCACCTTGTAGCCGAATATGCTGCCGACGGATCCACCATCCACTGTTTCAAATCGATCGTAGTTTTGTTCGATCTCTGTGTGACCCATTCGAAAATTTTCCGTTGAACTTCATAAAACCGCTCCGATACTTTCCCTTTATCCCTTATGAACGCCACCTTGTTCCGGTGTGTCCAAATAAAATACATTACCGACCATTTAACCGCTGTCCAAAACGAATTACCTTTATCACTTTCCTCACCCGGGACTTACTCTTGTAGAATGTCCTGAATTGTTTCTGCCCCTTCTAGATTCTTCCCCCACCATCTTCCGGTACTCCTCCACACACCCTTAACCTTCAGACATGTTACAAGCGCGTGATTCGGAGATTCAACTATATCTCCACATCGCGGGCATAATGTTGTGTCCAAGTCGATTCCCATACTATCCAATTTCACTCTACATGGAATGCGTATGATACCACGTTTTTTTCCTTAATACTATGTGTCGATCGATTATAATTAATACGTAAAAATCTATAACGTGTATCAACTTATTTTAATTGGTAACAACTAACAGCTTAATGGTACTAACTTTTTTGGTTGATGCATATTGGTACAGTTTTATACCAACACTTCAAAAGTTTATGTTGGTGCAAGTGTACCACATCTCTATATATTTATATATATTTATTTTGATGATTACAAACACACCGTATTATTGTTTATCTAACAATTTAATCCAAGTGTGCAGTTGTTGAAGAACACGAAGATTTAATCTGAAGGGTTCAAAGACGGAAGTGTTTACGTCGTCATTATTGTTTATAACTAAATAATGATAAACACCCTAAAATAATATACCACTTGGATATTTCTAAAAACCTTAAATAATTTATTTAAATAAGTTTTTTTGAGAAGATTCAGCAAGATTTGGTTGCGTCCTGAAGCTGTCCTTTTTCTGACGGCGGTATACCGCGGCGGTACAGCCGGTATACCGCGGGTACACTACGGCCGGTATACCGCGGCTGTTCAGCCGGTATACCGCGGCAGGCTCGTGTACAATTCTGATTGGTTGAAAGTTACTTTTCCTGACGGCGGTATACCGCGAGTCCCAGCCGGTATACCGCGGGTACGTAATTCCTGTCAACTTTGCATGTAGCCGTTGGTGTGTCAGTTACTTTTTCTGACGGCGGTATACCGCGTGCATTTGGCGGTATACCGCGCCTCATGTTTCCGTTGGAGCTTCCTTGGTATAAAAGAAGATGCTGGTGATGAAGACTATAAAACAACAGTAACAAGCAGCATTCAAACTCTCAACTCTCAGCTCTCTCATTTATATATATATATTTTATAAAACATTTTTTTTATAAAATATCCAAGTGTGAGATATTATACAAGAGTGATTACCCATTGTGAGTTATACTCCTCTTGTAAGTGTTTGAATAACGGGTGTGTGATCCTGTATATCTCGATAAGCTGAGGCTTAGAGAACCGTTTACTTTGCTCTGTATTTGGTTTGTATTCTACCGTAAAGAATACATTTATTGGATCGTGTCGGGAAGTGTCTCGGCTGCTGGTTTATCACAGTTGGTGGTAAATCAGTAAATCTCTGTGTCAAGTATCTCTATCCCTTATCTCTTTATTTATTCCGCTGTGCATTTAAATTATATCTGTTTATATAATTGTTGTATACTTATTTATTTATACTCTGCTTTATTTATTCTGTATTTATTTGTAAAAAGAATTTTTGAAAGTAAAAGATTTAAAATACAACCTTACCCCCCCCTAGGTTGTCTAACATTTGGTATCAGAGCAGGGCTTTCAAAAATTATCTGTTTAATTTTTTTTTAAAAGTTATATCTTTTATTTAATGGCTCAACAAAATGCTTGGTTTTCTAAATCTCTTCTTATTGATTTCGAAAATTTTGATTTTTTGGCAAATTCTTTTGAACGTTATGTTCGTGGGATAAATCAAAAAATTTGGGATATTATTATTAAAGGAAATTTCAAACCCACAAAATTTCAAAACAACAAAGTTGTTGAAAAACCTAGCTCGGAATGGTCCGACGAAGATGAGGCTAATTATTGTTTAAATTATGAAGCCAAAAATTTTCTCTTTTCGGTTCTTACTAACGATGATATTGAGCGTGTTTATCTCTTTGAAACTGCTCGTGATATTTGGGAGAACTTGAACATCACCTATGGTGAAAACTCAAAAGAAAAGAGAGACGAAACCCGAGATCAAAGAAATGAAGAAACATGTCTCATGGCCGACCATGATAATGAGGTATCTTCATCATATTCTTCTAAAAATAATTGTGATAATTATTATAGTGACGATGAAAATAATCTTGACGAATTATATAAATCATTTCATGATATGGCCGCTCTTGCAAATAGGTATAAAGATGAAATCTCTAATTTAAAAGAAACCGTATCTATATATAAAAAGGAAATAGATGACGGTAAACAAAAATCTGCTCATGATTTAGATGTTATCACTAAATTAGAAAATAAATTAAGTGAAAAAGATATTTGTAAATCTTGTGTTATTTTAAATGATAAAATTACATGTTTAGAGAAAAGAACATGTGAAAATATTTTATGTACAAAATGCGATATACTTGAAAATGATAATGCATGTTTAAAAGCTAAATGCGATTTATATGAAAAAGATAATCTGTTAGCTAATGCATTTCAAAATAGCAATGATAAAGTGTTAAAAATGCTAAATATGTCTAATCGCATTAATTGCCGAAAAGGCATTGGTTCAAATACGTGTATTGAAAAATGTGATTGTATGCCAATTAAAAAGATTTTTGAAAAACCTAAATTTGTTGTTAAAAATAAAACGCAAAAACCTCCGTATGTTCCTAAAATGAATTATGTGAATTATATGTCGAGAAAATCACATGCGTTTATGTATAATAATAAGTTTGCGAATCCTAAGAAAAATGTTAATCCGCATACTTCTTTTTACGTCTATGATGAATACGATCGTAAAATTAAAATGGTTAGAAAATGGATTCCGAAAGGAATGTTTAATGTTGATAATCCGGGTGGAATGCGTTTATGGTTTTAAACCATTTTTATGGTTTTGTATGTTTGTCGTGTTTGTTTTATGTCGACAACATATTTTTTTGCAGTTTATGTTTTATACTAACTGTTAAAAGGACCCATAAGAAAAGGGTACCACGAAATATTTTCTTTGCCTTTTGTAGGTGTTTCCTGACGAGGATATAATACGTGTTACCTGCCGAGGTTATAATACGTGGTTACCTGCCGAGGTTATAATACGTGGTTACCTGCCGAGGTTATAATACGTGGTTACCTGCCGAGGTTATAATACGTGGTTACCTGCCGAGGTTATAATACGTGGTTACCTGCCGAGGTTATAATACGTGGTTACCTGCCGAGGTTATAATACGTGGTTACCTGCCGAGGTTATAATACGTGGTTACCTGACGAGGTCATAATACGTGGTTTTTTTTATCACATAAAATTAACCGAAAATTGAAGCCTTAAGATCCGTTTTGGTGCAAGTGTTTCGTATTGGTTTGTATATCTTTGTCTCTATTGCTTTTTGCATTTTATTTTTATCCCTCAAATTTTATAAAATCAAATTGATATCGTTATTAATTTGAGGGGGGGCGTTTTAGCTCTTTACCCATGAGTTTATGCTACCTCAATTATATGCATATTTTGAGGGGGAGCATCTCTCGAGGGGAAGCATACCGTCTTTCTTGACCCTTTTTGTTTCGACAAACGGGGGAGAGAAACCGCATATGCTCTTGCTTAGCGGTTGTGTTTGTCATCATCAAAAAGGGGGAGATTGTTGGTGCAAGTGTACCACATCTCTATATATTTATATATATTTATTTTGATGATTACAAACACACCGTATTATTGTTTATCTAACAATTTAATCCAAGTGTGCAGTTGTTGAAGAACACGAAGATTTAATCTGAAGGGTTCAAAGACGGAAGTGTTTACGTCGTCATTATTGTTTATAACTAAATAATGATAAACACCCTAAAATAATATACCACTTGGATATTTCTAAAAACCTTAAATAATTTATTTAAATAAGTTTTTTTGAGAAGATTCAGCAAGATTTGGTTGCGTCCTGAAGCTGTCCTTTTTCTGACGGCGGTATACCGCGGCGGTACAGCCGGTATACCGCGGGTACACTACGGCCGGTATACCGCGGCTGTTCAGCCGGTATACCGCGGCAGGCTCGTGTACAATTCTGATTGGTTGAAAGTTACTTTTCCTGACGGCGGTATACCGCGAGTCCCAGCCGGTATACCGCGGGTACGTAATTCCTGTCAACTTTGCATGTAGCCGTTGGTGTGTCAGTTACTTTTTCTGACGGCGGTATACCGCGTGCATTTGGCGGTATACCGCGCCTCATGTTTCCGTTGGAGCTTCCTTGGTATAAAAGAAGATGCTGGTGATGAAGACTATAAAACAACAGTAACAAGCAGCATTCAAACTCTCAACTCTCAGCTCTCTCATTTATATATATATATTTTATAAAACATTTTTTTTATAAAATATCCAAGTGTGAGATATTATACAAGAGTGATTACCCATTGTGAGTTATACTCCTCTTGTAAGTGTTTGAATAACGGGTGTGTGATCCTGTATATCTCGATAAGCTGAGGCTTAGAGAACCGTTTACTTTGCTCTGTATTTGGTTTGTATTCTACCGTAAAGAATACATTTATTGGATCGTGTCGGGAAGTGTCTCGGCTGCTGGTTTATCACAGTTGGTGGTAAATCAGTAAATCTCTGTGTCAAGTATCTCTATCCCTTATCTCTTTATTTATTCCGCTGTGCATTTAAATTATATCTGTTTATATAATTGTTGTATACTTATTTATTTATACTCTGCTTTATTTATTCTGTATTTATTTGTAAAAAGAATTTTTGAAAGTAAAAGATTTAAAATACAACCTTACCCCCCCCTAGGTTGTCTAACAGTTTACAAACTTGTTGTCCGTAAAAAATTTAGTTGTAAAACAATATATTGTCTGAGTTGAGGTCTTTGAGTTTGAGGGCCGAGTAAAACTTCTAATCTTTTACTGTAAACTCTAAAACAATAAAATGTTAATTTATTAAATAATTAAATATCTTTAAAAACAATAAAGTCGTCGTCATGCATAAATAATACATTAATCAAATTTCATTCATTTTTTATTTAATAAATAGTTAAAAATAATAATATATATAAGTATGTATAGTACGGTATTACCATAATAGAAGACTAGTGTTATGTGTCGCGCGTTGCGCGACGACGATAAATTCTTTAGAAATATTAAAGTTAAATGGGTCGATTATCTCATATTATATATTAAACTAATAAGAATATATATTGCACTTGATATGAAATTACCTCGGTATCCTTAGTTGTTCTTTTAATATATCATTAAATGATAATTTACGTATATACCAATCTTTTTTTATATCAAACTTTGTAATGCCTTAAATTGATAAAAGAAATGTGAGACTATTGATTATAATGATCAAAATATTTATGTCATAAATATATCAATTTAATTCCCTACATATATTTTTATAAAATATTTATACTCACCAAACAGACACGGTATTATTACCTAATTTTGTATATATAATTGTGGATATTTTTATAATTCTATTACGTTTGTTGTAGAATACTCGTTTGCAACTTTTCCAACATACATTGCGTAACTGCAGTCACCAAAGAATTTTTTTCATAATTTGTTTTCTTCCTAAAGAATCATGAAAAAAGGTTTTAATCCTTTTATGTATGATCAAGATATATTGTATGCTAAAGAAAATGACTGAAACTCGTGTAATTGATCATTTAGTACATTTATTGGTTTTTAAATAATAATAATAAGGAGTGTTATGCAAATAATAATAACCCATAATGATCATTTAATAATATTAGAAAATATATAGTGAGTTTTTAATATACATACAAAATTGTTATGGTGCCCTATTTTTCTAACAACTAAGCTTCTCAACTTCCCCATTCAATAAAAAACAACTTCACTCCATCCAAAGAATAGACAAAACCAAAGTCGTGTGCAATTGAGTCATTATATCTGCAAGTATAAACTTGATATACAAAAGTAACTAAGAACTACAACATCAAATATAATTTATTCTCTTGCAAAGGTCTTTGCTTCGACTTTGTAATTTGTATCCATTTAGATTCTTCACATGCACCTAAGAGATATAACTATGCATCAATGTATAAGGGTAATATAATAATAGATAACGATATCTACAATCCATTAGTAGGATAACTCCATGGTATTAATAAACATGCTCACTTTATCATAATTCTACAACTTCAAAATTAAAGCATAACTCCATAATAAAAAGCAATTCCATGTTTTAAAAACTCAAATAATTAATTCAACATTTGATAAAAAAAAAGTAGACATAAACTTGCACAAAGAGTAAAATCTATTGAAGAAATGTTTCATTTATACTTTAAATGAAACGAATAGATTATAACATTGTGATTTGTACTTGCATACTCCTTTATATACATATCAACAACTTTAATCAATCACATTGAAAGAGTACATAACAAAAAGATTACATGAACTTGTTTCCCATTGAAAAAATCACACTTTCCTTGAAGAAGATAATGGTTACATACATGCTTGAGATGTTGATTGAAGGTATTCTTCTTCCTGATTATGAATTCTTTGAATCACATGCTTCACAATTCACTTCTTCCACTTCTATTTCTCAAGTACCTCTTGCCCTCCTCTTTATATGTACCAGCTGAATTTCAAGAGTTTCAATCTTGAAAAGTAAGAATTAAAAAGGATTTAAAGGAAAGAGAAAATGAATAGTCATAGGTTAAACCCATGAATTAGCAATAAAAAAAAGATCAATGTAATCAATTCCTACTATATTGTACACCATTGGATGTGGTTTGCTTCTTAGTAATAATAGATATTTTTTAGGATGAACTCCTAGACATCATAATTTATCACAATTTGATGATGTCAATAGAATTTTTTGAAGTAGAACGCAATTATCATTCATGTATAAATGGTTAATGTCAACAGAGCTTAAGTTTGAAAAAAAAATTATCAGATCACATAATCACAAAATATTTAAATTCCATTTGAATTAATGTGATTTAAACATAAACATAATTGTGTTATGATAACAACAAATCTAACAATATGCAAAAAATATATGTAATAACACATCACATTTTTTATAGATACCTGATTAAAATCTTCCATGTCCTCTTTAACTTTCATCTTCTTCACCCCTCACCAAAATAATTTCTAGGATTTCATTTTATTTTTTGTTGAAATCATAGACATCATAAATTATCACAATATTGACAAATGTCATTAGAATTTTTTTCTTGAAGTAGTCAAGATATAACGCAATTATCAATCACGTATAGAAGGTTAATGTCGATGGAGCTTAAACTTAAAAAAAATTATTAGATCATGTAATCACAAAATATCAAAATTTTATTTGAATCTATATGATTCAAATGTAAACACAATTGTCTTATGATAACAACAAATCCAACAATATGCGAGAGAGAAAAAATATATAATAACAAATCACATCTTTTGGAGAATAGAATTTATACATACTTATTTAAAATCTTCAATCTCTTCTTCAACTTTCATTTTCTTCATCTCCCACCAAAGGAATTTCTAGGTTTTTTTTTGCAACTTGTGAAAAACAAATCATATTTAAAAAATTAAGACAAAGTAAATGAAGAAGAAAATCAAGAGTTGGGGGTTAAATTTGAGCATGCAAAATTACAAAGAAATCCATGTTAATATGAATTACACATTTTCCATATAGGGGCATAATAGTCTTTTACATATTAAACATTTAAAAAAGTCAAAAAATTGAGAAAAAAGATAGAAGAGATTCTAAGCCTTAGAGGGTGCCACCTCATTCTTCTTTGGTTTTGCTTTTATATATATATAGATATAGATTTTTAATACCACATATCAATCAAGTTTATCAAGTTGGTATGATAATAGTAACCAATTTAATTACTACTAATTAAATTAATACGATTAATAATAAATTAATTAACTTGCCATGATATAAATTTTATATCCTTAATGGGTCACACTATATCTTACATCAAATTTCAAAAATAGTGTAAAAAGTAGGGTAAATTTTAGTGCTAATAGTAAGTCTTCTTTAATGGGTAACACTATTTTTTACACCAAAGTTAAAAGTAGTGTTAAAAGTGATGTAAAAAGTACTGTAAATGAATAGTGTTACACCAAATCTAGTGTAATACTATTCATTACACTAAATTTAGTGTGAAAAATAGAGACTCATTGGAGATGTGAATAGTGTTATTTATATCAAATTTAGTATTTAGTGTAATATTTAGTGACCCCATTGGAGATGGTCTAACAATAGGTATTTTTCATAACAACTTTTTATGGGTAATGCACCATGAAAGAAAAAAGGGAATTTAATTAAAATACCCAAAGTTTGACTCTGAGTTACCAAAATACCCAAAATCTCGTCCACTTTACCAAAAGACCCAAATTTTCCGCGGTGGGTCCCGCGATCGCGGGCCCACGACCACGTGTCACAACCCTTTGGCCAAAAATCCCACGGAGCCCCTCAACTATGCCCGCGGTGACAGATTTGGCCCCTGCCCGCGGAGGTACCCCGCGATCGCGGGATGAACTGCCACGCGTCGACGTAAGGTTAAACCCTAATTTCTTTAATGCCTCAACCACCCCCCAACCCTAATTTTCGGTCGTTATATGAGAGAGGGTGGGGGGACCTTCTTTGGCCACCACATTTTTTATAAAAAATTCTCCCCAACAAGAGTGTTCTTCTCTCCCAAACTCTCTCAATTTGTCGTGTGGAATACGCGCTCGGTTTGTTTGAAGATGACTCGTGTTACTCGTTTGGTAAGTTTTTCTTAAGTTTCTTGTACTTTTCTTGTATGTTGTTATTTTAAATTTTAAAATATATGTTATGTAGGTTGTTAGAGTGTTTTTAAGTTTGTTGTATGTTTGAATGTGTTATTTGTATGTTATAATGTTGTCTTTATTATAGATGTTAGAGTTTTTTTTAAAAGATGTTATAGTCGTTTTTTTAAAAGATGTTAGAGTGTTTTTTATAAAAACATATGTTAGTGTTTTTTTTATAAAAACATATGTTAGTGTTTTTTTTATAAAAAGATGAGTGCTTTTTATAAAAATAAATGTTAAGAGTGTTTTTTATAAAAAAAATGTTAAGAGTGTTTTTTTATAAAAATAAATGTTAGAGTGTTTTTTATAAAAATAAATGTTAAAGAGTGTTTTTTTATAAAAATAAATGTTAAAGAGTGTTTTTTTATAAAAATAAATGTTAGTGTTTTTTTTTATAAAAAGATTGGTGTTTTTATAAAAATAAATGTTAGAGTGTTTTTTATAAAAATAAATGTTAAGAGTGTTTTTTATAAAAATAAATGTTAGTGTTTTTTTATAAAAAGATTAGTGTTTTTTATAAAAATAAATGTTAGAGTGTTTTTTATAAAAATAAATGTTAGTGTTTTTTTATAAAAAGATTAGTGTTTTTTATAAAAATAAATGTTAAGTGTGTTTTTATAAAAATAATTGTTAAGAATGGTTTTTATAAAAAAAAGATGTTAAGAGTGTTTTTTTATATAAAAAAGATGTTAAAGTGTTTTTTATAAAAAAAAAGATGTTAAGAGTGTGTTTTTTATATAAAAAAGATGTTAAAGTGTTTTTTATAAAAATAATTGTTAAGAGTGTTTTTTATAAAAAAAAAAGATGTTAAGAGTGTGTTTTTTTATATAAAAAAGATGTTAAAGTGTTTTTTATAAAAATAAATGTTGAGAGTGTTTTTTATAAAAAAAAAAAAAAAGATGTGTTAAGTGTGTTTTTATAAAAAAAAAGATGTTAAGAGTGTGTTTTTTTTATAAAAAGATGAGTGTTTTTATAAACTTTGGTGAATGACAACTTAGGTCCCTAAACTTTTGTGAATGACAACTTAGGTCCCCTAACTTTTGTGAATGACAACTTAGGTCCCCTAACTTTGGTGAATGACAACTTAGGTCCCTAAACTTTTGTGAATGACAACTTAGGTCCCCTAACTTTGGTGAATAACATTACAGGCTCTTTGTTAAATGGAAGTCTTATTGTCGAAGGGGTTTTTGTTAAATGGAAGTCTTATTGTCGAAGCCGAGTTTTCTTTGTAACTAGTACTGTATTGGTTCTTGTTGTCTGGAAGTGATTCATATGATGTAAAAATTGGTATTATGTAATGTAGAACATTATCTATATTATAGAAACTTGCATTTGATAGTTCCATATAAATCTGATCTAAATTCTTATTAATTAGTTATGTTTAGCTTCAATTCAAAAAAGTTGGAAAATAAAATGTTGATGAAACTGATAATATTTGGTAGGCCCATTCCCCAAGAATTGTTATATATTGTAGTTACTTTTTCAGTCGAATATTACAGGCTCTTTTCAGACGAATCTTGCAGTGAACTATTCAGACGAATCATGCAGGCAACTTTTCAGACGAAATCTTTGACCATATCCACATCCCTGATGAAGAACATATATTTTCACGGCTATAAGTAGATGGCATGATGAAGTAGTAATTCACAACTTGCTATCTATCTTTTATACATTCTTTTACACCGTTTACAAACATTCTCTCGCTTTTCTTAACACTATGGCTGGAGGTTCAAGATCAAGGGGGAACAGGTCGGCGAATGGGGCTGGAACTTCACGTTCGGCAGCCTACCAACCACTGAACGATGGAGCTCGCCGGAGTACTTGGAAGGTACCGGAAACAGACGGGGAGTGGAGAAACCATGGGCGAACTGCGGCAGATTATCCATTCACGGATGAGGAGGCAGAAGACTGGGAGATGGCATGGGAGAATTACCACTTCGATAATGACAGGAAAAGCCCACCAATGTATCATTGTACCCAGCCGACGGGTCTTCCACAAAGTCAACGAATTACTCCCTTAGTGCAAAAATCAATTGATAAGGCGAACGCCGATATCGAAAAGGTAAAAGGTATGTGGAACCATAACAGGGGGATTCAGCAGGGAAAAATGGAGTATCTAGCGGAGAAGAAACGAGAACTGGCCATGGCTAGGGCTCACGTTCGGGGTGTGCAACGACAAATTAAGGAAGTAGAAGAGGAACTACAAGAAATCGAAGAGGAACTAAACGGGAATGGAGGACGTCATCAAGGAAAAGGTTGACTTCATCACCGGAATCCAGGACGCATTCCAGTCATAGATTTCTTTGTTTACCTGCACTGTATCCGTTTCGGTTGGGAAGATGATTTGCAATAACTGATCTTTTAATTAATTTGCTTATTAAATAACTTAAAATGGGGAAAACATTTTCTTTAATTAAGTTCTATATTAAATACATTAAAATGGAAAGGAAACAATACATTAAAAACCTCAACTACATAAAATGATAACCTAAAAACTACAGGGACCAAAAATGTAATTTTTTTGGCCCAAACTTGAGGGGCCAAAAACGTAATTTCGGCTTACCACGGGACCACCGCGGGGCACCTCCGCGGGCAGGGGCCAAAAGTGCCACCGCGGGCATAGTTGAGGGGCTCCGCGGGACTTTTGGCCAAAGAGTCGTGACACGTGGGTGTGGGCCCGCGATCGCGGGACCCACCGCAGAAAATTTGTGTATTTTGGTAAAGTGGACGAGATTTTGGGTATTTTGGTAACTCAGGGTCAAACTTTGGGTATTTTAATTAAATTCCCAAGAAAAAATTGTTCCCTCATTCTTTAAATTTAAAAAATACGACAAAAAAGTTATTCAATTTTCTTCGTCACCAAAGTAAACTATTTTCACTATATTATAAAATCGTCACCAAAGTAAAATATTTTCGCTATATTATAAAATATTTAATTCTTTCCTTAGAATCTCCAAAATTCATGTTTTTATAGAGAATACCTTTAATTTATTTATCACGGAATTTTAAAAAACTGAAATGATTAATTTTGTTTATGTCTTTGGTTCATCTTTTGAGCTTTAATAAGGAATTTGAATTTCACAAATGATAAAATTCAAATTCCTTAGGTTCTTGCAAATAATTTCAATTCCTTTCTAATATGTTATCAGAAAAATATTATTATACTTTTTATATTATTTCACTCCATTATATTCCACCACAGTCGATGTCACCACCGTGGTCCCCGCCACCACAATGGATGTCACCACCGTGGTCCCTGCCGCCGCCGCCGCCACCATCCGTCATTGTCGGCGTCGACACCACTCGTCACCGTTGCCGCTACCATCACTCGTCGTCGCCACCAACACATGACTCGTCGTCACTTCCATCACCACTTGTCATTGTCGTCACCGCCAACACCCCTTGACGTCATTGTCGCCACCACCACCACCTGTCATCAGTCATCACCGCCATCACCACATGTTGTCGTCGTTGCCTTCACCACCACCCACCGATGCCTTCACCACCACCACCACCGTCGTCGTTACCACTACCACCACCGTTGACACCACCACCACCTCCATCCTACCGTCAATATAATATTCAATGAACCAAACAAACATATTGATTTTTTTCTAACAAATGCCATTCAAATTTATGGCAACCAAACATATGGTTAAACATAATTAAATTTCACTCCAATTCATTTATATTCCAATTCCTTTAACAAATTTCAATTCCGATTCAATTATGTGAACGAAACACCACCTCAGTATTTTAATTTTTACCAAAAACTATATTTATAAATAAACCTCCAATTCCTAAAATCAACTACATATTATTTAATTAATTAAAATAATTTCCAAAATTATATTTCGAGCCCATAAAAACAATCATCAACTACAAAATGACAAACCACATGTGCCAAGCTTAACCATATTCATTAATTTAAAAACGATACTATTTCCAAATAGATATCGACGTATTTAAAAAACACAATACAATCATTCTACATAATTTGAATATTGTTTTAATATATAATGTCAGATACGATAAATCGATAATTATAACATTCATTATTTCAGATTAAATAATTTAAATTCTGATAAAACTAAAATAATTTCCTTAATAAACTCAAATTTAAAAAAGATGGGCAAATATCTAAGTTATTTAATATATAGACCGACATTATTTTATATCATAATATTGACTATTTAGAGTAAAACTATATACAAATTAATATAAATCGGTTGGGTTTCCATATCACCTTATACTAATGTTTTCACCATTTTAAATTTTTAGGGTCAATACATACTTTTACGAACCATCAATCTTAGAATCAAAAGTCCATGTTGGTTATAACTTGAGTTATTTCTTGTCGTATATATAGAAGAATACTTAAATTATGCATTCAATATTATTCAATATTAGGTAATTAGGAAGTTCATAATGTATGGAAAAACAATGTTAGTTTTGAAATCCTAAATATAGATATATGGTGGATAGTTCCATATGTAATATGTTGGTAATTTTTTCAAAAGAAATGAGATTTCTTAGTAAATAACAAAAAATCTATTATATTCTAATATAAATGTTTGAGCCTTAATATAATGTTAAATTCTTTTTGAGTCCTATTATATACTAAAAAACATTTGTGTCTTCTTTAGTAACTAATTTTTTTGAACTACTACTATAGACTAAAAAAGTTTGGACCCCTACTTTTTGTGGGTCCTTAATATAATGTTAAATTTTTTTGGGTCATATTAGATAATTAAAAAATGTATCACTTTTATTGACTATTTTTTTAACTAGTACTATATACTATATAGTATATACTAAGAAGTTTGGGCCCTGCTTTTTGTGGGTCGTTAATATAATGTTAAATTATTTTTAGGTGCTATTAGATACTAAAAAAAATTGTGCTCTTTTATTGATTAATTTTTTTGAACTACTACTATATATACTATATAGTATATACTAAAAAAACTTGGGCCCCTACTTTCTGTGAGCCTTAGGCGTGCGTCCGGCCCGCCCTCCCTCCCCTGGCACGACCCTGTATCTAATTTAAATCATATAATCATTAACTCGTTAAACAATGGTATATATGGTTTTATATTATAATATTATATATGAGATAAAGATTCCCCGACATAAGTCATGCACCGTAAAACGTTATGACATTGTCATGTCTCCTACGACTAAGCATGGCCTCCCCGCCATATATTGTAACGACCAAGACTATTTTTGAGAAGTTTTGTCTTATGTTAAGTTTTAATAAAAGTGGAAGTTGAGGGGTTAGTTGGTAAATAAGAGATGGAGTATAAATGGGCACAAAACCCTAGGGGAACATTCTATTCCTGATTGTTGATTGTTGTTGACGGCTGAAGAAGAAAGAATAGAGAGAAAGAACAAGAAGGAGAAAGGGAGAAGGAAAGAAGGAGGATGAAAGAGAGTTAGAGCAAGTGAGAAGAAATATATTCCAGATTATTGGAGAGGAAAGGAAGGTGTTCTTCATTCTCAATCAAACAGGTAATCTCCTCTTTTCATCCATAATCTGTGGATTGTTGTTTAGATGTTTATCTTTTGGGGTTTTTGTTAAAAGTTGAGTTTGAAGTCAAGTGGGAGAGATTAAGCGTCAAATCGTGTATTTGCAGCTAAGGTTTCGGTATTAGTTGAGTTTAGTGATCTTAATATTGTTACCAATGTTTAATTCGTGGGATCTTAAGCTAATCTGTGATTTTCTATTCAATAAGGGGTCAGGTTGGCGTCCGGAAAGTCTTCTGGACGTCCGGATACGTTGAGCAGGTTGAATGTTTCCGAATGCGGAAACTGTCCGGATGAGAGGGGTCTCCGATAAGTGTTTGTCCGGTAAGTATAAGTGCCCGGTGAGTCTAGTGTCCGGTAAGTAGGAAGTACCCAGGACTTAGTGATGTCCAGAATGTTATGTCGTCCGGAAAGTGTGGTTGTCCGGGATATGGTGTCGTCCGGAAAGTGTGGTTGTCCGGAAAGGAGTTGTGTCCGGAAAGTTAAGTGATCAGCTTATGTTCTGTCTATTTATTCAGGAAAACCAATTGGGAGTCGGGAACAGATTAGAAAAGAGAAGTAAGAGCTTCAGGTGAGTTTTCTAACTAAAATGCGTGACTTTTAACGTGTTTTCTAAAACGAGTACATGATGAGAAATGCCATGTTTTATTCTTGTGCTTTTGATTGCATGAAAGTTGTTTACAGTTTTAAATGGGATGTATGCATACATTGTTTGAGATGTAAATTGGCCAAGTCGGGGGGTGTGGCCCGCCAGCTCGTGTCGGGAGGTGTGACCCGTTTATGCCAAGGGTAGTGTGGCCCTGTAAGGCAGCATGAGACTGACTCGTTGTCACCCTAGGGTGACTTCAGGGTGCCGATTTACGAGGCAGATCTAATCCGTGAATGATTTTATATGAACAGATTTGTGGATGATTTATATCGAAAATTATAAACTGTTTTTTAAATGCTTTGATAACTGTTAAGAGGGACTCACTAGACCTCATGGTCTAACCCTCGCATTTTTAGATTAAAACCTTTTCAGGGAAACAGGTAATGAAAGGCTCTGGCAAGTAAGCAGGGCGGTTAGCGAGGAAGCTTGATAGTGTAGCGACACTATAGTTCAATTTAGAATTATTCTCAGTTGTGTAGGTTGTTCTGCCAACCAAATTTTGGATGTTATGTAAGAAATTTTGGGACACGATTTTGGGATGTTTTAATTTTATAATTTGCATGTTTAAAATTGTTTGGGTTGTTATAATTGGTATCAGAGCCATAGTTTAAGGGATTTAGGTGACCGGACGGGCCTAAACTTAAACTTTGGAGTAGAAATCACAACTGAGAATCAGGAAATGCGTTAGGAGGGCACTATTGTAAATATAGGAAGTGCGTTAGGAGGGTACTATTGTAGATATAGGACTAATAGGGTATCGAGGACAATCATGTAAGGTAAGTTTGGGATTACACCTGGCCAGTGTAATTGTGAACTTACAGGTACATGTATGTGCTTAATCTGCCTTATTATTCCGAAGTTGTAGTCTTATGCTAGCTTATATGTCGTATTCCATCAATCTAGAATGTCAGCAAGATCCCTAAGGGGTAGTTTGAGACCCATTGCTGTGGGAAGTATTGTAACAACCCAATCTAAATAAAGCATACTTAGCATTTATATTTAAATAATTACAAGACTGGGTCCACAAAGGTTTCATTTCATCTGTCAAAAAAACTTAGGTTGGCGGAAACAACCTATACACAACTGATAAAAACTAATAACTAGAGTGCCACTATGCTTCTTGACTCTTCTTGCTAAGCTCAGCCTATTTGCCCGAGCTCCTGGAAACCTGCTTACCTGAAAAGGTTTTAATTTGAAAATGCGAGGGTTAGACCATGAGGTCTAGTGAGTCCCTCCTAACAGTTATCAAAGCATTAAAAAAAACAGTTTATCTCTTCAGCTTTAAACATTCATACTCAACACGTCCAAATCATATACGGACTAAAGTCCGCCTCCTCGTAATCTGACACCCTGAAGCCACCCGAAGGTGACAACGAGTCAGCCTCATGCTGCCTTGCGGAGCCTCGCTCCTGGCATATAGGGACCTCCCTTCCCGCACGAGAGCTGGCGGAACTACTCTCCCGTCTTTGCCAATTTACGTCTCCTCGATGTATGCATACATTCTACATAAAACTTTAAACAACTTTCATGCAATTAAAGCATAATAATAAAGCATGACAATTCTCAACATTCATAACACATTTTGAAAACACTTTAAAAGCCACACATTTTAGTTTAGAAAACTCACCTGAGGCTCTTACTTCTCGTTCCTAAACCGTTCCAAACTTCCAAATCGACTTCCCTGAATAAACGGGCATAAAACAACAACTCAGCAAAAGTATCCGGACAACTCAGGTTTTCCGGACAACCCTACTTTTCCGGACGCTAAAGAGTCCGGACACCCACACTAATCCGGACGACAACTAATCCGGATAACACTCCTTTTCCGGGTAACTTCTACTCTCCGGACGATACCCCTTTCAAGACATCACGCTTTCCGGACAACACATCCTATCCGGACGTCTCCTATCCGGACAAATCCTATCCGGACAAATCCTATCCGGACACACACACATCCGGACAACTCCTATCCGGACACACACACATCCGGACAACTCCTATCCGGACACTTACCCGGAAACATTCATCTGATCGAAGTGTCCGGACGGCGCTGGACGAGTTTGGAGGTTGTAATCTCACGAAAATCCTCCAAATTAACACGATAGAGCGATAAAAGGTAACATGAACATTACATAACCAACTCTTATCAAATTCTTGCTATCCAAACACTATTAGATGATTTAATCTCTCTTTCAAGACCGAAAAGCACTTTCTTACAAAAACTCCCAATAAACAATCAAACACTCTCAAATCAGCAGAGAGTTTGTAAGAAGGATTACCTGACCAAATTACTAGCAGAAACGAAATCCAACACCACCTTCTCTTCTGAATCCACAGATTGGTGCCTCTCTTCTTCAAATGCCAAGAATATCAAAAACCCTTTCTCTCCTCTTTTCTCTTCAATAGCCGCCAACCACAACAAAATCAGGAGAAATATGACTCTCCTAGGGTTTTGTGCCCATTTTATACCTTACCCCCTAATAACAAAATACTCCCCTCAACTTCCATTTTATTAACTTTCCACCACAAGACTTGGAACCCTTCCTTTTTGGACACGGTTACTACAACACTCCCTCCTCAAAAGAATTCCGTCCCCGGAATTCCATTCTCGAAAAGATGAGGGTACCTGGACATCATATATGATTCCACTTCCCACGTAGCCTCTCGTCCCTTATGATATCTCCACTGGGCTTTAACCAGTCTGACCTCCCTATTCCTTGTTTTTCCGAACTTTACTATCTACGATCTCAATCGGCTCTTCCTCAAACATCAATTTCTCATCAATGCTGACATCTTCTAACGGAATGCCTACATCGGTCCCGACCAACATTTTCTTCAGATTGACACATGAAATGTTGGATGAACTCCTCTTACTTCTTCCGGCAAGTCCTACTTGTATGCCGCTGCTCTAACTTGCTCATTAAAGACGAAAGTCAACTCCTTATCGCCTGTAATTCTTGCAAGGTCGATCTCACTACAGCTACCCTCATCTGTTCCTCATAACAGAGACGTACATCACACTACGAATCCTTCCAAAATTTCATCTAGTACCTCAAGATCACGCGCTAACTATTCAACTTTCATAACTTCGACGGACCCACAGACGTAGTCCACTTTACACATCCCTCAATTCTTCGAGGTTCCACAGTCTTATGTTTTCAATCCATCCACTCAGTTCTAATCGGCTGCCCCAAATCGTTTAGATGGGGAAATGTAACTGCACTCCATGCGTGAAACCGCCTTCGGTGAGTCATCACTTGCTAAAACGTGCCATCCTGCACTATTTACTTGTACCCTCTTCGATCACTACACTTGCTTAAAACTATCTGATAAAACCAAGGCCAACCGCGCCTCCGTCCACACCTCGGGACTCACGGTTTTAAACACGTCTAGTTAAAGTCTCTCATACATTTATACTTCCTTAAGAAAAAGAACTTGGCAGAAATTTCCCGCCACAACAACGAGAATCTTCTGCCAGGAAAACTCGCTCACTGACAACTTGGCACCAGGCCAACCTTGTACATCCCGACAAGCTCACACCCTTGAGCCTCTCCTTGGCATACCTGAAATTCTAGATTACTTCTCCCAACCGACATTCGTCTATGCAGATCATACTCCTTTCCCGAATCCCATTGGCTACAACTTGTCAACTAATTCGTACGTTCTCACCACTTCATCATTTCACACTTAACGTGTCTAATAGAAGGAAACCTCTATAATTCCTTATTGGGGTACTCACCTATCCGAAATGAACTTATCCTGAAGGCTCATCAATTTCTCACTGCTTGCTACAAGCGTCCAGTCATATAACATAACTTCTGTTACTCCCACTCAACTAGGTGGGGTAACCACGATCACACCCTATTGTTCTCAATAGCTTACACTGAACGATCAGTTCGCTTGAACGTTTCTCACAAAGTCACTAACTTAACTCATTCAGTTATCTTATCCACTTCTTTCCTGCACAAGCTCATACACAATTTACTTCCTCAATACTTCCTCCAAAAGTTAGCACACTTATCAAGGACAATCTACACAACACTGCGCCTATCGGCATTACTGTCAAGTTTACTACTTCCGATTTACTTACTTATTCCGACATACTGTCTTCACCTCCCCACGCTAGCGTGGAGTACTGCCCACCAACATTACTCGCCCCTCTCTTCCGATAATTCTTAAGCTGCAAATGTTGTCTCATTACTATACATAACCAAACGGTTGCACTAAAATTCTAACTTAAGGCTTTTGACTAAATCACCTCGAACGTCACCAGAGTTCGACGTCACTGTACATTCTTTAAACTCCAACTTTTACTTTCTCAGACAATTCGTTCACACATAAGCAACACTCCCATTCTTTAAGGATTTCACATCTATTCCACCACATTTTGACTAATACATCCATCATCTTCTTTAAACTTCCAATGATCCCAAATATGCTTACTTAGCGACTCTTACAACTACAAACACTTGGTTTCTCCTTTGGGTAACTACCCACCACCACCCCGTGATGCTATCCCGAACATAAACATATCACCACGTCAACTTACACCCCACGTGCTCCAACAACCTGGTTAACACTCGAACACCTCATCCGAAACTCCCAAAAAGGCTTCTATCTTATGCTTCATCTTTCTCTAACATCACATCACTACGACGCTAGCTGGCACTTTTAACTTGGCAATTATTGCCACTACATAACTATACATTCCTCACTCATAACATCACACTGCAGACCAAACTCTCATGGCCATTCATACACAACTCAAACTTATCTTCAAGACCTCACACATAAATAACCGAGTCTATCTCGCTACATTGTCTCTCCCCAGCTCTAGTTGAACCACAACACCCGAGTTTCTGATTAATTCTAACATACTCGTTTCTTGCTAGCTCTTTGCAATACCAAGCCATCATATCGACAGGGTACATTTCCTCACAGATCGACATAATCTATACCCTCACTTCGTTTGTGCTAAATACTTCATTCTTTACGAACCATCCATCTCGCTAGTGAAATGCTTATCTAAAACAGCAGCCTTTCCCTATCTTAACACCCCTACAAAGTGGTCCTTCAACTTTCAACCTTCTGATTCAAGTCCTCGGTCTCATGCAGCTTACACAACTACCGACTTTAACGTCAATAGTTGACCTGTTGATACTTCCTTAGCCTATTATTCAACAAGGGTCCCTTACTGAACCTAATCCTTCCAACATATCATAATCAAATTCACATCCCGTCGTCCTCATTTCAAACTCACTCACGTAACTACAACATTACAAGCTCACCTCGAAGCTCATATTCCCACGCCATAGACATTTCATTCTTCCTCCCACACTCCTCATAACGAGTTGCTAAAACCGTCACCTTGAAGGCTTCAAGTCCTTCCTCCAGACACATCTGTCTCTTAACAACCGTACTTCCCGTTACCGTACAAGGGTGTAAACCCTCATACAACCCACACTATAATCCACTTCCGACACTACCATTGTTCACCTTTCCTCCTAAGCACAAATACTAAGGCTACAACATTCCTTCCTGATTTGCCCGACACTTTTCCACTCTTGAAGTTCTTCCTTAGCTTAACATACTATATCCTATGACCTAGTGAGTTCATAGCCTTCATGCATGACAACGCAATAGATAAAATCATTTACACATTTTATCATTTTAAATAAACAACATTTGAAACTATCTTGGGTGTACTCGACCCCATCACTCTTATAACTTCAATGCCCTGCACGACGATTCGAGAATCGCTTGCATGCATTTCGACCTTACTCTTACTCAATCAGAACGATGTTATTACGACAGTGATGTATTGAATGAAAATCTTTTCATATGACATAATTCTGCAAGAACTACCGACACAAGGTAAACCAGTATAAAACGTTTATAAAAGATTCATCATAAATCCTAACATAACCTCCAGCATGGTACTGCACTGTGCTTTGGATCACATAAGCATTCCGCGGTCGGGGCCCAAGCAGACTCCCCTCTCGCCTCTTTCGAAGCCTACGCAAACTCACTTCTACTCGAAATAGGAGGAAACGAGTTCCAACCTACCAGTCCGTCATACATATCCAAGGGATCATCAGGTCCCGAGGATCACTCTCTGATCCCACAGTGCAGACCGACTCCACAAAGCACATCATTCATTTCATAAAATATGCACTTTTAAATCCTTTAAATCATCATTCTCATTTCATCATACATAACAGGCTTTCTTAAGTAAAACACGTAGTTCGTGGAAAACATGCATGACAGTTACAAACAGTTTATGCTCGGGAATGAAATCATAATTAATTTACAACATTTAACACTCTGTGTTGTAAAAGGTGTTGGGAACTCATACTCAATTATATAACTTCATCATGTCAACTCTCATTTGGTTATAAAAGTTTTGCATTCAAACGTTTTCTTGACTTATCATGGAAAGAGTGGAATATTTTGCAAATCGCAAACCTCAAGACTTCATTGTACGATCTAAATGGATTTGTATTTTTCTTTAAACATACGCTTGCACACGCCGACTCATATCCGATCAAATTTGATATTTACACATTTACTTTACTTATGAAAAATCTCATGTACACATACACGAACTCAATGCATGAAACTCTACTTGCAATTGAAGGCTACTCACTCAAACAAGGTCGATCGCTTTACTCACACGACTTATCCTTGACACTCTACCTTTGACCAGTGGTCGCCCTCTCGGCTTTGCAACAACTTGCTATACATACATTCAACGGTCCACTTACTCAACCATTTCATACTACCTTCGTCTCGATCAAATCATCTCATATTATACCTCTACACGTTTTCAGTCCTCTACAGAAATCTCTCTTCACAGATCCTGCCACTGAACAACTCGACTAAAGGGTCAGAGCTCTAATCCTCTGCTCGCTCTTGATTTGACACTTCCAAGATCTCGACACTGTCCTTCCTTATCCTTACAACGGATCTGCCCCACGATCTCTAGAACTGGGACTCTCCAGAAACAGGAGTCTTACTCAAAATCAGTCATTCATCCTCTTCGAATCCACGAAGATCTACCTCTAGACGACTCATAACATTCTATACATCATTTCTTCTCTATGACGTATACATACATCACCTCATAAATGATTTCTCACGATACTTCCCCTACAATGGCTCTCACCCTACCCCTCAGGGATCTTACTGACATTCTAAAGTACTGGAACACGACATAAACACTAGCTTCTAACTACCACTTTGGAATAATAAGGCAGGTTAAGCACATACATGTACCTGTAAGTTCACAATTACACTGGCCAGGTGGAATCTCAAACTTACCTTACATGACAGTCCTCAGTACCCTATTAGTCATATCTCTATAATAGTGTCCTCCTAACGCATTTCCTGATTCTCAGTTGTGATTTCTACTCCCAAGTTTAAGTTTAGGCCCGCCCGGTCACCTAAATCCCTTAAACTATGGCTCTGATACCAATTGTAACAACCCAATCTAAATAAAGCATACTTAGCATTTATATTTAAATAATTACAAGACTGGGTCCACAAAGGTTTCATTTCATCTGTCAAAAAAACTTAGGTTGGCGGAAACAACCTATACACAACTGAGAAAAACTAATAACTAGAGTGCCGCTATGCTTCTTGACTCTTCTTGCTAAGCTCAGCCTATTTGCCCGAGCTCCTGGAAACCTGCTTACCTGAAAAGGTTTTAATTTGAAAATGCGAGGGTTAGACCATGAGGTCTAGTGAGTCCCTCTTAACAGTTATCAAAACATTAAAAAAAACAGTTTATCTCTTCAGCTTTAAACATTCATACTCAACACGTCCAAATCATATACGGACTAAAGTCCGCCTCCTCGTAATCTGACACCCTGAAACCACCCGAAGGTGACAACGAGTCAGCCTCATGCTGCCTTGTGGAGCCTCGCTCCTGGCATATAGGGACCTCCCTTCCCGCACGAGAGCTGGCGGAACTACTCTCCCGTCTTTGCTAGTTTACGTCTCCTCGATGTATGCATACATTCTACATAAAACTTTAAACAACTTTCATGCAATTAAAGCATAATAATAAAGCATGGCAATTCTCAACATTCATAACACATTTTGAAAACACTTTAAAAGCCACACATTTTAGTTTAGAAAACTCACCTGAGGCTCTTACTTCTCGTTCCTAAACCGTTCCAAACTTCCAAATCGACTTCCCTGAATAAACGGGCATAAAACAACAACTCAGCAAAAGTATCCAGACAACTCAGGTTTTTCGGACAACCCTACTTTTCCGGACGCTAAAGAGTCCGGACACCCACACTAATCCGGACGACAACTAATCCGGACAACACTCCTTTTCCGGGTAACTTCTACTCTCCGGACGATACCCCTTTCCGGACATCACGCTTTCCGGACAACACATCCTATTCGGACGTCTCCTATCCGGACAAATCCTATCCGGACAACTCCTATCCGGACACACACACATCCGGACAACTTCTATCCGGACACTTACCCGGAAACATTCATCTGATCGAAGTGTCCGGACGGCGCTGGACGAGTTTGGAGGCTGTAATCTCACGAAAATCCTCCAAATTAACACGATAGAGAGATAAAAGGTAACATGAACATTACATAACCAACTCTTATCAAATTCTTGCTATCCAAACACTATTAGATGATTTAATCTCTCTTTCAAGACCGAAAAGCACTTTCTTACAAAAACTCCCAATAAACAATCAAACACTCTCAAATCAGCAGAGAGTTTGTAAGAAGGATTACCTGACCAAATTACTAGCAGAAACGAAATCCAACACCACCTTCTCTTCTGAATCCACAGATTGGTGCCTCTCTTCTTCAAATGCCAAGAATATCAAAAACCCTTTCTCTCCTCTTTTCTCTTCAATAGCCGCCAACCACAACAAAATCAGGAGAAATATGACTCTCCTAGGGTTTTGTGCCCATTTTATACCTTACCCCCTAATAACAAAATACTCCCCTCAACTTCCATTTTATTAACTTTCCACCACAAGACTTGGAACCCTTCCTTTTTGGACACGGTTACTACAAGTATCGTGAGAGATCATTTATGATGTGATGTATGTATACATCGTAGAGACGGAATGTTGTTTGGAATGTTATGAGCCGTCTAGAGGTAGATCTTTGTGGGATTGAAGATGATGATTAATTTATTTTGAGTAAGACTCCCAGTTCTGGTGAGCCCCAGTTGTAGAAATCGTGGGGTAGATCAGTTGGGATGGTAAGAAGGATAGCGTCGAGATCTTGAAAGTGTCAATTCAGGAGCAAGTGGAAGATTAGGGTCCTGACTCTTTAGACGAGCTTGTCGGTGACAGGATCAATAAAGGGAAGATACCCGTGGTGGATTGAAATGGGTAGAGGTAGAATGTGAGATGAATTGGTCAAGACGAAAATAGTATGAAATAGTTGAGTAAGTGGATCGTTGAATGTATGTATAGCAAGTTGTTGCAAGACCGAGAGGGCGACCACTGGTTGAAGGTAGAGTGTCAATGATAAGTTGCGTGAGTAAAGCGATTGACCTTGTTTGAGTGAGTAGCCTTCAAATTGCAAGTAGAGTTTCATGCATTGAGTTCGTACATGTGTACATGAGATTTCTCATAAGTAAAGTAAATGTGTAAATATCAAATTTGATCGAATATGAGTCGGCGTGTGCAAGCGTATATTTAAAGAAAAGGCAATTCCATTTGCGTCGCATAATGAAATTTTGGAGCTTAGCAAGTTGCAAAATACTTCACACTTTTCATGATAAGTTAAATTGTTGCAAAAGTCAAGAAAACGTTGCCAGCAAAACTTTATAACCAAAATGAGTACTGAAATGGTGACGTCATATAAATGAATATGGGAGCCGACCGGTTTATTTCGTGTCAGTAATTTCTTTCAGAATTTTGTCGTATAAAAAGATTTTCATTCAAAATGTTACTGACGTAACGACGTCGTTTTGGTTGAGTAAGATTGCGTTTTTACCAAAAGGTTGCGTGCGAGCGAGTCTCGAGATCGTTGTGTAGAGCATCGGAGTTATGAGAGTGTTGGGGTCATGTGTACCCAAATTGTTTCCAAGTGATATTTCTTTAAAATGATAAAAGTGTGAAATGATTTATTTATCGCGTTGTCATGCATGAAGGCTATGAACTCACTAGGTCATAGAATACTACATTTTAAGCTAAGGAAGAACTACTAGAGTGGGGAGGTGTTGAACAAATCAGGGGAGAATGTTTGTAGTTTTGGTATTTGTATTCAAGGGAGGGGTGAGCAGTGGAAAAGTCGGAAGTGGACTTTAGTGTCGTTTGTATGAGGGTCTGTACCCTTGTGCGGTGACTGGAAATACAGTTGCCGAGGGACGGTTGTGTTCAGGGGAAGGATTAGAAGTCGTCAAGGTGTTGGTATTAGCAACTCGTTATGAGTAGTGTGATGAGGCAAAAATGAGATATCCTCGACGTCGAATAAGAGTCCTAAGGTGATATGGTGATATTGATGTTACATGAGTTAGTTTTGAAATGAGGGCGTCGAAAAATGAAGTTGTTTATGATATGTTGAAAGGACTAGGTTCAGTAAGGAAACCATATTAAAGAAAAGGTTAAGAAAGTATCATCAGGTTGACTATTAATGTTGAAGTCGGCAGCTGTGTAAGGTGGCTGAGGCCAAGGACTTGAACCAGAAGGTTGAGGGAGCACCCTGTAGGAGTGTTAAGATGGTGAAAGACTGCTGTTTCAGTTAAGCGTTTTACTCACGAGGTTTGGAGGGTTCATAAAGGATAAAGTATTTAGCACAAACGAAGTGAGTGTATAGATCATGTCGACCTGGGAGAGATTGTGCCCTGTCGATGTAATGGTTTGAAATTGCAAGAACTAGCGAGAAACGAATATGTTAGAGTTAATCAGAAACCCGTGTGTTGTGGTTCAACTAGAGTTGGGGGGGAGACAAAGTAGCGAGATAGGCTCGGTTATTTATGCGGGAGAACATGAGAGTAAGTTTGAGTTGTGAACGAATGACCAAGGGAGACATGGTCTGCAGCGAGATGTTATGAGTGGAGAATGTACGGTCGAGTAATGGCAGCAATTGCCTAGATAAATGTGCCAATCAGTGTTGTAGTAGTGTGACGTTAGGAAGAGGAAGCATCAGATAGGAGCCTTTTCGGGGGTCCGAATGTGGTGTACAATTGGTTAATCAAGTTGTTGAAGCACGTGGTTTGTAAGTTTGCGTTGTGATTTGGCCTGTGTCAGGATAGAATGTCCGAGCGGAAGTGAGTGATTACCCAAATAAGAAACCAAGTGTTTTTGATTGTGTGAGTTGCTAAGTAAGTATGTTGTTGAAATCTTTGGAAGTTTTAGAGAAGACGATGGATGAGTGAGTCTAAGAGGTGGTGTAGTAGATGCTAAATCTCTAAGGAATGTGAATTGTTTCCTTTTGTACGAAAGGATTAGTTCGAGTAGGTAACGATTGGAAATCAAGGAGCGTGTAGTGACTTCGATCACCGGTGTCATTTCGAGATAACTAGTTTGGATGCCTCAGGTTAGAATTTTGGTTATGTGTACTAATGAGAAAGTGCTATCAGCATGTGGAAAGATCGGAAGAGAGAGACAAGTGACGTTTGGTGGGCGATGCTCCATGTTAGCGTAGGGAGGCGAAGATAGTATGTCGGGACTAGCGGGTAGGATGGAAACAGTAAGCTTGGCAGTAACACCGAAAAGGTGGAGTAGTGTGTGTAGATTGTCATCGGTAAGTGTGCGAACTCCTGAAAAGAATATAGAGGAAGAGGATTTGGGCATGTCTTTGTGCGGGAAAGAAGTGGAAAAAGGGCAGTTGGATGAGTTGAGTTGGTAATGTTGTGAGAAACGTTCTAACGAACTGATCGTTCAGTGTAAGCTATTGAGAGCAGCAGGGTGCGATCATGGTTACTCCTCCTAGTTGAGTGGGGGTAACCGAAGTTATGTTATGTGACTGGACGCTTGTGGCAGCCAGTAAGAAGTTGATGAGCCTTCAGGATAAGTTCATTTCGGATAGGTGAGCACTCCAATAAGGAATTATAGAGGTTTCCTACTATTAGTCGCGTTAAGTGTGAAATGATGATGTGGTGAGAACGTACGAGTTAGTTGTCGAGCGGTAGCCGATGTGATTTGGGAAGGGAATATGATCTGCATAGACGTATGTCGGTTGGAAGAAGTGATCTAGAATTACATGTAACCCGAGGATGGAACTCTTAGGTGTGAGTTCGTCAGGAGGTGCAAGGGTGGCCTTGTGCCAAGTGGTCAGGAGAGTGATGGTTCCTGGTTTTAGAGTCTCGTTGTAGTGGCGGGGATTTTCCGCCAAGTTCCTTCTTTTAAGGAAGTAAAGGGGTATGAGAGACCGTAAGTAGACGTGTTGAGTAACCGTGAGTTCCGACGTGGGGACGGGAGCGAGCAAATGGAGGCGCGGGTGGCCTTGGATTCTTCTAGTGGTATTTAAGCGAGTATAGTATTCGGAGAGGTTGCAAGTAAATAGTGCAAGATGGCACGACATAGAAAAGTGGTGACTCGCCGAGGGCGGTCCCAATGTATGGCATACGGTTATGTTTCCCATCAGAATGGTTTGGGGTGACCGAGTAGAATTGAGCTGGTTGGATTGAAGAACATAAGGCTTTTGAGCCTTGAAGTTTGAGAGAAAGGTAAGGTGGACTGAGTCTGTGGATCCGTCGAAGTTATGAAATTTGAATAGATGGTGCGCGATCTTGAGGTACTCGATGAGATTTTGAGAAGAAATTTTTAGTGTGTTACACATCTCTTTTGTGGAGAGCCGATGTGGTTATTTCGTAGGAAGATGTTAGTATTGACGAGAAATTTATGTACGAAGAGGAACCAATGGAAATCGTAGGCAGTTAAGTACGAAAGACGAGGAACAAAGAGATTCGTTTAGTGAAGGCTCAGTGGAGGTATCATAAGGGACGAGAGGCAACGTGGGAAGTAGAATCAGATATGAAGTCCAGGTACCCTCATCTTCTTGAAAATGGAATTCCGGGGACGGAATTCTCTTGAGGGGGGAGTGTTGTAACGACCAGGACTATTTTTGAGAAGTTTTATGTCTTATGTTAAGTTTTAATAAAAGTGGAAGTTTAGGGGCTAGTTGGTAAATAAGAGATGGAGTATAAATGGGCACAAAACCCTAGGGGAACATTCTATTCCTGATTGTTGATCGTTGTTGACGGCTGAAGAAGAAAGAATATAGAGAAAGAACAAGAAGGAGAAATGGAGAAGGAAAGAAAGAGGAAGAAAGAGAGTTAGAGCAAGTGAGAAGAAAGATATTCCAGATTATTGGAGAGGAAAGAAAGGTGTTCTTCATTCTCAATCAAACAGGTAATCTCCTCTTTTCATCCATAATCTGTGGATTGTTGTTTAGATGTTTATCTTTTGGGGTTTTTGTTAAAAGTTGAGTTTGAAGTCAAGTGGGAGAGATTAAGCGTCAAATCGTGTATTTGCAGCTAAGGTTTCGGTATTAGTTGAGTTTAGTGATCTTAATATTGTTACCAATGTTTAATTCGTGGGATCTTAAGCTATTCTGTGATTTTCGATACAATAAGGGGTCAGGTCGGCGTCCGGAAAGTCTTCTGGACGTTCGGATACATTGAGCAGGTTGAATGTTTCCGGATGCGGAAACTGTCCGGATGAGAGGGGTATCCGGTAAGTGTTTGTCCGGTAAGTATAAGTGTCCGGTGAGTCTAGTGTTCGGTAAGTAGGAAGTACCCGAGACTTAGTGATGTCCGGAATGTTATGTCGTCCGAAAAGTGTGGTTGTCCGGGATATGGTGTCGTCCGGAAAGTGTGGTCGTCCGAAAAGGAGTTGTGTCCGGAAAGTTAAGTGATCAGCTTATGTTCTGTCTATTTATTCAGGAAAACCAATTGGGAGTCGGGAACAGATTAGAAAAGAGAAGTAAGTGCTTCAGGTGAGTTTTCTAACTAAAATGCGTGACTTTTAACGTGTTTTCTAAAACGAGTACATGATGAGAAATGCCATGTTTTATTCTTGTGCTTTTGATTGCATGAAAGTTGTTTACAGTTTTAAATGGGATGTATGCATACATTGTTTGAGATGTAAATTGGCCAAGTCGGGGGTGTGGCCCGCCAGCTCGTGTCCGGAGGTGTGAACCGTTTATGCCAGGGTAGTGTGGCCCTGTAAGGCAGCATGAGACTGACTCGTTGTCACCCTAGGGTGACTTCAGGGTGCCGATTTACGGGGCAGATCTAATCCGTGAATGAATTTATATGAACAGATTTGTGGATGATTTATATCGAAAATTATAAACTGTTTTTTTAAATGCTTTGATAACTGTTAAGAGGGACTCACTAGACCTCATGGTCTAACCCTCGCATTTTCAAATTAAAACCTTTTCAAGGAAACAGGTAATGAAAGGCTCTGGCAAGTAAGCAGGGCGGTTAGCGAGGAAGCTTGATAGTGTAGCGACACTATAGTTCAATTTAGAATTATTCTCAGTTGTGTAGGTTGTTCCGCCAACCAAATTTTGATGTTATGTAAGAAATTTTGGGACACGATTTTGGGATGTTTTAATTTTATGATTTGCATGTTTAAAATTGTTTGGGTTGTTATATATATATCGCACGTCGTTTAAAATTTGTAAAAACATATAATTTTAACATAATTATCATACTTTTTAATTATTTAAATGGAAAAGTAGATTAAAAATTCCACAAGTCATTGAACTATTTTTTGAATGAAAAAAACCATTAAACTTTCTCATTTTGAATGGTTAAATTTCTAAACAGTTAATTAAAAAAATAAATCATCGGGTTTTTAGAAATTGATTACTTACATAAGACAACTCAAAAAAAGTTATTTGTAACCGACTAGAAATGTTTTAAAGTAAAAAAAACTAAATCAATTTAATATTCTCAAACCTTACGCATTCAAACCACATGCAAACACCGATATCACTCCCCCTTCATACTCTTCGTCCGTCGATCATTGTCTGTTCTCCATATCGCCCATCACAATGTTGGCCCATACCATCAATCTCCCCATTTTTTATATGTTTATTATCTTTAAATTCTCCGTCTTTTGATTGATAAGAAATAGATCAAAGACAGGGTAATCGATGGCAGGAACCAACGACGTGATATGAAGAACGGATAAGGACAGGGTGACACGAAGTGGCGAGGGGGAGTGAAACCATTGTTTGCGAGGGGTTTGAATGACGTAAAATTTGGAGATGATAGAATTGATTTAGGATTCTTTTTACATTAAAATCTTTCTAGTCGGTTACATGTAATTTTGGTGTTAAAAATACGCAGGTATATATTTTGCAAAAGTTCGATGATTTATTTATTCAAAAAATAAGTTTAGGGACATAATCATTCTGTTAGTCCCAGATGGCTTAAACAATTATTGTAGAAGGGGGAGGGGGTTAAATACAATACACAAATTTTCACTTAATTAATTCTTTTATTGATATATCAAATCAAGAATTACACATAGAAAACTTAGATTGTTGCGGAAAGAACAGTTAAAACTATTATAACAATCTTCACAAAGTAAACTGAAAACAAAACAACTTTTAAAACACAAAGATTGAACGCTATAAAGTTCAAAGGGAGAGAAAGCCTTTTTGCACTGAAAAAATCTTCAGGAACGCGTAACCTTGCATGGAGAACTAGAGGTGGCCAAAAAATCGGGCCAGGCCGGGCTAGACTGGGCCGCGGGATGAACCGGGCCGAAACATTATTCCATATCCCGGGCTTTGGTCGGGCCCGGGCCGAGCTTGAGCATAAATATTCGAGCCCGCTTAGGCTTTTTATAAGGTTGGGCCCTAAACCGGGCCTTCACAAAAAAAATATTTTTAAAAACATTATAAATGTTATTCTAATTATCTAATATACTTAAAAATGTGTAATTGGGTCGCTCAAATATACTTAAAAATACGTTTTATTATAATTTGTTCGTTTGATTCATCACTGTCGGCCATTTTGAGCGAAAGATGGAAGAATTGAGAGATTGAGAAGTTGCGAAAAACGAACACGAGGTAGCGAGAAATCGAGAATTGTGAGCGAGAATTGTGTTTTTTGCGTTTTGTAACTTGGTATGTAACCCCATACACCAATTTTCCTATTTATAGTGTTGAGGAACCATTAAAAACCAAAAAATGTCACAAATCATCAAAAACGGTCATATAGTCGTTATATAACGGTCAGATTTTCAAATTCGAAAAACGGGTCTGGCCGGACCGGGCTTGGGTCCGGGCCGCAATCGGGCTTCGGGCCGGGGAAACTTCCAAATACCAGGCCCGGTTGGGCCCGGCGGGCCAAGGCCCGGGCTTTATTCGGGTTGGGCTTCAGTCTTCTAGCAGGTCGGGCCGGATCCGGACCTGTTTGGCCATCTCTATGGAGAACTCTCTCCTCTTTATATAGTGTTGGAAGCATTAAATGCTTGGGACACTTGTCATCTGGAGATTCAAGGGTAGGGGTTGACTCTGAAAGGTTGACAAGTCCCTTCCACACTTTTTCTCAGTACTAGGAAGAACAAGCATGCTTGATTGAGACATTATCTAAAACTGGAATAACGACAAATAGTTCCTTTTTTTCCTGACATTAGATATTGTCCCCTAATAAATGATCTTCATCTGCCAGCTTTCACAAAGAAGAATCTCACCGATTTTATCTTAAAATCGGTGAGATGATTGACCGAAAATATTGAGGAAATCGGCCACGATGTCACCGATTTTCTAAGAATAAAATCGGTGAAGAATATCTTAGTCTTTTGTTGAGAATTGTATCTTCACTTCCACAATAAGAAACTCTTCTGACTTGATTTCAGTTGGTCTTCGACTTCACCGAACGTTTGATATCTTAACTAAGTTATTACAAAGAACCAAAAAAAATATTCTAAGTGAGATTTCAAGGATAAAATCGGTGGGTCAATTTCAAATCTTTGGTGACCCAACACATTCAAAATAAGAAATTTCGGTGTCTTTTTCATTTAAAAAAAATAATCCAGGAACTTAATTATTCAAAAATAAGAAAGTTTTATATTTTTTTCATTCAAACAAAAAAAACTGTTTAGAGACGTTTGGAGTTTTTTGTGAACTTTTCCTTTAATTAAATAACAATTTTACCCCTAATAATAGTGATAATTTTTTCCACGGGATTATCTAAACGCACATTTATTAAATGACTTTTAAGACTTAGGGGTTGTTTGCTTTTTATAATTAAGCACTTATTTAGCACTTTTCACTTTTTCGGTCAGATGTATCTAAAATAAAAGTGTTTGTTTTTTCCCCTAATTCTGATCCACTTATCACTTATTTTCCACTGACCGAAAAAGTGATACCCTTGTCACTTATTTTCACTTTTTTCTCGTCTAAGCCATCTCCTCTCCATATCCACTATCGTAACTCAGGACTTCAACACAGACGGACTGCAATCCTCCATCGATCTCCATCTGCAAAACCTCCATCGATCTCCATCTGGGCAAAACCTCCATCGATCTCCATCTGCATGTTCTCCCTATCTCCTCCGATTGATGCTCAACCTTTCAAGAATCCTCCTTCATCCGGGCAAAACAGGTACGCTCTAAACTTTGCATAATAACGAGTGGTGTAAGATGTTTGTTCGTATTAGTTAAACGAGATGCAACAAACCTAAGTTTCACTTAGGTTTGGGGTGCCTCATCTTTCACATCTACACACTCAATTCTTTAGACCCTGTGCAAACCTCGGTTTTACCGAGGTTTGGGGTTGGCTTTTATTGGCAAACCTAGGCCACGAGCTAGGTTTGGGGTGCCCATTTTAGAAATTTTGGGATTTCTTTTGCTTGCTATGTAATGCCTTGCCCGTCCTTTTGATAACTGTAATAACTGCACAATGATTCGAGTCGCATCACCTACGACTTTACTTGCACATTGGGGACAATGTGTGGGTAAGGTTTGGGGTTGCCCAATCGGGCCCAAGTTATGCACGTAGATTTCCTGCATTTCTGAGTGTCTAGATCATAATAGCTAAATGTTTTCGTTTTGAATGATTGAGACCAACCATTGTGGGAAGAACCTTGTGATAGTGACGTGACCGTTAGGGAAGGACCGGGAAAGGACATGACTAGGGACATTAGTGGAGACCACCCGATTGTGAGTTTTGAGCCTAAAAGACGTTTTTCATTTCGAGGGATTTATACACTTAATTCACATACACTTTTTCGAATTCCTTGTCGTGAATGTAGAATGATCTCGCTACATTATTGCATTGAGTAGCAAAGACGAACATCGGGATATTAGGTAAAGGTATAGTAAACCATATCGTGTGGACCTTAAGATATGATTCCAGGCATTATGTGTTTTATTTTTAACCATCATTAGCTATCGTTTCCTTTCACCCTCCTTTGTGTGTATCCATAGCCCTTTTGCAGCCAAACACGCACCTTAATTCTGTCTAAACCCACCATTAAACCTTTAGCCAACCCTTATCCGAAAGTGTGTCAATTAGAGGCGGTAATGAACTACGAGAGATAGAGCAGAAGAGAAGAGAACAGGCCAGTCATGAGAATAAAATGGGTCAATGTAACCCAAGAAATATAAAGAGGACCAATGAAGTCAAAAAAAAAGTACAATTTGTTAGTGTTTACAGCAGCTGAATAAGAGAGTCAAAGCGACTCCAATAGTGACAAAGAGGGCCAAATGATAGAGGTTGAAGTAGAAAAGTTCAGAACTGCCAATGATTGACACGCCAAGGATTTTTGATCCTCTTACCCTTCGTTTCATAGCCTTAACCCTAGCCCCATTACAACCCTGTAAAGACCTGGATGATCTTTTGGAAGATGTGATTACGGTATACGACCACCTTTATCGATAGTCCCTGTCTTGCTACTTGATTCCTTCTGAGAGCAATTTTTTGGACATTTGTGCGTCTTTTTAGAGAGTAGTCATGTAATATTTTGCGTATTATTGTACATAACCTCCTTAAACATGACAACACGAGCGATAACCTAGGTTCGAGTGCAAAGAGAGTATCCCGTGAGGTAGGGTTGAGGCGAAATGTTTTCCCTAGCATGTTTGGACCTAATCTAACCTTAAGGTGATCGGAACAGTCACGAGTTCAACCCCCAATGAAAGGTCATAGATCGGACGAAATAAGAATGAGGCGAGAGTGAGATAGACATTAACGGGTATGGGAAATCACCGATGCATCACTTGGTACCGATTGGGAATTGTGCAGTTATTATTTCACTTATGTGTGCTTTAATTCTATTTTATCGCTAATTTGCTTGGGGACAAGCAACGCTCGGTTTGGGGTTGTTGATAACGCCACTTTTTGGCGTTATTTTCGGTTCTCAAACCTATGAGATTGGCTTGTGTTCAAGTAAAAATGCGTGTATTTTACGGTTTATCTAGTGAATTATGCAGGTTATCTAATAGGCAGCAATCATCGAGAAAAGAAGCTAAAAAGAGCCCAAAACGAGTGAAAACGAAGCCCAACGAAAGCCCAAGAGCCAAGCCCAAGACCCACGACCGAACCAGGACCCGAACCGCAAACCAAACGACGACCCACGCAGCCTCAGGGACACGCGCGACCTGCCACGCGACTTGCAATTCGCGCAGCAAGTCGCGTAAGGCTCTGTTTCGCGTTTTTCAGCTATTAAATCCGAATTTTCGGTCATTATTCAAAAAACGCAACTGACACACGACGGCCAGAGCAGTTCGGGGGCGATTTTCAGAGCCGAGTGACACCCGTTGGAGCGACAATAGAGGGAGGATCAGATACACGTTCATCACGCGAAGTAGAGACGAGCACGATAGAAGGGAGTAACCATTCCATTTACAGTTACCACGATTATCATGTTTACATACTTGTTTCCATCTTTTTCTATTGTGTTTGAATCCACCACTGACATGAACTAACCGGTTCATGTTGGGGGTTGGAATGAATGTGGTTTAAGCTTGTAAACAGATGACCTGAGACCTTTATCAGTTTTCCTATTTTAATGAATGAATGCAATTTGGTGTTTAATGCTTTTGTGAGATTAGCTACCTTACAATTATTTTATTGCTTTCAATTTATGTTTGAGAGAAGTAATTGAGAAATAGAATTAGGAATTGCATGTCTAAGGTAAGAAAGGATAGAGATACACCGAGTAAATCTTAGTCCCATTTGAATCTTAAGCTTAATGCGTTTTGAACCCTATATGTTGAGATCGAAAGATAAAACTTACGTTTTCAAAATAGAAATCACGGTTGCTTGAAAAAGAACCATGCTTTGCAAATAAAATCGTTGTAGCTTGAAAAAGAACAATGATTAGAGAAAAATTGGGTATTCATTGATAGGAATAACTGGTATTTTTTTTAAGTCTGATGTTCATATGTGAAAACCTAAGGATTTCCAACCCTCAACTGTTTTCTCTATCTGAATTCCAAAGCTGTTCATTGTCTGTCTTGTGTTTGATTTATTTTCTGCAATAGTAGTTTAATACCAACCTCTCAATTTTCGATAGTTCAGTTAATAGCAATTATAGTAATTGTGATATTTAGTTCCTAGTTCCCCATGATTCGATACTCGTACTTCTCTAAGTACTATTACTTGACTTCGACCCGTACACTTGCGGTAAGATTCTCGGGGTGTGAAAACCTCGTATCAAGTTTTTGGCGCCGTTGTCGGGGAACTAGTTGTAACTAATAGCACTACCAGCTATACGCGCTATTAGATTGAGCATTTTTATTTTTGTTATTTTACCTTATCACTTTCAGTTTTTGGATTACTGACTTTGCTTTCTTTCGTTTCAGGTACCACTTGGTTTATGCCAAGGACGACCCGAGGGAAAGATATTGAAGAATTCGATCCGGAGATTGAAAGAACCGCTCGTCGCCTACGTCAAGAGACCAAAGCTAAGCGACAATTACAAATGGGTGACGAGAGACCTGTCAACGAGAGACCATCGCGCAACGATCCTCCACCTCCTCCCGGAAGAGTTCCGATGCGGTCATTTGCCGATCCTAATGTGGCAGCCGCACGGATAGTCATCCAACCGCCCGCCACTGCAGCGAACTACTTCGAGATAAAGCCGAGCACCATCGTAATGGTGCAACAAAACCAATATGGAGGAGCACCGACCGAAGATCCTCATGCACACCTCCGTGCATTCGAGAGGATTTGCAGCACCTTCAAAATTAATGGGATGGAGGAGAACGCAATCAAACTAAGGTTATTCAGCTTTTCATTAAAGGGTCGAGCTGAAATTTGGATAGAAGGTTTACCGTCAGATCAGATCACTACCTGGGCACAATTGAAAGCCGCATTTCTTCAAAAATTCTTTCCACCGGGAAGAACTGCTCAATTGATGGCCGACATTACACACTTCGCGCAATGGGACCAAGAGACACTCTACGAGGCATGGGAGAGATACAAGGATATGTTGAAGAAATGTCCTCACCACGGGTTGCACGGATGGGTCATAATCCAGACATTCTATAGTGGGCTTCACCCGCAGTTTAAAAATGATATCACTGCCGCATCGGGTGGAGCATTAATGGATAAAACCTATGAAGAAGCATGCGAGCTGATCGAGAACTTGGCCGAACACAGTTTCTCCACTCCACGATCAGCCGTTAGACGAGTCGCGAGTGTTCAAGAGACGGACGAGCTGAAAGAGATAAAGGCTCAATTAGCCATGATCACGAACCATCTGAAGGGAGGCAATTCACAAGATCCCGAGCAAGTTCAATTCCTCCAAAACCGGAATCATCAGCCGAGGAACGACCCGTTCTCCAACACGTATAACGAAGGGTGGAAAAAGCACCCAAATTTCTCGTGGAGTCAACCCGGTCAACAGCCAAGTAATTTTTCTAACTCTTCTAATTGTTCTCATACTAATAGTGTGTACCGTCCTCCAGGTTTTAATCAAAGAAACGAAGGATCATCCAGAGAGAACAAGCAGGGACTCGAAGACATGATGATGAAGTTCATGTCGAAAATGGACAGCACGGTCGAGGGATTAGCAAGCACGATCAACACGGTGAAAGCCGCAACTGATCAAAATACAGCCTCAATCAAGATTCTCGAGAGGCAAGTGGGGCAGATTTCTGAAGCCTTACAAAACCGACCTCTCGGTACATTTCCAAGCATGGCTGAAAAGAGGAACCAAGAGAACTGCAATGCCATTTACCTAAGAAGTGGCAAGGAGCTGATCAAGGATCCTACAAGAGAACCGTCATCAAGGGAGACCGAGCCCGAAAAGCAAAATGTGGAAAAGTTGGATGATGAAGAAGAAGTGGTGATTGAAGAAAGCGGGAAGAAAGAGGTGTCACCACCGACCAAGCCGGAAATCCCACGAGTGCCTTACCCGAACAGACTAAAAAAGAATAAGGATGATGTTAATTTTTCCAAGTTTATTGATGTGTTTAAAAAGTTAACAATTAACATCCCTTTTGCAGATGCGTTGGCACAAATGCCCTCTTACATGAAATTCATGAAAGCGATCTTATCCAAAAAGAGGGCGATCGATCACCAGGCCACCGTTGCACTCACTGAAGAGTGCAACGCGATTTTTCAGAATAAGCTTCCCCCGAAGCTTAAAGATCCAGGGAGTTTCTCTATCCCTATTCAAATTGGGGATCTTTCTTTTAATAAAGTTTTATGTGATTTAGGGGCGAGTATTAATTTAATGCCTCTTTCTATTTTCAAGAAACTCGGATTGGGAGAAATAAGCCCAACGTACATGACGTTGAAGCTCGCTGATAGATCGATCAGATATCCTTATGGAGTGATAGAAGATGTGCTCGTCAAGGTCGGTAAGTTTTACTTTCCGGTAGACTTCGTAGTGATAGACATAGACGAAGACGAAGATGTCCCGTTGATATTGGGACGATCATTCCTAGCCACGAGCCGAGCCTTAATTGATGTGGAGGAAGGAGAGGTGACCTTCAGAGTTGGCGACGAGAAGGTGATGTTCAAAAGGTTTGAGAAAGTGCGAGTTGGAAGAGAAGAAGAAGCCGGAGCTGGTAAAGGAAGGCCAAAGGTGAAAGAGTACGCGAAGAACCGCAAGTGTGGGCGGTTCGAGTCTGCGGATACGGAGCCAAGTTGAAAGCCACACAGTCGTGCCACGACTTTAAATACGGCGTTGGGTGGGAGGCAACCCACCAAGGTTTGTTTCCTTTTATTATTTTTAGTTTGAGTGTGTTTTTATTTCCGAAAAAACCATAAAAATCGAAAAATCGAAAAATCAAAAATAGCTGGAACATGGACATACGCGGCTTATGCCGCGGTTTACATACCGCGTGTCAAACCGCGGGACTCCTCTGACTGTTGTGAAACAGTGGGTTACGCGGGATGTTACGCGGCTTGCAAGCCGCGCAGCAAACCGCGGGTGTCCCCTGTTCGTTTTTCGTGCAGTTTTTGTTTCCTTTCTTGTTTTGTGTGTTTCATCTTCCTGCATTTTGTCTTGTGCTTTGATTTCTTTTGTTTTGCATGTTCTCCCTATCTCCTCCGATTGATGCTCAACCTTTCAGGAATCCTCCTTCATCCGGGCAAAACAGGTACGCTCTAAACTTTGCATAATAACGAGTGGTGTAAGATGTTTGTTCGTATTAGTTAAACGAGATGCAACAAACCTAAGTTTCACTTAGGTTTGGGGTGCCTCATCTTTCACATCTACACACTCAATTCTTTAGACCCTGTGCAAACCTCGGTTTTACCGAGGTTTGGGGTTGGCTTTTATTGGCAAACCTAGGCCACGACCTAGGTTTGGGGTGCCCATTTTAGAAATTTTGGGATTTCTTTTGCTTGCTATGTAATGCCTTGCCCGTCCTTTTGATAACTGTAATAACTGCACAATGATTCGAGTCGCATCACCTACGACTTTACTTGCACATTGGGGACAATGTGTGGGTAAGGTTTGGGGTTGCCCAATCGGGCCCAAGTTATGCACGTAGAATTCCTGCACTTCTGAGTGTCTAGATCATAATAGCTAAATTTTTTCGTTTTGAATGATTGAGACCAATCATTGTGGGAAGAACCTTGTGATAGTGACGTGAACGTTAGGGAAGGATCGGGAAAGGACACGACTAGGGACATTAGTGGAGACCACCCGATTGTGAGTTTTGAGCCTAAAAGACGTTTTTCATTTCGAGGGATTTATACACTTAATTCACATACACTTTTTCGAATTCCTTGTCGTGAATGTAGAATGATCTCGCTACATTATTGCATTGAGTAGTAAAGACGAACATCGGGATATTAGGTAAAGGTATAGTAAACCATATCGTGTGGACCTTAAGATATGATTCCAGGCATTATGTGTTTTATTTTTAACCATCGTTAGCTATCGTTTCCTTTCACCCTCCTTTGTGTGTATCCATAGCCCTTTTGCAGCCAAACACGCACCTTAATTCTGTCTAAACCCACCATTAAACCTTTAGCCAACCCTTATCCGAAAGTGTGTCAATTAGAGGCGGTAATGAACTACGAGAGATAGAGCAGAAGAGAAGAGAACAGACCAGTCATGAGAATAAAATGGGTCAATGTAACCCAAGAAATATAAAGAGGACCAATGAAGTCAAAAAAAAAATTAAGTACAGTTTGTTAGTGTTTACAGGAGCTGAATAAGAGAGTCAAAGCGACTCCAATAGTGACAAAGAGGGCCAAATGATAGAGGTTAAAGTAGAAAAGTTCAGAACTGCCAATGATTGACACACCAAGGATTTTTGATCCTCTTACCCTTCGTTTCATAGCCTTAACCCTAGCCCCATTACAACCCTGTAAAGACCTGGATGATCTTTTGGAAGATGTGATTACGGTATACGACCACCTTTATCGATAGTCCCTGTCTTGCTACTTGATTCCTTCTGAGAGCAAAATTTTTGGACATTTGTGCGTCTTTCTAGAGAGTTGTCATGTAATATTTTGCGTATTATTGTACATAAACTCCTTAAACATGACAACACGAGCGATAACCTAGGTTCGAGTGCAAAGAGAGTATCCCGTGAGGTAGGGTTGAGGCGAAATGTTTTCCCTAGCATGTTTGGACCTAATCTAACCTTAAGGTGATCGGAACAGTCACGAGTTCAACCCCCAATGAAAGGTCATAGATCGGACGAAATAAGAATGAGGCGAGAGTGAGATAGACATTCACGGGTATGGGAAATCACGATGCATCACTTGGTACCGATTGGGAATTGTGCAGTTATTATTTCACTTATGTGTGCTTTAATTCTATTTTATCGCTAATTTGTTTGGGGACAAGCAACGCTCGGTTTGGGGTTGTTGATAACGCCACTTTTTGGCGTTATTTTCGGTTCTCAAACCTATGAGATTGGCATGTGTTCAAGTTAAAAGGCGTGTATTTTACGGTTTATCTAGTGAATTATGCAGGTTATCTAATAGGCAGCAATCATCGAGAAAAGAAGCTAAAAAGAGCCCAAAACGAGTGAAAACGAAGCCCAACGAAAGCCCAAGAGCCAAGCCCAAGACCCACGACCGAACCAGGACCCGAACCGCGAACCAAACGACGACCCACGCAGCCTCAGGGGCAGGCGCGACCTGCCACGCGACTTGCAAGTCGCGTAAGGCTCTGTTTCGCGTTTTTCAGCTATTAAATCCGAATTTTAGGTCATTATTCAAAAAACGCACCTGACACACGACGGCCAGAGCAGTTCCGGGGGCGATTTTCAGAGCCGAGTGACACCCGTTAGAGCGACGATAGATGGAGGATCATATACACATTCATCACGCGAAGTAGAGACGAGCACGATAGAAGGGAGTAACCATTCCATTTACAGTTACCACGATTATCATGTTTACATACTTGTTTCCATCTTTTTCTATTGTGTTTGAATCCACCACCGACATGAACTAACCGGTTCATGTTGGGGGCTGGAATGAATGTGGTTTAAGCTTGTAAACAGATGACCTGAGACCTTTATCAGTTTTCCTATTTTAATGAATGAATGCAATTTGGTGTTTAATGCTTTTGTGAGATTAGCTACCTTACAATTGTTTTATTGCTTTCAATTTATGTTCGAGAGAAGTAATTGAGAAATAGAATTAGGAATTGCATGTCTAAGGTAAGAAAGGATAGAGATACACCGAGTAAATCTTAGTCCCGTTTGAATCTTAAGCTTAATGCGTTTTGAACCCTATATGTTGAGATCGAAAGATAAAACTTACGTTTTCAAAATAGAAATCACGGTTGCTTGAAAAAGAACCATGCTTTGCAAATAAAATTGTTGTAGCTTGAAAAAGAACAATGATTAGATAAAGATTGGGTATTCATTGATAGGAATAACTGGTATTTGTTTTAAGTCTGATGTTCATATGTGAAAACCTAAGGATTTCCAACCCTCAACTGTTTTCTCTATCTGAATTCCAAAGTTGTTCATTGTCTGTCTTGTGTTTGATTTATTTTCTGCAATAGTAGTTTAATACCAACCTCTCAATTTTCGATAGTTCAGTTAATAGCAATTATAGTAATTGTGATATTTAGTTCCTAGTTCCCCGTGATTCGATACTCGTACTTCTCTAAGTACTATTACTTGACTTCGACCCCTACACTTGCGGTAAGATTCTCGGGGTGTGAAAACCTCGTATCAGGCAACTTTGAGGATTTTTGGTCGCCGTTGATATGTAAGTATTGTCGTCGATGTGGTTTTTGAATGAAGGCAACCCAGACCTGAGTACATCTCCTTCATGCCATCTGAAGCACAGTCGTCGCCGCCAGGAAGCACAGTCGTCGCCGCCGTGTAAGTACACCGTTTCCAACCCCATCGAGTTGATTCCAGATCGTCCTTCATCCCTAAATCGATTTTGAAATTAAAAGAAATTGTGTTCTTGAAGGTGAATATATAGAAAAAGGGAGAACAGAAAATTGTTGGGGATGAGGGAACTAAAACGTGAAGGGATAGAAGTATGAGAACAAATTTCTTCGATTTCTGTGATGTAGGTATTTGTGTGGTTTTGAAGTATGAGAGCAACTTAAAACGTGAAGGGATAGGGATGAGGGAATTAAAACGTCCTTGGTTTTTGATTTCTGTCGATGTATGTATTTTTGTGGTTTTGAAGAAGAATCTGATAATATGAAGAAGAACTTGGGAACTTAGGATCTGGAGGGTTTTGATTTTTGTGGTTTTGTGTTGAATGAGAACTTGAGATAAGGTTTATCAGTTTATTGTATTTCAATTTGATAAATGGTTTCTTGTTGATGTAGAAGTTTAATACAAACCGTCTATGTAACAGTCATCTGTGTTTTTTAGGTTATTTCAAACTTCAGACACTTATCAGTTTACAAAAAACAAACAGTCTTATTATTTCAGATTTCAGACTTCAGCACCACCACTTAAAAATCAAGACTGTAATTAGACTTCAGACTTCAACATCTCTTAAAAAACAAACGCCACCTTACTTTTCATATTATTAATATATGACTTGTTGGTGATATAATTATAAACAAAAGATTGTGTGAGGAGTTGAATTTACGTGAGAAACATATTAAATGGATTTTAACTAGGTATGGGAATGAAACGCGCCCTAATGGAACCTGTGTACCCACTCCTGATGAGGATGAGATTCCCCGCAAAACCAAGGAACGGGGATGGGGATGGGGATGGGGACGGGGATCCCCGAAAGTTAAAACCGGGGATGGGTACGGGTAACGTGGTCCCCACCCCACCCCGTCCCCGAATATTAATTATATTATATATGTTTATTATTAATTATACTATTTATACATGATTAGATTCAATATCTTTTAGATTAAGAAATATTATTTTGACATTTCTTCTTATATACATTTCTTTGAGTTGTTTATTATTTTTAGATAAAAAAACGTTGAAAGACGATAATGTTTGATCAAACGATTACGTATGCTGCTACAACTTTGTTCACATATGTATAGTTGATACTCTATAAAACCAAATTTTGAAAATATGTGAACACGTGGGCATTCTTTCGGGATCGTGGGGTTCATCGCAGGAAAAATGGATATTTTTACAAAACCAAAGAGATTTTGGGTATTTCTGCAAACAGTTTTTGAACTTGGAGTATTTTAATTAACTTCCCTTTAATTTATGAATGAGTAAATTACATTTTTCGTCCCTGTGGTTTGTTGAAAATTTCTATATTCGTCCCTGGTCTTCATTAATTACATTGATGGTCATTATGGTTTGCATTTTATTTCTTTTTCATCCCTAGTCCTAACATCAATTAACTGAGTCTCTTAATTCAGGGGCATAATAGTCGTTTTATCATATCCTTTTACTTTTGAGCTAAAATCAAATAAAACATTATTATTATTATTATTATTATTTATTTATATTATCATTATTAATTCTTTCTCTCTCTCCCCCCTTGCTTCTTTCTCTGCTAAAACCCAAACCCTACACAGTGATAGATCATGGGCATCTCCACCTTATTCTCATTTTCTAATTTCACCTGCTACATCCATGGTTTAAAAAAGTAAACCCAAAGAAAGCTACTTAAAATCAAAACCCACTTTTCTTTTGGTTTAAGAAAAAATCATAGAAAAAAACGAAGCTTCTTTAGATCCTAGGTTCTCTCTTTAAAAATCAAAACCCACTTCATCTCTCTCTCTCTCTCTATCTCTGTCTCTCTCACACACAATAACACAATCTAGGTGGGCAGAATCTTGAAATTTGGTGTGCGAAATTTGTTGTTGCTAAATGTTAACATGTATACATAAAGTAGTTGTAAACAATCATCAAACCCAACTCATATCAGTTACTAGAGTTGCAGGTATCGGGTTACTAAACCCGTTGTTTTGAAGGTACAACACCTTTAAGCTACTACCGGTTGTACCTTGACAGATTCCAGAAGGGATACCACCGGAAATATTATTAGAACTCACGTCTAAAGTCTCCAAATTCGTCAACTTCGAGAAAGATTCCGGCAAGTAACCGATGAAATTGTTGAAAACCAACACCAATGTCTTCATACTCTTCACTTATAAGAGGGTTTCGATTGGTAGCTTACAAGAGAAATTATTTCGAGAGATATCAAGTAGTTGTTAAGAAGAACATGATTGTAAGCCACCGGGGGACATCGCCGAAAAAGTTGTTGCTGGAGATATTCAGTTCTACCAGCGTTGAGCACAGATTGAGGAAGTGTGAAGGAATCCCGCCTTGGAAATGACTGGTGGAAAGATAAAGAAACTTGAGGTTGCCATTTACCGGAAAAAATGGTATCTCGCCAGCTAACTGGTTCATGTGTTATCTCGCCGGTTTCAAGTTGTTTTTTATTTCTCTATTGTTTACAACTAGTTTACAGCTACCGATGTTTGTTGTAGTTGTTGGGAGAGTGATGAAAGAGGTTGTGATAGTGAGATGGTAGGAGAGGAAGAGATCGGAACGGGAGATGTTGAGTTCATTTGTTTGTTTGAGTGGTCAGATAAGAGTAGAAGATGAATGTGAGTCATCACCAGCGATAGACAACAGAGAAAGGGAGTATGGTGGTGGATCAATTAATACGTAAAAGATAAAATAATAATAAGATAATAATATATTTGTCTGAATTTAAATGAAAAGTAAAAGGAAATAATAAAAAGACTATTATGCCCTTGAGTTAAGAGACTCAAATAACTACTGTTAGGCCGTCCGTACCCGGCTCGGGATGGACTCGGGGATGGCTTCGGGGTCAGCGGGGTTGGGCTACGGGCTCAGCGGGGTTGGCGGGGCGGGGATGAATCCGGGGATGGGATCCCGGATCATCCCGAAGGTTTTTAAAAAAAAAAATTTTAATTAAATTTTTAATAATATAACCGTTGAACGGCTCTTTCTAAATAAAAAAAAAATTATTTTTCTCAATTTAATCCCACTATATATTTAACCCTCAACCTCTTATTTATCACACCTCTCAACCTCTTATTTCTCACACCTCTTATTTCTCACACCTCTCAACCTCTTATTTTTCACACTCTCAAATTCTCTCAATCTCACACCTCTCAAACTCTCTCAAATTCTCTCAACCTCTTATTTTTCACACCTCTCTCATCATGAATCCAAACAGAACACCTACATCCCGTCGTATATAAATAATTAAATGTATAAATAAAAGAATTAAAATAAATGAGGTGGCAAAAGGGTTTGAGGGAATGGGGTACGGGTGTTTAGGGATCGTGAGGGATGGAGTGAGGGATGGAAGAAAAGCTGATGTGGCGCTGATGTAGAGTGGAATCTTTGAAAGATAGAAGGGATGGGGTACTGATGGCCTTAGGACCAAGGACGAAAAAGGAAATAAAATGGAAACCATAGTGACCACCAGTGTAATAAATGAAGACCAGGGACGAAAATAAAAAAATTCAACAAACCAGAGGGACTAAAAACGTAATTTACTCTTTATGAATTAAAACTAAATTTATAGGCAATTATTTTAGAATAAAAAAATATTTATATTTTTTTTTGGGAAGTGTGTGTCGGCCAGGTTTGGGGTTATCTTAAAGCCGGTAAGAAGACCAACGTATCGGGCGTGCCGACTCGACAACAATCGATTACACACTTGTCATTCTCCCAAATGCGTGATCTCCTTCAACTCTTCTCCTTCCATAAATACATAATCAAATCATTCTTCCCCAAATTCACGTTCACCAATCATGGAACCCCCCGCCGCCGCCGGCGCAGCCTGTTCATCCAACGTAAAGGCGGAGATCATTCACCACCATACTCAAACTCAAACTCAAAACGCTAAAACCTATAGAGGAATTAGGATGAGAAAGTGGGGAAAGTGGGTCGCCGAGATTCGTGAACCCAACAAACGTTCACGTATCTGGCTTGGTTCCTACTCCTCCCCCGTCGCCGCCGCACGTGCCTACGACACCGCCGTGTTTTACCTCCGTGGCCCTACAGCTCGTCTCAACTTCCCTGATTCAATCGGAGACGACGGCGATTTACATGATCTTTCCTCCGCCTCCATCCGAAAGAAGGCGACGGAGGTCGGAGCTAAAGTAGACGCTCTCCAGAACCAAAACGGTGGAATCAACCACCACCACCACTCGCCGGCGACTGAAAGCCATTCGGGTCGGGTATGTTTAAACACGGACTTAAACGAGTACCCGAGTCCAGAATCTTCCGACGAAAATTAACGGTGAGGGATTATTTGTTTATATGTGGATTGACGGCGTTAATTTCGGAGGGTCAGAGTCGTCTTTTTCTTTTTAAAATATAATTTTGGTGGGTTGGGTTGGGTACTTGGGTGTAGCGTATGTAGACGGAGAGATTAAAATCCGAAGGGAGTTTAATATGGTTTAATTATGGAAATATTGTTTTTTCTTTTTCTTTTTAATTATGGAAATAAAAAGAAAATTCAGAAAATAATATTGTGGTTTAAGTAATTTTTGTTATAATTTGGTCCTTTATTCGAGATTAATTAACCAAAAAGATATCATCAATATAATTTTATTTATATTGATAGGCAAGTTACGCCCCCACATTATGGAATATGGATAACCAAAAATACTGTTTTGCCATATGAAAGTTATAATCAGTAAAATATCAAAAATAGAAGAGAAACGATATATTGATATATATAGATATTCTTTTATAAACCATTCTAATCGTGTCGATTTCACTGGGTAAATTAATGAAATTGTTTTATGAAATTATTTATTTTGATGAAATTGTTTCGTATCATTCATTTATTGATGAAATTGTTTCGTAAGAATGAAAAAAATACATGAAACTACATAAAAAACACAAATATATGAAACAATTTCATTAATAAATGAATGATATGAAACAATTTTATCAAAATTTTATAAAAAAATTTCATTAATTTAACCAATAAAATCGACACGATTACGATAAAATAAGAGTCCCGGATACTATATATATGTGTGTGTATATATATATATGTATATTGTATGATTGCACTTTAAAAATTATTTTCATGTTAATGGGCAATTATTTTAATGCTATATTATGTTGTAACTGAATTTGATTTATATAACTCACAATCTTTAGTTTTATTCACGTGAGGGTATCTCCATAATCTTTAGTTTTTATTCATCTGGAATATCTGTTCTTTATTTATTTTAAAGAATTTATTAAAAATGTCACTTAGGCCTTGTTTGTTTTCCTCATTTCAGCTCTTATTTTACACTTTTATCTAAATCGGTAAGATGTTTTGGAATTCAGAGTGTTTGTTTTGTTTTAGTTTTAAGAGGGTCTTAAGTCTAAATGAAAAAGTGAAGCCCTCACCTCTAATTCGCTTAGAGGTACCCCTCGTTCAGATTAACGCCTCCATCCTCACAATTATCTCGTCTTGACCTCTCCACCGACTTCATCCTCTCCATCGACTCCATCAAGGCTGCTTTCAATCGATCAGGTACTCCCTGGTTATCTGTTTATCCTCTCCATCGGCTTGTTCTCTGTTTCTCGACTCCATCAATGAGAGTATTTGGACATCTTTAAGACCCACTTGTTTCCAATCGATCATCTTTAAAACCTGCTGGTTTCTCAACTTTCCCTACTTCTTGCTGTGATAAAGAGACACGACAACACAGTAGCTCCACAACTTCAATTTTTTTTTTTGGGTTTTGTTCCATTAACTGTATTATAACCAGCTTCTTGCTGTTGCTTTTTGTTTTTCTGTTTTGCAAGATGAAGCCCTGAATTTTGGGCGGTGTTGGAGAAGGGTAGTGGGTAATGGGCATAAGTTGAAGAAGGAGAAATAAACAAGAGATAAGAAGGGTAGTGGGTAGTGTGGGTAATGGGTTTCAGGAAGAAATTGGTCAAATACCAACCACTTTACTAGTGTTTACACTTTACAGCCTACAATTCTAGCTTTTTAATAACTCAAATATGGATGAGTTATGGTGGATTTAAAGATGTTAATTTGATTGACGAAGCAAACTTTTGGTCATTCAGATTTTAGACGTTTTATCATTTATAAAAACAAACAGTCTTGATAATTCAGATTTCAGACTTCAGCACCATCTCTTAAAAATCAGAAGTGAAATCAGATAGATTTCAAACTTCAGCGTCTCTTAAAAAACGAACGTCACCTTATATTCTCAGATATACAAAATCTTGATGTTAAAAGTTTACCAAAAAAAATATATTCTATTTTATTAGTATACAAATTGAATTTCCAAAATATAGAATTTAGAGATAAATGTAATTATATTTAAAGAAAAATGTTGTCATCAAGACATCAATCATATACCTTTTAAAGTTATAATTCCAAACTAATGCAAATAGGTAAACATGATGTATTGTAAGCGGGACAAGTGTCTCCACATATATCGTTCAATTGTTTTGGATCATTCAAATCTTTCTTTATTTGTATTTGTATTTGTTATCTTTGATTGATTGGTGGGTCAAGGATCAAAATTGAAAGAAAATTGTGACATCTACAATCTCCATAAATTATAACGTATATTCTAGTAAATATTGGTAATAAATAAGACCATCCATACATCTGCAAGACCATCTTTTTTTTCTAAAGTGCCACATCACCTTTGCAATAACACCTTCCACACACATGCAAGACCAAACTTCTTTCTAAACTAATAAATTATAATATAAACATATTAATAGTTAATGTTTAAACAAACAAAAAAATTAATTAAATTAAAAAATGTTTTTGTTTAATATATTTACTTTGTGAAAGGTCTTTCTAATTTAGCAAGATGATGGTTGTTTTGCAAGTCACATGACATATGTCATCTTACAAGAGCTCTTGCAAGACTTGTATGGATGCTCCAATATAATGTTGGATTTAAGATTATATTCCTAAATCAACCTTTGGATTCATCTCTCTTTTAATATCCACCTCATGAACAGGTTTTATATATACGTACAAATTATTAGTTATTAAATAATTACTAGAAATATTAAAACATCAAGTCGCTTTGGCCGAGTGGTTAAGGCGTGTGCCTGCTAAGTACATGGGGTTTCCCCGCGAGAGTTCGAATCTCTCAGGCGACGTTTTTCATTTTTCTTATCTTTTAGCATGCATGTTTAGTCCCTTAGCTTTTAGTTATAAAACATTCCAGCCCCTATACATGATTTGTTTTCCTTCAACAATTGGTGATATTTTCCTAATTAAAATGAATGGCAAAACATACTAACAAGTCGTTTTCATAACGCTTACCGAATGTCATAAACCTTACCGGGCGAGGTTGACTATGACCAATAATCTTTCATGATAAATTATATAGCAAAACCGATAATCTTACCTAGTAAATGAAGAATAAAACTCACATGGTAAGCAGTTATCGGGTAAAAAACACTTACCATCAATTCATTTGATGGCCGAGAATGCTCATGAGGGTAATGATTCTTGTCAATCGGTTGCTCGATAAGCATTTGGTAAACGGTCGTTAAGAAAGTATAAATAACTTTACCTTCTACTACAAGCGAAACTCACTAAAGGATTGTTCAGTTCGTTCTCTATTAATATCTGTATGAATAAAGTTGTTTGTACCGATAACATTGTTTGTATGATAACAGATAAGTTGTTATGTTGTTGTGCTGAATAAACAATGTCAATGATGTATTATATTAGACAACTATAGTGTTTGTTCCTTTAATTTGTCAAATACAATAAAAAATAAAAGCTTCAACAATAACAAAGGATCACCAAATGAAGAAACTAGAACCCAATAACGATCTCACCATTTTTCAAATGCAAGAACCCAATAGCAAATAAACAAGATTTCATAGAGGAGGAGCAACTATTTACAAGAAAAGAACATAAAGGGAGAAACCTAGGAAAAAAATCAAAAGAAAAAAAAATCCATCCCCACCATTTCTATCTTTTGACGGTGAATAAATGTAAAAAAAAAACTTAACACCTCCATTGCTTGATTTGTTTTTTTTGATGTTGTGTAAATGAAACAATCCAACTAATGCATGTATTGTTTCTTTTTTGAGGTTGTGTAAATGAAAACACGAAGGGAAATAGAGAAAGAAGACGGATCGATTCCCCCCATTTCTTGAGAAAAACAAAGCATACAGAAGAAGAATCGACATAGAACCTAAAACAAAGAGGGCACAATTGTCGATCGATTCACAAGAGGAGCTAATCCATGGAGGGAAGTAAAGAGATTTGGAGGAAAAAAGAGATGGAGACGAGAAAGGGAATGGGACATAATGGAGGGGAGGAGTAAAGAGGAAAGCGCAAAAGGGGAATAAATAGGTTGAATAAAGGGTTGAGCCTAAGTAACATAAATTTTCCAACTCACCGATTCAGCCATGGGCTGACCGAATAAGCCGTTACCAAACACTTGAATATGATTGTGCGAATGAGTCATATCCACCCTACACCCCATTAAGCCGCAAACGAACAACCCCCAACTGAAAAACAAACGCGACATTCAAAAGATCACACATCAAGATTTATTATAGGCAGATAAATTATAATAGATTATAAAAAGCGGAAATAAATAGAAAGACCAATTTGAATTAGAAAATCAATTGATACGATAAACAAATCAAATAATGAGTTTTAGAATTTTAATAGAGAAAGGAATCAAATCTTAAGATTGTACTAACTTTTTTTTGGATAAACATCTGTAAAATGCTTTGATCAAGTAGTAAACCTTTGGGTCTCCATCATTGCTAAACAATGGCATGTCCAGAAACTTAGGTGATCGGGAGTAGTAGAGATATAAAAAAAATCCGAAACCATAACTCATCCGAATCAAAACGGTTTCGAGTTATTTGTTTTGTCGGTTAAATGGTTTGGTTAACCAAATATGGTATGTTTCAACTTCGATTTTTTTTAACATATCAGTTACTTTATATGATTTCATTCTATATGAATTGGTTTGAGGACATATAAAATAGGTCAATCGATTTATCTTTATACTAAAAGAAACAAGACACAAAGATATATTTAACAAAACCATCAACCAATATTAGTTATCTGATGAAAAAGTTATCTACATTATCTCTTACACGATAAATATTAGTTATTTGATGAAAAAGTTACAAATACTTAATAAATATCCTTTTAATAAGTTTTGATCGGTTTATTTTTAGTCCAGATTCAGTTATTATAGGTGTTAGTTTGGAATTTGGATTCAAATATAAAAAATAGAAGACCAGGCCTGAACAGAACATAGCCCAGATCGGTTTATCGTTGTGTTACGCGAAACACTGGATCACACCACCATTGACAAGTCATCCCTACCGTTCACGGATATGCCATCTAAGATCTAGACGTAACCGCACCGTCATGATCTCATCATAAGATGGAAATCAACGGTGGTGATCATCCCACCCATACACTCTTAAACTAGGGTTTTCTCTTTCGTATATATAAGGTTCCAACAACCCTCATCGGCTGTGCAGTGCAGTTTTTTCTGCCCTCCCAAAAAAAGAAACAATTTCTCTCTCTCTATCTCTCTATACTGTTTTGATCTCTAGATTTATCTATTCATCGTCGTCGACGCATATCTCCGTTAACGGATCTCCGGCGATACTATCTTTTTTTTTGCCATTTTTCGGAAAATCCCTAAAAGGTTTGAATTTCAGAGTGTGGTTGAGTTGTTAGGGTTTGATTCGGTTAAATTTAATTATCAATAAGAAAGAGAAAGAAAAGAGAAAAAATGGCGCAGATTCAGGTTCAACCTCCTACGGTATCTGGACCGAATGGTGTGGCGGCAACGGCTAATGTTGGTGGCGTTGCTGCTACGGCTGCTGTTGGCGCCGCAGCGGCAGCGGCAGCGGTGGTGGCCGGTGGAAATCAGTCGTTTGTGACGACGTCGCTTTATGTTGGGGATCTTGAGCTTAATGTTACTGATTCGCAGCTGTACGATCTGTTTAACCAAGTTGGACAGGTTGTGTCTGTTAGGGTTTGTAGGGATTTGAGCACGCGGCGATCCCTTGGTTATGGTTATGTTAACTACAGCAACCCTAATGATGGTCAGTCTGTAACTGCATTTTTGAATTTGTTGTTTTTTTGTTGAGATTGGTGCATTTGTGAATTGCATACTTTTCTGTTCAGATTGGTACATTTGAGAATTTCATATTTTTTCTGTTCAGATTGGTACATTTTGTTTTTATTGTTATGGGTTACTGTAGTTTTTTATGCATTCGTTGTTAGTACTTATATTTAATTCACTACGGTGTATGGATTTGGATTTTTTTGCACAATAAACAGAATTGGGACATATTATTATCTTTACCTTACTGTATGTGATAAAAAGCTGGAATTTGTTGATTATTACCTTAAAACAGTGGTGCATTTTGCTCTCTTATCTCTTATCCGGAGTAGACGACACGCCTGCCTAAATCCCTAACCCCACTCTGGGGTGGTGGGATCAGGGATGTAATGGGCTTATTTGTCTTTGTTAGTGGTGCATTGTTATTGTTTGAGTGAAGCTCAATTGGTGAAATTGTACTATATCTCTCTATTTTTTTGGTTATGTGATATTTTGAACTGTATATCCGTGGGCTTATTGGAGTTTGAAACTGCTATAAAATTTGTTTTGAATTGTTTAGACTGAATGAGCTTAAATCCCAAATATGGCACTCAAAAAGGCTGCTCCCTTAAAAGGACTTTCTGCATAATACCATTTTGTAGTACACGATCGGCTATTGATGTTTTACTTCAACTTGTATTGCAGCTGCAAGGGCCATTGATGTACTGAACTTTACTGCTGTAAATGGAAAGGCAATTCGCATAATGTATTCTCATAGGGACCCAAGCATTCGTAAAAGTGGAACTGCAAATATATTTATTAAGGTATATAATTATTTGCTTTATGCTCTCTTACTGTATATATTATGACCCTCATATATGCAGCAAAGTAGTTTGAATTACATTTGCGCCGTCGTTTTTGTCTTGATTTCATTGATTCAATTATACTAAAACATATGTATCCACAAATGAGTTTTATTCATTCTGTCCCTTTTATTGTTGCAGTATATGTGTTTTGATGCTGTCTATTATATTCTAGCAGACAATTAATTGGGTACTTTTGTTGTTGTTTAGCCGTTGACTTTGACTTAAATACCGGTCATCTATATTTATAGCAGTTTTCTTTAATGTCCGCGTTGAATTTTACTTTCACGGTTTCTATTGGTAATGGATGCATCCCGATAGAGTTTATTTGAGATTCTTATTATATGTATATTTTGTTTTCATATTTGAGTTTATTTATAATTGTGTTTATCTTTTTCTTCTTTATTTGCAGAACTTGGATAAGTCGATAGACAACAAAGCCTTGCACGACACATTTTCTAGCTTTGGCAATATCCTCTCCTGCAAGATAGCGACTGATGCTACAGGGCAGTCAAAGGGATATGGTTTTGTGCAGTTTGATACTGAAGAAGCTGCTCAAACTGCCATTGATAAACTAAATGGTATGCTGTTGAATGACAAACAAGTCTATGTTGGTCATTTTCTTCGTAAGCAAGAGAGGGACTCCTCATTGAGCAGGACAAAGTTCAACAATGTGTATGTAAAAAACCTCTCTGAGTCCACTACTGATGATGATCTGAAAAAGACATTTGGTGAATATGGAACAATCACGAGTGCTGTTGTCATGAGAGACGGTGATGGGAAATCCAAGTGCTTTGGATTCGTTAACTTTGAGAATACAGATGATGCGGCTAATGCTGTTGAGGCTTTAAACGGGAAGAAATTCGATGAGAAGGAGTGGTATGTTGGGAAGGCTCAGAAGAAATCAGAAAGAGAGCTTGAACTGAAGAGTCGTTTTGAGCAGACTGCAAAGGAAGCAGTAGATAAGTTTCAAGGTGTTAACTTGTATGTCAAGAATTTGGATGACACTATCGATGATGATAAGCTTAAGGAACTTTTCTCTGAGTATGGTACAATCACTTCATGCAAGGTTTGCTTCCAATTTCAACTGTTGTAAAATCTATTTCTTTAGAATTGCAACAATCATTTTTGGCATGCAATTAGGAAATTAAAGTTCTTTGTGGAATCCTTGATAGCTTAATTTTTGTTAAATAATAAAGAAAATTCTATACCGTACATAATGGATGTATTTACAATAAAGGTTGCAACGAAATGTTATATGTTTTCACGTATTCATGCCACAATAGTGTTGTGTAATTTCATGTGATGAAAGAAAAAAAATATCTTACATCTATTTGTGATATCTTTCATCTGATTTTTTATATCGAGTTTGCTTCTTTACGTGGTAAGATTTAACTTTAGATTTTTCTGTTAATAGGTTATGCGTGACCCTAGTGGGATCAGTAGAGGTTCCGGATTTGTTGCCTTTTCGTCTTCCGAAGAGGCTTCTCGAGCTGTAAGAGACATGGTTGAATATATTTATAGCATGCTAGCGGAGAACTAACATAGTTTGTGGTTTTTTTAACATTTACAGCTTTCCGAGATGAACGGGAAGATGATTGTTAGCAAACCACTTTATGTTGCACTTGCACAGCGGAAGGAAGAGAGAAGGGCTAGGTTGCAGGTAATGATCTTTGCAAATGTCTCAACTTGCTTCGTTTAGAACAAAATAGAATTGAACTTATCGAGGTTTTAAAGTACGGAAACGTGAGGCGAGGCATTAGTCTCTAGGTACCCACTTCACTTATGCTAGTAAGTGTCAATGATCATGTTTGCCATTCAGACAATTGTCTCTCTATAGGTGCTGTAGATTATAAGTGTTTGAATGAAGTGAACATTCATAGTTGACTGTGCTTTGTGAAGGGTTAACCTCTATATATGTTTAATATAGATTCCGTAATTGCCTGTTCAATGTTGTGCATAAAAAAGTGGGGTTTTCAACTTTCAAAGTATTTTTAATGCAATCTGATACTTTAGCAAGATAATCTCCCAAGGTTTCTTGTTTTAAAGATGCACATGTAGTTGCTTTTAGCTGAGTTGATGTAGGTCTATTAGTTTATTAAATCATTGATGATGAAGGAATGATCTTTGCAAATTATCTATAATGAAATGGTGTTTTAAAATGGATACTTTGTTACGACCTTCAGGCACAGTTTTCACAAATGAGGCCAGTTGCAATGGCACCATCAATAATGGCTCCTCGTATGCCCATGTATCCTCCTGGTGCTCCAGGTATGGGCCAGCAGCTATTCTATGGCCAAGCTCCTCCGGCTATGATTCCTCCCCAGGTACTACTTTTTACCTCATATTTTTCGATTGTTTAGTAGCTGTAATTAAATTCAAGATTTCTGATTTGGCTGGTTTGTTGTTAGGCTGGATTTGGTTACCAGCAGCAGCTTGTCCCTGGAATGAGGCCAGGTGGGGGACCAATGCCAAACTTCTTTGTTCCTGTTGTCCAACAAGGCCAGCAGGGGCAACGTCTTGGTGGTGGCAGGCGTGGAACTGGCCCTGTTCAACAAAACCAGCAGCCTGTTCCAATGATGCAGCAACAGGTATATTTATTGAGTTTAATACTTTGTGGTTATGGTATTCTATTTATGACATAAGGTGAGGATTGGTGGTGTGTGTGTTCAGATGGTGCCTAGAGGAGGAAGAATGTACCGTTATCCAGGTAGGAATGTGGGAGATGGAAATATGGGAGGTGGTGGTGGAATGCTACCAGTGCCTTACGACATGGGTGGTGGCATGCTTCCACGAGGAGATGCTGCTGCTGGTGGTATGCAACAGCCAATGCCTATTACAGCATTGGCTTCTGCACTTGCCAATGCAGCACCTGATCAGCAAAGGACGGTAAGCACACAACAACATTCATTCCTTTCAATTGTTCTTGTTGTTATTTAATCTATTCATTCATTCATTAATGAATAATGAATGTTGTTTTGTTTTATTTGTTCAGATGCTGGGTGAGAATCTGTACCCGTTGGTAGATCAGCTGGAGCATGAGCATGCGGCTAAGGTGACTGGGATGCTTCTGGAGATGGACCAGACTGAGGTGTTGCATTTGCTGGAGTCACCAGATGCATTGAAGGCAAAGGTTGCAGAGGCAATGGAGGTGCTGAGGAATGTGCAGCAACAAGCAGCGGCTAACACCCCTGCCGCTCAGCTTGCTTCCCTTTCTCTTAACGAGAATCTTGTTTCTTGAGGTATTTTTAGATGGTAGATGATGATGAGTTTGTTTTTGATTTTGATTTTAAAAAAAACATCATGAGGATGCCTTGGTATTGCTTTTGATGTGTGGTTTTGTTTAATTATTAATTCAACTGCTGCTGGATTTTGTTTTTCTAATGTCGTTATTTATAAATTCTGTTTCAGAATAGACAACATAACATAGGCCCATGTGCTTGTGTTTGTGGTTGCATTGCATTGCATGTAGGATAAACTTTTAGAAATTGGTCACCTACATATTTTAACTTAAAAAAGCTATCTTTAATCCGCTAGTAAGATAAAATCAATTAGTTTTACCGTTTCCAAACTCTATACCATTTTGCTTGCACCCATGTTATTGTTCCGACTATTGTCATCTCTCACTGTCCCATCGTCATTTGCTTTCTATCTATGGAGAGCTGAAAGAAAAGAAAAAGTTAGAAAAGGGGAGATCGATTGTAGGGGTTAATGACAACAATGAGCGACATGGAGACTGAATGACGATGAGGCAACAAGGGGGTGGTGTCGTTGGATGCAAGAGCTTTGAATGGCTTAAAGTCTGAGAAAGACAAAATTGATTTACTTCTTTTAACTTTAAAACATTCTTAGCCGGATACATATTGTTTTTTTGGGTTAAAAAAGTAACCAACATCTTCTTCTTGTTTATTTTGTGTACTAGTTTTAGCCGCTCTACTTGCTCTTAATTTTCCACTTAGTGATTCTTATTCTTTTGACAGGTTTTCAAGGTTGCTTATGATATCAATTTTTTTTTGCATTTTTTGTTTCTCAAGCTAGGGTCTTAAGTATTACTACCCCTTTTGGATAGTTAGAGGGTCCAAATCCTATTCTTGTTTTATGTAATTTAGGGGGTTTATTTTGGTGGAAAATTGTCCAAAGTATCCAATTGCTCGGTATGTATTTAGCCAAATTCCACCTTTAAATGATGTTTTAAGTTTTTTGGTTGATGTTCGCTTGACTTTTTTGATTTTTAGTTGATTTTGAGAGAATGTTTCGATTTTTTGGTTGATTTTAATAGATTTTTTTTATTGATTTTGAGACAAATTTGGGTATTTTGTTTGATATCGAAGAAATATTTCAGTTCCCTTAGGGTGCGTTTGGTATGCTGTTGATCCAAACCCTCAGTGATTTGATAATGACCCTCTCTTATATACTTAGTGAAAATTGTAAGTAAACAATATGTATCAGAGTTTCACTATCGCTGATAAGTACTAAGATCTTACAGTACCGCTGATAGGAACTCTCGCTCTTTAAATTAAACATTCAGCGAACACTGTTCACCATTAATGCTCTGAGTCTGTTCAGTCATTATGATGATCGCTGATAAGTTAGTTGTTTACTTATGATCCCTGAAGACAAGTTTCACGTCAACAAAGGTTCTACGCTGAAGTCGAAGATCAAGCTCAAGAACCAGCGACAAGTCTCCTAATGAACTGATGCGGATCAGCGAAGACTCAGATTTGTCCACTCAATGTGAAGTATCAAGTACAAGACTTCAGCTATCGCTGAACTCTATCATTCGCTGATATGAAATGACAGATCGCTGAATCAACGAAAGCTGATCATGAAATCCTCCGTACAAAGTACTTTTGTCTTATCCACCCTTGCACGACTCCGTACGAAATGTCAGAAAAGAACCTCCGAATATCTGAAATCGTACAACCACTCTGATACTACACTGTTCATCCATGCGGCTACTAAGGTTGTCAACCAAGGTCAATGACATGCAACCAACCAGCTGATGACACGTGTAAAGTATATACTGACTTGCATTAAATGCATGCAGTATATAAAGAGATGAACTCACTTCATTTGAAGTAACTTGCTAACTCTGGACAAGTTCAAATCTCTTATCTCAAGATAGGTTATTATTAGTAATTTCCTTATCTCTCTTAGTGCAAGAAACCTTAGTGTTCCAACTTGTTTAGATTTAGGTTTATCCTTAATCTTGTTTCCGCAACAAGCTGTAAATTGTTAATGATTTATCAATAAACAATTTAGAAAAGTAAAATCTGTGTGTTTGTATTCAACCCCCCCCCTTCTACAAACTTGTATAGGCCTTCGGGACCAACAAGTGGTATTAGAGCGGATTTGTTTAATCTCATAAACAAGATCTAATCTAAGATATTTCTCTTCCTTGTTATTATCTGAAAATGGCCACCAACACAAACACAAATTATATAGACAATGGTTCTCTTGCAAAACCCCCTAGATTTTCCAGAGACAACTTCAACTTATGGAAAAATAGGATGACACTCTTCTTAGAAGGTGTAGACCCTACTATGCCTTACTATCTTGAAAACGGCCCATACATCCCTGTAACAATTGATCCTTCAGTTCCAGCCACTGCAAATAGACCTGCTATTCCAGAAAGGCTGATTCCTAAGGAAATACACATGTGGACCGACGAAGATAAGAAGAAAGTGGCTATAGATACAAAAGCCAGATCCATACTATCCATGGCCCTTCCTGACGAAGTCTACCATTCCGTCATGAATCTGAAAACATCAAAAGCCATGTGGGACACAATATGTGTTCAGTATGAAGGAACGTCTGAAGTCCAGGACTCAAGAAAGATCAACCTGGTAAGACAAAACGAAAGCTTCATTTCTGGTAAGAATGAAACTCTCTCTGAAGTTCACCAACGTTTTAATTGTTTAATTATAGATCTGAAAACTGTTGGTAAGGAATATTCTAACTTTGAGGTGCTGACAAAGTTTCTAGAATGTTACCTGAAAGTTGGGACAATTATTCTATGTGTCTCAAGCTGTCAAAGGATCTAAAATCAATGACCCTTGCTACCTTATATGGCACGTTGCTGAATCATGAGCAATCAAGACATCTTAAGAAGAATCTTGTAAAAGATTCCAAAAGCACCCCTGTTGCTTTAATCTCAGATGAACCTTCTACTCAGCGACCCTCGGTCACTATCACTGAGTTAGAAAGTAACTCTGAAAGGTCATCGGATTCTGACTCCTCAGATGATAATGAATCTTTGGCTCTCCTAACTAAAAAGTTCAGGAGATTTGCCAAGAAGAAAATGTTTAGAAAGAACAAACCTCTTTCCATAACTGACAAGCCTAAATCATCAGTTTTTGTTGATAAGGCTACTGCTACTTGTTTTAACTGCGAAAAAATAGGACATTTTGCTAACGAGTGCAGGTCTAAGAAAGTTTCTAGACCCTCAGCTTTTACAAAGAAATCCTTTGTTCCAAGGAATAAAGATGACAAATACTCAAAGCTGAAAGAAAAATATGCGAAGCTGAAAAGCTTTAAGAAGAAAGGCAAAGGCCTGATGGCTGACTATGATTGGGCTGCTTCTGATGAAGAAGCATCATCATCTGACTCTGAAGATGATGAAGCAAATCTATGTCTCATGGCCAAGATTGAAGAAGAGGAAGAAAGTTCAGACATTCCCTCCACTTCAACATCTGCTATTCAGGTATCACCTTCTTTCTTTACCAATATTGCAAATATTGATGAAGCTGATAGTCTCCGTAAGATCGATCTCTTGACTAGAAGTTTATACGAAGCCATGAACGGCAAAACTGTGGTTGAAAACCAAAACCTTGATCTCGCTGAAAAGCTTAAAAACTGCCACCTTCAAATAGAAAAGCTTTCTAAAATTGAAAAAGATTTTAAAGATCAAGTATATTTAAATCAGCTAGTCAAAATCGAACGAGCAGAAGCTATCGCTGCATTAAAAGCTGAAAAAGCTACTGTTGAAGGATGGTGTAATTCTTCAACAAAGATCACTGAGATAATAAAGTCTCAAATTCCACTGAGTGATAAACGTGGTTTGGGTTACAAATATGAAACTTCAAAACCAACCACTGAGCGTTCAATGCTTAAATTTGGAACGTTCGTATCCTCAGTCGCTGATACTTCATCTTCTCAGTGCTCCTCGTCCATTACACCAATCCCTGAGGAAACTCCTACCTCCTCAAAAGGCAAGGAGAAAATGGTTTATTCAAAATCTACCTCTGTCTCTAAAGACAAAGGTAAAGGAATTGTTATTTATCAAAATCCTCAGAAGGGTACTTTAGTACCAAAGCTGAATGCTTCTAAAGCTTCAATGACCCATCCCTCTGGATCAAGGAAGCTGATCTCTGAATCTATTCAGCGATCTACTCCTAGACTCAGAGTGGATGTCCTTGTTAAGAAATCTGAAGAACTAAATGTTCGTCCCATTTCTAAAGCAAATAGCTTACTTGGTGCTGGTACTTCTAATTCTAAATTAAAAGCTCAGCATACAAATGGTCCTAGAACTACTTTTAGCTATAGGAAATGTTATCACTGTGGACTCACTGATCATATTGCTAGTAAGTGCCCCACAACCACCAAAGCTGAAAAGATAGCTAAGGTGAAGATTGCCCCCAAGGCAAAGAAGACCAACCCTGGTGCAAATCAGGTCAAGGTGAATTCTACCACTGAGGTTAAGAAATTAACCAAAGTGAAGAAAAACAAAGTTGAATCTTCAAATGCTGCGAAGACTGCTGAACCTTCCATTCCAACTACTTCCACTGACAAACGTGTATACATGGTTAAGTGGGTACCCAAGAAAAACTAATCTTCCTTTGTATTGCAGGTTAAGAAGGGTATCTGGTATCTCGATAGCGGATGCTCTAGACACATGACTGGTAAGAAAAGCCTGCTCGCTGAATACAAGGAAGAGAAAGGTCCCTCTGTGACTTTCGGTGGAAATGGAAAAGGACATACCCGAGGGTATGGTGTACTTTCAAATGGTACAACCTCCTTCAGAAGAGTCGCATATGTTGAAGGGCTGAAGCATAATCTTCTAAGCATCAGTCAGCTTTGCAACATGGATAACAAAGTAATCTTTACTAAGGAATCCTGCTTTGTCTCTGACAAAAAGGAGAAGATAGCTCTCAGCGGTTATCGTTTGGAAAATGTTTATGTAATAAACATGGACTCAACAACCACTAAGAACTCCTGTTTCTTCTCAAAGGCCTCATCTGATGTCAACTGGCTATGGCATAAGAGGCTATCTCATCTAAATTTCAAGACACTGAACACTCTTTCTTCAAAAGAGTTAGTCACTGGTTTACCTCAGCATTCATACGCCAAAGAGTCCTTATGTTCAGCGTGTGAAAAAAGGAAGCAGACCAAAGCAAGCTTTAAATCAAAGCAAGTTTCTTCAGTGTCATCTCCTCTACAACTACTCCATATGGATTTGTTTGGCTCTGTTAACAAACAATCCATCGCTGGAAAGAAATATACGCTGGTCATAGTTGATGAATTCTCTCGCTTCACTTGGGTAATGTTTCTCCGTTCTAAGAGTGACACCCCTGAAGAACTCATCACCTTTGTTCGGAAGATGGAAACCCTGAACAATCTGACCGTTCGCTCAATAAGGAGTGATCATGGAACTGAATTCAAAAACAGTTCTCTTGATTCCTTATTTGAGAGTAAGGGTATTTCTCACAACTTTTCTTCAGTGAGAACACCGCAACAAAATGGAGTCGCTGAAAGAAGAAATAGAACAATTATTGAAGCTGCACGTTCAATGCTCAGCGATTCTCACCTACCTACTCAGTTTTGGGCAGAAGCTGTCAACACTGCTTGTTTTACGCAAAACAGGTCGCTGATAGTCAAAAGATTCAATAAAACAGCCTATGAACTTTTTCATGGGAGAAAGCCCTCAATCAGCTTTCTTCACATCTTTGGATGTCAGAGTTTCATACTGAACAATAGAGATGCTCTTGGAAAGTTTGATCCTAAGGCTGATGATGGAATCTTTCTTGGATACTCCTCAGTTTCCAAAGCCTTCAGAGTCTTCAATCGAAGAAGAAAAACTGTAGAAGAAACTATTCACGTCACGTTTGACGAATCCCGTTCAGCGAACTCTAAACCGAACGCTGATACAGAAGAACTGAATCAATGGATGTTTTCTCTTCTTGGTGATTCAGAAGATTTTCCCACTCCTCATGCTCATCCAGTAGAAGATGATAGTCCCACTATCATTCCAAACATGCAGAATAGTGAAGTTGAAACGTCATGGGTCTCAGCTGTTCCTATAAACACTATACCTGCAGTTGATCCAAATGTCTCAGACATTCCATCTACTTCTCAGCAATCAGTGAATATAATGACAACTGCATCAATTCCTCTCTTGGCTGATACTCCCGACGTCGTTGAAGCTTCATCTTCAGCTCCTCAAGTTCAAGTTGAGTCAGCGTCTCACGCTCCGGCTCAACGATGGACTATAAATCACCCAATTGATCAAATTCTTGGTGATCCAAACGCTAGGATTCAGACTCGACGAAGTGCAGGTAATATTTGTTTATTTGTAAATTTTATTTCACTAACTGAACCAAAGAAAGTAGATGATGCCCTCAAAGATCCAAACTGGGTCAGCGCCATGCAAGAAGAGCTGACTGAATTAGAAAGAAACAAAGTTTGGAAACTTGTTCGAAGACCAACTGACAAAACTGTGATAGGCACTAAATGGGTCTATCGAAACAAGTTGGACGAACATGGTACTGTAACCCGCAACAAAGCTCGTCTTGTTGCTCAGGGATACAGACAAGAGGAAGGCATAGATTATGACGAAACATTTGCTCCTGTAGCAAGACTTGAATCCATTCGTCTATTCTTAGCATATGCTGTACACAAAAACTTTAAAGTACATCAGATGGATGTTAAGTCAGCGTTTCTGAATGGAAAGCTGAATGAAGAAGTGTATGTGGAACAACCTCCAGGATTCTCAGATCCTAAGCATCCAGATTATGTTTATAAACTGGATAAGGCACTTTATGGCTTGAAGCAAGCTCCACGTGCATGGTATGACACTCTTTCCACTTATCTCCATATTGAAAAATTTGAGCGAGGTAAGATTGACAAAACTCTATTTTTTAGAAAAGTGAAAGGTCATATCATTCTAGTTCAAATATATGTTGATGACATTATATTTGGTTCTACTAACCCTGAGCTTTGTACTCGTTTCGCTGATAGAGAGAAAGATGAGTATAAAATGAGCATGATGGGTGAACTAACATATTTCCTTGGTCTTCAGATTAAGCAAACTGAAAAAGGAACTTTTATAAATCAGGGAAAATATGTCAAAGATATGCTGAAGAAATTCGACTTAACTGAAAGTTCAGCTATGAAAACCCCTATGGCACCACCGCTGACACTTGATAAGGACACAAAGGGTGTTCCTGTCAATGTCACGCTGTACCGTGGGATGATCGGCTCACTATTGTATCTTACAGCTAGCCGACCCGATATTATGTTTGCAACATGCTTGTGTGCACGATATCAAGCTGAACCTAAGATATCTCATATGAAAGCTGTAAAGCGAATCTTTCGATATCTTAAGGGTACAACGAATCTAGGTCTTTGGTATCCCAAAGACTCAGGATTCGATCTAACTGCATATTCAGATAGTGATTTTGCAGGTTGCAAAATGGATAGGAAAAGCACCACAGGAGGATGTCAGCTCCTGGATGGAAAGCTGGTAAGTTGGACAAGTAAGAAGCAAAACTCAGTGTCCACTTCCACAGCTGAAGCTGAATATGTAGCCGCTGGAAGCTGTTGCTCTCAGGTCTTGTGGATGAGAAATCAGCTACTAGACTATGATCTTCAGCTCTCTAAAATTCCAATCTATTGCGACAGCACAAGTGCCATCGCTATAGCAAACAATCCAGTACTACATTCAAAGACCAAACATATAGAAATCAGATATCATTTTATCAGAGATCATGTGATGAATGGTGATATAGAACTTCATTTTATCCCAACTGATTATCAGTTAGCTGACTTATTTACCAAACCTCTTGATGAGACAAGATTCAACTTTCTCATCAGCGAGCTTGGAATGCTGAACTTTGAAGGATAAAATCTTCAGCGGTTCACATTAATCAGCGAAAGGATAAAATCAACTTGTATAACTCATTCTATCATCTTCTCTCTGAATAAACTTGATTCACTGATATCAAGGTATGTTCTCTCTCTGACAATCGCATGAAAATGCAAGATTTCAAAACAAAATGCATCGCTGAATATCTCTTCCTTAACAGCGATATTTTTTAAATTTCTTAAAACCTTCACTGAATATTTTCATTCAGTACTTCATGTTTTCAAAAGTATCTCTGAGTTTTTCAAAACCTCAGAGACAACCAAGAATATGAAAGGACAGTTGTGACGTCATTGCAACGGATAAACCCCGACACGTTTTCTCTTCCTGACACACGTTTGCACGTCTCGTTCATACTTCCAATCAAATGCAAACACGTGTCCGTGTCATGATGAAAATCTTTTCCCGCTCAAGATTTTCTCTTTCTAAAATCTCTATATAAACAAATTCTTTGTTTATATTTTTCTTTTACGCGATCAATCTTCCTCCGCAAGAAAGAATTCACTGTTGCATTTGTGATTTCAAAAACTTCAAGAACTGTTCATCATCTTCTTCATCAAACATCAAGGTTAATATGTTCTTATTTATTACCGAATGCGTATAACTTGTTTCCGATCTTCTCTTTGTTTTAACAAGATCAAACAAAAGAACTTCGTAAAATGAAATCATTTTCTTTCGTGGTTTTATGAACACAACCATTTCATGGTTGTTCTTCAAGTTTAAATGCAAAATCTTAAACTTGTTCTTCATTCGTTTCCAGAATCTATTTCTTCATAGAAAACTGGAAACAAGATTTTTTTTGGGTTTGAAATTTTTCGTTTTCAAAAACATGAAAAACCCTAATCTTCATTAAGACATTTGTGTCTGAATGAAATGGATAAAATTCGAAACATCTTATTGGAAATTTCTTTCCACAATAAGATTATTCTTATTTGTTAACATCTTGGGTTGAACTGATAATACAGAAATGGCCTCGTCTGACATTCCTACTACCGCTGAGAACATCTCCACTGACTCTGAGGAAGTGGAAATCCTCAAGGCTCCACAAGTCAAGTTTGAACTTGACAAACTGGATTGGACTAAGGTGAACAACCTCTCTGCGCTTATCGAGTTTCCTCCTCGAAAGCAAGTCACACATCTAGATGATGCTGTGAAATTTCTGAAGAATTGCTGCATCTCCACAGCCCTGACCATAACACCTCCTGCACATCAGCTTTTGCTCTCACAATTCTGGTACTCAGCGAGACACACTCAATTACCTTCAGCCAAAGACCCCTCCAAAATAATAAATTGCATCCTCTGCGATATCGAATATGGCACCATAAAGATCACCCCAACCATTATTCGCAAAGCTCTAAGCCTTCCCATCGCCACCAAGGAAAACCCTTTTGTTCCCCTCCCTGACCCCAAGAAAAACTCAGACAGGGAAGCCATCATTGCATTCTTCGATGCAATGGGCTATGTATGGGAAATAGGCAGAGACATGAAGCCCGAGAAGAAGCTGACGATCATCAAGAAATCGAAAATGCCCAGCGAGATGAATTTCATCTTCGCTCATCTGATAAGCTGCATGACTGCAAAGAGTGGCACCTCCGACCAAGCCGCTAAACCTCAGCAAGCAATGGGTTATGCACTGCTGAAAGGTCTCAACATAGACTGGGCATCGATCATCTATGATGACCTGGTTCTACGAGTGGACACCGTCGCTGACAGACCTCCATGGGTTCCTTACCCACGTTTCATCAGCGCCATCTTCCAATGTGGCCTGAAGGAAACCTACCCAACTGATGGTGACCTGAAACTTTCTCAGGTCGGTCCAAAGATACTCGACTTTAAACCAACCGTAAATGAGGTACGTCTTTCTACACTCTTAACTCTTCTTAACCCTCATACTTCTTCTACTTCTGCAGCTCCTTCAGCGGACAAACCCACCGCTGATACCCCAGCTGCTACCTCTATTCCTCTTAAAAGGAAACATTCTTCTACCCCACTTGATTCTAAAAGGATCAAGAAAACAAAGGAGCAACCCCAGCAATCTCATGCTGAAGACTCCTCAGCTCTTTCTGCAGTGCTGAAGGAACGTTCAGTGGTACGCTTTGCCACACCTGAACAAGCCATCCCTTCAATCCAAATCTCAGCGTCTCCAAACGTTGAGATTACAGACTTGGAAACTTCCCATCCTCCCTCAGTCTCTCAAAAGACTGATGAAGTGATTCTCAGCGATTCCAACGCTGAACTCAGAACCCAACCTCCAATCTTATCCTTCGCTTCTCCCTCCACTCATTTGGTCTCTCCTCCAGTTATCACTGGAGATGCCATCATTTCTACGGAAGCTAAAGCTGATAATCCAGAAATGATGAAGACAGGACCTACAGGACAATCCATGGGCACGTTCGAAGACGACATGGAACTTTACTCAGGCACCCGTGACTTTGATGAGTTCACCAATCCTCCTGCAGGTAATCAACAACCCATAAACACTGTGACTAAACCCCAAACTTCTGAGCTTTCCTTTGTTCACAAGTTCTTATCTGTTACAGGTCCTAACTTGGGAGACATCAACGCCTCTCTGAAGTCCGTGGACACAAAGCTGACAGGTCTCACCACCACTCTCTCCAACAACTCTTCAGCTGTAACAAACGCTGGAGAGAATCTTCAAAAGCTGACAACGGTGGTAGAGAAGAAAGCTTCCACAGATGACTTAAAGCAAGTTGATAAGACTCTCAGCGACTTCGCAAAGGTGCTCGCTGACATCTACACGGACTACACCTCTCTCAAAAATTCAGTTTCATCCATGTCCAGCGAGGTAACAACGCTGAAGACATCGGTTGGAACACTAGAGGGAGATATATCTGTTGTGAAGACAAATGTCAACACTCTGACGACTGACTTAAGCTCTGTAAAGACTGACGTTGGTTCGATGAAGACTATGATCGAACAAATGTTGCACAAGGCAAATGCTCCTGCTCCTGCCCCTACCCCCGTCCCTGAAACTGAAAACTTCACAGCGGCGGATCGCAAAGAGCTGGAAAAGATCAATCCTGCTATTTCTGGCCTTGAAGACAGATTAGCAAAGATTGAAGTTTGTATAGGTCTCTCTGGCCAAAAAGACAGAGAACCTACCAACGCTGCTGAATCTACCCATTCCTCCCCCAGTCATCATGAAAAAGAGGGGGAGAAGAGCGCTGAAAACCCTTTCAAGAGCGCTGAAGACCTTTCCCATGATGAATCTATCAGGAGAGAGAAGAACGAAGACCTCACCTTCACTGAAGAGGGTGAGAAGACTATTGAAGCTGAAGCAGCCGCTGGACCTCATGGAGATGAACACCCTGAGGGAACCGAGAAGCTCGCCTCTGTATCTGAGGGGGAGAAGCTCGAAGAAGACGCTGAAGAATCCGAAGCAGAAGATGATGAAGCCGTCGACATCCCTGATAATGAACCATCTTCTTCTCCAAAGAATGATGATGATGATGACGAAGATGACGATGACTTCTTTATCGTCAAACCTGCTCAAAAGATCAAAGCTCTTAAGGGAATCTCGATAAATGAACCTTCAGGGGAGCGGACAAAGACAAAGCCCTCAGCCTCTGGAGCTGAGAAAGGCAAAGGCAAAAGCGTCGCTGAAGATGACAATCTGATGATCTTGCTTGAAAAGCCGGTTTGTCAGGTACACTAATCATCTCTCACTACATCCCTCCTCTATCATACACTATCAGTTCCTTTACCCAAGCCTATACACTTGAACCAATTCTCTCTATCTGATTCTACCCAAGTTCTTACTTGTAAGATCGTTGTGTTTCAGCTAGTCCTCTCCCCTGTTTGAGGATATCGCTGAAGGCTCCACAACTGCGACTTCACCAATAATACCAGCTGCCGCTGAAGAAATAATCCCAGTCTTGGATTTGATCTCTGAGACTGATGAACCTGAAGAACAGACTCTCTCACACAGACGCAGACCTTCCTTAGCTCCTCAAAAGCTAAGTGAAGAGGATTAGAAAAGAAGAGAGGAAATAATAAAGCGATTCGAGGATCAGCGAATCAATTTAAGGCATGATCAACTGCCTTCAGTTCCTCCAAAGTTCAGAATTTCAAAAGCTGAATACAAGGAACACCTCAGAGCTGAACGCCTCATCGCTGAAAGAAAGGAAGCTGAAGAAAAAGACAGAGAATACGCCATCAAGGTTACTCAAGAATCTGTCAAAGACCCCAAGCTGAAACGTGTTCCCATTCAAGTTCAACGTAGACTTTGGGAAGAAGCCCAGAAGATCGTGGAAAAGAAAACTGAAGTTTCTCAGACCACCCTGATCTGGTGTAAAGAGAAAATTCACTTCAGATATCGTCCAGCAAAGATCAACAAGGTATTCATCTCTGGAAGAACCTCTATCAGAGTACCTATTGTTGACATCAAACTTTTCAGAGAAGATGGTCAAACTGAAACCTTTCGCGCTGACACTGTAAAAAGGTATGGTCTCTCTGAATGGCTGGAGATGAGGTTAGCTATCCAAAAATCACAATCTAAGTACAAGGATCATTTCGAAAAGCTGATAATCAGACAGATCGATTTGATATCTTCTTGTGTGGACATTCCTCCTCTTCCTGATCTTAAGCTGAAAAGAAAAAGGGCCTCTCCAAAGAAGAAACATCAAGATTCAAACTCAGGTCCTGTCATACGAAATGAAACTGGAATTGGTTTCTCTCGCGCTGAAGTGCTTGGTCCTGACCCTGATCTATCTGCCCTTAACATATCTTTGCCACCATGTGAACTTTTCGTCCCTGGTAAAGTCGTCAGTGATCCTTATGGAATATTCTTTCTCGACTACGACGGACGTAAATGTTTTCAACGAATCGCTGAGCTTCCAATCACTCCAATCGAACAGCTCAGAGATCTCATCTGGTGGTGTGACTTCAGAAAAGACATTCAGGCACGACACCTAAAACCCTTGATATTTGAAGAAGCGCTGAACAAAAGAAAGCGAGGTGTAACGGTTCCTGACTGGATGATCCACACTGAAAAGACCCTTGATGAACTTCTCATTAAGGAAGAACCTCTGTAAGCTGATAGGATCGCCTCTTTCATCTATTTTATCAGTTATTCTTTTGTACTTGTAATTTATTTCGCTTGTACTTGTAATCTTTTCATTTCTCTTTGTATCCTGATTCAAAGTTTTAAAGAAAGATTTCAGCGAATGTACTTTACTCCATCAGTACTGAAAAGATCCCAGAAAACAGTAAAAGGGACAAATATTTTATGAGTTCTTTTTATCCTTATGTTTTCATTAAATAGCAATTTTCTTTGTTGCTATGTCATAATCAAATAGGGGGAGATTGTTGATCCAAACCCTCAGTGATTTGATAATGACCCTCTCTTATATACTTAGTGAAAATTGTAAGTAAACAATATGTATCAGAGTTTCACTATCGCTGATAAGTACTAAGATCTTACAGTACCGTTGATAGGAACTCTCGCTCTTTAAATTAAACATTCAGCGAACACTGTTCACCATTAATGCTCTGAGTCTGTTCAGTCATTATGATGATCGCTGATAAGTTAGTTGTTTACTTATGATCCCGGAAGACAAGTTTCACGTCAACAAAGGTTCTACGCTGAAGTCGAAGATCAAGCTCAAGAACCAGCGACAAGTCTCCTAATGAACTGATGCGGATCAACGAAGACTCAGATTTGTCCACTCAACGTGAAGTATCAAGTACAAGACTTCAGCTATCGCTGAACTCTATCATTCGCTGATATGAAATGATAGATCGCTGAATCAACGAAAGTTGATCATGAAGTCCTCCGTACAAAGTACTTTTGTCTTATCCACCCTTGCACGACTCCGTACGAAATGTCAGAAAAGAACCTCCGAATATCTGAAATCGTACAACCACTCTGATACTACACTGTTCATCCATGCGGCTACTAAGGTTGTCAACCAAGGTCAATGACATGCAACCAACCAGCTGATGACACGTGTAAAGTATATACTGACTTGCATTAAATGCATGCAGTATATAAAGAGATGAACTCACTTCATTTGAAGTAACTTGCTAACTCTGGACAAGTTCAAATCTCTTATCTCAAGATAGGTTATTATTAGTAATTTCCTTATCTCTCTTAGTGCAAGAAACCTTAGTGTTCCAACTTGTTTAGATTTAGGTTTATCCTTAATCTTGTTTCCGCAACAAGCTGTAAATTGTTAATGATTTATCAATAAACAATTTAGAAAAGTAAAATCTGTGTGTTTGTATTCAACCCCCCCCCCCCCCCCCCTTCTACAAACTTGTATAGGCCTTCGGGACCAACATATGCAGACTGGATGGGACGGGACGGGACAAAAAAAATAGTCCCATGTTTGGTATACCATGGGACAAATATCAGATGAGACAACATGGGACAAAAACAAGTTTTCATGGGACAAAACTTAAGATTTTTTGTTCCACCAAAATAGGTGGAACAACAAGGGACTAAAACATAATATTACTAAAATACCCCTTTTTCCAACGTAACCTAGATTAAAGTTATCTCCTCCAGTCCAGTCCCATCCAGTCCAGTCTCGTCCTGTCCCGTTCCGTCCCATCCCGTCTGCGTACCAAACGCTACCTTAGTTCTAAATTAATTGTTAATATTTAAATTCGATTAATTTTATTTCATTTTCAAGTTATTTCGGATAAAAATGTGTTGTAATTAGAATGAGAAAACAAATTTAAGATTAATTGGTAAATTGGAAGAAAAATTTAAAAGAAAGAAAGAAACAAAAGCAAGATTGGAAAAATCTTTATATATATAAAAACAAAAACCATGAAAAATGACATGGCACAATGTGGATTGAGATTTCTCAAATATTGAATTGTGGTTTACTTTGGGTCTTTGGCTATCCCACATTGATAAAAAGTTGAAATGTTGGAACATGAAGTTGATTATAAAAGGAAAATAATGCCAACTTTTTTTTACATAACTTATGATTTATTTTAATCCCTTTTGGATTAAAGAGTTAATTTTAGTTGCAAATTTTCTTCATATTGAATATATAGTATATATTGCATTACAATTAAGAGCATCTCCAATGGAGGTTCTTATAAGAACCTTCTTTTTGTACTTTTTGGTGTCACCTAATTTCCATCTCAATAATTTAAAAATTCACATAAAAGTTCACAATAGTAGTTCTTATAAGAACCTCATTTTTGTGGGTCCTATGTATTTGTCTATATCAATAATTATTTTATATTTATAAATAAATCTTTTTATATATAAAAGCAAAAACCATGAAAAATGATATGATACAATGTGGATTGAGATTTCTCAAATATTGAATTGTGGTTTACTTTGGCTATCCCACATTGATAGAAAGTTGAAATGTTGGAACATGAAGTTGATTATAAAAGGAGAATAATGCCAAATTTTTTTACATGATTTATTTTAATCCCTTTTGGATTAAAGAGTTAATTTTAGTTGCAAATTTTATTCATGTTGATTATATAGTATATATTGCATTACAATTAAGAGCATCTCCAATGGAGGTTCTTATAAGAACCTTCTTTTTGTACTTTTTGGTGTCACCTCATTTACATCTCAAAAATTTAAAAGTTCACATAAAAGTTCACAATAGTAGTTCTTATAAGAACCTCATTTTTGTGGGTCCTATGTATTTGTCTATATCAATAATTATTTTATATTTATAAATAAAAATCAAATATTAAATTTAAGTACTAATAAAAATGATGACATTGACATTTCATATAAACTTCATGGTAAGAACCAAGGTTCTTATAAAAATGAGACTCTCATGGTAAGAACCAAAGTTCTTAAATAAGAACTCAAAGGGGATGAGGTTCTTATAAGAACTCTCCACAATGGTAGTTCTTACAAGACACACCACTTTTTGTTTATAAGAACCTTGCATTAGAGATGCTCTAATAAGACACACTTATTTCATTTAATCTTTATATCTTTATATATATAAAAGCAAAAACCAAGAAAAATGATTCACGATTTGATTAACTCAAATCTCATAATGATTCGAGTGTTTAATGGATCTACTACTTTTTGAAAAGAATTGAAATAAACTTATTTAATTTTATATAATAAAGTTGTGGTGCTTATAGAACTTTCTCGCCACCGCGCGAGCGCGGTGCCACACACTAGTTGTAAATAAGAAATAGTTGTAGTAAATTGGTAAGATTTTATCTTGTAGTTGAGGTATTGTATTCATTTAATTTGTCGAATATTTGTTTGTCTTTTTGTATTAACTTTAATTAAAATATAAAATAATTAAATTTGTTGCCAACAAGGTTAGAACCCATAACCTATAGGAAGTAAAGTAGCAAACCAACCATTTCACCAACCAAACACTTTTGTTTTAGGCTATGTTTGAAAAATATATGATAGCACACTTAAAAATTAAGCGGGGTGCACATATACACCCAACAAAAAAATTCCACTACCACGGGACACCCCCTCCTGTGTGCGTAGGTCCGCCCCTGGATACCTTATTAAACTCTTGGGTTAATCATATGTTTTTCTTACTTGTAAATTGATTACTTAATTATGTGAACTAATTGTTTTGTAGGGATTTCGTTATAATGGTTGTTGAGCTAGAGTATCTCCGACAGCTTTGCTATAATTTTTTCAAAATAGAGAATCAAAAGTTAAAATCTCTAGAAAATATTACATTCATCTCCAACAACTTTGTTATTTTAGAGATTTTAACACAAATTATATTAATATAATATTCTTTAATTTATATTCCCAATGCACTTTAAAAGAAAACTTAATATAAAATGATAAAAGAATTATGTCATTGGTGGATTGAATTAAATAATTATTTCTCTCTCCTATTTAGAGAATTATAGAGAATTCTCTATATTTAGAGATTTCTAAAAAAAATTCTATTTAGCAATCAAGATAGTAATGTTGTTGGAGTAGAATAGCAAATAAAAACCCACTTTTTTCTATTTTAGCAATGCTGTTGGAGATGCTCTCGTAAGACTATTAGCATGCATCCCATTCTAACCCATACTTTTTCACTGCCACATCAGCGCCACATCATTTTTCCCTTCCAACCCATTCTAACCCACAAACCCCCACATCCATCCCACACCACCATCCCATCTTTTATTTATTTTTATTTTTATTTTTGTTTACAAGTATATTAATTTAAATAATTTAAATTTTATAAATAATTTATAATTTAATATAAGATAAAACAATTAATAAAATATTTCATAAATTGAAACTACAATTTTAACCAAATTAAAAACATAAAAAAATACATAATTTCAAATTAAAAAACTACAAATTTCACCAACCATATAGTTGTCGAAGCAACTCTTTGTGGGCTAAAACCGCATTTAACTCGTTACCCGTGAGATGATCATGTGGACTGATGTAAAACTTGAGATCTTTCCGCATTTCTCTTTGTTTCAAAGCTTCCGCTTTTGTCTTTGCCGCTTCCGCTTTTGCCTTTGTCGCCTCGGCTTTGTCCCTCGCGGTTTTCATCATTTCCTCCTCCACGGTTAGTCTTTTTTTATTTTCAACGTTTATATTCTCGACATACGCCATAAGATTCTTTAACGCCTCGTCCTTTTCCGCCGTCTTTGTGGATGATGACGCGGCACGTTTACCTTTATCTCTCCCCGTCGGTCGTGTCGGTTCTTGTACGAAGACATCCTCCTCCTCATGGCTTTCTTCATTAAGGTTGAACCGAACACGTGCGTCAGAAGACGTCGTGTTTGGGTTTGAATCCGACGTGGACTTGCTCCGTTTTGAGGGCCTCGGGTTATCGTCCATGGAATGTACGATCTTCCACTTAGGGTGGTCTTTCACAATTCTCCAAGCCGTCTCGTGGGAGAAAGGCTTTTGCTTATTATCTGCCCGATACATCGTGTGTGCCCTCTCCATGAAGTCCGCGTCACCCCATCCGGATTTATATTGGGCTCTTAGATTATTGTAGATCCCGTTAAACTTCATCATTTTTTTGTTCATGTCACCCCATTTGGATTGTATTTGGTCTCTATTGCGTTGATGTTGGCGACTTGAGTTGAAATAATTGAGTATTTTCCCCCAAAAATCTCCTACAAAAATAAATATATATATGAATACGTATATATAATAAAGATAAACACATTAATAAATATATATATGAATACGTATATATAATAAAGATAAACACATTAATAAATATATATATGAATACGTATATATAATAAAGATAAATACATTAATAAATATATATACCCGATTTTTGTGAGTTTCCAACGATGCTATCTTCGGAGACGTGAAGCCATGCATTTGCCAATAAAACCTCTTCTTCGGAAGTCCACGAAACCGCTTTCGTTCTATTTGCAAATTTCTTTTTCCGTTGTGTCGTGGTTCCCGCATCGAGTTGTGTTTCGGGAACCAAATCGGGTGGGGTTTCGGGAACCGTTTCATCGACCTCAACGTCCTCCGAATATGTTTCTTGTTGTAGTATGTTAGACAACCTAGGGGGGGTAAGGTTGTATTTAAATAATTTACTTTCAAAAAATCTTTTATAAAAATATCTTAATAATGTAAATACAACAGAGTATATGAAAACACAACAGATACGTATAAATACAGGATAGATAAATATAGTAAATAAAGCAGAGTATATATACAATAATTATATAAACAGATATAATTAAATGCACAGCGGAAATATAAAGAGATAAGGGATAGAGATACTTGACACGGAGATTTAGTGATTTACCACAACTTGGTAAATCACTAGCCGAGACACTTCCCGACACGATCCAATAAACGTATTCTTTACGGTAGAATACAAACCAAATACAAAGGAAAGCAATAGGCTCTCAAGCTCTAGCTTATTGAGATATACAGGATCACACACCCGTTATTCAAACACTTACAAGAGGAGTATAACTCACAATGGAAATCACTCTTGTATAATATTTATCACTTGGATATTTTATAAAAACGTTTTATAAAATAAATATGTAGTGATAATATGTAGTATGGAATATTAGTTGGGAGAGATTAGATGGATAGATGGCTGTTGGTTGTAGTTGTATTGTATGTTTCTTCTCCACCGTCGCATGCATTATATATAGCAGCTCTTCCAACGGATATATGCATCCGCGGTATACCGCCAAAAGCACGCGGTATACCGTGCAGTAATAAAGTACGTGTCAGAAGAGAAAGTCAACCCTGCAAAACAAACGTAAACTGTACCCGCGGTATACCGGGCATTCTTCGCGGTATACCTGCGTCAGAATATGTACCCGCTGTATACCTCCTGAACCTTCGCGGTATACCTGCGTCAGAAAAAGAACTTCTAACCAATCAGAGAGGTACACCACGCCTGCCGCGGTATACCTCCTGAACCTTCGCGGTATACCTGCGTCAGAAAAAGCAAAATCTTGCTGGATCTTCTAAAAAAAACTTTATTTAAATAAATTATTTATTGGGTTTTTAGAAATATCCAAGTGGTATATTATTTTAGGGTGTTTATCATTATAAATTATAAACACTAATGACAACGTAAATCTTCCGTCTTGAACTCTTCAGATAAAATCTTCGTGTTCTTCAAGAACTGTACACTTGGATTGGATTGTTAGATAAACAATAATACGGTGTGTTTGTAATCATCAAAATAAATATATATAAATATATAGAGATGTGGTACACTTGCACCAACAATCTCCCCCTTTTTGATGATGACAAACACAACCGCTAAGCATGAGCATATGCGGTTTCTCTCCCCCGTTTGTCGAAACAAAAAGGGTCAAGAAAGACGGTATGCTTCCCCTCGAGAGATGCTCCCCCTCAAAATATGCATATATTTGAGAGAGCATAATCTCATGGTTAAAAGATAAAAAGCTCCCCCTCAAATTAATAACGATATTAATTGTTGATTTTAAAAAAATTTGAGGGAAAAAAAATATGCATAAAAAAATACGCATATAATTGACATGAAACAAAATAACCAAAAAGAAACACTTGCACCAAAAAAGAATCTTAAGGCTTCGATTTTTCGGTTAATTTTATGTGAGCAAAAATTACCACGTATTATGACCTCGTCAGGGAACACGTATTATATCCTCGTCAGGAAACACGTATTATATCCTCGCCAGGAAACACGTATTGTATCCTCGCCAGGAAACACGTATTGTATCCTCGCCAGGAAACACCTACAAAAGGCAAAGAAAATATTTCGTGGTACCCTTTTCTTATGGGTCCTTTTAACAGTTAGTATAAAACATAAACTGCAAAAAAAATTAAAATATGTTGTCGACATAAAATAAAACAAGACAACATACAATCCACAAAATTTGTTTAAAACCACAAACGCATCCCACCGGGATTGTCAACATTAAACATTCCTTTCGGAATCCATTTTCTAACCATTCTAATTTTGCGATTGTATTTATCATACACATAAAATGAAGCATTTATATTCGCATTAGGTCTAGAAAAATTATTGTTATACATGCGAGCATACGGTTTCCTCGGTATATTATTTGCATTATTCATTTTACGCACATACGGAGGTTTTTGCACATATTGATTTTTTGTATTAACTTTAGGTGATTCATAAAATCTTTTGATGGGCATACAAGAACATTTATCTTTGCACGTATCGGAACCAATACCTTTTCTACATTTTATACGGTTAGGCATATTTAGCATGTTAAACACTTTATCATTGCTATTTTGAAATGCTTTTGCTAATAAATCATCCTTTTCATACGAATCACAGTTAGCTTTTAAATAAATATTTTCATTTTCAAGTAAATCACATTTTATACATGCAACACTTTCATATGTATTTTTATTTAAACATGCAATTTTATCATTTAAAATAATGCAAGATTTGCAAACAATATTTTCGCATGCTTTCTTTTCTAAAGTGATAACTTTATCATTTAACTCATTTTTGATTTTATTATCACATGCAATGGTTTGTTTACAATTATTCAACTCATTTTGACATAATAATAATTCTTCTTTTAATTTAGCATTCTCATTTTTATAACTATTTACGAGAACAATCAATTTTTGAAAAGAGACATTTAACATATCAATATCATCATCGTTATCACTACAACTAGAATAACTTGAGTATGAAGTACATACCTCTTTCTCGCAGTCGACGATGAGACACGTTTCTTCATTTCTTTGATCTCGGGTTTCGTCTCTCTTTTCTTTTGAGTTTCCACCATAGGTGATGTTCAAGTTCTCCCAAATATCACGAGTAGTTTCAAAGAGATAAACACGCTCAATATCATCGTTAGTAAGAACCGAAAAGAGAAAATTTTTGGCTTCATAATTTAAACAATAATTAGCCTTATCTTCGTCGGACCATTCCGAGCTAGGTTTTTCAACAACTTTGTTGTTTTGAAATTTTGTGGGTTTGAAATTTCCTTTAATAATAATATCCCAAATTTTTTGATTTATCCCACGAACATAACGTTCAAAAGAATTTGCCCAAAGATCAAAATTTTCGAAATCAATAAGAAGAGATTTAGAAAACCAAGCATTTTGTTGAGCCATAACAAAAACGGATTTTAAAAAAAATTAAATAGACGATTTTTGAAAGCCCTGCTCTGATACCAATTGTTAGACAACCTAGGGGGGGTAAGGTTGTATTTAAATAATTTACTTTCAAAAAATCTTTTATAAAAATATCTTAATAATGTAAATACAACAGAGTATATGAAAACACAACAGATACGTATAAATACAGGATAGATAAATATAGTAAATAAAGCAGAGTATATATACAATAATTATATAAACAGATATAATTAAATGCACAGCGGAAATATAAAGAGATAAGGGATAGAGATACTTGACACGGAGATTTAGTGATTTACCACAACTTGGTAAATCACTAGCCGAGACACTTCCCGACACGATCCAATAAACGTATTCTTTACGGTAGAATACAAACCAAATACAAAGGAAAGCAATAGGCTCTCAAGCTCTAGCTTATTGAGATATACAGGATCACACACCCGTTATTCAAACACTTACAAGAGGAGTATAACTCACAATGGAAATCACTCTTGTATAATATTTATCACTTGGATATTTTATAAAAACGTTTTATAAAATAAATATGTAGTGATAATATGTAGTATGGAATATTAGTTGGGAGAGATTAGATGGATAGATGGCTGTTGGTTGTAGTTGTATTGTATGTTTCTTCTCCACCGTCGCATGCATTATATATAGCAGCTCTTCCAACGGATATATGCATCCGCGGTATACCGCCAAAAGCACGCGGTATACCGTGCAGTAATAAAGTACGTGTCAGAAGAGAAAGTCAACCCTGCAAAACAAACGTAAACTGTACCCGCGGTATACCGGGCATTCTTCGCGGTATACCTGCGTCAGAATATGTACCCGCGGTATACCTCCTGAACCTTCGCGGTATACCTGCGTCAGAAAAAGAACTTCTAACCAATCAGAGAGGTACACCACGCCTGCCGCGGTATACCTCCTGAACCTTCGCGGTATACCTGCGTCAGAAAAAGCAAAATCTTGCTGGATCTTCTAAAAAAAACTTTATTTAAATAAATTATTTATTGGGTTTTTAGAAATATCCAAGTGGTATATTATTTTAGGGTGTTTATCATTATAAATTATAAACACTAATGACAACGTAAATCTTCCGTCTTGAACTCTTCAGATAAAATCTTCGTGTTCTTCAAGAACTGTACACTTGGATTGGATTGTTAGATAAACAATAATACGGTGTGTTTGTAATCATCAAAATAAATATATATAAATATATAGAGATGTGGTACACTTGCACCAACATAGTAGATGTTGGAATTGCCCACCTTGATTATATTGTGGAAAGCCACCTTGCATAAATGGTTGAAAGCCGCCTTGATTAAATTGTTGGAATCCACCCGAATTAAATTGTTGGAATCCACCCAAATTAAATTGTTGGAACCCAACCGGGAGGGTGTTGGGTGAATACATAGGGTATTGTTGTATGCTTCCATGGTAGGTTGATGGTGGTGGTGTAAGATTGAAAATATTTTCCGTCGGGGACGGTTGCGAGCTCGTGCCTCGCGATTTGGAACCTCGTCGTGGTGTTGTGAACCCTTGTGTTTCTTTATCCATTATGATTTTTTTGAAGAAAGAAATAATATTGAGAGAGTAGAATGAAGTGGGGAAGATGGGAGAGATTGAGAGTAAATTTGTAGAGAGATTGAGAGTAGAATGAAGTGTGTGAAAAAATAAGTAGGAAGTATATTAGTATTTATAGGATAAAAATAAAAAATAAAAAAAATACCCAACGTCTATTTCCAACGGATATATTTTAAAAAAAAAATTAAATTTTTGTTTTAAACCTCAACCCAGCCGGGTTGCCCAACCCGGGAGGACCCCAACCCGGGCCAACCCCATTTGCTGCGATGGTGTGCAACATCAACCCAGGCCAACCCGGACGAACCCAGGGGGCCGATGCGGACGGTCTAACACTTGCATTACTCCAAATCCTAAACAAGTACAAAAGTCAAGATAGGGCACCCAAAGTCCAAAGAGGAAGACAAGTTTGTCTTTTCGTAAAACCACTTTGACTATGAGCCTTACCCCACTACCTCACATGTAGGTCCTAGACAAGGTTCTAAATAGTGTGAGGTGTGGCGTGACGGCGAGACCAATCCTCAAGCTTTAGGAGCCAAAGCGAAGCCATGACGTTTTCAAGGCGTGACTTATGGCGTCAAATTTTTAATTCACATATAATATTATATATAAAAACATATGTTTTGTAGTGTTACTCAATGACTCAATAGTAATAAGCAAGTTAAATTAGGTTATATATATATTATAAACTTGCAAGTAAGACATTAAAAACATAAAGAAAAACCAAATAGTGCATTACGAAAACTGCGCATTAGGCCATGGCGTGCCATTAGCTTAACGTGGCGTGAGACACAAGTCTTGATGCCATGACGGCTGTGCGGCGAGTTTTTTAGAACAGTGGTCCTAGATCATCTTGAATGCAAAATACTTGCAAGTAAAAAATATAATCGCTTCTATGAACTATTATTATGGAGAGCTCTTTTATAAGAATTCAAACTTTTTTAGGTTCTTAAATAAGAATATTGGTTTTTACCTTGATCTTGGCGTGAAGTGACATATTTATTAGTTTTTCTTTTTTACTTTATAATTATAGTTATTGAAGTTGAAAAAAACACACGAGACCCACGAAAAAAGGTTCTTATAAGAATTACCATTGCAGACTTTTATATGAGTTTTTAATTTGATGAAGTGAAAGTGACTTGGCAACAAAAAGTGCAAAAAAGAAGTTATTATAAGAACCTCCATTGGAGATGCTCTTAAGTGATATCATGGATACCTAAATTTGTTAACGGAATATTATTCGATTTCATATGTGGATCAGTGGATGCGTCGAGTCACAAAAAACGAGGCTCATAAGTCAGAAATTTCTTATACTACAAATAACTAGGGGTATGTGTGCGCCTATTTATACGATTTTGTAGCATGTAGATGCACTGGCGGACCTAGCTTGAAGCATACGGTGGCACGTGCCACCGTATCGTTCTTCCGGCAAAAGGTAAAAAAATTTAGTCGTGTGAAGAGTGCAACCGTATCGTTTTAAAGGGTGCAACCGTATTGTTTTAAATGGTGCAACCGTATAAAAAAACTCTTAAAATCAACCAAAAATTCCAAAAAAAAAAACACTTAAAATCAACCAAAAATCCAAAAAAAACTCTTAAAATCAAACAAAAAAACCCGAAAAGTTCTCTCGAAAATGATTTTTTTTAAAGTTCCTCGAAATCGAGAAAAAAATTAAAAAAATTTCTCTCAAAGCGATGGAACTAGGCTAAAACAACATCGGGCTAGGTTCATCAAAAATGTCACCGTAAGAAAAATTTATGTGTCCACCTATATGTATATGTAGATGTCGTTGTAAAAGGTAGTTAAGGGTGCTACAATATGAACACACCTTCAAGTTATATTATACACTGAAAAAATAAAAAGAAAAATCTAATATTAATATGGAAAATTAGGAGGAGTATATCTAAAAATTAATTGATCTTGTAAACTTTGACCATTGACTTTGCATTAGTCAACGATGACAGAAGTACAACAAGTTTTTTTCAATCCACTTGTTGCACCGAACAATCAAGTAATGCATTTACCTACCCTTACATTAGAAATAAAATAAAAAAAACCTACCCTTACATTAGAAATAAAATAAAAAAAACATTAAGGGGGTGTTTGGGATTGCTTATTTAAAACAACTTATGCTTATTTTTAAAAGTGTTTATCAACTTATGTCCTATTAAAAAGGAGTTGGATGTAAAAATATAATTTGGACAAATAAGTTATAAGCAGTTTCAAGTAAGTTAGAATTGATTAACTTATCAAAAACAACTTATTTGTGGTGGAGAAAAGTCATAAACACTTTTTTTTTTCTAATCCAAACACTAAAAATAGCTTATTTGCGGTGAAGAAAAACAATAAGCAAATAAGTAAAAAAACAAGCTATCCCAAACACCCCTAAATATACTATGAACTTATTGAGCACCCAAAAAAAATCAACTACAAACTCTTTTCTAAGAAAGTTTAGAGAGAGAGTTTATCATTAATTTTATTCTGTTTCATTTTTTCGTATATCCTTTTCCCTTTTTTTCCTTACTTTTTTCTTCGGATAAAATGTTTGCATTGTAAAAAGAAGGAGAAACAAAGCTGGATAGATACAAATTCCAACTTGACAAGTTGGATTCATAAAAGTATATGTAGTTTTACAAAAATGTGCAGAAAAAAACATAGAAGAGGAATTGCTAAGTTGATCAGTAATGCTGATGAACAAACAAAACTCAAGCATTCAAATAACGTTCAAAAAAGTTTCACATCAATCAATCATTTGTGAAACAAATACATATGAAACAATCACATTGTGAAACATTTATATGTTAATCAATACAGTAAATACTACCCTTATATGAGAAAAAATCATTTGAAACAAGACCGTAAGGTAGAAGTTTTCACGGATCTTACAAGTTTTGGAGTTTTCAAATGAATAAATACGAATATATGAAACAATTTCATCAAGAAAATAATTATATGAAACAATTTCATCAAATTAAACTTCATGAACCAATTTTATTAACTCAACCAATGAAATTTATTGTTTGTACAGTTTGCAAAATTAAAGTGGTTTGCATTTGATTATCCCCTATATATATATATATTTATATATATATATAGATAGATATAGGGACCGTTTCCGTTACAAACCAAATAGATTGTACAAACTCTGCAAATCAATCTTAGCCGTTCATCAACTCTAATCAATATATGATTTTATTATGTTTCCTAATCTAAATTCATGATCATAATTAATGAACGTTATCATCTTACATATAAATCACAATCATTATTAATGAATTATAATAATTACCATAAATATATATGTTGTTTCCTAATATAATGGTTTGTAAAGTTTGTACAATCTATTTGGTTTGCAAATTAAACGCACCCATAATCATCTGCTAATTAATTAATTAGAACTAACTTTACAAACTCATTTGAGCCGTTCATTTTTTGACCGGGTAAATTTAAATTGGAAGTTATAAACCGAAAAAAGGAAAAGAAACTAAATTAAATTAAATGGAGGGTAATATTGGAGAAAATCTCAAGCCAACGCATATATCGCTCTAATGATCTTGTGAAGTTTTTGTTATTTTCAGGTAAATGGCAAACTATCAAGATCCCATGATTAAACTCCAGTCAGAATTGAATGCGGCTCAAAGTTAGATTCGAGCCCTGCATGAGCAGAATCAGAAAGCAGTCGCATAAATCGCTTCTCTGAGGAATCCGGCGATGGGTAATCCCTTTGGACCTCAAAATGGCCCCCGACCTATGGGTGCACCTATCATAAGGCCCCAATTCCAGACAGGTCCAGGGCCATTCGCCAACAATCCAGGTCCAGGGCCATTCGCCAACAATCCAGGCCCAGGGCTATTTGCCAACAATCCGGGATCAGGGCCATTTGTCGGCAATCCTCATCAGGGGCAATATCCTCCTCAGTACTTGAGGCCGCCACCTTTACATAATGGTGCCCCGCTGTATTTCGTCCCCCTCAACGGAGACGCCAATGGTTCGTCATACAGGAACGGTACGGCGACGACTACAAATTCAGGGGTCAACCCTCAGACAGGCGTAAATTCCGATCCTAATGACCCCGTCGCCCAGCGACTTAGGTTATTAGAAGATCAAAACGAGAAGATGTTATCGCTACTTTCCAAGTTACCAGGCACAACCGTCCCCGTCGACGTCGAACCCCGCGCAGGATTTCAAGCGTTGCCTTTCGTTGACGCGATAGCGACTGTCGACGTGCCAAAGAAGTACAACATTCCTGCTTTCACTCCAAAATATTAAGGAAAAACTGATCCAACGGAACATATTGCACAATACAAGCAATTGATGTGGGCAGTGTCAATCCCATATCAATATCAAGAAGTGTGCATGTGTAAAAGCTTTGGGGCGACTCTTACAGGTCCTGCTCTCCAATGGTTGATCAACCTCAAACCCAAGTCCATTAACAACTTCGCAGAATTGGTCTACCAGTTCTCGCAGTAGTTCGCCAGTAGTCGCAAGATGGAGAAGCAGACCAGCGACCTGTACTACGTCGTCCAAAAAACCGAAGAGTCCATCCGTAGTTATTTCAATCGCTTCAACGCTGAAATGACCAGCATTCGAAACTGTGACGTCAAGACTGCCATCGAAGCCTACAAGCGTGGTCTTGACGACAACACTACGGGACTGTACGTCGATCTTACAAAATATCCTCCAGAGAATTTTGAAGACGTACGAGCCAGGACTTTGGCATACATGAGGGTCGAAGACGACTTAGTCTTCTGTCGTAAGCATTCCACTGACAAAAAGTCCCTCGGGATCAAGAAACCAGATTTCAAATCCAAGCCGAGCGTTAAGCCAGAGCCGTTGCGTCAAATATCGAACGTTCGGTTCGACAAGAAAAAGAGCAATCCTGCACCTCGATTCCCTCAATATCCTAAGATTTCCTCTTATGGATTCAAGGGAACGATGAAAGAGCTAGTCGACGCTCTTAGAAACGTTCAGTCGTCTGTCCGATGGCCCAAGAAGGGTGATAAAGATGACGACAAGAAGGACAAGACCAAATGGTGCGACTTCCATAGCGACCATGGTCATACGACAGATAACTGCCTTGCTTTACAAAAGGAGTTAGCCTGGATCGTCCCCAAGGGTCATCTACAGGGCTTGATTGATAAAGAATCTACGCCAGTTGATAACATAAGACCAGCATCCCTAGTCAATGAAAAAGTCGTCAATTATGTGACGGGTGGATCAGACGTCTGTGGTTTAACCTATTCGGCAGCCAAGCGGCACGCCAGCCAATCATCGTGAGAATATCCCATTCCCCGGTCATCCCGACCGAAACAAGAATTGGAACTAGAGGCGATGCCAATAACGTTCGATCAAGACGACCTCCAGAACAGTTGGCAAAAACATCACGATGGCTTGATCATCCAGCTCACTATTGGCAACTGCTCGACCAAAAGAGTACTGCTCGATGGGGGCAGTTCAGCCAACACCATCTTCCTAAGCACTATCAAGGCTATGGGAATCGATAAATCAGAGGTCACCCATCGATCGACGACTCTGATAGGATTTAATGGCGAATCCACCAACACTCTGGGAGAGATCATCCTCCCGGTGTATGCCAGAGGGGTCAACAAACACACAAGATTTAACGTTATTGACTGTTCGTCAGCATATAATTTTATACTTGGTCGACCCTGAATCCACGACATGAAAGCGGTCCCCTCGACCTACCACCAGACGATCAAATTTTCGACGCCATGGGGAGTACAGGAAATCAAAAGCGAGCAGAAAACCGCCCATGATTGCTATAAAGCAACAATGAAACCTCAAAAATGAAACCAATTGTGGCGACTGTACACGATACGATCTAATCTATCCTTACGCCAAACAAGGCAAATCCGGGTATCGTATTACAGTCACCACAAGGGGGCAAAATGTCGTACCCCATACGACACTACAATTTTCAAAACCTCGTCGTGGGCACAGATATAGCTCACGACTTGCGGGCAGTCGGACCCCACGACGAGAAGTAGTTCTCCAATAACAATCAACGATAAACGTCACCAGGTACGTCCTAGGCAGTGACGCATGTCAACGACATTTAGGTATGACCCACCAACCCTCCGAACCTTTACATATGTCATTAATTCCATGGCCTTTCATGAGGTGGGGAATGGACATCGTTGGCAAATTACCTCCTGCCCCAGGGCTGAAGGTCTTTCTGTTAGTCCTTACAAATTATTTTTCTAAATGGATAGAAGCAACCGCTTACTCCCAGATTCGGGACAAAGAAGTTATTTCTTTTATCCAGACTAACATCCTATGCAGATTCGGAATTCCTTCCGAGATCATATATGACAACGATCCACAAATGATCGTACGTCCGAAGATCGTAGTGTCGAATCTACGACTGCAACCCCACGAGGCTAGATTATAGTACAGTTCATTTCCTTTTTGCTTTCGATTTATTTCAACAAACGATTACTGACTTAAGCATCGGAGGGTCGTTGGTCAAACCAACGACCGCCCCTGGATCTTATATTGCAGGTTCGCAGGATCGCACGAACATCAGTCTTACGATCTATATCGTGAGAAGACAAAGTCGTGACCCATAACTCATGACTCGAAAACCGAATCTTACGATTTAGATCCTACGATCGTAATAAGTAGACCTGGCAAAAAATGACACGACACGCTAACTCGACACGAACCCGACACGAATTAAACGGGTTTGGGTAATACATTTCAACCCGTTTAAGTAAACGGGTTGACACGACACGACACGAAAATTAAACGGGTAAGGTTAGGGTCAACCATTTCAACTCGAAAATGACCCGAGTAGCCCGTTTATATATATAAGTTAAAAATTAAATATATGTTTAAGAAAAAATAATTATAATTTAATTATTATTATTATAATTATAATTATAATTAAAAGTAATTGGTTTATGGAAAAATAAAACAAATTAGAGGAACTAGTTTGGCTTCACTTATATACATGGTTCCAAGATTAATTTTGCTATAAAACTTCCGATGTGGGATGCCTCAACTGAACCAACCCATTTTTCTCATCAGATTTCATCCCACATCGCCCAAATTTCAAACCACAACCCTTACTCTCAACTATAAATACCCCTCATCCCTTCCACATTCTGAATTGCCATCCTCATTTGTTTAAGTGAAACAATTGGCTTGACCTGGTTTGCTTGCCGGTTGGCTTGAACTGAGTTAAAAATTTGATTGGAGCACCCTTTTAAATTCGGTGTACCTTTAAGTTTATTTTGCGATTTTTTTGTGTTTGTGTGAACGTAAATAAACACGAACATATTTTTTTCTAACGAACATGAACAAATCCTTGTTCGTGTTCGTTCGGTTTGTTTACAGCCCTATATATATTGAACAAAAATTCCTTCTTACGAAACGGGTTAATCGGGTTAACGGGTTTGCGGGTTTAATGGGTTAAGAGGTTAAACGGGTTAATCGTGTCGTGTCGGGTTAGGCGGGTTAAATCAGGTCGTGTTCAGGTTGCGATATTCTGACCCGTTTATTAAACGTGTCGTGTGTAACAACCCGGTTTCCCAAACATGTTTCAAATAACATATATTGCATCATATCGTTACATTCATAAAAAGAAATTACCAAACAAATCACGTACGGTCCCAGCAGTCTCGAAACGATACAACATAACACCTATTCAGTTCCTAATTCTTGTCAGCTATTAACCCCGCCTTACACATTAATTCTTCCCTTTGCTAACGAACGATCCTCAACCTGGAATACATATTTTTAAAACAGAAATGATGAGGGTTAGACCTAATGGTCCAGTGAGAAAATCCCTGTCAGTTGAAACTTGCCAAGAATCCAATTAAATAAAACATTTTTAATACAAACACACATATATTACACGTAATTAAATACCAACCAAGACTTGCGTTTCGTATCCACTCATTCTCCCTTATTCCTCCACAATTGGCCAAACTAGTGGTTGCAAGCCAACTAGTAAATTCACTCTGTTGTACAACATCTACAGTAAACACGCCTGTCCGCTTACCGGAACCCGGCAACACACCGGTCCGCACCTCGGATCCCGGCCCCGTATTCTCGCAGAATACTCATATAATTACAGTATACCATCATGTATATAAACATTTTAATAAAAACACATAATCACATTATGTATCACATTCTCAATCCATACATATCCATTTCATATAGATATAAATCACATATATATGTATTCCAGTTGAAAAACGTTTTTAAATAAAACTCACCTGAATGCTTTTCAAATAGTTCTCCAAAAATCTCTTCAACAAGTCCCACTTTTATCTTTGAATTTTACTATCTGAAATAGTTAATTAACAAGAATACACCTCATTAATAAATCTGTATTTTAACACTTTTCGCAACCCACAGCTTGCGAATTCCTCACTTTTCGCAACCCACTGTTGCGAAAACCAAAGAACTCGCAACCCACTGTTGCGAAAACCTCAGAACTCGCAACCCACTGTTGCGAAAACCTCACTTCTCGCAACCTACTGTTGCGAAAGCCTCACTTCTCGCAACCTACTGTTGCGAAAACCCCACTTCTCGCAACCTACTGTTGCGAAAACCTGAAAAATTACTGTTCATCGTCTTTTTTAATAAGCTCAGCAAAAACGACTTTCAGTCCAATATTTACCCATAAATCGTACTTTTAAGCTTAGATTTCCCAAAACATCCATTTTTAACAAAACCCACCTAAAAACTTAACTAGCAAACTTAAGAACACTTTTAAGAAATTAAAACACATACAAGGATGGATTTGTTACCTTGCTTACTTCAGTTTGGTCCTTTAAATCACAGCAGCAAAACTCTGGATTTCCTCCTTCTTTTTTCCCTTAATTTCTCTCTCGATTTCCTTCTCTCTCTCTCTAAACCGAACACACTACACACACTAACACTTAGGATATTTTCTCTTAATTGAAATATGGACACCTATCCTTACTAAAATAGGAAATCGGTTTTGGCTAAAGAGGTTTGGATAAAAGACCAAACAAACCATAAACTTATCTCACTTGGCAATAAATACCCCTAAACTTTCAAATAAAAATTAAAACTTACCCCTTAACATCTTACTCCATAAAACACTAACACAAAACTTATAAAATTTTCAAATTTAAATTAGATAAAATACCTGGTTATTACATCGTGTTCGGGTTTGACACTCCCAACCCGTTTAACCCGTGAACCCGACACGAACCCGACACGACCCGTTTGCCAGGTCTAGTAATAGGTGCATTCGAAATTGAGTCTTATGACTTGAGCCCTCTAATTTGGAATGTATGTTCGACTCAGTCGCCCGATTGCTTCCAAAGTCATTCTTTAAATTAAGTCTCTATGACTTAAAGCATAAATCCTATGACGATTAAGACACAGGTATTACGGTTTGTCTTATGAGAAACCAAAGTCTCTACGACTTAAACAAAAGTCTTACGATCTTCGTCGTGAGAAGCAAAGTCTCTGAGACTTGCAAAGAAGGAATATTATGATTCATCATACATGTCTTATGACCATCACATGTGTTCTTTAAACTGAGTATTGGAATCAAAGTTTTATGACTTGAATTTCATACTTAGAATATTCTTTCGGCCCGGTCCCCCGACTACTTCCAGAGTTACATGTCGTACAACTCTACGTTCACTTTCTATACTAGTTTATTTTGTTTACTTACAACAAAGTAAAGTACACGATGGTATAACGAAAGGCATACTTGTATTAAAAGTAGTACAAGACAAGGCACGACCACCAACGGTAGCCCTAGAATGAAATGAAAAAATTACAAATTTACTGAGGGCGATGGTCGACTCCACCCTCGTCTTCCGCGCCACCCGTCTTGGTCTCCGCGGAGTCAGTGTCGTCGACCCTATCCTCTTGATCGAGATCCTATTCGGTCCCGACGTGTTCGAGGTAGGACACGACTTCAGGCTCTGCGCCAGCCAAAGGGTTTTTTCCCTGCAGGTGACAGCGCATAATCGTCGCCCTGACCTTCAGACGGGTCAACGCCTCAAAAGAGAGGAGCGTCTCCTCCAAGGCCCCCGTCTTGGCCTCAACCGACGACTTGAGCTCCCCCACCTGATTTTCGCGCACTGTGAGGGATGCTTTAACCGTCGTCACCTCTGCTTCATAAGCAGAGGCCCTTTCCAACGTGTCCTTGAGACGATTTTGGAGCTCCCCCTTCTCCAGCGACGACGTCTCCAGAAGGCTCTTGAGATCGTCCACCTGAACGGAGAGAGCCTCCGCCTTGGCCTTAGCCGCCCACTCATCCTCTCGAGCTTTACGCTCATCATCTTGCGCTCGCTGACGTTTCTCAGCGATGCAAGGTTCGACCTTCTGGAGCTCCTCCAGTTGGCCGAAGAGGCACAACGACGCCTGAAACGGCTGCAGTCGCACAAAAGACATAAGGTAAGTCTAACTTACTAAAAGATGAAGAAACATACGACGAAAACAAAAAACTCACCAGGAAGGCCATGCCTGCGACGTGAGACCCTGTCTCGTCCACGGTAGCGCCGCGGTAACGATCCTTGAAGGCTGGTAGGAGAAATTTTCCCAAGTTAGGGAAAATCTTCGCCCTATCCAGGACGCCGTCCAATAAGAAGTCTGACGATAACGGAAAGTTTACCGTCGTAACCTCAGGGGGGCCCTCCGTCTGAGGACCCTTCCCCTTCTCCTCCACAGTAAACGACCCAGGCGGCGTCGGGGTCATCCTCGGCACATCCGCGGACGTCTTCGTTTTCTCAGGAGTGGAGACCTTTAAGGGATCTCCACCCGTCGACGACGGTTCCCTCAGGAGAACCAACTTCGACTTCTTCAAAACCTCCGACCCCGATGTCGGAGGATCCTTCCTTTTCAACTCCTTGGCCTTCTTAGCCAAGGCCAGTTGGGCCTCTCTCTTCGCCTTGCCCGAGGCAGACTGCATATCAGAACCACCTGTAGAAAATAAGAGTGTCAGATATTGTCATACGGTTTGAAGAGAGACAGAAAACGTACGATTAATGGGCACTTACTAGTCGAAGTCTCTCGTTGACTTCTTTCCTCAGCCTCTGTAGTGCTGACGGTCGTACGACAAGGAGAGTCAAATAACTCTTCGACCCCACAAGAGAAGAGTCTTGCAACCTTTTCTTGGGAATCAGCTGTAGGACCGAACCTAGGAAAATTGATATCTGAAAACGAAAACGACAAAAGTTAGCCAAAGAGAATCAACGTCAAAATCATACGACACAACAAAACAAAATTTATATACCGCTGGTGTTCCACCCAGACGCGACCCAAGAGGTATCCTCGTCTACACGACCAAGCGTCCGTACACGACCAAGAACATATTTGGCCTTCCACCCACGATCACGGACCAAGGTGTCGGGAACCAACGTATGTCCTCCTCTTAGCCTAGAGGATAGGCCATAACGGCGGTAGTCGTACGACTTCACGTCGAAGGCCGTCAACAGATCACGCACCGTGAAAGGAACATCTCAATCACCGGTGATCCGATCGATCTCCTGAAAGATTTGCCAAAATTCGGGCAGGATCTGACCAGGAGATAAATCAAAGATACCTAAAAACTCCCTAACCAGAGGAGTAAATGGCCACCTAAATCCTATTCTAAAAGGATATTCGTATATGACGAAGAATCCTCCTAGACACTCCGCCAGTCTAAGTTGGTCGGGAGTGTATAGTCGGATTTCGACGGGAATACCCGCCGATAACCTAATAGCTTCCACCTCCTCCTTCTCTTGAAAAGAGCTCGCCGACTCGGAGGAGAAAGAAAAGTCAGGCACGAAAACCTGTGCTACGTATAGGTCCATAAGATCCTTACGTGCAGAAGCTTTCTTGGCTATCGACTTTAGTCGCATGATGAAAAGAGGAGTAATAGATCGTACCTTATATGTCTAGAAAACCTCGAACAATCGAACAAGCCGTGAAAATCCTCTAACTCTTTCTCTCGAAAAGGTGTTTGCAAGCGTAAAAAGAAAAACAACTCTCTGAATCGCGTTATTTATGGCAAAAATCGTGTCAGGTCGATCCTCTGGAAAAATTTTAGGTTCGTCAAAGGTGCCACCGTAAGAAAATTTTCTGGGTCCGCCTATGTGTAGATGTCGTTGTTAAAGGTAGTTAAGGGTGCGTTTGGTTGCAGGACAGGACAGAACAGAACAGAACAGGACAGTTGTTCAGCGTTTGGTATAACATAACTAAACTGGACAGAACAGAACAAGATTGACTAAATGACCAATTTACCCCCAGCATCAAACAACAACAAAACTTCATTTCCAGCATCAAACAGTTACCTAAATCGTGAGGGTTCATAAAGATAAATCGATTTCCAGCATCAAACACACACATACAAAGTAAGATTCAGCAAGAAAAAACAAAAAAAAATCATGTATTACAGATTCCAAAATCAGATCACAAAATGGAAGAAACTTATCACAAAATGAGATTCCAAAATCGCAGCTCACAAAATCAGATAATTTTAGGTTGAAAATCGAGAACCTGTTCATGGAGAAGACGATGTTCATGGAGAAGACGACGATTTCAGGTAAAGATTTCAGGCGACGATTTCAGGTCTCAGGCATGGAGGCGACGATTTCAGGTGAGGAATCGCTAGGTCAGATGACGATTTCAGGTGAGGAATCGATTTCAGGTGAGGAATCGATTTCAGGTGAGGAATCTCAGGCAGCGACGATCTCAGGGAGGAATCAATAGGTTTAGTTCTTTTTTTTAAAGGGTATGTTGGTCAATCAGGGCTTGTTCTACTTAGTTCCAGGGGTTGGAGAGGGACAAGCTTGTCCCACACTTGTTCTACCTTGTTCTACCTTGTTCTAGCGTGTCCCACTTATAGTCATGCCAAACATGGTACAAACCTGTTCTGTTCTGTCCTGTTCCACCCTGTTCTGCGTACCAAACGCACCCTAAGGGTGCTACAATATGAACACACCTTCAAGTTATATTATACACTGAAAAATAAAAAGAAAAATCTCATATTAATATGGAAAATTAGGAGGAGTATATCTAAAAATTAATTGATCTTGTAAACTTTGACCATTGACTTTGCATTAGTCAACGATGACAGAAGTACAACAAGTTTTTTCAATCCACTTGTTGCACCGAACAATCAAGTAATGCATTTACCTACCCTTACATTACACCATCTCTGAATCTGATACAACATTAGAAAAAGAAAAAAACATTAAGGGGGTGTTTGGGATTGCTTATTTAAAACAACTTATGTTTATTTTAAAAGTGTTTATCAACTTATGTTCTATTAAAAAGAAGCTGGAGGTAAAAATGTAATTTGGACAAATACGTTATAAGCAATTTTAAATAAGTTAAAATGAATTAACTTATCATAAACAACTTATTTGTGGTGGAGAAAAGTCATAAACATTTTTCTTTTTTCCAATCCAAACACTAAAAATAGCTTATTTGCGGTGAGAGTTTATCATTAATTTTATTCTGTTTCATTTTTTCGTATATTTTGTTGAGAACATGTTTCCCCCTCCTTTTCTCTTTTTTTCCTTGCTTTTTTTTCCGGATAAAATGTTTGCATTGTAAAAAGAATGAGAAACAAAGGTCGATAAATACAAATTCCAACATCGTGAAACAAATACATATGAATCAATCATTTGTGAAACAAATACATATGAAACAATCACATTGTGAAACAAATATATGTTAATCAATACAGTAAATACGACCCTTATATGAGAAAAAATCATTTGAAACAAGACCGTAAGGTAGAAGTTTTCACGGATCTTACAAGTTTTGGAGTTTTCAAATGATTAAACTCCTATAATATATATATATATATATATATATATATATATATATATATATATATATATATATATATGTATCAGTTTCATTTGCAAACCACCTTAGTTTTGCAAACCATGCAAACCAACGATTTTATTGGATACGTTAATGAAATTGGTTCATGAAATTGCTTCATATCATTCTTTTCTTGATGAAATTGTTTCATATACTTGTGTTTTTTATGTAAAAAAGTAAAAAGCTATATCAGACTAAGAAAATACATGAAACGTTTCATCAGAATATGAAAAATAGATGAAACTACATAATAAATATGAATATATAAAACAATTTCATCAAGAAAAATAATTATATGAAACAATTTTAATCAAATTAAACAACTTCATGAACCAATTTCATTAACTCAACCAATGAAATTTACGGTTTGCACAATTTGCAAAATTAAAGTGGTTTGCATTTGATTCTCCCCTATATATATATATATATATATATATATATATATCAAGGCATAATCATCTGCTAATCAATTAATTAGTACTAACTTTACAAACTCATTTGAGCCGTTGATTTTTTGACCGAGTAAATTTAAATTGGAAGTTATAAACTGAAAAAAAGGAAAAGAAACTAAAGAAAATTAAATGGAGGGTAATATTGGAACAAATTGTGTTTTATTTTTGGAAGCCAATCACCTCCCTATTTATTTTTGGAATCCTCTTAAATTCTCTCATTACCCTCTCATACACTAGCTCCAACATATTAATTATGTTTTAGAAGACTTAAAACGGAAGGGGTTAATTGATGTTGGAATTAAGGTTTGTCAAGACAAAAAGTGGGAAAGAGCCAAAGAATCATGGTGGTGGTCATCAAACCACTTATTCATTTATTAACTTCTTTTTTTTTTTTGACCAAATTCATTTATTAATTTCTCATATATATGTTTTTAGAGCATCTCCAATAGCTTCCCTAAATTTTTTCTAAAATGGGAAAACAAAATTCAAAATCCCCAAAAAAAATTGTTTTCATCTCCAACAGATTCTCCATTTTAGGGATTTCTAGTTTTGGGGTATTCTCCAAATATGGAGAAAATCTTAAGGAATCTCCAACTTTCTCCAAAATGAGAAAGGATTTGGAGAAGCTGTTGAAAATGAGTTTAGGACCAAAATTCTCATATTCTCAATTTTCTCTCAAATAAAGAAGCTGTTGGAGATGCTCTTAGTCTTTAAGTGGTGGTTGGTGGATAACAAAAGTAAAAGCATTTGAGATACAAACTATGTGCAGCATAGGACACATGTTTCCATGGATTTTATATGATGTTTGTTTTGAAGTTCATAGTCTTGTTTCATCTATGAATTTTGATTGTTCTGTTTTTTTATCTTTCTTTTTTTACAATTGTTCACATGCACAACCAACGAAGTTTATAGGTGAAACAATAATTTTTATTTAAAGTTCACAATGTTGTTTTGTGTATGAACTTTGTTTCTTCATTTTTTTTAATTATAGTTCATAGGTGAAAACAAAAAGTACATATGATAATTAAAAAGATTTAAACAAAGTTTACAGGTGAAACAATGATTTTTATTTAGAATTCACAACATTATTTCGTGTATGAACTTGGTTGTTCCAAAAAATGTATCAAAAAGTTAACCAAAAACTTTATTACAATTTGTATGATAATTTGTTTCAAAATGACAAGTGAATAAGATAATAAAGGAATGTAATATAAATATATGAAACAGACACAAAGGTGAAGGTTCGTGTGAGAAGTTGAGTTAATGGTAAGAAACGTGAGAAGTGGATCTCAACCCTTGATCTCTTTTAGGCTATGTTTGGCAAACTAGTTGATAAGCTAGCTGATGACTTATAAGCTAGCTGGTAGTTGATAAACTAACTGATGAAGAAGTCACGTTTGGCAAAAACTAGCTTATAAGCATGTAAAATGACAAAAAAATCTTTAAAAAAGTATCAATTAAATATTTAATTATATAATTAAAATAGTTTTATAGCAATATAATATGTTAATTAATATAATATTTAATGTATAATCAAAATTTAAAATTTTTTAGTTAATATTAATTAATAATACTTAAATTTGAAAAACTAATATTTATTTATAATAATAATTAATATTAATGAAGACATAATTAAAATATTCACAAAAAGTTACTCAAAATCTACTTCAAATAGGCAAGTAGCTAATGAAAAAAACTACCTTAAGTTAGCTTATGGTAATCCAAACATGTACAAAAAAAAGCTAGCTTTTAAATTAGTTTTTTTTTTTGCCAAACGATGCCTTAATCTCATGCCTTCCATGAATTGCGTTTTAGAATGAAGTTGATCTGGTAAATCTCGGCGCATCTCATCCTAATGTGCGTCATTTCTCACGCTTCTTACCGGAACCAAACCTAAGACACAAATACCTCAATTAGCATAATTTATACTAATTATGCAATTAAGAAAAGATGTCAATTGTCCGAGTTAAGCCCGACGGCTGTCCCGACTGCTTCTCTTGAAATATTTGTGTAAACGTTGCTGTTTTGTTTGGGTTATGTCGCACATGTTTGCTCTTGGCTAGGGGTGAGCATATCCCGGATACCCGACTAAATTTCATGGAATCGAAACCGGCGATTCCTAGAATAAAGGAACCAGAACCGCTTACATCGGTTCTCTATATTTTGGAATTGGTCCCGGAACCGTCGGTTCCGGTTCCGGGTACCCGCTATCAATTTGTTTTTAATTTTTATCATTTCATCCAATAAAAATGTAATTTTAAGTTTATTGCAAACTACAAAGTACCAACTTAAGGTAATAAATACAACAAATGGTGAAAACATCAGATAAATACAAATTATTACATAAATAAATTAGAAACTCTCGCTTATAAAGTTTTGACATCAACAAAACGACTTACATAACACATAACGTCTTTACGTCAAGATGTAACAAATAAAACATTTGGATCAAAACGAATAAAACACATAACAAAACCAATAACACATCATTAAATATTTAAATATAATAAATATATAAATAATTTTTATTAAAAAATAGCGGGTACTCGTCGGTTCCGGTTCTGGGTACCCAGCGGGTCTGGGTACCCGACACCGGAACCGGTACAACGGGTAACGGTTCCAAAAAAAAGAGAACATAACCGGAACCAGTCTTAATCGGTTCCGTATTTTAGGAACTGGAACCGGAACCAATCACATCGGTTCCGGTTCCGGTTCCAAAGGCGGGTACCCAGTTCCGATGCTCACCCCTACTCCTGGCAAACTGGCGTGAGCCTGATTCGGTTTTTGCTCGTCTTTTGATTTGTTCGGTTGGGGTGTTTTACCCCCTTTGTTATGTAACGGTTTTTGTGAGTTTCGTTTGAAATAAAACTGCCTTTGCCTTTCAAAAAAATAATAATAATTATACCCTCTCTCCCTCGAAATATATATAAAAATCACATTCAACCAATAATTAAATAGAGTTGTGTTCTGATGGGAAATTGAGGTTGAGAAGTGGCTATTAACCGTTGGATGAAAAATGGATGCACATTATGATGTGATGTACCAGATCAATTTTCTTTTAAGCCACAATACATGAAAGAAAATTTGATGAAAAATGATCAACGATTCGAATCCACTTTCCATGTTTCTCACATAAATTAATATATTTTTAAATACTTAATTAATAATTTAGTACTCATGTATTTTATCCATTAATTACTACCTTAATGGCTTAGTCACGTGGAGTATAAAGTGAGGCTCGTCATCTCCTTCTAATTCATCGACTAATTAATTTTATCGATCTGCTACCTCCAATGGGGTCTCTCTCTCCAACTGTTGAAATCGTCTCCCATTGTTTCGTCAAGCCAAAACTCGTATCAGAAGAAACCAACAAACCCACTTACTTCTCCCCATGGGATTTGGCTATGATTTCTGTAAATTACATCCAAAAGGGTCTACTTTTCCCCTTGCCGGAAAATCAAGATTTCACCATCGCCACCTTCCTCGACGACCTCAAAGACTCCCTCTCCGCCACCCTTACTCATTTCCACCCACTCGCAGCCCGTTTAGCCACCGTCAAACACCAAAACCCACCTTCTTTAGTCGTCTTCTTGAACCCTGAGAATAGCCCAGGAGCAAGATTCATTCATTCAACCGTCGATTTGAGAATCTCCGATGTTATTCAACCGACCGATGTACCCTTGATTGTTCAATCGTTTTTCGACCACCACGAAGCCATCGATCACGACGGCCATGAACTCTCGTTGTTGTCGATTCAGGTGACGGAACTCATCGACGGAATCTTCATCGGTTGCTCCATAAATCATATGGTAGTTGACGGAACCTCCTTCTGGCATTTCTTCAACTCATGGTCCGAAACTATCCGATCAAAAACCCAAATTGGAAACATATCTCCCATCTCTCGTCCTCCTTTTCTCGAAAGATGGATCCCGGCAGGATCCGAACCGATTCTCACCCTCCCGTTTACCCACGACGATGAATTCATCGACAGACCAAATCGTCCATTATTAAGAGAAAGAATATTCCATTTATCATCAAATTCTCTCAGTAAATTCAAATCAAAAGTGAATTCAGACTGCAATACAACAAAAATTTCCACTTTACAATGTCTCTCAGCCCTTGTGTGGAGGTGCGTGACACGCGCCCGCCGGTCACCAGAAAATCAAGAAACCGGTTGCAGATTGGCTGTGAACAACCGGAGCAGACTCTCGCCGCCGTTACCCGAAACTTACTTCGGGAATTCGATTCAGACGCTGAGAGGAGTGACGACGGCGGGGGTGTTGTTGGGTGAGAGTGTCGGGTGGGCGGCGTGGCGGTTGCACGAGCTGGTGGTGAACCATGATGATAAAGCGATTAAGGAATTTGTGGGTTCGTGGGTTAAGGATCCGTTTGTGTATAAAATGGGTCAATATTTTGATGGGAATAGTATACAGATGGGGAGTTCGCCGAGATTTGATATGTATGGGAATGAATTCGGGTTGGGAAAAGGGGTGGCGGTTTTGAGCGGGTATGCTAATAAGTTTGACGGCAAGGTGACGTTGTATCCTGGACGGGACTGCGGAGGAAGCATAGATTTGGAAGTCTGCTTGTTGCCGGAAAACATGGCGGCTTTTGAATCTGATCAAGAATTAATGAGTGTTGTTAATGGAGAAGATTAGAAGAAACCATTTGAAACATTACTAAACCGTGTAATAAGACGTTGTTGTTGACATTTAACTGTTTCGGAGTTGCTGAATGGTTTGGTGCAGAATAATTAAGAGACTTTTACGATATAATACAAAATGAAATATGGTTGTTTGGTAATTGTTTAGAATGAAATTAGGGTGCTGAATGGTTAAGGAAGACCCAAAATGCGAAATCATTCAGAGGGTTTTAGAACCATTAAAAGACAGACATTTTTTTTTGTCAAACAAGATTTATCTCTTAGCGATTCAGAGATGGAAGTATTAAGAGGTAAACAAACAACCCCTTTCAGGTTCTTGTTTCGTTTTATGGGATTTATTAAATATTCTTTATAATTGTTCTATTAATATATTTTGTAAGATCTTTTTCCCAAATAATTTCATGTGAATACATAAATAGAACATTTTAAATGAAAGGTGTCCTAAAATCTTGTTAGTATGTCTAAAATTTGTTCTGTAATATTTTTTATATAAGACGTATAATTGTTTAGTGATATAATTAAGTTTATGTTTTATAAAAATAGTTTATTAGGGCATTTAGACATTTTTGGCATTATGTAAACCGAAACTTTTTGTAGTTATGCATTTATGCTATTATATTCAAGGAAGGCTTCCTATGAATGAGGAATAGACATAGTATTAAGAGCAACTTGATAGCTTGTAAACGGTAAACTTAAATGAAAATATTGATGAAGCTCGATTATTAAGATCACCAAAACAAAAGAATTGCTAAAATCTCATTTTCTTCATTAACATAGGTATTAAAATTATTCAATCAATCGTAACAAGTGTAGACACTCCAAGTCATGATATCGTTGACAATTACTGAAATAGCGTTTTTTGTAAAAACCTCTTAATACATTTGAAAGTCTGAATCAATCAGACGTTTTTACTTTCAGGCCATTTCTTTTTTTTTATCCCAGATTTTAGAGACTCAAATACGAAATTAGAAGACATTAAAATATGACAGACTTATTTGCAATTTTAAAATAAGTAAATAAGACTTTGATTAAAGTTGAGGCATAAGTTTGACGGCAGTTATGGATTTATTCCAATGGGTTGTTATAGATTTAAAATAATCCAACAAACTTTTTTATTTTAAATAATTAAATCGTTAAATTACTTTTTTTGGAATATTTTTTTAGATAAATAAATTGACAACCTTTTGAAAATTGATTATCTATATTTTTTTAAATAAAAAAAAGTTACATGTAACTAACTAGAAATATTTTAAACTAAGAAAAACTAAACCAATTTTATCCGGTTCATTTCTATTTTCTTAAGTATGACGAGCAACAATTGGATTTGTGAAAATCCAACGTAAATTCAGGGCCGGTCCTGAGATTTCGGATGTCCATGGCTAAAGACAAAAAAAGATGTCCCTATATTACGGAAACGAAAAACAATTTAACGGGGTTTGGAACCTAGTCAAGCTAGGCGACTCATAGTTAATATCCGCTAAAAACCTAAAAACCTGCTCTCAATACTCAAAATTGCTAACCCGTTCAATCTTTCTTGGCTCATAGTAGACTATAGATATGACTTCAACAACTTTAATTTCGAAAAGGTTCTTTCCGCGAATGCAATAGGGACGAGTACGGTCAACAAAATCCTGTAACCAACCAAGACATGTGGAAACATGTCCATATTCTTTTCAAACTCCAAAATTTGTATGTATGTCCAAGGATTCCCACTCTTGGATGTAGGGGTGTTCAAAAAAAACGTCGGACCGCTCAAACCAAGTCAAGCTGGACCGTTTTTGGTGGTTTGAGCGGTCTGGCGGTCCGACCTGGTTTGAAAATTTACCAAGTCGGGCGGTCCGGTCTGGTCTGCGGTTTGGCGGTTTTTTGGGCGGTTTGGACGAAACCGACCGCCAAATATATATATATATATATAGAGGGAGGTTCATTTGTTAACCTTCCAATTTGTATTAACTTTATTAACTTCATCTTAGCCATTCATTTTCTTGTTAATGGTTGAGATTAAAACCATTTATTAACTAATTAAGAAATTAAGTCGTGTAATTAATTCTCCCATTGAACACCAATGAAGAGGGTAATTTTGGAATTTGACACAACCTACTTTTTTCCATTAATTAAGTCGTGTAATTAATGTTCTTATAGTTGAACATATTGTTCCTATGTTCAATCCAATGTTCCTATTTGTTCAATTATATGTTCATATTTGTTCAATTATATGCAAACAACAAATTGTTCATATATGAGCAACTATATGTTCATTCATGTTCGATTACTCCGAATTACATGATGTTACTTACTAGTTAATTACTATTTCATTTAGAGCATGTAATATTGATGTCACATCATGTATGATATGCAAATATTAAGGTTATGCATAAACAAGAATGAAATATAAGCTTAAGTGAACCTATATGAACAATATATATTTGTTATATTTGTTCATGTTCAAATGAACATCTACGTCTACTCTCTCTTCAACGTCGTTGAAAACACCTTGATCACTCATGTTCATGATGCAACAATAGGAATTCAAACACTAATTTGATAGAAAAGACTACAAAATATTTGAGAAATAATAATATAGCTAGAATCAAGGAGATTTTGATTTTTGTAACTCCCTTAATAAATCAATGTAATAAAACAAAAACATGGAATTCCATCCATGCCCCTATTTAATGGTTATGTATAAACTTGAAACCACTAACTAATTCCTATTGGTTGAATGAAGTTAATAAAGTTAACACAAAATAGGAGGTTAACAAATGAACTCAACCCTATATATATATATATATATATATATAGGGAGAGGTTCAAATGAGAAGTGCTAAATATATAAGAAGTAAAGAAGTGATCTTAGCCATTCATTCGGTCAAGATCGACGGCTTTAACCGAGAAGCAACGGATAATTCCTCACGTGGTCTGCACAAGATAGAGAGGTAGTTTCGTAAAAATAAACGGGACAAGTTCATATATGAATCTGTGTGATTCACATATGAACTATACGTTCATATATGAATCAGTTAAATAGTTCATATAAGAATTAGTTAAAAAAAGTTTATATATGAATCACAAAGGTTCATATATGAATCGCAAAGGTTCATATATGAATCAGTTAATTGATTCAACTGATTCATATATTAACCTACAGTTAATTAGTGTCATATATGAAACACAAAGGTTCATATATGAATTACAAAGGTTCATATATGAATCAGTTAATTGGTTCAACTGATTCATATATGTACCTACAATTAATTAGTTTCATATATGAATTAGTTAAAAAGAGTTCATATGTGAATTACATGGGTTCATATATGAACAGATAGTTCATATGTGAATCACACGGGTTCATATCTGAACTCGTCCCGTATTTTTGTAAAAGTTACGAAATTGTCCTACTATTTTTGGAACAGCCGCAACTTTTGAGCAGTCAAAGCCGCAACTTTTGACCATTCAAAGCCGCAACTTTTGACCAATTAAAGTCGATCTTGACCGAATAAATGGCCAAGATCACTTCTCTACTTCTCATATATTTAGCACTTCTCATTTGAACCTAAGGCTATATATATATATATATAGATATATATTATGCAATTACTTTTGTATAAAACTCTAGCCCAACTTTTAAAACTTAGGCTTAACTTTGTCTTAAATCCTAATAACCCAAACATAAAGCTACTTTGTCTTAAATCCTAATATGCATTCACTGTTCGTTGTTCTCGTTAACGTCTTCACAAGTCACGACTTCAAAATTATATATGTTTTTTAAGTTTAATCTTTAAAACTCATAAAAGGCCTAAACCGCCTAAACCGGTCGGACAAAACCACCTAAACCGCGGTCCGGTTTGACCGGTCTGGGCATTTGAAGTCAAATCGCTCGGTTTGAAATTTTAATAAACCGCCATTTGCTGTAGGGCTGTAAACGAACCGTTCGTGAATCGTTCGGCGGGAAGTTCGTTTATTTAATAAACGGACGAACACGAACAATTTTTTTTGTTCGTTTAGTTAAACGAACGAACATGAACAAAGGTCTCGTTCGTTCATTTATGTTCGTTAATGTTCGTTTATATTTGTTCGTTTACGTTCATTAGTGTTTGTTTATATTTGTTCGTTTATGTTCGTTTATGTTCGTTAATGTTCGTTTACTTATAATAATCATAAGGTAATACTTGCATTTTTCAAAAAATGGATATAGGAAATGATGAATATGAACTGATGTTGTGTGTGGGTAGAAGTATTTATATATTGAGGGGTTAAACCGCACAAACCGGACCGCGAACATGCAACTCCATAAACAAATATTCCCCATATATACCAGAATCATCACCATTTGTTAAGCAAGTTCAAGATTCATACAACTTTTTTTTCAACTCATCAACATGTAAGGTTACTAACTTTCGTCCGTCAAACAAGAAACCAAAAATAGATTCAAATTCTTGCATTTGTTCAAATCCTGTTCGTAGTTTAGAAAGAGCCATATCAACTAAAACAAGAAAGTAATCAGTTCTAAAACACTCTTGAGCAGATTGTTGTTTTCTCTCGATATTTGTAATTTCATCAAAATGTTTTTTCGAGAGAAAGAACGTTTTACAGTAAATTATGGCTTAACTCCAATATCATTTGCAATTTCGTTTGCTTCATTTATAGCAAATGCAAACCCATTTTCTCTATATTTTTCAAAAAAGACAACTAATCCCTTGAGATTTTCAATGGCAACATCAAGAAGCATATATTTAGATTGTAATTTCTTACTAACTAAATTAATCCTATACAAAACTTCATGCCAAATAACCAAACTAACAATAAAATCAAAACTTGAAAGCTCACCATCAACCAAAGAAACGGCATCCCTACACACTTTTCTATCCTCACTTATCTGAGCCAATTGTATTAAAGCATCTTTGATTTTGCCAACTTGAGTTTTGATGGCTTTTAACACTCTCAATATGGCTTTCCCACCGAGTAGTGGATAAGGATTTCAAAGTCAAATCATCAATATGTTCTAACAAAACAGTCCATCTTTTTGTAGAATTAGAAAACACATTGTAAATCACTTGACAAGTACCAAAAAAGGTTTTTGGCTTTGAAACAAGACTATGACAATCGCATGGCATATAAAAGGCTCTAGGATTTATATCAAGTAATTTTTTTGCATGCCTTGATGTTTTCCTTTCATGTTAGACCCATTGTCATACCCTTGCCCCCGCACACAAATAATATCCAAGTCAAGCGATTTCAAAACATCTTGTAATGCATTAAAAAGTCCTAAACCAGATGTATCTTCTACAACTAAAAACTCAAGAAAGAACTCTTCTACTTGAATAGAAGAACTTGACACATTAACACATCTAATAATCAAAGTCATTTGTTCTTTGTGGCTTGCATCCGGAGTACAATCAAGAATAACCGAAAAATATTTAGCTCTTCTGATCTTTTTAATGATTGCATTCTTTACATCGGATGCCAACATTTCAATCAATTCATTTTGAATTTTGTGGCAAAGATAATGATAATGAGTTTTTTTTGCCTTCAATAAGACGAAAATGTTGTTTCATAACAGGATCAAACTCAGAAATCATTTGAATTACGCCAAAAAATTACCATTAGACTATTCAAAAAAAAATTCATTGCTCCCACGAAAGGGCATGTTATACTTTGCTAGACATTTCACAGTAACAATTATTCTAAGCAAAACATCTTTCCAATGATCGATATCTTTTTTTATTAATTCTTGCAACTCTCTATCAAGTGTTTGATTTTTATTCAACCTCTGTCGCAACTCACACCAAAATTTGAAATTAGTCAAATGTTCCAGACTATTTTCATGATTGCTTAATCTTTGACCAAGTTGTTTCCAACAATTTAAACCTTCGCTTGCTATTGAGTTTTTGATCGACCATCTTTGAAAATCTTGCAACAAAAACAAGACTTTATCTAACTTTATAGAATAAACCAACCACTTTCTATCATAACAATCAGCATTTCTTATTTTACGGACATAGTATTCAGAAGAGAAATGCCTACCTACATTATCTTTTGGAAATATGATGTTAGTTTCCCTTATAGGCCCTTTTTCAACAAGTAAGTCTCTCATTTTTGAATTTAACCCATCCCAAACTCTAGGATCATATAAATATTCACACCAATATCATCAATGTTATCATAGTCACAAGCATTATCAATGTTATCAACTTATCATCATCACAAGCACTATCAATTTTATCATTATTATCACTAACAAACTCTTGGCAAGGATTTTCAACCGGATGCTCAACTGGATTCTCAATCGGATGCTCAACTGGATTCTCAATCGGATTTTCAACCGGATTTTCAGAAACATTTGACGGTCTAACAAGAAACTTATTCATATATCCTTGCATCGATTGAATAATTTCTTCTTGTCTTTTTTTCTTTTTTTCTATTTTGAGCACCCGAAGGTTGTGATCTAGGAAACATATCTAATAAATTGAAACAAGTATGCAATCTATATTGTTCAATAAAAGATAGGAAACACCTAATTTAGGGCAGCAAGCAATCCAGCAACACTGATCGATTTGAAGTCTTGAAGACTAACGATTTAGGCAACAATCACCAATCAATCGCACGCACGCTTTTGATTTACGGCAGCAACGAGAGAGAGAGAGAGAGAGAGAGAGAGAGAGATGATTTAGGGCAGCAACGATTTAGCAACGAGAGAGAGATGATCGATTGAACTTTGAAGACGATACAGAGACTCAATCGTGCGGGAACAGACAATCGCACGCACCCAACACGCTCCAAAGTTTCCTTCGATCCTTCTTACTTGCCGGTTGTCGTTACTCAAACGGTAAAAAAATGTTTGGGGCCCAAAATCTAACCTCCTAAAAATTATTGATGCCCCTGCTGCCCATGACCCAAGCCACATCTGCCATGGGCTAGGGCCGAGCCTGCATAAAGCCACAATCAAAACGTTCCCCGAAAAGTAAAATTGAATTATAAAATTCTAAGCCAAATGAAAATTTAAGAAACAAGGATTTTAAGTCACACAATAATCACAAGGAACTTTGGTCACAATAAAGTTTTTGCACTATATTTGAAAATCGAACTTAGTGAAAAACAAATTATAGAGAACTTAGAATTGCAAATAAAAAGGACGAGTTTAAAAAAACTTGCACGACAATTAAGCACTTAAAATGATCACTTATATTTCGTCGCACCAAATAGGATTCGGCCGTGGTTACACAAAACGCGAGATCCGACTACAAACTTGCATAAACCTTCCTCACTTGTTAAGTGAGAAAAACTTAAACTAAAAACTAACCAAAATATGAGAGGTGATGATTTTTGTTCAAGCATTAGCTACATGTTTATATAGAAATCAAATGGGCTAAAAGGTTTTCTCATAAGCCCAAGATTAACAAAAATATAAATTAGGAGCCCAAATTCTCTTCAATCTTTATCCACAAATCGGCCCATGTATATTGGCCCAAACGTCCTTCGACCCATATCTATTCTTCAATAATTTTTCAAAATTCGGCATCCATCATGATCAACCCTAAAAAAAAGACAAAAAATGAGCATTTGATAAAAATAAGGCACAATTTGTCATTTCAAATTCACCTCTCATACCAAATCCTAAAAACTAGCTAAAATGTAAAGAAAGGCATAAAAGACTCAATTGACTTAGCCTAATTAACACTAAAATATAACAAATGATGTAAATGAGGTTAATAATTAACCTCATCAAATTCTAAAATTGATGGTTCCGAAAAAGTTTGTTTTAGCCCTATAAAGTTAAAATGGTATGAAAAACATTAACATGAGGAGAGTTGAAAACTCAATTGATTTATATTGATTTACAAAAGGTATTAATTAGATTAGTCAACATTGAGACTCCAATGATGTCAATATATATATAGGGTCGTGATATCTTACAGAAACAAAGAGATTATCCCCTAGAGAATTTCGTGATACCCAGGCATATAGGGTCGAAATATCTCTTACGGAAAGCGAGCTCTCACGCGATCTCTGCGTTTTATCCAAGTTCTTACTATCACCTCTTCCTCATCTCTTTCTCAAATTCCCCCAATATATATATATTTTTTTTTAAAGGTATATATAGGATGTTTTTTTATGGTGAAACGGATTGACGATGCTACGTAAAAATGATATGATAGATAATACTATTTTAGAAACAAGTATTACTTGATTTTCCGCCTAAGATTAGTTGAAGGTTTTATATGAACCGTTACTCGTAGTATTTATTGAATTCAATGTTATTTTTTATGATAAAAACAATATACTTAAAAAAAATCATACGGCCCTTCTCTATATCTCATCCAGGGTCTATAAAATGTCAGAAACGGGCCCGACAAAGGATACACCATCAGTACCATCACATCTCCATTTTTTATTTTTGAAAGGCAAAACAAAATTTTATTACCAACCAACCAGATAGGTCAAAAATACAACACCCAACCAAAAACTTCCAAATAGGATACTAACATCAGACTTTGGGAATTAAATTACCCAAAAGCACTAGCTTACCAAGAGTAAACTACCCACCCAGCCTACTGGAGTTTGTAACAAACAACCGATGTGGCTTTCTAGAATAGAAATAACCATCCGCCTGGTCTGAACCGTCAGCTTAATGTGGACAGGCCTATCATTCAGCCCAACAGAAAACAACAGCAGAACTTCCAGGAAACTCGATCTCGCCTCACCTCGACTAGCTCTTCTGATCTTTTCTCGACATGTACTGCTCTGCCAAGCTTAGTTTAGGCGACACAACTGTTGAGGGGGGATGTTAACCAAACAGTCCAGTCCTGTAGGATGTTACGATCCCGTTTCGAAATCCATTCGAACACCTTTCGTTGGAATTCAAGAAACTGTCCTAGTAGGTTTCTTTTATCCTCTCTAAAGATGAGATTGTTCCGGCCCGACCATATGAAATATAGAAAGGAGCAGACCACGTCAGACCACAGTTTTGCTTTCGTTGATCCTTCTCCGAATTGGTTTCCAGCTGAAATAATATCATTTACATTCCTTGCCGACTCGAGGTTGATGTTCCACCATCTACCCATATTCTTCCATATGTTGAAAACTTCTTCACAGCGAATCAGCGCATGTTCCACTGATTCGACTTCGCATTCGCATCTCGGACAAAGTGTTGTATGCAAGCCTAGACCCATTGCAGCTAGAACCGCTCGGCATGGAATGCGCCCCAATCTTGTCCTCCAAATGAAGATCCCGACCTTTTTTGGAACCGATTTGCTCCATATTGTGGTCAAATTTGTACCTGCAACCACCTGTTCCTTTTCGCAGATTAGTTTACGTAAAGCTTTAACCGAAGAAGCTCCATTTGGGTCTAAGGTCCACACTACATCATCCCTCCTATCCTTAACCGGTTTCCACTCACCAAGGAAAGACAGTAATGCCTCCCTTTCTCCTATTTCCCTACCTCTCGGTTCTCTCCTCCATGACCACTTCCACACCCAATTATCTCATACCCACTCTCCTTTTTCCCATATCGAGCTATCCTTTGACGTTTCGAGACGGAATAGCCTCGGATATGCCATTTTAAAATTGACATTCCCCAACCAAGATTCACACTAGAACTTTGTTTCTCGACCCTCCCCAACCCTTTTCCCAAACGAGTTTGTAAACTCTACTCCCACTTCGTTCACCTCTTTCCCCGCTCTTATCACCTCTTTCCATATCGAGGTTCCATTCCCGCCAACATTTGATCCACTCAAGCCCCCATCCCTCCTATAAATATTTTCTATCACCTTAACCCACATAGCCTTTTTCTCCCTCTTGAACCTCCACCACCATTTGCCTAGTAGCCCCAAATTTGAACTTGCTAGGCTCCCTATGTTCAACCCTCCCTTCCCAAAGTCCCCTAACGTTTTAGACCAATTCACCCACGCCAAGCATTTCTTATCGAGTTCCCCGTTCCCCCCCCCCCCCACCACCCCAAAAGAAACGACTCCTCTCTCTTTCTAACAATTTTAGTATCCCTTTTGGGGCCCGGAATAGCGAAAAGTAGTATAGTGCCAAGCTTCCAAGAACCGATCTCGTTAGAGTCCATCTACCGCCAAATGAAATTAATTTAGCCTTCCACGAAGCCAATCTTTTCTTCACCTTCTCCACCACCGGCTTCCAATGCTCGATTTTTTTCATCGACGCTCCTACAGGTAAACCCAAGTATATAAATGGTAATGTGTCAAAGCTGCAACCCAGTCCATTAGCCCACGTTTGGACCTCCGATTCGGATACACCCACTCCGAAAATTTTGCTCTTGCGCACATTAATTTTCAGCCCCGATATGTATTGGAAACACTTAAGGATTTTCAGCAAGTTCCTTAGATTGTTAATGTTCCATCTACCGAAGAAAACAACATCGTCCGCATATTGCAAATGCGATACGGAGATGTCTTCACCCACTTTTATACCTTCATAAACACATCTTTCTTTTGCCTCTTCTACTAACACATGTAAGTTCTCGGCCACTAACAAGAATAGAAAAGGTGCCAACGGGTCTCCTTGTCTCAAGCCTTTCACCATTTGGAACTCTTTACCGGGTGAACCGTTCACCAAGACCGAAACCGAAGATGAGATAAGGCAAGCCTTGATCCATCCACACCATTTTCTTCCGAATCCCATATTACGTAAGGTGCTTAGTAGAAATTTCCACTCGACGCTGTCATAGGCTTTCTCGAAGTCTACCTTGAAAACCAACCCACGTGACTTTTCTTTTCGCACTAAATTCACCACTTCGTTTGCTGTTAGAATACCATCTAATATGTACCGACCCTTAATGAAAGCTCTTTGGACATTGCTTATAATCTTTTCCATAACGCCTTTCAATCTTGATGCCAATACCTTCGCAATTACTTTATAAAAAACACCTATTAGGCTTATCGGCCTATACTCCCCAAGTTCCGATGGGTTTTTGGTTTTTGGAATTAAAGTAATAAATGAGGGATTACATCCCCCGCTTATCTTTTCCTTTTCCAAAAACTATTCCAGCGCACCCATAAGATCATTCTTAATCGTTCCCCAAAACCGTTTAACGAATCCAAATGAGAATCCGTCCGGTCCGGGGGATTTGTCGTTCCCGCACTCCTTAATTGCAGCCCATATTTCCTCCTCCGTGAATGGATTTTCAAGTTTCGTCACTTCCTTGTTGTTTAGCTTCCTTATTTTATTACTTACGATGTTCGGACCGAACTCTTGGCTTGCATAGAATTTACCTTTGAAGAAGTTATAAACATGATCTTTGATTTTTTCCGGGTCTTCCGACCAACACGAGTTTATAAGCATACCCCTAATTTGATTCTTTCTTTCACGGTACTTGACCGCCGCATGGAACATCTTTGTATTTTCATCTCCTTCCTTTATCCACCGAATCTTTGCTTTTTGTTTCGTCAATTCATGTTGTTGGTTATCTAAATCTAACCACTTTTTTCTTGCTTCAATCCACTCATTACGTTCCCTATCCCCCATTAGTCCTTCCTCGGCCTCGAGTTCTTTTTTCTTTGCCAAATCCTTGTATTCCATGACTTTTTTATCTATGTTCCCAAACTTTTCTTTGCTCCATTCTTTCAACGCCATTTTGACGTTCTTCAATTTATCACGGAACACACAATCGAGGTTTATAGAAGTTACCTGTTGATTCCAGGCTTCGCTGATTACGTTTGCATATCCCTCTTCCTCCATCTACACATCGAAGAACTTAAATGGCTTTGGGCCGAATTCCAGTTTGGTGTCTGTTAGCATAATCGTAGTATGGTCCGACCATCTTCGATCCAAGGCAGTAACCCCAATTGACTTCCAGCACGCACAAAGTTCATTTGTTGCCAAGAACCTGTCAAGTTTTGAAAATTTTGTACCATCGTCGCTGACCCGAGTATATTTCCTTCCCCTCAACGGTATATCGATCAGATTACATTTATCTATAAATTCGTTGAAACTCTCCGTACATCTTGCATTAACGGTTGAGTTTAGTCTTTTGTGAGTACCCCGTACCTCGTTGAAATCCCCAAAGCACACCCACTTTATCTCTTCTCTGGACAATAACTCTTCTAGTTTGTTCCACAACATTAATCGATCTCTCAGCTCCCTTGGACCATAAACGTTTATCAGGCCAACTCTACCTTTTATCCCCACCCACTGACCGATTACTGCTATGAAATTATCCTCCTCTAGCCCAAATTCACTCTTGAAACACTTCCTGTCCCATATTAGAATCAAACCTCCCGAATTACCAGTGGCCTCTTTATGGAGACATTCGCCGTCATCGCTCCCCCATAAATAATTAAATTGATTTTCTGCCCATCTTTTGTGTTTGGATTCTTGGATTCCAAGAACGTTAGGTTTTTCTTTTCTACAAATCTCCCTAACCCAGCTTCTTTTTTCACCGTTTCCTAAACCTCTCGTGTTTATTGAAATCATCTTCGTTGTACATCAAACTAATACGACACATACCCGGATCGGTTCATCTTTGCTTCTTTCCGTCACCCCCTTCGACAAGCCTTTGACTATCCCACCGTATACCTAGCTGTTCACCAAATTCCATCAGCTCTCCCACACTCTCCGTACTTCGTAATTCGTTTGAAATCGTTTCCTTCACTGTTCTTTTGCCCTTGCTTCCATCTCGTGAGTTATTCCTCTTTTGGCCTTTTTCTTTAGTTGACATACTATGCTTTTTTCCAGGAGTTTTTTGATTACTCTTTCTCGCCATTTGTTTTATCAAATGGAAACTCACTTTTCCTCTTCCCCAACCCTGATTTTCTGTTTTCGAAGCTCTACTCCCCTTCCAGCCAGATTCTGTATTTCTTTCCTTGGTTCCTCCTTCGTTTTTGGTGCTCTCCTTTGCGATCGATTCCTTCTGTTCCTTTTGTACTTTTTTAATCGGAGACTTATTTTTTCCAACCCCAGCTTAGACCTGTGTTGTTTCACCCAATTGAATTGGCATTTAGATTTCGTGCTGGATCCTTGTCAACAGATGTTGGGCTTTCTTCTTGCCTCCTTTCCCCTTGCACTTCTTTTAGGACTGGCCCAGATTCCACTTCAGGCCCATTATCCAAATTCCTATCCCCGGCCCAAGATCCTTCCGCCCTTAACTTGTTACCTTCACTTCCGTTTTTTTATCCCCCATCCTTAATTACAGTTTTATTCCTTAATTGCTCTGCATTAAATTCGCCGCTTTCCTTGAAATTTGCATCCCCAACCAACTCGTTTAATTGTTTAGACCTTTCGACTTCTTCTGCTTGGTTCGAGGCATTCACGGTCGTCTTCTCCGGTTCCGATAACGTTTCTCCGACGGGGTTTTCCGATGGTAATTTTTCTCTGTTCTCTTCTTCTTCTTCTTTTTCTGCCCCCTTCTTATTTCCTTCTGAATCCTCTTCCACATCCCATTCTCTCTCATTAACGATGTCTTCCTCCGACCACTCCGATGTGATTGACGTTTCTTCATCCAATTCCTCGTATCCATCTTCGTCTGTGTTGCCTTCCTCATCAGGAATCTCTAAGAAACTGCTGTCCTCCTCAATCACCTTGATTCTGTAAAATAAGTGGCCCACCTTAATGCTTAGCAGTTCGTCAATCGTGGAACTTATTGAAGAGCTAATTAAAACTTTTCCATATGCCAAATTGTTGCTTTCCTCTAAGATGCAGTTTATTGTCCTGATCGGTGTGCCCCAACTTTTTGCGATTTGTCTAAACGTTTCCTCTCTCCATATATGCAATGGTACGCCGCCTATTTTTATCCATACCATCCTCTCCGTTGAGTAGTAACCTTCCGACCAGTTCCTTATGTTCTTGACCCAATAATGCAGACCATGGGATTTGTTACCAAGTATATCTGTCTTTGTTTCCGCCTTTTCGAATTTTAGGAGTATGTTTTTTCCTCCCAAGTATTTCACTACACACCCCTCCACCTTTTCTGCTTTGCAAAATGTTCTTACCGCATCCATGTTATCTAAGGAAGTAACATTACCCAGTAAGCATTTCTCTAAAATCCTCTTGTTTTTCTCATCTGGTTCCCGTGGTCCCATGACTTTCCTTGCAACCAACGTAGTTCTTTCTTCTTCGCACCTGTTGTTTCCTGTCTTCTCTTCCTTCTCTCTTTTATTCTATATTTTTTCTCCTTTTAGTACATCTGCGTAAGATCGGTTAGGTTTGTAATACATCGATTTTGGATTGCCGCTGTTCATATTTCCTTGATCTGGGTTGTTCACGCTTCCTTTTTCTGACTTCTTCGTGTTCACTCTTGTTGCTATAAATGCTCTTAATTTGAATGATCCGATCCAAATCGTGTTTAGTATTCTTTCCATCTTCTTTTCTCCTTCTCTCATTCTAAATCTTACAAATCCAAATTGCTTTCCGTTTCTTAATTTCTTTCTTGCTAAATACATGTCTGTCACATCTCCATACCTTCTGAACAGTCTTCATAAGTGAATCACTTCCCAGTTGTTTGGATAGTTGAAGAACATGAACGATGGATTGTTGCGGTTGATGTTCTCTTTCGTTTCACGGTCCTGTCTCCTGTCACTATGCCATTTTTGCTGTTGCCGGAAATCCCACCCCCCCCCCTTCCACACCCTCTCTCTCTCCCCTTTCTCTCTCTCTCTCTCTCTCTCTCCCCATTGCTATTCACATCTCCATTTGTTGTTATGGTAACATTCAATCACGAAAACAAAAATGAGAGAGAGCGAGAGAGACTGGGAGAGAGTGTGCCGGAAAGGGAGAGGGAGAGAGAGGTCAGGCGAGAGGGTAAGGCAGGGAGCGAGAAGAGGCGAGAGCGAGTACAACGCGGCAGTCGGCACCGGAAAATACCAGAATGTAAGGCATGGAGCGAGAAGAGGCGAGAGCGAGTACAACGCGGCAGTCGGCACCGAAAAATACCAGAATATCGCTAACCGTCGAGACATGTCATCTTTCTTATTCTTCAATTTCCCAGAGACGTGGGAAGTCCAACATATGTGGAGATCATTTAAACGGTATGGGGAGGTAGGGGATATATACATGGAAGCTAAGAGGTTGACAAACGAAAAGAAATTCGGTTTCGTTTGCTTTAAAAATGTAATGAATGAAAGGGAGATGGTAAAGAGATTAAACGAAATCTGGGTAGACTCGTATAACTTAAGGGTGTTCTTAGCATTCAAAAGAAACGAAACGGGACGAGAGACGGTTCGGATCAGACGAGTAGAGGACAACACAAAGGTGTATCATAAGTCGAAAAAGGAAGAACGTGGCCTGTTGAAGAAGACGTACAGTGAAGTGGTGAAGGGGAGGATAGATTCGACAGAGGGGTTGAAGATGAAAGAGAATGCAGTATCAGAAGAGGTCTTAGGGTCGTGGCAGGCGATCAAAGAGATAAAGATGAACCTGAATAGAAGCTTAGTAGGACATGTTCAGTCGCTGGATAGCTTCGAAGATATCATATCACTCTGTAACTCGAACGATCTAATGGATGGCTCCTTGAAACTGTTAGGGGCAGAAATGTGATTCTAATTTTCAAACAGGAAGAAATGACGCAGAACATCCTTGCGAATAAGGACCACGGATTTCATCGTTGGATAAAGGACCTCAGACGGTGGTCGGGAGGCTTCCAATCGGTGGAAAGTTTGATCTGGTTGAGGGTATACGGTGTGCCATTACACGCGTGGGCATGCGAAATATTCAAAAACATTGCTCGAAAGTGGGGACGTCCGTTGGGCTTTGTTAATTGTGACTGGGAATCTACCAATAATCTAGAGTTTGCTAAGGTTCTTGTAGCCTCGTCACTTCGTTCAAGAATAGTCGTTCAAGAATAGACGAACTAAAAAGTATCAAGGTGGACAACCTATTCTTTCGGTTGAGAGTGGTGGAAGAATACGTGGATCCGCTCGCTCGGAGGGAAAACCAGGAGATCGGTAATGACTCGGACGAGGGGGACTCTTCATGCCCGTCGGAATGGTCAGAGGAGGGAGACGAGAATAAAGAGTGGGTTGTGGAGGAAAACATACTTGAAGGGAAGGAAGATGAGCGAGAAGTAAACCTGAATAAAAGGGAGACAGGTCAAAGGTCGGGAGAGAGATGGGCACAAAACATCGATAGCGTTTGGAACCGAAAGGAAGGTCACACGACGGAGAACCTTGTCGGAGAAATACAACGTTCACCGGAGTTGCATGTGGGAGGCAGGGCAGGAGGAATTTGAATCCATACGTGTTTCCAAGGAAAAAGCGGATGGCGATCGTAATGATGGTGAAAAAGCATGGGAGAATGTGGGAGCTAGTGAACCCCGAGTTTATGGGACAAATTCAAAACATGGACAAAGTCATTAATAGGCAGGAAGATGGGCCTGTGGTATCTATGGTAGACCAACAAATGGGTATCAAGGCCGGTAATTCAGAAGCCCAGGTGGCAGAAGCATAACATAAATGTGTGCAGGTCCAACAATCTTCTAGTTCTGAGGCCCGGGGGAAATATTAACAGATCACAACACGAATGGTGATGAAGAAATAAATGAATCAGGCAGAAATCGAAGGGGGAGATTCGCTGAGAAATTAAAAGTAAAAAAGGGGGATTCGTTAAGAATATGGAGAGGGAGAGGGAGAGTGAGCTTTCACATTCTCAAAAAAATGGCAAGGGCAAAAGCAGCAAAGAAGGGGCAGAAACCGAGAAACGAACGTTAAATGATGCTGGAACTAGTAAATCGGTAAAAGAAAAAAGAAAGTCACAATCGGGCTGCTCGGTTGAGAGTCTACAGTCGATCTCCAATGAGCTGAGAAGTGCACGCGGTACGGTTTACCTGAAAGAGTTTGGAGAAAATATCGGATTGTCTTGGAAAGGAGATGATGTGGCAAAGGGTGGGGAAGGAGCAGGCTGGAAGAATTGATCAGGTAAGGCTTTCTGGCTCGATTAGTTTTTCTGTACGATGAAGATTCTATCTATTAATATCAGAGGTCTGGGTTCGTTGGAAAAGAAAAAGTGGGTAAAAGAAATGGGTGAAGAAAATGTGAGTATGGTGGGGATACATGAAACAAAACAGAAAAACCTCCTTGTATCGCAGGTTATGAATTTGTGGGGTCAAGACGATGGTGATTTTATCCGGTCATGAGCGGAAGGTAACTCCGGCGGATTGTTACTAATTTGGAATAGGAACATTTTTTCATGTGAATTTTACGTGGTGGAAAAGGACTTTGTGGCTGCAATTGGGAAATGGAAAGGGGTAAATGGTCAATTCGGGTTCGTTAATGTTTATGGTCCGAGAGAGCAAAGGGAGAGGGCGGGCGTTTGGAGCAATATAGAAAAGTTATGTGACAAAGAGGAGGTTTCTTGGTGTGTATTTGGTGATTTTAACGAAGTCCGGGGGAGCCATGAAAGATTAAACTCAGTGACAAACGAAAGGGGCGTGGAGATTTTTAATACCTTCATTAGTAATTCTAATCTAGTTGAAATTCCATTAGGAGGGCAAAAATTCACGAGAGTTAGTGACGACGGAAGAAAATTTAGAAAATTGGATCGGTTCCTCGTCTCCCCGAGCTTTTGCTTGGCATGGAGGAATCTTGGTGTTAAGGCGCTTGAAAGAAGATGGTCAGACCATTTTCCAATCACGCTGGGAGTATCTTCCATTGATTTCGGACGTAAACCTTTCAAACTCTTCGACACTTGGTTGGAGTACGGGGAAGTGGAGGAGATCGTTAAGAGAGAGTGGAGCAAGAGGATGGTTCCAAAGAGGCCAGATTGCATCTTTAGAGAAAGTTTAAAATTGGTAAAGGTTTCGTTGAAGTCGTGGTTCTCCGAGAGCTTTAAGAAGCTTGATGGGAACTTAGAGAGAAAAAAAGGTGCAAAAACTAGAAAAAGAAGTCGGGATGAGACCGTTTAGCGAAGAAGAGTGCAATGGATGGGTAGAGGCACACAAGGAATGGTTAGAGGCGGAAAGGAAGAAAGTAGAGATGGCGACCCAAAAGTCGAAAATCAAATGGATTCAAGAGGGGGACGAAAATTCAAGATTGTTCCATGCGGCAATAAGAAGTAGAGAGAGGAAGAATGGGATCCGAGGGTTGAACATAAACGTGGTATGGACAGAAGACCCGGAAAAGATAAAAACGTACGTGCGGGAATTCTTCAAGGGAAAATTCAAATCAAACACTAAGGATGGGCCGAAATTGGTTAGTAACAAGCTAAAAAAATATCTTCGGATGATGCGGTTTCTTTGGAGATGCCATTCTCCGAGGGTGAAGTATTGGAAGCGGTAAAATCGTGTGGAGGAAATAAATCCCGGGGCACAGATGGTATAACATTTACGTTTGTGAAGAAACGTTGGGAAATCATCAAGGGCGATCTTATGAAGGCATTGGACAAGTTTTGGGCGGACGCGACTATTAGCGACGGGTGTAATGCGTCGTTTATCACACTTATCCCTAAGATTCTGAATCCTACGTGCCGAAACGACTATCGGCCAATTAGCTTGATATGTTGAAAAAGGTGATGGGGAAGATCATTGAGGAAACTCAAGCCGCGTTCATAAAAGGAAGGTTTATATTGGACGGGGTGTTGATAACGAACGAGGTGGTGGATAGTCTTCGGAGGTCGAAAAATAAGGGTATGGTGTTTAAGGTGGACTTTGAAAAAGCCTACGACAGTGTGGAGTGGACGTTCCTCCTCGACACATTATCGTTGATGGGCTTCGAAAAGAAATGGTGCAGTTGGACTAAAGCATGCTTGGAATCGGCCTCGGTATCGGTTCTTGTCAACGGGTCACCAACAAGAGAATTCAAAATGGAGAAGGGCCTTAGACAAGGCGATCCGTTGGCACCATTTTTGTTCTTAGTGGTGGCGGAATGCCTAAACGTGCTCATGCTAGAAGCAAGAGAAAAAGGAATTTTTGAAGGAGTAAAGGTGGGAAAGGATGATATCGTCGTGTCACATCTTCAATACGCGGATGATGTGGTGTTTTTCGGAAATTGGAGCGTCGAAAATGCCAAGAACCTCTTAAAAATCTTGCAATGCTTTCAATTCGCTTCAGGTCTAAAGATAAATTTTAACATAAGCAAGCTGTATGGGGTGGGAGTCGGGACGGAGGAAATTCAATCGTGGGCGGTTAGCCTAGGGTGCGGATTCAGGGAAATGCCTTTCACTTATCTTGGTCTCCCGATGGGTAGAGATATGCATAAATTGGCGAGTTGGAAGGAGGCAATAAAGAAGATGGAAAGCAAGTTGGCGGCTTGGAAAGCGAAGTTAATCTCGTTCGACGGACGGCTCACTTTGGTAAAATCGGTACTAGGTAGTCTCGTGTTGTACTTTTTCTTGCTTTTTCGTGCCCCGAGAAGAGTGATTCGTGAGCTAGAGAGTGTGAGAAGTCGCTTCTTTTGGGGTGGGGGGAAATGGGAGAATACAAAAAAAGGGGTGGCATGGGTCAAATGGGAGAGGGTGGTGAGGAGCTTCAAAAGAGGGGGGCTTAACGTGGGAAGTCTTCAGTCGGCAAATTGGGGGCTATTGGGCAAATGGTGGTGGAGGTTCGTGTCGGAGAGGGACTCTTTTTGGGTAAAAGTGATTAGAAGTATTTATGGGAGAGGGGGGTATCGGAGGTGATGAAGGGTTGGTAAGGGGAGGGGGCGGTCGACGTGGGGTAATATCATTCGGGTGGGAAAGGAATTGGAGAGTGTGGGTATTGATTTCAAAGCATGCTTCGGGAAAGAGGTGGGGAAAGGGGATGAGACGAAGTTTTGGGAGGATATATGGATTGGAGATATGGTGTTGGGTGAGAGGTTTAGGAGGCTCTATCAACTTGATATGGAGAAAGATGGGTCTATCGCCGACAAGGGGGAATGGACAGAGGGTGGGTGGGAGTGGAAGTGGAGTTGGAGGAGGGAGCCGAGGGGAAGGGAGGCGGGGGAATTGGAAGAATTAAGGGACATCCTTTTTGGGTGGAGGCCAAAAATAGACGTAAGGGATTGTGTGAAGTGGGTAGGGAAGGTGTTGGGGAGTTCTCGGTGCTAGGATTAAAGGAGCTCATAGACGAGAGGAGGGCGGTGTTAGGAGAAGAGTATGAAGAAACCAAATGGTTAAATCGGATCCCGAAGAAAGTGTGCATTTTTTATTGGAAAGCAAAGCAAGGAAGACTTTCGGTCAGATTTGTGCTCGTTAAAATGGGTATTGACATGGACTCGGTCTTATGCCCAAGATGCGGGAATGAGACGGAATCGGTCAACCACACGTTGGTGCTATGTCAAGAGGCTGTGAACATGTGGAAAGCGGTACTACGGTGGTGGAAATTCGACGCAACAAATTTTTCTTCGCTTCAAGACTTGATGGAATTAGGAAATAACGCACGAGATGGTAAGAATAGGAAATTATGGACAGAGACGGTGTGGTGTCTTGCCTACCTTATTTGGACACACCACAATCAAACGGTATTCAAAGACGCTTGGAAGATCGAGTTCTGGAGTTGCAGCGCACATGCTTCCAGTGGTTGGGCAAACGAAGCAGTGGGACAAAACTGGAATGGAGCAGACTGGCCCGATGCCGTTGTTTGCTGCTGCTGAAGGTTGCACGGGTCAGAGCTGTTCGTGGGGATCGTCTGAATTCGATGCTGTATTATCGAGGACGGAAGATTGGATGGGCGGAGTGGCTAATGGGTCCAAGCGAGGCGCTGTAAGTTTGCTGCAGTTGCGGGTCGAGGGTCGAAGTGGAAGCGAAAAGTACTTAATCGAACTAAGCGAATCGAAGCCTGATACATCTGTTGTGTTCGGCTGTTTGGAGCGTCTGATTGGGATAAGCTGCTGTTTGGAACAAGCCAGCGGCTGTCCAGGAAGGATGTTGTTGCTTGGTGCGTCTGAATGGGATAAGCTGTTGTTTGGAATAAGCCAGCGGCTGTCCAGGAAGGATGCTGTTGGTTTAGGCGATGCAGGGTTGTTTTGATTAAGCTCTTGGTCGCTTACTGCTGGTTGGTAACGAGCAGCAAACACCGGCATCGGGCCAGTCTGCTGCTGCTCGTTTTCTGCTTCCTACGGTTCTGTGTTGATGGCTTATTTTGGCCAAGGTCTGATTGTAAGTGCTTGGTAATTTTCTTTTTTGGTTTATGGTCTGATGTGGTTTGAATAGTATCCGTGTATTTTTTGTCTTAATAGGGGACAAGAGACCCTTCATGTAAGTCGGTAATTTTTTCATTAAGCCACAAGTAAACAACGGTTGTACGGATAAGCCCTTTGAGCTATTAAGCTCATTAAGTCACAATTAAAGAGCCCCATAGTCTATTTGGAAAAATATTACCTTCATCTGTCCAAGTTTGATCCAAACACATAAATGATGGCCTCTAGATAAAACCTTTTTGACCATTTAAACGTATAAGTCAAAGTCAACATCCATCCTTGAGTCCACCATTCTAAAAGAAAATATATTATCCCAAAATTCGTTTGTTATTATTTTCTATCAAGTGAATGTACATAGTCATAAAAAAGATAAATATAAATTAAATAAAGAGTGAATTATATTTTTGGTTTTCATCTCTCAAATTTATAAAATATATTGGTGGTCCAAAAACTGTGTTTTTAGCCCAAATCGGTCATCCAAACTTAACATCGTTACCTGGGTCTTTTAAGTTGATCATGTGCCCCTCATGTGAGGGGCAATTTCGTCATTTTATCCTTTTTTTATAAGTTTCTTTAAGTACAAGTTTTTAAAGCTTAAGGTACAAGTATTTTAAATGAGAGAAAAAAACATAAACTAAAAAAAAAACCATCCATGGTGGACTTTATTCTCATCATGAACCTACACTGAAAAGACAGACCCACCACCCCCATTTTAGTCTTTAGATGGATCATCTCTCCCCATTTTCATGGACCCCCAACTGTTACATCCTCTCTCCCGTTTTCATGAACCACCAACTGCCACCACCCTCAAGAACATCAAACAACCATCTTCATCTTCTCCAATCATCAAAATCATAAACAAAACCCTAAATCAAACATCAATTAAAACCTAAATCCAAAATGTAAATCAAACCCATATCTAAAATCCAAGATTTAGAATCTGTAACCAAGCTTTTTCTATTTTATATTATTTTTGCAAAATAACAACTTGGAGCAAATCATTAGTGGATGTGGAACAGTTTCAATAGTTGACCTGAGATTTTGAATCACCATAGTGTAAGTTTTTTGCCTTAACATGAAGGAAGGTTAGGGGACTGTGATTCAATTAGAGCATCCACTGTACGATAAACGGGAGGGGGTGAGAAGATGAGGGGACGCCAGAAAAATGGAAGGGGTGAAGGTTTCACCGGAGAAAGTGGAAGGAGGGGTAGCAGCCGAAGATTCAAATTTCAAACAAGGGGGAGGGGGTTATATTGCTAACCTTGCCCCAAAATAAATTATAGAGTAAATTACATGATTGGTCCATGTGGCTTACACAAAATTGCACTGTTGGTCCCTAAAATGAAATAATTACGTGTTTGGTCCCTGTGGTTTACATTTTCTCACCCCTTTGGTCCCTTCATTCTAACACTGTTAAATGATTATGTTAAAGTGGGTTAAATTTAAGGGTATTCTAGTCTTTTTATGTTTTCTATTTTCTATTAAGATTTATCTATATTATATATAATATAATATGATGTGTGTGTGTGTGTATATATAATATGTATATATATATATATAATGTACTCTGATACATTTTGCAGCTTCATCTTCATGAACAACCCCACCCCATCATTGTCTTCACTACTCATACCACACTCTTCTAAACTCATCTTTGCAAATCACACACAAATTGGTGATAAATTTCACCAACTAGTAACACAGAAATACTCCAAGTTCGCTATCAAGATTCGGAAAATGGAATGGGTTAAGAGGTTACCATCAAAATCTTTGACCAAAACAGTAAGTACCAGACACCGTTCATCATCTGTAACATCCTGAATTTTCAATAATAGTAATTTAATGAGAATTGGGATCTAATTGTATTTTGGTTTAAAACCTTGAATTATGTTGTAATTTATAATTCAATAGGGTTAAAATACAAGAGATTAAAGTTTGGTGTTACTTTTGAGAAATAATGGAAACTTGGAGGTGTAAGTGGTCTTTTGTGAAAAGTGTGTTTGGATAAAGTAGATGAAATCAGATTGTTATCTGATTTCTTATTTTGGGTCGGTCAAGAGGTAGAGAGAAAAGAGAGAAAGAAGAGAAAAGAGAAAGAAGAGAAGAAAAGCAAGATTTTGTCTTCAAATTGGTAAGAAATTGGTTTTGATTTCTGATAAAACTTGTTGTAGATGTATGTTTGTAAACGAATCTGTGTATTGAAATAGATTTCAAAATCATTATCAACAGATCGGAATCAGATTTGTGCAGGAAGTGGGTTTTGCAAGTTTAAAGGTGAGTTCATTTGTTCCTTGCTTAAATCAGTGTTTTCATGTTAAATTAAACCTTGAAATAGCTGTATAAATTGGTTATGAACTGTATGGGATGGTTTGGAATGAGCTGAATCGAACATACATGAAAATGGATCGAATTTTAGGCTGCAGAACCGAGTTTTCCGGATAAATCGTCGTATCCGGATACCTCTGATGATGAATGTTTCCGGACGCAATAGAAACCGGGTAAAGTATTATTTTATTGTAAGAATCCGGATGAATATAGTTACCGGATGGTATCCGGATGGTTTTAGTATCCGAATGTCATCCGGATTAGAAAAGTATCCGGAAGGTTTAGTTGTCCGGAAAATCCAAGTTACCCGGAAAACCCCTGTTGTCCGGACACTTTTGTGAAATTGAGAATGTTAGGTTCTGATGTCTGGATGCAGATTCTAGATGTTTTGTCTGGTTAAGTTTTCTAAACTGGGCATGGGCTTTGAGAAAGATACCTGGTCTTGGGCATGGGCTTTGAGAAAGATACCTGGTCTTGACAAGTTACACCAGTAGACTAGATCTCTGAGTTGTTCAATTGGGCAGATAAGGATCTCTAAATTTCTTTGAAAGCGAAGGATACCATTCCAATCAGGGAAGATGATTCTGTAGGGTTCACCTATCACTTGACCAGGTTTGAAGGGACCTCCTGGTGGTGGCAGTGATAGGTTGAGAGCTGATAAGTCTGGTGGTGGTCCAAGCACTGCTTCCTTTGAGAATTCAATACCTGTTTCATTTCGGTGGGCAGGTTCATCAGAGGTCGATGCTCGCTTTTTTTTCTGTTCGCTGGCCTTTGGTTCTGAAGAAGAGCAGGAGGAGGAGGTAATTCCGTACTAAGTCGCCGAAGGGGGGGCATTTGAGGATGAAGATACGATAGGTTATCTAGTATTCTTAGATTTGAGAATATGATATGAGCTGTAATATGTTGTTATATTTCAGGTGTACATCCCTATCTGCATTCATCCTAAACATTGGGTGCTCGGGGTGTTTGATCTTGGTCGTATGTTGCTGACCCTATATGACAGTGACCCTGCCCGTGTCTATACAAACGCTTTGAATGACTGTGTTGCCGAATTTAAAGATCAGCTGTCGGAGTTCTTTAGTATAATCAGGGATAGGGCCCGTCTCGAAAAGTCAACGCTCTTCCGTCATAAGCTCGCCAAGCATGCACCACACCAACAAGGGATCAATGCGGATTGCGGTGTCTGGTTATGCCGTAATGTCAGCGTCTTGATTTCAGACGATGTGGTAGATTTACACGCTTCCCGCACCGAAGAAGTGGCCATGGAGTTTCGCAAACATATGGCGGAGAGCATTTATGCTCATTGTGTTCCACCGCAAAATGATTAGGTTGTTTATGTAGCATTAAATGATTGTTATTTAAACTTTGTTAACTTATTTTGTTATAGTATTTAACTTGAAGTTATAATTTTGCTTATTATTTTGTTAAAGTATTTAACTTGAAGCCTAAAAAGCCTATTATTTGAGTATCGATATCTCATTCACACATACTCCGTTTTGGACGCATTATATATCGTTTCGAAGCTCTCATATAGGAGAACATAAAACCACTAAGAGTTAGTTATATAACACACACACACACACACACATATATATATATATATATATATATATATATATATATATATATATATTTAAATGTGTCCAAAGTTTAGTAAAAACCATATTTTTACTAAAATTTTCCAACACCTAGTAAGTAAGTAGGTTTATGAAACTTGCGGTAATCCTAATACAGTGATTATTGGATGAACAAGCATTTATTTCTTGATTCACATGTGCATTACTTTTGCAGACGAATCTTGAAGTTACTTTTTCAGTCGAATCTTACAGGCTCTTTTCAGACGAATCTTGCAGTGAACTATTCAGACGAAATCTTTTAGGAAACTTTTCAGACGAAATCTTTCAGGAAACTTTTCAGACGAAATCTTTGACCATATCCACATCCCTGATGAAGAACATACATTTTCACGGCTATAAGTAGATGGCATGATGAAGTAGTAATTCACAACTTGCTATCTATCTTTTATACTTTCTTTTACACCGTTTACAAACATCCTCTCGCTTTTCTTAACACTGTGGCTGGAGTTTCAAGATCAAGGGGGAACAGGTCGGCGAATGGGGCTGGAACTTCACGTTCGGCAGCCTACCAACCACTGAACGATGGAGCTCGTCGGAGTACCTGGAAGGTACCGGAAACAAACGAGGAGTGGAGAAACTATGGGCGAACTGCGGCCGATTATCCATTCACGGCTGAGGAGGAAGAAGACTGGGAGATGGCATGCGACAATTACCACTTCGATAATGACGGAAAAAACCCACCAATGTATCATTGTACCCAGCCAACGGTTCCACAAAGTCAACGAATTACTCCCTTAATGCAAAAATCCATTGATGAGGCGAACGCCGGTATCGAAGAGGTAAAAGGTATGTGGAACCATAACAGGGGGATTCAGCAGGGGAAAATGGAGTATCTAGCGGAGAAGAAACGATAACTGGCCATGACTAGAGCTCACGTTCGGGAGCTGCAACGACAGATTAAGGAAGTAGAAGAGGAACTACAAGAAATCGAAGACGACTACACGGGAATGGAGGACGTCATCAAGTAAATATTAACTTCATCACCGGAATCCAGGACGCATTCCAGTCATAGATTTCTTTGTTTACCTGCACTGTATCTGTTTCGTTTGGGAAGATGATTTGCAATAACTGATCTTTTAATTAATTTCCTTATTAAATAACTTAAAATGGGGAAAACATTTTCTTTAATTAATTTCTATATTAAAAACATTAAAATGGAAAGTAAACAATACATTAAAAACCTCAACTACATAAAATGATAACCTAAAAAAACTATAGGGGCCATTTATGCTTTTTTAAACTTGCCCCAAACTGGAGGGGCCAAAACTGTAAATATCAGAAAATCGCAGGACTATCGCGGGATAAAATTGCGGGACAGGGGCTAAAAGTGGTCCCGCAGGCAAAAGTGGGGGGGGGGGGAAGCTGTAGCCGCGGGCAAACTTGAGGGGGGATAGCGGGAGAAATGGCCAAACTCGGTGCCACGTGGTTGTGGGTCCCGCAATCGCGGGTTCCACCGCGGAAAAAATGGGTATTTCGGCAAATTGGTCGAGAAAATGGGTATTTTGGGTATTTTAATTAAATTCCCTAAATTTTAAGCCAATTTAACTATAATTTTTCTTTCTATTTTTTTTAAATTATAAGGTTTAATTAGTTAAGAATATATGGAATAATTTTATTAAAAATATATAAGGATTGATTAGTCAAGAATATATGAAAATGTTTTATGAGAAAGAAAAAAATACATGAAACAATTTTATTTATACATAAAAATAAAAGTATGTAAAACAATTTAATCAAAAGAATAATTATATGAAACAATTTCATGAAAGAGATTAAATTAACCAATAAAATCGACGATTTACATTATCTACACAAATTAGGGTGGTTTACATTTGATCATTTCGTAATTTGTGTAACAATTTCAAAAATCAAAACGAGACTTAACAGTAAATGACAACTACATGACGAAACTTGTAATTACTCTTAATGAATGAATAAGAGCATCTCCAACAGCATTGTTAAAATAGAAAAAGAGTTTTTGTTTGTAATTCTTCTCCAACAACATTGCTATCTTGTTTGCTAAAATAGAGATTAATGGAGAAATATCTAAATATATAAAGTTCTCTATAATTCTCTAAGGGGCTGTTTGTTCACACGAGGGGCAAATCCGTCCCCATCTGTCCTCCCTCTATTTTCAAAGAAATCGGCGTCATCTTTATGCAGAAGATTGACCGAGCCATTTGTGAAACCGTTTCATGGAAACAGAACCCCAATAAAAGTATGAAGAAATTGTGTTTAAAATCCAACAAACCCCATAAACAGAACCTCCTATATTTGTAATTCTCTCCTGGATATTTCGGACCTGTTTTAAGTCGGTTAGGTTCAGAGTTGCTGGACTGTTGAGCATGTTGTAACAGTGGAGCCGTGGGTCTGTTCCTTTGATCAAATGCGACTGTGTGTTTGGGTGGGTTTGTATTTTGGTTTTGTTCCCTGAGTTGGTTTTATCAAATGATGCTTTTCTGTCTTCAAAAAACATCTCTACAATAGTGCTCCAAAATAATGAGCAGATCTTGAGACTCCAGAAAATAAAAGAAAGTGCTCCAAATGGGTATTGTCTCACTATGTTTGGCAAACTAGCTAGCTGACGATGGAGAAGTCATTTTGGTAAAAACTAGCTTATAATATTTAATTATATAATTAAAACAAATTTATAGCAATATAATATGTTAATTAATACAACCAATATAGTAAAAAATTAAATAATATAACATGTTAATTAAAAGAATTTAAAATTTAGTATTATATATATACTATAAATTTTGAATTTGTTAAAACAAGTTTTATAAATAAAATATATTAATTTATGATTTTTAATAACCGTTACATACAATATAAAAAAATAAATCAAATAATAATTGAAAAAATAAATAGTAATTTTTTTTGAAAACGGCAATTCATTAACACACTAGCCAGGAGCTAGCAAAAAGAAAAAAATAAAAATAAATAGTAATTGATAATTAAAATATATTGATTAATACTAAAAGATAAATAAAAATAATTTATATCATTAACAATAACTTTAGATAATTAAAAATTAATATCAATGTATAATTAAAATTTAATTTAATATTTTTTTGTTAACATTAATTAATATTTATTGATCAATAATAATGAAATTTAAAAAATAATATTTATTTATAATGATAGTTAATAAATAGTAATTAATATTAATAAGGGCAATATTAGAATATTCACAAAAAACTACTGAAAAACTACTTCAAATAGCGTTTCAAAAAGTTAGCTTATGGTCATCCAAACATGTAACCAGGAAAAAACTAGATTATATGGCTAGCTTTTTGTTTGCCAAACAATGCCTAAAGGTAGGGGTGAGCATAACCGGGTACCCAGCTAAATTTTCATAGAACCGAAACCGGCGGTTCCGGGTACCCAGTGTCAATTTTTTTAAGTTTTTTAACAATTCATACAATAAAACTTGTAATTTTAAGTCTATTGCAAATTATAAAGTACCAACATAAAGTAATAAATACAACAAATGGTGAAAACTAATCCGATAAAATTAATTATTATATAAATAAATTAGAAACTCTCGAGTATTGAATCTTGACATCAACAAAACGACTTCCACAACAATTCACGTCTTTACGTCAACACCTCAAATAAAACACTTGGATGAAAATGAATAAAACACCTAACAAAGGTACAAAACTAATGCCACTTCATTAAATATTTAAATATAATAAATATATAAAATAATTTTTACTAAAAAATAGCGGGACCTTGTACCCAGCGGGTAACGGTTCCAAAAAAATGAGAACCAGAACCCGAACCAGTCTTATCGGTTCCGTATTTTAGAAACCGAAACCGGAACCAATCACATCGATTCCAGTTCTGAAACCGCCAGTTTCAGAACGGTTTCAGTTTCAAAGGTGGGTACCCTGTTCCGATGTTCACCCGTACCTAACGGGACTAAAGTTAGAGTCCAGAAAATAAAAGGAAGTGCTCCAAATATCTCTTCATTAGTCCAGAAAATAAACAACATAAACAATTATAAACAACATAAATATGAACCTTTTTCAGACTAGAGGATCCATCTCCCATTCAACATCCTTATCATCAACAGATCCCACCCACCTAAAAATCCATTGTATACATGCATATTATAGAAATTTCAAACCACTATACATGCATATATTAGGAATTTCAATCCATAACAGAAGCACACACACACACACACACTTATATATATATATACATGGAGTTCCTATATTATCTTTTGTGTAGTTGATATTCATCTAGTTCTTATTAGACTTATAAAGGTTACTGATTTAGAGTTAGGTTTGAAGCAATCTAATTGTGTACGAATAATTTTAAGCTTTAATAATCTCAGTTTGTGTTTTCATGAATGTAGATGGAGAAGTAAAAGAGGAAGCGGATGGGGCAGCTGGAGATGGTGGTCGGTAGTTGAACTGGGTACCGACGTGGGGGAGGAGATTCTAAGCTTTTATAGATATAAGTAATTTTTAACAGCTATTAGAGGAGCCAATCCGAGCGTTAACGATGGCGTAACTGTAGAGATGAAAATGTTATAATTAAGAAATCACATGGACCAAAATTGTAGTTTACGTACGTACTATATAATTGAATAGTGGATTACTATACCTCATGGACTCCCATTTGGGATTGAGCCGCCATATTTGATATTCCTATATCGTACACAAAGCTCTCCTTCGAATCCATCGTCAAACTGAGCTTCAGCTTCCTCCATTATTCTTCAATGGAGTCCCCAACTATTCAAATCATCTCAGATTGTTTCATCAAACCAAAAATAATACCAGAAGAAGCCAACAAACCCATTTACTTTTCACCATGGGACTTACCTTTGTTTTCTCTGAATTACATCCAAAAAGGTCTCCTTTTCCGATTGCCGGAAAATCAAGATTTCTCCATCGCCACCTTCCTGGAGGACCTCAAAGACTCTCTCTCCGCCACTCTCACTCATTTTCACCCACTCGCCGCCCGTTTAGCCACCGTTAAACGACAAAACCCGCCTTCTCTGGTCGTATTCTTGAACCCTGAGAATAGCCCAGGAGCAAGATTCATTCATTCAACCGTCGATTTGAAGATCTCAGATGTTCTTCAACCGACGGATGTACCGTTGGTTGTTCAGTCGTTTTTCGACCACCACGAAGCTATCGCTCACGATGGCCACCAACTATCGTTGCTGTCGATTCAGGTGACGGAACTCATCGACGGAATCTTCATCGGTTGCTCCATTAATCATATGATAGCTGACGGAACCTCTTACTGGCATTTCTTCAACTCTTGGTCCGAGGTTTTCAGATCAAAAACGCAAAACGGTCATTTAACTCCCATCTCACGTCCTCCGATTCTCGAAAGATGGATTCCGGCAGGATCCGACCCGATTATCAGCCTCCCTTTTACAGATGACGATGAACTCATCGATAGATATAGTCGACCAGTGTTAAGAGAGAGAATATTCCATTTTTCATCAGATGCTCTTTCTAAGCTCAAAGCGAAAGTGAATTCAGACTGCAATACAACCAAGATTTCCACGTTGCAGGGACTCTCCGCCCTTGTATGGCGGTGCGTAACGCGTGCACGGCGGTCACCGGAAAATCAAGAAACCGGTTGCAGATTGGCGGTGAACAACAGGAGCAGAATTTTCCCTCCGGTGCCTGAAACTTACTTCGGTAATATGATCCTTACTGTGACCGGAACAACGACGGCGGGGGAGTTGCTGGATGAGAGCATCGGGAAGGCGGCGTGGCGGTTGCAGGAAGCGGTGGTGAACCATGGTGATAAAGCGATCAAGGGGTTTGTGGATTCGTGGTTAAAGAATCCGTTTGTGGTTAAAGTTAGTAAGTTTGTTGATCCGAATGTGGTGCATATGGGGAGCTCGCCAAGATTCGATATGTACGGGAACGAATTTGGGTTGGGGAAAGGTGTGGCGGTTCTGAGCGGGTATGCTAATAAGTTTGACGGGAAGATGACGTTGTATCCGGGGCGGGAGGGCGGAGGAAGCATGGATTTGGAAGTGTGTTTGTGGCCGGAAAACATGGCGGCTTTTGAATGTGATGAAGAATTGATGAGTTATGTTAATGGGGAAGAAGCCATTTGAAAGACAACCATGAAGTCGTAATAAAATAATCAATCGTATGTTTCGGTTACCATTTACAGCTTCTTCATGTTTATGGGTTTTAATAAAAATGTAATCATTAACAACCCAAATTCCATAAAATATAATTACAAGAAAATACAACCAAAACGGTCCCAAAATTTGTACACATTACATCGATTCTAACTCTAAGTGCGCAACGGATAATCCTCTTCACAACTGAGATACTACAGGAAGCCCGACGGTAAACTACAAGTCTTCACTAGACGATGCCTCTTCTATAGCACCACAACTTTCCAACTTCACCAGATGGAATCCCATACAAAACTCCAACCTGAAAATGGTTTTAATTTTTGAAAAACGAGGGTTAGACCATGAGGTCTAGTGAATTCCGCTTGAAAAGCGTTTTCACACAAGCCATTTGAAAATACAATGTCGTTCCACAAAGAACAGTAACACATTTCAAAGACACGAATCCAAGCAAGGGTGTAGCACAGTGGTCTCCACGTCCATCACCTCATATGAGGTCAACACTCGGGGCCCCCACAGTAGATCCCCACGGCCCCCAGTAGATGTCGTATCCGTGTGCACACGAAACGGATTCGAGGCACACGGTCTAAACCATTCACCAAGGATTCTCAACAATCCATGGTCCAACACACCACTGTGCAACCCGACTCCACACATAGCAACAACTCACAAGAACATGCAATCCACACTTACGTAGAAAAAGAACGTATAGACAACATGCATGCGTTAATAAACGTTTCCACATCATATAATAACAAAGCCCTTCAAAATATTTAATCATGTCATCATGCTCAAAACCATATTCAGTTATGAAAACTTTAGCAAAACATTTCATTTGCACATAAAAGAGTTAAGGGAACTCACCTGAAGCTTGAGTAACCAACACCCAAACCGAACTCACTTAAGCACCAACCGAACACCTGAATTGGGGTTAATAGAAGTGATGTTAAACTCCCTAATTATGCCCCAAAACATATCTAAGACAACTCTTAAGTGATACCACAATTCTAGCCTAAAACAGTACGCGAAACGAAAACCGAAAACGCGAAATAGTGCTTGGCGCTACTGCCCGCGCTAGCCAACTCGCGCCACAAAGGGCGCGGAGCACTGGCAGATTCTGGCGCCACTTCCCGCGCTAGCCAACTAGCGCCACAACTAGCGCGGAGCACCTGCACCCACTATTTCAGTCGAAAATGGCTCTTTCTCACTCCCAACTCAACCCAAGTCGATTTTTGAGTCTCCCAAACGAGGTAATCGATGAACTAATCTTTCCCCACAATTCCCCAATTAACAAAACATCAAATAACCCATAAAATTTAACTAATGAATCATCCTTTTCATCACCCAAATCCCAAATTTGCTCGAAACCCAAAACCTCCATTGGAGTGGTGCAAGCTCTTCAAGAATAGCTCACAACCAGCTGAGGGATTCATTAATCCTGCCCTCTCCAATGGTTTTTAGCCCAAAACTTGAAATCAAAAGGAAGAAACAATGAGGTCTACTCACATTCCTTCTCAATACAAGCAAGAAGATGGAGATTAGAAGGAAACCATACCTTGTGGATGAATCTTCTAGCTACTAGATGAAATTCTCCTTCTCCAAACTCTCAAGAGCAGCATCTACACCAAATCCCCTTCTCCTCTAGCTCTCAGCCGACAAAATGAGGAATGTAGGGTTTTCATCTTATTTAAATTCCTGATTTCACCCCTTGAGCACTTAAGTTCCAAGTTTCACACTTTGGCCCCAAAACTTCCATCTATTCCAAAAATTTTACAAGAAGGAAAAATATGAGATGTTACAGTATTGACGGTTTAACTGTTACCTAGCTTATAAATATTGGTGGATCCACAAGACCATCTTCAATGGAAGGTTCTTATAAACAAAAAATGATATGGTATGTAGGAACTACCATTGTGGAGGGTTCTTATAAAAATCTTAATCCCTTTGGGTTTTTATTTAAAAACCTTGGTTCTTAGAGCATCTCCAATGGTCAAATTAATAACTTGATGAATGACTTTACAATGACTTGATATCAAATTCTACCATTGGAGTTAAAATTTGAAGAATGACTTGACATCCAAAAGCTTGGTGGATGTCAAGTGTTTGAAGATTTAACAAATGTTTATATTTGATCCTTCAACTATCATGGGTTTATATTTTTAATTTTCCACTTTCATTCAATAATGATTCATTTATTAAATATATAAATTATTATTATTATTATTATTTTTAACAAAATACATTATTGGAACGCTTTCGTAAATACGTTCAAAATGACACCAATACCGAATATTAAAAAACACAAAAATTAAATACTTTTGTTTTTAGAAATCATAGTTTTAAATATATATAGTTTATATTTATAAAAAAAACTACATATTATTTTTAGAAGCTTTTGTTTTATATTGAAAAGTGTCATCTCTCACCCTCTCAATCTCCCTATATATATATACACGCTCATAGATATATTCTTATATCATCATCTCATTCTCACATCCTAATTTTCAAATCTCATATTTTCACTTCCACCATATCTGATTCTGATGAGATCATTGAACAACTTTTTGTAGATGTAAGTGAATTCATCATCGATGAATTTAGGTTTACTTTAAGTTTTTCATTATCGTTTTGTAGTATTTTTATTAAATTTTATGTTATTGTTGTATAATATTTGTTTTAAAAAACGTATTTGTGCTTTAAATAACGACAAATAATAGAAGGAGATTTATAAAACATTTCAAATAGATGAGGATAGTTTATGTATATATATTAAAAATGAATTAAAAATGCAAAAAAAAAGCTTTTGGAAGACTTGACCATTGGAGTAGCTATTTGAATATGACTTTTTGTTGATGTGGCAAATAGATCAAGCCTTTCAAAGACTTAACCATTGCGGATGCCTTTACCATGAAGTTTGTGTAAAATGTCAATGTCTCCGTTTCTATTGGTACTTAAATTTATTATTTGATATTTATTTATAAGAACTTGTGGACTTTTATATAAATTTTTAAATTAATGAGGTGGAAATGAGATAACACCAAAACATACAAAAGAAGGTTCTTATGATAACCTTCATTGAGATGCTCTAAGTTTTGGAGATGAGGACCAGGATTTTAATAACAAATATAAAGTATAAGAAATAAATTTTGGAGACAAGATATATTTAATTAAAAAAGAAATTTTTAATATTAAGAAAACAGAAGTTTTTTTTTATGATGAAAAAAACAAAAGTTTGAAAACATAGATTTATACCCTGGACTGTACTGGACATAGATTTGGAAGTGTGCTTGTTGCCGGAAAACATGGCGGCTTTTGAATCTGATCAAGAATTAATGAGTGTTGTTGATGGAGACGAAGGCATTTAAAACGTTAATAAATTGGTTTCTTAGTCATTTTTTCTATATTTGAATTAAAATGTCTATATTTTCACAAAAAATTGGATGCCAAATAGTTCCAACAGATTGTCAGGGAAGACTCGTCAAGAGGTAAATACTCGAACTTTCTAACAACCCTAAGTTTGTTCACCGAGAACTCACCTTTGGCATCCATCTTCCATCTAGCCATGTAGTCCTAGAACCTTGGTTTTATTAAGGTTATTTTTAACCCAGTAAAAAAGAAAGAACCAGCTCTACAACCCATATAGTCACATTGGGGCGAAAACTTGGCGCCAATTGAAAACATTTGAGAATGCCAATCAGACGGAGATAGTCACGAAGCTCAATTTGATCAACGGTTTTAGGAATTAAGGTCACGAAGGATGAGTTGCAACCGTTTCTAATCTTGCCTGTTTAGTGAACGTGTGAAACTAAAAGAGAGCGCCTTCATAAGATCGCCTTTAATCAACTCCTAGAACCTATTAATGAACTTGAAATTAAATGAGTTACTCCAAAAAGCTCTTCATAAGCTATACTTCAAGTAGCCTATCAATAAGCTAGCTTATTTTTACCAAACTATACTAAGAACAATATGTGAATGATATGGATATGATAGGCCAACTACAAAACTTTGAATTTGTTGAAGATAAATAAATGGAAATTGTGTCTTTCCTTTCCTTTCCTTTTGTTTTGGTTCATGAATCCAAACAAATAACAACATAACATAGAAGACCTTTTAATGCCTACGGTATGCCCTTCGTACCAATTTCCATAAAGAACCCGTTTTTCGTTCACGCCGCACCAAATCCTGCCGTCTTGCAAATCGGACACGAGTTCTTGTGTTGCAACCATTGTTTGATGCAACCGTGATGGAACTCATGCCCACACTCCAACGTTCCAAGATTGTCTCCGTTCTTGTATTCCTCCTGATCACAACAAAAACGTCATCATTTTGAACGAGATTTCAATTTGACACTTGGGTAGTTTAGATTGTGCCAAAAACTTGGTGATCACTACAACAAAATCGACTTTATAGGACGTCAAATAAGCCTAAACATTCTAACAAAAACACATTATTCCTTCCGTCCCAAAATAAGTGTCTACAATGACAGTAAGGCAGACACTTTTTTGGGACGGAGGGAGTATTTTATATGACTTAAATTTTCCCACCACCTAATGTCATATAAAAAACTAAAACTAAGGTTTTATTTCAAAAACGTCTAAAAAAACTTGTTATGAAATCCAAAAGTGCCCAATTGTTTTCTCAAAAATACATTTTATACCAATCTTTCCAAAAGGACAAATATTTGGTCACATATCCTATAAAGCTAGTGCCTTAAATGCGGGAAAGCTTTACAGGCACATACCTGACACACGCAGCACGGTTCTGCATCGGGCTGACCTGTTACAGCCGCCACATACTGTTTCTGTTTGAGATGCTTCGAAATCGTTTCTTCGGTTAATCCGGTGTTCACGTTTCCAATGCGATCTTCCAACGCCAATAGCTCCTGAAAACCCCAACCAGATGTTATAATCAACGACCAACTTTTCTAAAACAAATTGTTGAGAAAATTAAAAAAAAAAAAAAAGTTACCTCATAGGACATATTATCGATATCAAGCCGCATATCTCTATGCCTGTCGTGAACATCCGCAATCCCATAGAAGACCGATTGATCTAAGATCATAATATCCTGTTTCAAGATAACAAAAATCTCTTCGAATATTAAGCCAAAACAATATTTTCAAACGAAATCTGGCAAAAGATGCTGAAATCTAACCTCAAATCGCAAAGGTTCGCCCCTGCGCATAAGATCCAACACATTGCGAATCTGCACCAAAGAGAGATGAATTGGTCTCCGAAATAGTTTGAAGTAAATCCATGAAAGAAAAAAAAAGAGCAACTACCACAAAAAAATCGGTATATATACATGTATATATAGAGGGAGGTTCAGCGGAAAACCTCAAAAAAATAAAAAAATAAGGAACACCCTGGTAGCCCTTCTTCTGGACGGTATGCACTTGTGCATACAAGTAAATTAAATTGTCTTTTGGTTTTTATGCACGTGTGCATGTTACAAATTACTTGTAGTCCAGATGAAGGGCCACAAGGGGTTCAGTTTTCCATTTTTTGAGGTTTTCCCCTGAACTTGACCTTATCAAACAATTGTGCGTCCTCAGTAAAGAATACAAATAGATCATAAGATTCGATTAAACACGAAATTAGTAGTAAATTATGAGATAATAGAGTAATTGCAATACAAACCTCAGACACTAATCTGCCTCTTCCTTCACTTCCAGCCATCATTGAACGTGAAAGATAAGGTAATCCAAAAGCACCCTCAAGCTGTCGACCCACCAACCCTGAGGAAGTCCGCAAGTGAGATTGTTGTTGTTGATGATTTTGAGTGCTTAAATCTTGGGAAGAAGCAGAAGCTGAAGGAGTCAAAGATGGAGGAATTCTAGTAAAAATATTACTGTTCTGCCCACCTGCACCCTCTAAATCAGTTGCAGACAGCAAAGTTCGCCTGAGAAATGCAGATAATCTCCGAGGATGATGATGTAGCGGATTCCGGTGAGCAGATGAACTCGCTGGTGCAGGTAAAGGTGCAGGTGCCGCCTGAGAAGAGGCGGCGGCAACACCATTTCCGCCATTGCTTACAGTCCCACCACCAGCATTTGAAATCTGGTTGATTTGAGTTGGCGCCGCAAATAGAGGATAATCGGAAATGTTAGATGGTCTTGAATCAATTACATTCCGGTCCGGAATCACAAGATTTAAGGATCGGTTGTTTCTGGAATTAGAATTCCGACTCCACCTGGAATTAGACTGATTTCTTCTCGATGGCGGAATTGGATGTCCCTGATGAGTGGTTGAATTCGAATTGGGATTCTCTGCCATTGCTGGTGCAGGTAGTGATCTAAAATCTATAGGATTAAGTCTCAAAGATGGATAAAGAGATGAAATATCCGTTTGCCTATTATTATTATTATTCGTTGGTAATGGATCTTGTTGGCGTGAAGAACTAATCCGCAACTGAACGTTTCTACGCGGGTTCTCAGAAGAATGTTCCGGAACACCCAATCCGAGTCTCGAAATGTTCTGATTATCTGGAGGGTTTTCAGCAATCCTTTGCCACATGGTCAAACCACCCTCGGGTCTTTCTAACAAGTTTGAACTAGATGATTGTCCAACGCTTAATTCTACAGCTTTTCTTTTCCTAGATAACCGACCATTATCCATTTCAAAAGGGTCCGAAGATGGTCCAAACGGGTCAGAAAAAGACGAACTACTAGCAACAGCAACATTATGAGGTACTGAAGAACTATGATCACCCAATTGAAGCATACTAGGTGGTGGTTCAGGGCAAGATTTCATTAGAGCCGGCCACCCACGGTCTGGTCTGGCTTCAATCTGACCATGGCTAACTTGGTTCGGACCAGAACTCGAACCCGCCTCACCCATGGTCCACATACTTAACCCCTGCCCTTCTTGATTTGTGGACTCCAAAAACAGATCATTTCCATTGGTGGGCAACATATAATCCGATAACCGGTTTGATGGCGAGTTTTGCAGGTTAGTTTCCCAGCAAATTTGCTGATCTCCATCACTTGATCCTGAACCATTATCAAACCCTAAAGTTTCTGGAAACGAACCAATCGCACCCCTCTGTCCTTGCATTAGACCAACAAGATTTGCAAGAAAATAACACTAGTTTTTCAAGAAACCTGAAATAGACAAGATACAGGAGATGAATTTCTACACTGAAACCATTCAAAAAAGCCTTCACCTTTTCGGTTGATTTATGCATCAAAACCGGTGATAATATTAGAAAAAGCTTTTAGATTTTTTTAGGGTTACATTAAAAGTTCATCAAAAGCATACAAACATACATATTTTGGTGATAAAACCTAAAAATGTTGCCAAAATTATGAACTCAAAGAGTGCTACACTTAAATCTGTATGATCAAAACAAGAAATTGAGCACCCATCAGAAGTAATCGATCTTACCCTAATCAACAATCGATTCCAAATACATACATAAACAACCCAGAAACATAAAAGCATTATTTCAAGAACATCATCATAACTCGATATATATAACACCCAACAAACCTACACATAAATCAAACAAGTTTTTCGTCTCTCGATCGAAATATTTCAGAAAAAAGAAACATTTTTTTGTACAGAAAACGTAAAACCCCGATGAGAGATTAAGAAAACAAGAACCTGAAAACATACCAGAGAGGAAACGATGGCAGATTAAAGGCGATGGATCTACGATTAACAGGTATAACAAGATTCTGAAACAGTTTTCCAGAAAAAAATGAAGATGATGGTATAAAAAAGACCTGGTCTTTCTCTCTTGAAACAAACAATCAATCAGAATCAGGTTTTCTGATTCTTGGAGCAAATACCCCCTTTTCAAGGGGGTTTAGAGAGAAGTGATTGAAAGAAAGAGAGACAAGGGGAGAGAATCAAAGATTAAAATCGTGTTTAAAATGAGAGAGAGATATGAAGGAGATAGAGGGTAATGTTTAGTTTTACGATCTAACCACAGAGAGAAAGAGAAAAGTCGCAAGTTTCCCAAATAAAGGAAAGATAGAAACTTGTGTTGTGTGTGGGTTGGGCCGCTACCAAAGGGCTCTCTCTCTCTCTCTCTCTCTCTCTCTCTCTCTCTCTCTCTCTCTCTCAGTCTATATATATGATATCTATATCTTAAATTCAGGTAATAATATTATATATTCTTAGAAGATTATAAATATGAAATAGATGTATATCGGGTAACAAACTATTTAATTCTAATAAATTATATAAATTAATTTTAGTCATTCATATGATTTAATAAATATTTTATTTTATTTTATTTCCTAATCTAAAATATTGGTCATGACAGATGAATTTTATTATTTTTTATATATATTTTAGTCACAATTAATGAATTATGATAATCGTCCATAAATGTCTCTATTATTTCATAATATAATGATTTCTATAGTTTGTAGGTATTATATGGTTTGTAAATGAATTGAACCCTATGATAAAATAGATGAACGATCAGTTAAACATTTTACGAGAATGTGAGAAGCTTTCATGTCATATGAATGTAGGGGTGTACACAATGATACACTTATCTTTCAGCATATTTTATCAAATGTATGAAACATTTCAATAATATAATAAAGTGTAATCTCCAAAATAGAGGAGTTGTTGGAGTTCAATAATTTGTTTAGAGATTTTGAATTTTGATTCTCCATTTTGAAACCTTCAACAAGATGTTATCCAAAATAAAGAAAATGGAGATTTTTGCTCCAACGTATTGCCAAAATATTTCTCCAAAATGGAGAAAATAAGTGAGAGCGTGTAAAAGTCTTCAAATTTAGAGTACTACCGAGAAATGATAACCGTTTGAGGGAAATATCTTTTAATTATATTCCCACCAATAATAAACTTTGAAATTAAATGTTTAAAAAGGTAAAATAATATTTTATTTAAATATTTGGCAAATAAATATATTATTCTATTATTTTATAACATAAAATATAAAATATATTTTATTGAATATGTAAAATACTTTAATAACATAATAATGTTATAATTTCTTAAAATAGAAAATCTAAATAAATTAAAATTTAAAAATTAAATTTATATAATATTTTAATAATATAATTAATATTGTAATTTTGGATTTCGATAGGATAAAATCTTCTTGACAATTTAAAAGTGAAAGGTCAAAGTCAACATGTCTTAGGGTGACGTGTCAACCATTGGCCTATTCCTGGTATATATCTACTCTTGTTATATTAAACTAGTAGGGTACTCGCGCAACACAGTGGGTGTCGATTTTTTCTGTAAATCGACAATATGAAGTTTATGCTCGTTGTAAATTTCAAATTTTATAATTAAATTACAATTGCACTAACAAAAGCATAACATTTCCAAGCTAAAGGAGGCCAAAGTTAAACTTTGATTCGAATAATATTCAAAGTAAGCCCAATGACAAATTCAAAATGCCCAAAAAAGTCCAAATTATAAACCGATTACCCATCGTGCCAAATAAATCACACCAAAATCCATCGCAACTCCATAATCTAACTCTGCAGGATGAAACTCGTGTAGAATCATACGCATCAGGGTATGATCAGCGATCAACTCCACGTCGAGCAGAACCTTCAGCTTCGGCAACTTCAACTACAACAGCAAACCCCAGAGAAATCAGACGGAACTCCAGCGATAGAAATCACAACCACAAATCACGGTAAACAGATTGAGGAAGGTAGTGATTGAAATCCGAAATCAACACAAGTTCCCATCGATTTCCATAAAAGGCCGCAACCAAAACAGACATAAACTGAATCCAATTAAAGTTTTCATCTTTCCTCACCCTTATTTCTCCAAACCATCTCTCCCTGTACTCCATAACAAAACCTGAATTCAACCAAACCAGATTACAAGAATTATCGATCCCATCCACTTTCAGTCCCAACAAAAAACTTTTGAAAACCATTCTCATCCTTATAAAATAGATCCAACAACAGAATTTAATTGGCAAACCAATGGCAATTTGACATATGGCCATTGCAATAATATACTATTCAACACCAAATTGAGTTCAATTATTGGACCCAAAAAAAGAGTAAGCTAACAGAGACATAATTGATGAAGCATATGAGGGATATAATTGGTTAGGGTCCAAACATAGTAACTAAACCCATAGGTCTTCAGTATATTGGAAACTGGAAAATGGGATGATGGTGTATTGTTGATACATAAAAGAAGAACTCAAAATTGCTGATACATAAAAGAAGAACTCAAAATTATAGCATTTGCTAATAATAATAAAGAATATGGATTTAAGCATAGAGAAGAACACAACTGTAGAACATCAAAAATATTGTTCCAAACAAGCAGTATAGTTGAATTATGGTACCAAAACAAGTATAGAGGAGGATTGATTGGATAACAAAATATTGAAGACAAACCTCAGGTGACAACAAGATTAAACCTCGAATTATGGGTACCTACATTTGAGGCAAAAAAGGGAAAATAAAATAAAAAAATGGAATAAAAAGAATAACATGCGATCAGATGAAGCAAATTATGAATGTTGCCAACCAAGAACACACTGTTGAAGGTTGTTTGGCTAAAATAAAATAAAAGATAACTTTGAAAGGATTTTCCCACATAGGTGGGACAATGAAAGGTGAGAGGGGTTCCAAGCCTATGAGGTGGGACCGGCCTGGGACCGAAACCGATTACACATAACCTTAACTAGCCCTGAAGATTTTCGATGAGACTGGGACCGGGACCGGTCCGTGAGGGTACTGTTTCGGCCCGGGACCGGTTTTTGGCCACCTCTGGCTCCAACCAGACACTAAAAACATTTTTAATATTGTCAATCAGGTTGTAGCGCAGTGGTTGATCGCCCTGGGTGATGTGGTGGAATATCCCATCTACCCAGGGTTCGATCCCAGACGTCATCAACATTGATAAGACATCTTTAAGTTTCAAAATTGCCAGGGATTAGTCCGGGCTGTGCCTGGGATACCCTTCCCAAAAAAACATTTTTAATATTATAATAATAAAAACAATATTACTTATTGTATTCAACTATTAACGTATATATAAGAGAAAATTGACTCAATTACTCAAATATCCACTTTACACCCTGAAATTGGTTTTCAGGTCATTTTTCTCCCATTTTTACCAAAATATCACTACATCCGCAATTCTCATGTCCGTTACGGACCTAGTGTAGCACCCGTAGTTTTCGGTAAATGAAATCACCCCGTGTGTTTTGATGTCCCTAAGCTTGGGTTTCGAGTTGGGAACTTATCGCTTTTAGCCCCTTGAGAGTCGGGGGTATTTCGTGTCAAAGAATGTAAGTTTGGGGGCTCGGTACGCTCTGGGCGAGAGTGCCCTGCGATTGTGACAGTGTCACTATCGCAGGGGCACAATCGCAGGATCCAAGTACCTCGCGGTACATTCTCAGCGAGAGTGACCCGCGATAGTGATATTGTCACTATCGCTGTCACGATCGCCGTCGAGGGGCAGGGAGTTAAATGCTCCGATTTTGCTACCATTTTCTCATTCTCTTTACCCACTTCTACATTTCTCTCTCAAAAACCCTCCCCACACCCTAAATCCGTTTTAGAGCCTTTGGGACCATGAATCTTGTGATTCAAAGCATTTCCCTCATCCTTTAGCAAGAATTTATGGTCAAGGGTTGGAGTTCTTCATCTCCCATCCATTTTGTGAGACTACTACACTTTCTAGGGTTTCACCTAACCCTCTTCTAAAACCTCCCCATTCTTTTGTTGGTTTGAAGAATGAAGCTCATGTTGGTAACCCTAGTTGTATTTGGTTGGTGGGTTCAAGTGATGGTTGAGGTAAGCTTCTCTTTTCTTCATCTAAGAAATTAGGGTTTTGATATTTTTGGGAATTTTGATGGTTTATGTTGGGGAAAACAATTCTAAGTGTTTGGGGATGATTATTTATGGTTGAAAACTTGTGGATCTAGGTTTTTGGAAGATTTGGCTTGAAGATCCAAGTTTCTTCAAAGGAGCTAAAGTTTGGGGAAAAATCTAGATTTAGCCTAAATCTAGCAAGGTGAGTTCAAGTTGATTTGTGAAAACGTTGTACATGTCAAAAATGTTATTTTCAAGTAATTGGGTGTTTTACATAAAATTATCAATTGTTGAGTTATTTGGTGTGTTTTGATATTTTGAAGTGTTTAACTTTATAAACTTTGTAAAACACCCATATTTGGGATTTTCGGATATTTTGATAAGTAAAAATCATAAAATGTCCTTAAATGAGTTATCGATCAAATGGAGTTTATTCAATGGTTTAGACACGTTGGTATAATTGATTTTTTAAACCATTTGAGAAAATGCACATTTTCGTGTTATGAGACATTTTGGAATTTTAAGGGTATGAGTCTATTTGGGAAACCATTTGTTCTAATCCGTGACGAGTTTTGGATTAATCATGCCTTTGAAGTATATGCTTACATAAGTGTCGTTTGAATGCATCTTACAATTATGAGAACCGTTAGTTATTGGTCTAATGGGTGTTGAGCATTTTGCTCGGTTGTTGACTTTAAATGAGTCTTTGGGACATCTTGTCCGATTTTGATGGTTCAATGTAGAGTCCTATTTATGGTTTGCATTTATTGCAACTTATTGCATCTTATTGCATATTATAGATAATTACATGCTCGAGTGCAGTAGTCATTCTTGTGTTGTCATGTAATTTTAGACTGTGTTGCATTGGATCCATAGGCACGTAAGTCAGTCTTTATTTGATGGTCTACTGGGTGTTGCGGGATTTGACCCAGACCCCATGTTTTATGACCTTTACCTTGCAAGGGTACACTAGGAGGGTTGAGTCCGGTTGTGCTATCATGATTGATAGGCATTTATGACCTCCGCCATGTCGGGGCAATGCCATGGTTGTAACCCCGCTTGTGACGGGCTTTTTGTGGTATTCATGGTAATACTTGCTAAGGTCAGATGTCTCTTGGGGTGTAACTTGTAAGGAGTCGTAGGGACACTTGGCCTTTCATGTCGTGAAGTGTCATACGATTAACGTTGTATGAGTGGCATACTTTTGTGTTCCTCCACTCTCAATGGATACGGGTCTCCCCCGTTGTCGGCCAATACTATTTTGGATATTAATGTCCTTACTTTATTATTGTTGGTCGTGTGCGTTTGGCTGCAAATGATAACTTTAATATTGGATTTCCCTCCTCGTATATTAAGGTTTGAATGAAGCTTGTCAGTTCCATATTTTTTGTATTTGGAGTTCGCTCCCTTTTATGTTCGCGTGAGTACCGGGTTCTATCCGTATTTTTGGTAACGTTTTATAATTATTTGAATTATTGTTCATGGTACATGGACCGGGCATTATGTCTCATCCATGATTGAATAATTTGAATAATAGAGATTTATTCACGTTTATATAATTGGGATTTAAATGTTCATTCACGTTTTGAGTGAGTTTGGATCGGAATTCATTTTGGAAAACGTTATATATACATTTTGGGAACTTTCGTCTTGAAACTTGTGTGCGTTGGAAAAGGAGTCGTTCGCGTTCTTATTATAAAACCCCTTTTTTAGGGATGGCAAAAAACCCCGTCCCCGACGGGGATCCGACACCCGAACCCGATTTGACCGGGGAATCCCCGAGTTGACCGGGGATGGGGAATCCCCGAATTTGTTAACCAGGGATGGGGTCGGGGATGGAGATACCTCTCAAACCCGACCCCGAGTATTTAATATAAGTTATATATATATATATACGTATATATATATCATAATAAAAATGATAAATCCAATGAGTATATATAGTATATATAACATACCAATATAATCAATCTTCAATTATAAGAACTTTTTCATCCAATAAGTTCTTTTAATCATGATGTAAACTCTTGAACTCACTAAGCGTTAGCCTAATTTTTTTATTTATCGGCATGTGCAACAGGTTCCGATTGAGTAGTATTTCTAATGACTCGGTGAAGAGTTGAGGACTAGATGTGAATTCAAGAAGTAAGTGGCTTGGTGAAGTCTTCCGCGTTTTTGAAATAGCAACTTGGTATTGAGTTGAGCAGCACCCGATCTTTTATATCTTGGTGTAAGTTAGAATATTAAATTGTTGAGGTTGTTAGAATTTTTATTATTGAGGTATTTCTAAGGGTTGTTAGAATTTTTTAGACCACTTAAAAAAAACAGTTCAGACTTGTTTTGAACATCCTACATCATATTAATTAACTGATGAATATTTATAAAATTAAGAAAATATTTAACTTTATCTATCTCAATAATTTCATAAAATAAAAAAAGTAGGAATGGCAATACTAAGAACAAAATGAATGATATGATAAGCCAACTACTACAAAACTTTGAATTTGTTGACCATAAATAAAGGGAAATTGTGTCTTTTCCTTTCCTTTCCTTTTGGTTCATCAATCCAAAAAATAACAAACATAATATAGAACACCCAATGGTATGCTCTTCCTACCAATTTCCATAAAATCCCGTTTTCGTTCACACCGCACCGAATCCCGCCGTCTTGCAAATCGGGCATGAGTTCTTCTGTTGCAACCATTGTTTGATGCAACCGTGATGGAACTCGTGCCCGCACTCCAACGTTCCAAGATTGTCTCCGTTCTTGTATTCCTCCTGAGATCAACAAAAACATCAACGACATTTCATTTCGACACTCGGGATTAGTTTAGATTGTGCCAAAAACTTGGCTTGTCACCACATCTAAATCGGCTTTAATAGACTGTTTTATAGAACTTGAGTTTACAAGACTAAGCAAATATGCATCATATGTAAAAATGTTCAAATATGATGTTGGGCTTAAAACATTTTTGAAATAACGTATCCTATTAGTTTTTTATAGGATACATTTGAGAAGTGTCCTACGAAGACATGTTCTTACAAGATTTTTTTTTTCAAATTATATGTCCGTATAAAAAACCTACTAGAGCGTTCAATTTTAAAAGTATTCTAAAAAGACTTTAGAATGATAAAAATACTTTTATTTTCCGATTGTAACACTTTTACATAGGATGTACAATTGTTTGGTTCTATGAACTCAAAGTTTGGAAAGACAACCTATTAAGACATTTAGGGCCTGTTTGTTAGCAGCTTGATGGCTTAATGGGACACAAAGCTTATCCAGTCAGCTATACATAACTGTTTGGTAGTGGCTTAATGATATAGAAAGTGACTTATTTATTAAGCTTTTAGGAGGGAGTTTTATGCAGAAAGCCAAGTTTTGTCCAAACCAGTCTCTCCCAATTAAAAAACATGGTCCTTCCATATATGAAAACAACTTCCCAAACAAAAACCTTTCCAACCTAAACAGACAGATTAATCCACCAAGACAACTTTACTCATATAGGACTTAATGAAAAACCAACCAAACAACCCCTAGTCATATTTGACGTATTATAAAGCTGAATTTGTTACGACGCCTTGAAAACAGGAAAGTTTACGGGCAGATACCTGACATACGCAGCACGGTTCTGCATCGGGCTGACCGGTTACAGCCGCCACATACTGTTTGTGTTTGAGATGCTTCGCAATCGTTTCTTCAGTTAATCCCGTGTTCACGTTTCCGATCCGTTCTTCCAACGCCAATAGCTCCTGGAAACCCCAACCAGATGTTATAATCAACGACTAACTTTTCTAAAACAAATCATTAAAGAAAACGAAGAAAAAAAAAGTTACCTCATATGACATATTATCGATATCAAGCCGCATATCTCTATGCCTATCGTGAACATCCGCAATCCCATAGAACACCGATTGATCTAAGATCATAATATCCTGCATCAAAATAACAGAAAAATTAAGCTCAAAAACAACATTTTCAAAGAAACCCAGTAAAAGATGAAAACTTACCTCAAATCGCAATGGTTCACCCCTTCGCATAAGATCCAACACATTGCGAATCTGCACCAAATAGATAATAAGATTCGATTAAACACGAAATTAGTGATAAATATGAGATGATTAATGGAGTAATTGCAATACAAACCTCAGACACTAGTCTGCCTCTTCCTTCAATTCCAGCCATCATTGAACGAGAAAGATACGGGAACCCAAAAGCACCCTCGAGCTGTCTACCCACCAACACTGAGGACTCCCGCAGGTGATTATGATGACCACCATGAACACTAGCTGCAGATGGGATTCCTAAATCTTGGGAAGAAGAAGCTGATGGAGGAATTCTAGGAAAAAGATTACTGTTCAGCCCACCTGCAGCCTCTGAATCAGTTGCAGACAACAAAGTTCGCCCCAGAAATGCAGATAATCTCCGAGGATGATAATGTGGCGGATTCCGGTGACCAGATGAACTCAATGGTGCAGATAATGGCTGCGAAGCAACGGCCGCAACACCATTTCCGCCACTGCCATTTGAGATCCAGTTGATTTCAGTTGGTTGGGCAAACAGAGGATGATCGGAAATGTTAGATGGTATTGATCTTGACCCAACTTCATTCCGGTCAACCGGAATCACAAGATTTGATAATCGGTTGTTTCTGGAGCTAGAATTCCGATTCCACCTGGAATTCGACTGCAAATTTCTTCTCAACGCCGGAATCCGGAGAACCGGTTGACCCTGATGAGTTGAGTTCGAATTTGAATTCTCAGCCGTTGATCTAAAATCTACAGGATTAAGTCTCAAAGATGGATAAAGAGCTGAAATATCCGATTGCCTAGTGTTATTATTCGCTGGTAATGGATCTTGCTGGCGGGAAGAACTAATCCGCAACTGAATGTTTCTACGACTGTTTTCTGCAACCGGGTTCTCAGAAGAAAGTTCCGGAACACCCAACCCGAGCCTCGGAATGTTCTGGTTATCTGAAGGAGGGTTTTCAGCAATCCTTTGCCATATGTTTGAACCACCCTCGGGTCTTTCTAACAAGTTTGAACTAGAGGATTGTCCAATACTTAATTCTACAGCTTTTCTTTTCCTAGATAACCGACGATTATCCATGTCAAACGGGTCGGATGACGGGCCAAACGGGTCGGAAAACGATGAACTACTAGCAGCAGCGGGCCCACGATACGATTCTAACGAATTTGAAGGTTTGAAACCTATAGAAATTGACGGATTTGGAGTAACATTGTGGGGAACTGAAGAAGCATGATCACCCAATTGAAGCATACTTGGTGGTGGTTCAGGGCAAGACTTCATTAGAGCTGGCCACCCACGGTCTGGTCTTGGTTCAATCTGACCATGGCTAACTTGGTTCGGACCAGAACTTGAACCGGGTTCACCCATGGTCCACATACTTATGCCCTGCCCTTCTTGATTTGTGGGCTCCAAAAACAGATCACTTCCATTGGCGGGTGACATATAATCTGATAACCGGTTTGAGGGCGAGTTTTGCAGGTTGGTTTCCCAGCAAATTTGCGGGTCTCCGTCACTTGATCCTGAACCATGATCGAACCCTAAGGTTTCTGGAAACGAACCAATTGCACCCCTCTGCCCTTGCATTAGACCAACCACCAATTTATCGAGATGAACACAAGTTTTTCAAGAAAATAACACAAGATTTTCAAGAAACCTGAAATAGACAAAAAGGGAAATCAAACCCTAAATCACAAAAAGAAAACCAATCTATTCGAACTCTATAGAAACCAAAATCAAGATAGTTACAAACTGCATATGAAGTATTGAATCAAGAAAAGCATTTAAATTTTAAGCATGCACATTTGGGTGATAAAATCTAAAAATCCTGTGCAAATTTTAAGCTAAGAGAGTGCTACACTTGAAATCTGCAAGATCAAAACAAGAAATTTGAACACCCAACAGAAGCAATGGATCTTACCCTAATCTACAATCGACACAAGCATTTTTTCAAGAACATCATCATCATATGTCGATGAAATTTTCAAGAATCAGGTAAATGGCAAGCTATTGAACAGTGGAATGACGTAATAAGTGGTATACACAAAAGGGCATGAATCTAAGCAGATTTATATAACACCCAACAAACCTACACAAAAGCCAAACAAGCTTTCCGTCTCTCGATCAAAAAAAATTCAGAAAAAAGGGACCTTTTTCCGCAGAAAATGCAAAACCCCGATAACAAGAACCAGAAAACATAGAGTGGATGAAACCAAGAACATACCAGAGAGAAAACAACGGCGATGGATCTACGATGAACAGGTATAAGCAGATTTTGAAACGGTTTTCCAGAAAAGATGAAGAAGATGGTGATAAAAAAGACTTGGTCTTTTTCTCTTGAAACAAACGATCAATCGGAATCAGGTTTCTGATTCTTGAAGCAAATACCCCCTTTTAAGAGGGGTTTAGAGAGATGAGATTGAAAGAAAGACAGAGGGAGAGGGAGGGAGAGAGAGAGAGAGAGAGAGAATCAAAGATGAAATTGTGTTTAAAATGAGAGAGAGATATGAAAGAGAGAGAGAGAGAGAAAGAGGGGGGTTGGATTCAAGAAGAAAGAGAGGGTAATCTTTAATTTTACGATCTAACCACAGAGAGAAAGAGAAAAGTCGCAAGTTTCCTTCTCAAATGAAAGAAAAAGAAAGAAACTTGTGTGTGTGTGTGTGTGTGTTGGGCCGCTTACCAAATGGCGTTGGCTATCTGTCTCTAACTCTGTATCTATATATCTATAGATATCTATATATATGGAGAGAGAGAGAGGGTGATTGAGTGTTCCAATGCAAGGCAAGCCAAGCCGAGCCGAGCGGCTGTGTGGGTTGTTTGTTGTTTTCTTCTTCACGCCAAGCAGGCCTTCATCCCCTGTCTGCCTGCCTTTGCGTTCGCTTTCACGCTAACCCTAACCCTAACCCCCAACCCCTCATTTCATTTACTGGTAGTATAATAATACTATTTAACGTCTTTTCTCTCTTTACTTTTTCCGGTTAAAACTTAAAACATCCATCTATCTATCTCTGTGCCACCCCACTTTGAATTTTTTTCAAATTCAACATCTTTTATTTTATTTTATTTACATTTTTACCATAATTATTACTTGATGCTTTTTATATTATGTAACATTCATTTCTTTACCTAATTTTCTGATACCAAGTAATTAATATATTGTTTTTAAATTTATTAGGAGGAAAGAAACGTTTTGTTATTTTCTATTTATAAATAAATAAGTTTTCCCATAAAAACCCATCTCATATTTATAAATGTTTTATTTTCAAATCTTATATTCAAACAAATTCTTAATGTTTGGAAGTTAGAATAAAATTGAAATTTGTAAATATAAAGTAGTTTACATAAAAAGTTAGTGTAATTTAGTTGTGAATTTTGAATTGAAATCGGATCGTTTTACCATTATTATATTTAAAGTTTACGGATGATATTATTTGTCACTAATTTGTACATGAACATATATTTTTCAATTATATACCCAAAAAGTGATAGGATCTTAAGGCTAATTGTATAACTCTATGGTTAATATATTTATAAATTGTTATTATTGGATATTCTAACAAATGAAAAGAAAGGGGAGGGGAAAGTTGTAAGAAATAATAAAAGGGTCATATGAATATATGATAGAGAATCCATTGGTTAGATCTTATAGGAAAGTACAAGTGTAGAAGCATAAAGTACAATTGGTTAAGGGCTACCCTCAATTCCAAGATTGTTTTGGTTGGTGTTGAAATAGTCAATTTAATGGGTTGCATTTACCTAAAGATTCTGTCCTTTACTACATAATGCCATTAGTTAGGTGGAGGTGTAATGTGCCTTAAGACCATCCACTCCTTTCTTTTTTTAGTTTTGGTAAAAATATTAAGGGTTGTTTGGTTTAAGTAATTCAAAGGAAATTGATGAAATTGTAATAATAAATTTTTTTGATCAAATTCTTTAATAATGCTTGGTTTGTGGAATAAATTAATTGGTTTTTTGCTTAATTTTATGATTGATGGATTTGATCATTGTTTAACGTATGTGAAAGACTTGAATTCCATTTCGTGGCAAATGTACCATAATTTATAATTTCGCTTTAGAAATACAAAAATAATCTTTGCATCCAATTTAACCACCACCTGTCCCCGCCCTCACCACTCCTGCCGGCAACATATCTGCCACCCTCACCACTATTTTTTGTCGTCACAATCCCCACCTACCTACCCCCAACACCACCACACCACTATTGTCATCGTCGCCACCGTCACCCCCAACCCTGACATATGCATATTTCTAATCTTTTGCGATATTCCATTCCAATTCTTGTAAACCAAACGCATGGTCAAATTCCATCAATTTCATTAAGAATCGCCCAAAATGGGTGAGATTTGAAGAAGTTATGACCGAAAAATCGATTTTAAGCATTGGACCCCGCTTATTATAGTGCTATGCAATAGTGCCATATAGCACTATTGTAGGCACCATCGCTCGGGAGTGTACCGAGACTTTCCCCCTTTGTATGATCCTGCCACGCCGGACACTATAACCATGCATGTGCCAAGAGTTTTTCGACCGTTTTTCGATCGTTTTCTCGACCGTTCCTCAACTTTATTTACAAATAACAACGAAATTACTGATGTTACATCTTATAAAACATTTGGGTATAGGCAGGGGTTCAACCGAGAACATCTCTGTTTTACGAGAATGTGGAAACACTTACATGCCTCCAAATTATTTAACCCTTAATAAATATTAGAATAAATGAAAAAAATAGTATTTATATTTTTTTTGCTATCTTAGATTTGTCTATCCCTTCAATGTTGCTAATATCATCTAATACTTCTTATGCCTTCTTATGTCGATGCTTTCCTCCGTTGTCAATAACGATGTGATAATGTTGTCACAATAATGTGATTTTGTTGTGATAATAATGTGATAATGTTTTGGTAAATCGAAGAATTCTTATGATGTGATTTTACTATGACAATGATGTGCTTTTGTTGTGATAAATCGAAAACCACTAATGACCACATTCACAATTTGTTTGTTATGTGGTTTTTTGTGGGGTTTTTTTCTCATTTTATCCTTGCATATCTTCGATATTCCTAAAAGGGGGTAAAGTTTTACTCTTCTCTCAATCATTCCAAAAATGTGACTTTAGACACAATGATGGGCTTATAAGCATTCTCGCATTTGCGTAAATAAGAGGTATTCTCGTCTGAACATTTCCTTTGGGTATAACATCTTTGGAATCATTAATGTATTAAGAGTTATAGTTAGTTTATAAATTTTTGGCTAAAAACATGTCCCATGCAAGTGGGGTAACAAAAGGTGATAAAAAGAGTCCAAGGTTTTGGTTTAAAACCTTTCCAATCATATACACTTTTTCATGTATAAATCTGAGTTGAAGATTGTGGTGTAAGTGGGAGTGCTTGAGATATTAATTTATGCGTTGTAATAATTTTTCACAATTTACCATATTTAGCCATTAATATTCAAACATAAATTTTGATTTTTTTTTGTATTAATATTTCTTTTTTGACACTCCAAAAAAGGGAAATTTGGATATGTGCCTCATGTACCCTCATAAATAAAAGATACGCTCCGATATTCTATCATTAATTAATAAATTGTGCTTATCTTTTTCTATTAAGGGAATTAGAGTTTAAGTTGGTGCGAGTTTGAAAAGAAGCAACAAGCAAGTGGAAAGGTAAAGTGGTTTAAAGATGACATCTAAGACCATCTCCAATTCATATTAAAAATATAAAAATGAAGATTGAATACTTTCTTTTCAAGTGATTACTTACTTATAATTTAACATTTTGTAAATATGTGTTCTGAACCCAAATAAAAATAAGTTTGACCCCATAATTTTTGTATGCCAATTTCATTGTTAAGTTTTTTACTTAGGAGCTGTTTGGCAGTTGCTGAATGGTTAAGAAGCTTTTATGATATACTGCAAAATGAAATATGGTTGTTTAATATTTGTTTAAAATGAAATCAGGGTGCTGAATGGTTAAGGGTGACCATGATGCTAAATCATTAAGAGGGTTTTGGAACCTTTAAGAGGCAGATTGTTTTTTTGTCAAACAAGATTCACCTCTGGACGATTCAGATGTTGCCTCTTAATGGAACTATTAAGAGGTAAACAAACAACCCCTTGTATAATTTGGTTGAGACCAACTATTTGTTTTTTTTACATCAGTTGTTAACTATGAATCGTTAACGAGTTAGTAAACGTATACTTATTAAGTTTTTTTGTTAATTACAGTTGTTAGGTTTTGTTGGTTGATGTTAAATTGTTAGTTTTTTGTTGTTAATTTAGGGTTATGGTTTATTAATGTTAATTGTTAATTTGATGATCTTCCTTGGATCCATTCGAAATAAAACAAAGTTATGGAGTATAACCCAAATCAAATAGATAAACAAGACATATATATATATATAGGACGATAATCAAATGAAAACCACAAATAGGTTATAAACCCGTGAGAACCAATGTAAATTTTTTTGTTTACATGATATTTTTTCATCAAAACCTATGATTTAAGATATTGTTACACATATGTTCGTGTTCACCATATGATAAGTTTACATGTGAAAAATGAATTTTGTTTCACCTAGTGAAATGAAAAATACTCGTAAAAAATATTCATATGATGAAACAAATCCATGTGAAACTAGCATATTATGAAACACATATATTTGAAGTAGAATATAATAAATCCTAGCATTTGATGAAAAAATTTCATGTAAAAAAATATTTTTTATATCGGTTCTCACGGTTTATAACATATTTGTGGTTCTCACATGATTTAACCCCTATATATATATATACACACACACACACATACACGGGGTTGGGCTCCTGTGAGAAGTGTCAAATTTGGTGAGAAGCGTGAGAAGTGGTTATCAACCGTTGGATGAGAAATGGACGAACATTAGGATGGGATGCACCAAGATAAGATGCACCAGATCAATTCCCTTTTAAGCCACAATTCATGGGAGGGTATTTGATTAAAAGTGATCAACGGTGTAAAAGCTTTCTCACACTTCTCACAAAAAATGACACTTTTCACATGATCCCATCCCCCCCACACAGACACACACACACACACACATATATATATATATATATATATATATATAGGATTGGGTTCCGGTAAGAAGTTGAGGTTAGCGTGAGAAGCGTGAGAAGTGGTTATCAACCGTTGGATGAGAAATGGACGCACATTAAGATGAGATGCACTAGATCAATTCCCTTCTAAGGCGCAATTCATGGGAGGGCATTTGATTGAAAGTCATCAACGATTCAGATCCACTTCGCACGTTACCCTCAACTTCTCACACGATCATTCGCATATATATATATATAGAGAGAGAGAGAGAGATAATAATTTGTAAACCTCTAAATGTGTATAAACTTTGTAAACTTTGAATTTCATAGGTTTTCTTGTTGAAATTGTTTCATTAAATTGTTTATTTTGATGAAAATGTTTCATATAATTCATTTCTTGATGAAATTGTTCCATATATTTTTTTTAATGTAAAAACGAAAACGTTTTATCAAATTGAGAAAATATATGAATCAGTTTCATAGAAATGAAAAAAAAATATGAAACTACATAAAAGAACACAAATATGTGAAACAATTTCATCAAGAAATGAATGATATGAAACAATTTCATCAAAATAAACAATTTCATGAAAAATTTTCATTAAGAAAACCTATTAAATCCAAAGTTTACACGAAAAAAGTTTACAAAATAGTGAGTCTATATATATATATATATATATATATATATAGAGAGAGAGAGAGAGAGGGCCCATTATTTTGTAAACTGAAATAATTGTGTGAACTTGTAAACGAATGGTATTTGAGTCTTTTTCCCCAAATTCGTAATTTTAGGAATAGTTCATATTTTTAATTACCAACAACTTTCCTTAATTTTCTCAATTATCTTCATCTCTCTCTCTCCGGTGACCTCCTACTTCCGGCGACGTCCTCCCACTGGCGACGACCTCCTCCCACTCCGGCAACCTCCCCCATTTCCGGCGAATTTCATAATTTTCACGTTTCATATGAGAAAAACATATGAAACGTCGAAATTTTCACGTTTCATATGAGAAAAAAATATGAAACTTCGAAAATATATGATTATTTCGACAAAATCATATAAACGAAAATATATGAAACTTAAAAAACTGATTGTTCATATGAGAGACAAATATATGAAACTTCGAAAATATATGATTATTTCATATGAGAGAAGATATATGAAACTTAAAAATCCAACAAACATATTATGAAACCGTTTATGAAACTTGAAATTTTCGAAAAAAAAGTGTCAAATTTGGCGAGAAGCGTGAGAAGTGTTTATCAACCATTGGATGAGAAATGGACGAACATTAGGATGGGATGTACTGAGTTAAGATGCACCGGATCAATTCCCTTCTAAGCCACAATTCATGGGAGGGTATTTGATTAAAAGTGATCAATGTTAATGCTAAAAATCATCCAAAGGAAGATTTAAAGTCGGTGTGGAGCTTTAACAACTAACAAAAGGTATATCGCGACAAAATCGTACGACAGGTAACAAAAAGTAGAAAAGACAATAGACTTTGGTAACGCGAAAAACCCCGTCGAGGGTAAAAATCGCGGTCGACAATTAGAGTCGACGGTGCACTATGGTCGTCAAACAGGGACGACGTCATTTAGTAACAAGTGTCGAAAGTACAATTGATTACAATGAAAATAAAAATAAACTTAATCGCGTAGGTGCGTCGTGAGTAAAATGACGTTTTCTTTTAAATGAAATGAGTAAAAAGACTTCTGTCGTGAGTTGCTTTGAGAGAAAACGAGAATGCTTACATCGAATGCTCTCTGAGTATTCCTGGAATCGGTGTGTGTGAATGAGACCTTGAGCTTGGTTTATATAGGCTTGGATGTCATAAATGGTCTTCATAAATGCTAGAAATGGTCTTTGTCATTTAATGCGCTTGATTGCGGTCTTCAGTTATGACTGTTGTCCTTAAATGCGTGTGACGTGCATTAAATAGACACAGAGAAAACGCTTGTCGAGAGTTAGTTAATCATGGTCACAACTCACAAGAAATCTTGCAACGATCGTAAGGTCTTATCGAGGAACTTGGTTGTCTTTCGTGAGTAACTTACAACCAATATGCTAAGTGACGACTATGGTTATGGTCATGCATTATTTACAAGACCTTATCTAAATATAAGACTTTTCGTATAATATGTGTCGTTTGATTTCTAGCGTCGGTCGTAATGTGTGATTTTTTACCCAAACAATCAACGATGTAAAAACACTTTTCACACTTCTCACATGATCCCATGCCCACACAGGCAGACAGACAGACAGACAGACAGACACACACACACGCACACACACACACACACACACATATATATATATATATAGGGTGGGGTTCCGGTGAGGAGTTGAGGTTAGCGTGAGAAGCGTAAGAAGTGGTTATCAACCGTTGGATGAGAAATGGACGCACATTAAGATGAGACGCACCGGATCAATTCCATTCTAAGGCGCAATTCATGGGAGGGCATTTGATTGAAAGTCATCGACAATTCAGATCCACTTCGCACGTTAACCTCAACTTCTCACACGATCATTCACACACACACACACACACATATATATATAGAGAGAGAGAGAGGGATATTCTTTTGTAAACCATCATTTTCGTGTAAACCGTCGATTTCATAGGGGTTTTTGATGATTTTTTTTGATGAAATTGTATTCATATCATTCATTTCTTGATGAAACTGATTTATATATTTGTGTTTTTTATGTGAAAACGAAAATATATGAAACGGTTTCATAAGAATGAAAAAAATACATGAAACTACAAATATATGAAACAATTTCATCAAGAAATGAATAATATGAATCAACTTCATCAAAATAAACAATTCATAAAAAAATTCATCAAAAAAACTTATGAAATCGACGGTTTACACGAAAATGATGGTTCTCAAAAGAAGAGGCCTCTCTCTCTCTCTATATATATATATAGAGAGAGAGGGGGATAATAAATTGTAAACCTTTAAATGTATGTAAACTTTGTAAACTTTGGATTTCATAGGTTTTCTTGATAAAATTGTTTCATGAAATTGTTTATTTTGATGAAAGTGTTTCATATCATTCATTTCTTGATGAAATTGTTTCATATATTTGTGTTTTTTTATGTAAAAACGACAAAGTTTCATCAAACCGAGAAAATATATGAAACAGTTTCATAGGAATGAAAAAAAAATGAAAGTACATAAAAAAAACACAAATATATGAAACAATTTCATCAAGAAATGAATGATATGAAACAATTTCATCAAAATAAACAATTTAATAAAATAATTTCATCAAGAAAACTTATGAAATCCAAAGTTTACACGTAAAAAAGTTTTACAAAATAGTGGGTCTCTCTCTCTCTCTCTCTCTCTCTATATATATATATATATACACCCATTATCTTATAAACCGAAATAACGGTGTGAACTTGTAAACCAATGGTATTTGAGTTTTTTTCCCATATTCGTAATTTTAGGAATAATTCATATTTTTAGTTACCAACAACAACTTTCCTTAATTTTCTCAATTATCTCCATCTCTCTCTCTCTCTCCCTCCCTCTTCGATGACCTCCCACTTCCGACGACGTCCTACCACTAGCAACGACCTCCTCCTACTCCAGCGACCTCCTCCCACTCTGGCAACCTCCCCCATTTTCGGCGAGTTTCATAATTTTCACGTTTCATATGAGAAGTTTATATGAAACTTCGAAATTTTCAAGTTTCATATGAGAAAAAACATATGAAACTTCGAAAATATATGTTTATTTCGACAAAATCTGAATATTCATATAAAAGAAAATATATGAAACTTAAAAAACTGATTGTTCATATGAGAGACTAATATATGAAACTTCGAAAATATATGATTATTTCATATGGGAGAAGATATATGAAACTTAAAAATCCAACAAACATATTATGAAACTGTTTATGAAACTTGAAATTTTCGAAAAAAGTGTTTATGAAACTTAAAATTTTGAAAACATAGTTTACCAAAAAATAGATTATGAAACTCGCCGGAATTGGGGTGAGGTCTCCACCAGTGGAAGGAGGTCACCGCCAAAGAGAGGAGGTCGCCGAAGAGGGAGTAGTGGAGAACCACGGTGGTTCTCGATCACCGACGTATTCATGGTGGTTCTCGGTCGCCGTCGTAGTGACGGTGGTTCTCGGTCGCCGACATAGTGATGGTGGTTCTCGGTGTCGCTGGAATTTTGTGTGTGAGAGAAAGAGAGAGGTGTCGCCGGAAATTGTGTGTGTGTGTGTGTGAGTGAGAGAGAGAGAGAGAGAGAGAGAGAGATTAAATCCAGAAATTACGGGATTCCTATATTAAAATAATGACAGTTTTTTGTTAGTTATCCTATTATTTTATTTGATTTTTAATTCCCTATTTTTTTAATAAATTTAAATCCAGAAATTTCTCAACCATCCATCAAGATAATGGATGGTTTAGACTGGTTTACATAAGTTTACAAAATATGCTTAATCAAATGAGAACTAGTTAGTTTATGGTAACTGTGAGATCCAATGTGAGCCAATCATTTTATTATATTAATTTTATTTTTTTAATTAATAGGTAAGGGTGTATAAGTAATTTGGTTAATTATAATTTAAATATTATTTAATTTCTTTGACAGTTATCAATCTAAGATAGTTTCCTTCATTATCTCAACAAATTGATTTGTGATTATCCATTACTGTATATAGCTATGTCCAACTTAAACCCTTTGAATAATGGCTCCCCATCAAGTACAACGACACCAATGTTAAAGAAAAGCCGACTTTGAGAGCATGCATCGCCCTTCTCCGACCATCTTCATCCACTTTCCAGATTTTTCGGCAAACTATCAGAAGTCATCTTTGACCCACTTTGCAGAAGGCGGTACGTGGTGGTTATAGAGGAGGTGGATACGTCCGCTTGTTGTTGTTGTTGTTGTTGTTGTCGTTCTTCTTCTTCTTCTTCTTCTTCTTCTTCTTCTTCTTCTTTTTCCGTATTCTGTAATTTTCTCTACAATACAAGTAAAACCGTATTCGTCATCGTCGCCACCATTCTTTCAAAAACTTGGCGTCGATGCCGGAAGGAGCATCACTAATGACGTAATATCCAGGCAAAGAAATCGAGATCACTAAACTGTGGTTAATCTTTTCGATGAGTTATTTGTAACACCCCGAAAATTGAACTTCCGACTTTTGGACTTGCGGACGTCCGCAAGGGCGCAAGGCCGGATGTCCGCGTCAGCGCAGAAGTCCGCGGGTCGTTCGCGGAAGCAACAGAGGATTTATTGAGTTCATATCAGATCAAGGTCTGGACGACCGCATGGTGGCTAGCCGGACGTCCGCGACATGTCTGATGAGATATTTGTTGCTTTTAAGAGACCTCTTCCATCTCTCTTCCCTCACTTCATTTCCTCAGCCTCTCTCTCCCTCTAAAACCGATTTTCTCCCCCAAAACCCTAAATCCTCCACTTCTCTCATCCTATCTCCCTCTTCCTCAAGAACACAAAGGTGGGGTTTATAAACTTCAAGATCTACATCTTCCTCGCCACTTTTCCACCATTGTTGAACTAACTTGGGGTTTTCTTTAAATACCCATTTGTGAGTTCATCTTCACTTCCCAAACCTTTGTTTTGGTAACCTCAGAGATGTTTTGTGGATGGATTCAAGTTGGGGTAAGGTAACCTTCTCTTCTCTTCATCTATGGAAATTAGGGTTTTGTATAAGTTGAGACCTTGATGTAAAATGTTTGGGGAAATGATTCTTTATGGTTCGATATGAATGTTGATGGTTGGAAACTTGTGGATCTAGGTTTTTTGAAGATTTGGCTTGAGGATGCATGTTTCTCAAAGGAGCTTACGTTTGGGGAAAATCTAGATTTAGCCTAAATCTAGCAAGGTGAGTTCAAGTTGGTTTGTGAAAACGCTGTACATGCCAAAAATGTTATTTTCCAAGTACTTATGTGATTACATGAAAATTATCAATTGTTGGATTATTTGATGGATTTTTACTTTTGAAGTATTTAACTTTGTAAATGTGGTAAAATGCCCATATTTGGGATTTTTGGGAAACTTGATAGTAAATCATAAATAAAAGTGTTTTGATGATTTATTGCATAGATGGAGATCATTTTGTGAAAATACACTTCTAGTGCTTATTTGGAAATATGCATAGTTTATGTTATGATACGTTTTGAAAATACGAACGTGTAGGGTTTTGAGCTTTGAATAAATGAAACATTCATGAAAGTATTTAAATGTTTTGTCCTATAGATGGAGATTTGTATAAATGTCCTTTTAACGTATGTTTTGGAAATATGCATAGATTACGTTATGGGACGGTTTGAAAGTGTAAATGATATGAGTTCCTTTGGAAAATGGGATGTCCCACCCAAATGTTGTGTTTTGGGTTATTCATGAATTTAAAATGGGTGTTCGCATAAACGTGTGTTGTTTACGTTTAATTCATTTTATGTTTTACCAATGGTCATTTGATTTATTGAGCTCATGGCTCGGTTTTGACTCCCTTGGGTCTTGGGGACATTTGTCCGATTTTGATAGCTCGATGTTGGGCGTTTGGTTATGATTTGCATTTAATGCATCTTATTTGAGAATTACATGTTTTGAATGCGCTAGTTCATTCGTTTGGGGTCATGTAATGTTTTATTTGTAATGCAATAGATCCATAGGAACTTGATTTTCTTACGTGCAATGTCGGGACGACTAGTTTCCCTTCAATGTAGCACGGTTTAGGCATCGACGGTATGGTGTAAGACCTACGTGCTAATATGCTTTTATGCTCAATGATGGAACGCTAGTTTTCCACATTGAGGCACGGTTCAGGCATCGACGGTATGGTGTAAGTCATGCGTGCTAGTACGTTGTATCACTATTTAGGCATCGATGGTATGGTGTAAGTCCTACGTACTAATACATGAAATCTAGATAACATTGATAAGTGACCTAACTTTGTGTGCCCGTCACATTCGATGGAACCGGGTCTCCCTCGTCACCGAAATGTGGTGTTTTGGGTATTAATTTTATTCATGTTTTCGGTGACGTAATTATATATCTAAATTGATTGTTTTCCATGACTTATGGGCAATGTATTATGTCTAATCTTTGTTGGGATGTTTTGAATAATGGAGTTTTATTCACGTTTATATTATTTGGGAATTTAATGTTTATTCACATTTTGGGTGAGTTTTGGGTTTGAGCTTACATCTTAAAGAAATGTTTTACGCGGCGTTGCCATCATCTAAAATACGTATCCTTGGAAATCAGACCGTTTTCATATTTAATGTAAATCATTTTGGGAATCATGATTAGAGTCTCACCCTTTCCTTTTAACGATTTATATAATCATGATGAAAACTCTTGAACTCACTAGGCGTTAGCCTAACCCTTCTTATTTGTCGGCATGTGCATCAGGTTCCAGATGGGAAATGGTACTAGTGACACTATGAAGAGATGAGTGCTAGATGTACGCTCGAGAAGATAGTAGCTTGGCGAAGTCTTCTGCAATTGGGAATTGCAACTTGTATGGGTTTAGTAACACCCGACCTTATATATATATATATATAGACTTGGTTTATTATTTGTCGAGGTTAAACCTAGAATTATAATTGAGGTGATCCAAGTATTGAATGTAGAAAAGGAATTTTATCCTTTTATTTGATGTATTATCGAAAGTTTTAAATTAGTTGCCCTTTCCAAATTAGAGGGTGTTACATTATTGGTCATCAATAGAGTGGAGATAACATCACCGGATTTATTGTTGTAGAAGAGTTTCGTTGTACATGGAATCGTACGACCATTCACCAAAGGTTTCTAGCATTTCCATATAAATCACACCGATCAGTTGCTTGTATTTCGGCTACTTCATTAATAAGTGATATGAAAGTAGTAATGAATGTGATGATGAATTGGATGACAATATGTATCACAATGGGTGTCACATTTGTATCACAGAAGTTCTTGGGTATTAGTGTATTACCAAAGTAATGAATGTGATGATGAATTGGATGGCAGTAGGTATCACAATAGGTATCAAAGTGGTATCACAAAAGTTATTGGGTATCACAATAGTAACGAACGTGATTATGAAAATGGATGGTAGTATGCATCACAATGGGTATCACAAAAGTTATTGGGTATTGCAATAGTAACGAACATGATTATAAAATGGGTGGAAATATGTATCACAATTGGTATCACACTGATATCACAGTCGGTATCTCACTGGTATCACGATTCGTATCACAATGTATCTTGTATGTATTTTGGGTATCACATTGAAGATTGTGTATATTATTTTTACTTGGTGTTCGTCGGAATAAGTTGGCCGGAGAGAGGAGAGAGGAGAGATGAGAGAGGGGAGAGGACATTTTACAATATCTAAAATGCCCCTTAATTAAAATCTAAAGTCAAAAATAACAAAATTAATAATTTCCTAATTTATGGGTTGATTTGTGGTTGAGATTGGATCTCACGGTTATAAGGATGTTCTTTTGTAAACCATCATAATCTTGTAAACCATGTAAACTGTGTAAACCGTCGATTTCATTGGTTAAATTAATGAAATTGTTTCATCAAATTGTTTATTTTGATGAAATTGTTTCATATAATTCGTTTCTTGATGAAATTGTTTCATATATTTGTGTTTTTTTTATGTAAAAACGAAAATATATGAAACAATTTCATAAGAATGAAAAAAACACATGAATCTACATAAAAACAAAAATATATGAAACATTTTCATCAAGAAATGAATGATATGAAACAATTTCATTAATTTAATCAATGAAATCGACGGTTTACACGGTTTGCAAGATTAGAATGGTTTACAAAATAAGGGACACACACACACACACACATATAGGGGTGGTTTCATTTGAAACCATTCTAATTTTGCAAACCGTCAATTTCATTGGTTATGTTAATGAAATTCGTTCATGAGTTGTTTAATTTGATGAATTTTTTTCATATAATTCTTTTTATGATGAGATTGTTTCATATATTTGTGTTTTTCACGTAAAAATGAAAAATTTTCATCAGACTGAGAAAATGCATGAAACAATGTCATCAGAATATGAAAAAAACATGAAACTACATAAAAACACAAATATATGAAACAATTTCATCAAAAAAAGAATTATAAGAAACAATTTCATCAAATTAAACAACTTCATAAACCAATTTCATTAACTTAACCAATGAAATCGATGGTTTGCAAAATTAGAGTGGTTTGCATTTGATCTCTCCCCTATATATATGTATATATATATATATATATATATATATATATATATCCATAGGTTCAAAAGAGAAGTGCAAATATTTAGAGAAATAGAGAAGTGATCTTCGCCATTTATTCGGTCAAGATCGGTTATAATTGGTCAAAAGTTGCGGCTTTGACTGGTCAAAAGTTACGGCTGTTCCAAAAATAGAAGGACAATTTCGTAACTTTTACAAAAAACACGGGCTGAGCTCATATATGAATCTGTGTGATTCACATATGAACTATACGTTCATATATGAACCTTTGTAATTCACATATGAACTCTTTATAACGAATTCATATATGAATATTGTGATTCATATATGAAACTAATTAACCGTAGGTTCATATATGAATCAGTTGAATCAATTAACTGATTCATATATGAATCTTTGTGTTCATATATGAATCTTTGTGATTCATATATGAATTTTTTTAACTACTTCTCATATGAACAAGTTAACTGATTCATATATGAATCACAAAGGTTCATATATGAATTAGTTAAAAAGAGTTTATATGTGAATTACAAAGGTTCATATATGAACACAAAGATTCATATATGAACACAAAGGTTCATATATGATTATGAATCACACAGATTCATATATGAACTCGTCCCGTGTATTTTTTACGAAACTACCCATCTATCTTGTGCAGATCACGCGCAGACCATGCGAGAAATTATCTGCTGCTTCTCGGTTAAAGCCGCCGATCTTGACCGAATAAATTAAATGGCCAAGATCACTTCTCTATTTCTCTAAATATTTGCACTTCTCTTTTGAACCTCTCCCTATATATATATATATATGTGGTGAGGTTATTATCAACCACGTGGGCATGTGTCGATTACTTAAATTCCGACCTCCATCACCAAAATTTCTGGATCTGTCACTGCTCACCTACTAGCTTGTCTTTATTTAAATCATACTTTGAGTAACAGATAAAACATGTTTGTCTCATCTGTTTTACTGCTTGTTTATAAAAAAAAGTGTATGTACACGAAGTATCAAACTTTATTAGGGATGATGCTTTAACAAAACAACTAATTCTTGTTTATTACATTTTGTAGACTATGATCTGCAACCTTTGCACCAACATTCTGTGTAGAAGATGGTTTGGAAGTATGTTGACAAAAAGAAAGAGATAGAGAGAGGGGTTTTGTTGGAGAGGTAGTGGAGTTGTAGAAAGAGAATAAGAAAACTTTAGTGTGCGTTTGTTTCACAGAATGATTTCTGAAGCAATGGAATCTGTTAAAGGAATTGAAATTTAGAAGAAATTGAAATGAAATGTTATCAGGTTTGACCAAGTGTTTGGTTGATAAGAAATGAAATGTAACATGTCAAATGAATTGAAATCTGTATGTTTGGTTTACAAAAGAATTGGAATGGAATAGTAGAAAAGGACAAAAATGCCCTTTCCTTAATAGATATATTTTTTAATTTTTTTAAGTAAAAATAATACCAAAATAAAAAAAATATGTAAATTACCATTTGTTTATAAAACTAATTAAATTACGGCCAGTTGTTTATACAAATATTATTTTAAGCATAAACATATTGTTTATAAAAAATATGAAAATTTGTTTTAAAGAAAATATTTTAACTATTCGACCAGTTCTTCCCCTTCACCTCGCCCATTTTTCCGGCCATTTTTACGGCAACACCATCCAATGACCACTTTTCTTCCCTATTCCAACACCTCTTTTTCTTTCTTCTTCCGCATCGTAGCGATTCCTACAGTTGTTTGTAAAATCGTTTCTTCTTGTCCATATTTTCTAACATCGATCTAGAAACAAAAATGGAGGAGACCATGGAGAAAAAAACCTTCCTACCGATTCATCGTTTTTTCTTCTTCATCGTAGAAAAAAGCCTTCCTACCGATCCATCGTTTCTAAAATCGTTTCTTTTTCTCTATCGTTTCCAAAATCGTTTCTTTTGAAATCGATAGATGGAGAGAAACATAGGAAGAAGTCGATTGATGGAGAAAAACTAGAGGAATTGGTCTAGAGGAAGAAGCCGATCCAAGAAACCAGAGGAAGAAGTCGACAGATGGCTAGGGTTTTTTTATGAGGGTATTTTTGTCATTTTCAAAATCTTGGTTGGAATGGATTTCAATTCCATCTCTTTTGGGAAGGAATGGTGAAATCCACATTTGAGGGAATGTTTGGGATTCAATTCCATTCTATCGGTAACCAAATGTTGGAATGGAATTTGGTCAACGGAATTGACCATTCCAATTCCATCAGATTCCGTTGGAATCCGACGAACCAAATGCCTTACGGAAAGATAAATTGAGAAGCTTTTAAAAAGAAGCGGAAGATAAACATAGATTTCCAATAATAAATTATTGAAGCATACTTCTGTTATATAAGTAGACATTAAGCGTAGAACGTCAAATTTCCCAAAAGAGCATATTTAAAACAAGAGTAAATTACATGAATGGTCCATATGTTATAGTGGCTTTAACACTCTGAGTCCCTAAAATGAAATAATTATGGATTTCATCCTCATGGTTTACATTTTATGAGTCCCTGAAACTAACTCCGTCCAATTTCTCTCCGTTAAAGTACGCATGTGCAAGGCACATGATGGGTATTTTTGTCATTTCACCTATTTTTTTAAACTTAAACCACAAAGACCAAATATGTAATTTACTCAATTCCTCCTCCGGCCATCCTCCGTCCAATTCCTCCTTCGGCCATCCTACCCACCATCGTCCCCATTTGATTCCCTCTTAATTAACAAATAGATACATTTGGGAGGTTGAAATTTTCCCATCAAGAAACAAACACATAAACCACAAGAATCTAATTAATTAAATAGATCCCCCATTCTTAAAATAATGAAGAACATTGATGTATATATATATATATATATATATATATATATATATATATGACCATCATTCATCAAGAAGCTAAGCAGGTTTCCCATATTTTTCTATTAGTGTCCCTTTCATGTGAACAAGAATCACCACATAACTGATGATGAACCCAACTTGAGTTTGAACCCAGCTGGAGTTTGATCTTGATTGCTAATACCACATTTGGTGTTAACATATGATGAATAATCAGAACTGCAAGATTCAGCATCATCATCAACATCGTCATCTTGATAATGAGATTCATCCATATCTGCCTCTTGTTCTTCTTGATGCTGATGATGATTATGAACATCATCACATGGTTTGAGTAATTCTTCTGAATCACCACTTGATTCAAATAGCAAAACTGGAGTCACATTCCAATTCCATTCCATCTCTCTCTTTCTGAAAACAGATCTCTTGATATATATATATATATATATATATATATATATATATATATATATATATATATATGTATATATATAGAGAGAGAGAGGAAGGTTCAAACGAGGAGCGTACCTATTTACGAGAAACACGAGGAACACCTTCCATGTACAAGATCACATGTGATCCACTACTCCCGAAAAAATCGGGTAACGGGCGACCTGGTTCGCGAGTCGTGTGGAAGTCGCCCGGATCACATGTGATTTTAGGCGTGAATCACATGTGATCCACTACATGGGCGGAAGACCCCCGACCAGGTGTGAATCACATGTGATTTTGTACGTGAATCACATGTGATTCAGTACATGGACGGTGCTCCTCGCGTTTTTATAAATTGTTACGCTCATCGTTTGAACCCGCATATATATATATATATATATATATATATATATATATATATTGCTAGATTGTATATCTTGAGTGGGGTTTCTGGACTTTACTGGAAAAGAAGGGAGGTGAAACTCACCGGAGCATAAGGTAGAGGGTAGTGGGGGAAGAACATGTGGAGCCATAGAGAGTGAAAAGTAAAAGGACAAAAATACCCTTGAGTTAACAGAGAATTTTTAACAGAGTTAAACTCAGGGACCCAAGGTGTTATAAAATGTAAACCACGAGGATGAAATCCATAATTATTTCATTTTAAGGACTCAGAGTGTTAAAACCACTATAACACAATGACCATTCATGTAATTTACTCTTAAAACAAAGAGTAAACTTCACTTTTGGTCCCTCGTGTTTGTCATTTTTAACGGATATCATCTCTAAACTTTGAACACTCGGATTTGGTCCTTCACGTTTGTCGATTCTTACGGATTTTGTCCCTCCCACTAACAAACATTAACTTTTTATGTTAAATCCAATATAATGAGGGGTATATTAGTTATTTTTACATATTTTGTAGTTTTTTTTTCTATTAAAATCAGAAAACATATTATGTGTTATAAAACATATAAAAGAAAATTACTAAAAACCTTTCTCTTTTCTTCCCCATTGATGCCTACCCTACCTTCTTTTCCTCTCCTTGAACCAAACGAAACAACGATACCCAACCCACTTTTTTCTTTCTTTCGATGAACGACACCCACCCCATGTTCTTCCCTTTGTGTAGTTAGGTGTAAAATACTAGGTGCATATTACAACGTTATCGGGTGATGAACATACCGTGAATGCCAAACTAGGTTAGAGACTATTTAGGCTCTCTTCATCCTTAGGTGGGGAAAATGCATTTTCTAAGAAAAGTTAGTAGAGTTAACTTGTAAAAATAAGGAAGTGACGGATATAATTTGGTTTTTGAAATAAGATATTAAGACATGTTAGAAGTGATGAAGCTCTGATACATTGCTTAATGAATCTCTCATTTAACGGGAGTACGTTTTACCCTTAATGCATGTGCTATCGGTTTCATTTAAGTTTTTATTTGATTTTGAGGATCTGGTATATGGTTTGTGGTTGTGGAAGGTGTTTGAGTTTGTGTTGGATGGTAATGATTTTTAGCAGAGACTGTCTCCGAAAAGTCCCTCCTCTATTTCCTCGTCGATAACGAGAACCACATACCCCTTTGTGTCCTTGTACCTCTCCTGTAGGTAAGGACGAAGTTAATTGAAATTAATATTCAATCCTTACCCAAGCTACAGGGTATGGAGCCACGTCGTTCGGTTGGCGTGTTTGTTGATGTCACAAACTGAACTAGAAAAATTCATCCCCCTATTTCCCATGGATCATGTCAAGAATTGAACCAAATCCCCATCTCTGTGTCCTCATCAATGTCACAAACAGAACCCCACCCTTTTGTGTCTCCATTGATGTCGATGATAGAACCATACCAAGAAACTCCTCCCACTGATGTTACATGTGCTTTCGATTTAGAATGAGATGATGGAGATGGGATTTTAGATCTGGTAAGAGATAGTGATCGGTCATTTCTAGACTTACTAGATCATAGGGACCACTTTCAAAGATTTCTATATACCTGCGGACCAAAATTAGAGTTACTCTTAAATTTATAATAAATGATCTAGTCATTCCTATCATTATGTCAACTTTAAAGAGTTGGCTTAGTGACAAATCATCTTGCTATTGTGCATCATATCAAACAAGATATGTATATATATATATACTATTATTCTGAACCAGTATACCTAATTTATTAAAAGTATACCCATAACAAAAACATCTAGTCAAGATTTTTATATATATGTATGTATGTATGTATGTATGTATGTATAGACATTGAAAAACAAAGAGGTATATGCTTGAATAAATTAAAGACTATTACAAGTTTCAATAATCTAAGCTCCACTTTTAATCTAACAAAACCCCTCACAAGTTGTACCACATTAGTGGCCCTCTTGCTATATCTCATGGTTTTATTTATGTCCTTAATTGTCATTTCATCACCCACTCTCACACCTTTTAATCCATTGTCAAAGATGATGAGTTTGTCTCTTTTCTTTATTAGAGAAAGCTACATTACACACCTTTCAAGTTTTGTATTAAAAATTGACATTTAACCCCAAATATCAATTGCCCTTTATTTGTATCAATCATTTCAAGGTTCTTCATTTATAAATATGTTTGTGATAGGGATATTGGGACCTAACTTTTGTCACTTAACCACCTATATATTATCAATTAGAGAAGCTTTATTACAATTTAAATTATTTACTAGAAATCATTTATTGATACAAGTTGGTTGGATTTGATATGAATCGTATGATGTGGGATTATATGTCTCTTGAACATTCAAGGGTGGTTACATGCAATTGAAATGAAGCATTTAAAAATTCTTTTACCAAAAACAAAAAACAGGGGGGCGAGTCTACATCATGCTCATATAAAAGTTGAGATTTGGTATGTTTTTGGATTCATGCAAACAATTCAAGTACCAAATTGGAATGGAATAGTCGAACGGAACATGGATACAAGGCAGTTAGAAAGCAAGTACGATTAGGAGTGTACGTGGGTTAGGTTGGGTTGGGCGGTTTGTGGTATTTATACAACCAAACACAATTATGGCGGGTTGAAAAAATCTTAACCCAACCCAATTATGACGGTTTGGTAGGTTAGTAATATACATGAATTTGGCGAATGAAATATGACAAATAATTAAATATTACTAAAAATATAATGCAACGAACTCATTACAATCATCCAAATATATATGCTTAGATCCTTAAGTCTTAGAATCAACTTAGAATTAGGACTTGAAAGGCTTTTGGTCGATCGACTTGAAGTTGAGAGAACGACACGTGTAGCAGACTAGCAGTGAGCAGTGCCGCACCAGCGGTGTAAGCCATAAGAGACTAAGGGTTTTTGCTTTCTCGTCCATCAACTTGACGACTTCTGGAGTTAGATCGGTCGAGTTGGAGTCTTGGAGTTCTGAGTTCCAGACAGGATATCTGGATTTATTTTCGGCATTGGGCTATAAGGACTTATCGATGGACCCATGAATATTATATTATATATGTGTGTGTGTGTGTGTGCACACGTGCGGGCTGTTAGGGTTGTGAATTGTATGACATATTTATTTACATATTAATATATTATTAATATATGTATATATACATTTATATATAATAGACTAGTATATTAGACTTGCGATCATGTGAGACTAGACTGTTTTCAGACTTGTGAGACCACATAAGTAACAATGAACCTTCATAACAAACATTGTGAAGGTAAACCTTCACACACTGTTCTATAGGCTCACCGTAACAGCCATCAGTCGTAGCTCAAGGCTTCTGTCTCACGCCATGTTAAGCCTGCGGCACACCATGGCATAATGCACGATTTTGTAAAGCGTTATCTAATTTTTCTTTACGTTTTTGATGTCTTATTTGACATTTTTTAACATATAAATAAATTAACATATTTATTATCATTGACTCATTGAATAAGAGTAGAAAACATATTTTTTTATATAATATTATATATGATCTAGATATTTGTCGCCATAAGTCACGTCTTGAAAAACGCTATGACCTCGTTGTGGTTCTTAAGGCTTGAGGTTTGGCCTCGCCGCCACATCATGCCTCACATCATTTAAAACTTGACAGTTCACATTGTTTTTGCTATAGAGGTTTGGTTTTTCGTACCTTCACAATGTTTTTGTTGTGAAGTTAGTGTGTTATTTTGTGGTCTCACAGGTCTCACGAAAACATATTTATGACATATTTATTTACATATTAATATATTATTAATATATGTATATATATACATTTATATATAATAGACTAGTATATTAGACTTGCGATCATGTGAGACTAGACTGTTTTCAGACTTGTGAGACCACATAAGTAACAATGAACCTTCATAACAAACATTGTGAAGGTAAACCTTCACACACTGTTCTATAGGCTCACCGTAACAGCCATCAGTCGTAGCTCAAGGCTTCTGTCTCACGCCATGTTAAGCATGCGGCACACCATGGCATAATGCACGATTTTGTAAAGCGTTATCTAATTTTTCTTTACGTTTTTGATGTCTTATTTGACATTTTTTAACATATAAATAAATTAACATATTTATTATCATTGACTCATTGAATAAGAGTAGAAAACATATTTTTTTATATAATATTATATATGATCTAGATATTTGTCGCCATAAGTCACGTCTTGAAAAACGCTATGACCTCGTTGTGGTTCTTAAGGCTTGAGGTTTGGCCTCGCCGCCACATCATGCCTCACATCATTTAAAACTTGACAGTTCACATTGTTTTTGCTATAGAGGTTTGGTTTTTCGTACCTTCACAATGTTTTTGTTGTGAAGTTAGTGTGTTATTTTGTGGTCTCACGAAAACATGTTGGTGTCATGTGAATCCGACCCTAATATATAATATATATATAGATATAAATAATTTTTTATCAAAGTAAAAATATTAGCGGCGGGTTGGGTTGAGCTAGACGTAACCCAATTTCAACCCTCTTAGTTAGCGTTTTGATGGTTGTGTTTAATTGGGTTGTTAACGGGGTGGGTTGGGCGGGTACAGTGGCTTGACAGTTTTTTGTACATCTCTAGACACGATATTATGAAACTTGATACATTGAAAGAATTCATTATCTCATTGTGCAAATTAATCTCCTTATTGCCTATTTGCCTTTGTTCTCTCTTTAGGTTAGCAGTCCCAACCAAAGTTTGTTACCTTCACGAAAACATATTCTTATGTCCATATAAGACAACATCCTCAATTACTTCGCACATGCTACATGTCTTCGATATGTGTCCCTCGAACTCCAAACCACATCAAAAGTCAAAACAAGCCCAATTAAGTTAATTCGTCAACATTTTTTTTGGTCTCTTTTAATTTCAAAATTAATTATATATTATATATGATTACGTAAACTAGTGTAGAATATTAAAATAATGATTCGCTGTTAATAAAAAAAAACTTAAGATATTGTAAAAATATTTAAAAATTGAGAAGCACAATCTTTAAAATATGTTTTTTGGCCCTCAAACTTGTAATGTATACATTTTGGCCCCTGCATTTAAAAAGGTTAACCAAAAAAATGTTAGATTGGAGAAATTAAAGAAAAAAACCTTTTGCCTTCAATCTTAACAGACCTACTGGATGGTTGTTCGGTCTAAGAACCAAATCCGTAAAAAAACGCATACCACCAGATTATCTAAATAATCGATAATGTCTTGGGATCATTTTCATAAAATCCTACATACCATATGGACCAAACCCGTAATTTATTCTAAAGTAATAACAAATAATACAAAAGCCAAAAAAGAAAATAATGTGAATGATATGATTTTATGGTCAACTATGTCTCCTACTTGAAAAACACATTTATTTCCAAATATTCATGCATATAAATTCTGTTTCCAAAAAGGAAATTAATGAACATGTAGCCCTTACATAGATATATGTTTCTTTTTTATGATTATTAATAAGTTTAAAATAAAACAAAGAAAAAAAAATAGGGAAATTAATTAAATTGCCCTAAGTTGACCGAGTGTTCATCCAATTGCCATATCTCTCTCCAGATTATCCAAAATACCCCAAAGCCCACGGATTATATTATGAATTTAACAATTTTGCCCCCTCTGGGCCGTGGGTCTTTGAAAATCATCCGTGGGCTGAACATATAATCCGTGGGCTTTATATTTTTTTTATGCAATTTCCGTGGGTTAGGCTTTGGATAGAAATCCGTGGGCTATGTATTATATTTGTGGGCCATGGATAGAAATTACCATTTTGGTCCCTTAAGTTTGGCAATAAATCCCTAAATTTTTAGCACATCCACGGATTTCTTTACAAAAGCCACGGATCGGTTTATAAGGCCCACGGATCATGAGGGTTGAAAGTGGGTTTTTTTGTAAAAAATCCGTGGGCCACGAGTTAGCCCACGGATTTTCAGGGTATTTTTGTAAGTTGGGAGAGAGATAAGGCATTTGAGTGAAACCGGAGTCAACTAAAGGCATTTCAATTAATTTCCCAAAAATACCATTAAAACTAGGGAATCAATCTTGTTTTTTCTTTCAATACATTTTTTTTAATTAGAAAACCTTTCATAGATGTATGTCTACTTACATATAAAAATCTTCATAGATGCCAATATAGGGGGTGTTTGGGATTACTTATTTAAAACAAGTTATGCTTATTTTTAAAAGTGTTTGTCAACTTATGTGGTGATAAAAGGTAGTTTTACAGAAAACGATAATAAAGTAAATAAGTAAATAAGCAGTTTTAAATAAGTTAGAATGAAGTAACTTATCAAAAACAACTTATTTGTGGTGTGAAAAAGTCATAAACACTTTTTGTTTTTTCAATCCAAACACTAAAAATAGCTTATTTGCGATGTGGAAAAACAATAAGCAAATAAGTCAAAAAAAAAGGAATCCCAAACACCCCCATAATTATACATGATCAAACTAAAATAAAAACTTTGGTAATTAAATATTTTTGGGCAAAAAGTTGATTACCAGAAACCCTAACCGGCCCCACACGGAACCTGCCTCCAAGGACTAGAGGTGGCAAAAACTGACACGACACGCTAACCCGACACGAAATAAACGGGTTTGGGTAATACATTTCAACTCGTTTAAGTAAACGGGTTGACACGACACGAAAATTAAACGGGTAAGGTTAGGGTTAAAAAATTCAACTCGAAATTGACCCGTTTAACCCGTTTAAATTAGGCCATTCTTTGAACAATTAAATATGGGCTTTGACTATTATCTATTTATGTATGGACAATTAAATATGAGCCTTGACAATCAAATTTTTAGTTTTAAAGTTTCTGCCATGTTATTAGAAAATTCATAGAAAATCAACCGTTGGTCCAAATGAGGTGTACGATATACCGTTAGAAAGATTAGAATGTACTAAAGAACTGTTATGAAGAGTTAAAGTCCTAATTATGAGTTTAAATGTGTCAAAACACTGAGTTTTCACATTGTACACAAGAACATGCGCACTGTTTTTGTAAAGGTTGTAGCGGTCTGATTATAGCTCCGAATTGCATGAATCTAGTTTCTGTGGAATCCTAAGATATCAATGAACAACTTTCATTTAGATGATAGTGTCCAATTTGGCTTCTAAATGGAAGAAATATATCGTAACTTATGGCATATAGGAGCTGTCAATTATGAGTTTTAAAGTTTCTGCCATGTTATTAGAAAATTCATAGAAAATCAACCGTTGGTCCAAATGAGGTGTACGATATACCGTTGGAAAGCTTAGAATGTCCATAAGAACTGTTATGAAGAGTTAAAGTCCTAATTATGAGTTTAAATGTGTCAAAACACTGAGTTTTTGAATCAGCTCACATTGTACACAAGAACCTGCACACTGTTTTTGTAAAGGTTGTAGCGGTCTGATTATAGCTCCGAATTGCATGAATCTAGTTACTGTGGAATCCCAAGATATCAATGAACAACTTTCATTTAGATGATAGTGTCCAATTTGGCTTCTAAATGGAATAAATATATCGCAACTTATGGCATATAAAAGCTGTCAATTTCTGTATGTTTCACAAGGAAGTGGGATTTCCTCTCATCCCACATTGGTGGGAAACAAAAACCTTATGCTCTATGCCCACTATAAATATGATCTCACCCCTTGTATTTTCATTTGCATCACCCCCCCTGACCCTAGCTTGGTGGTTTGAGTCCGTTGGCTTGGACCCTCTAAGTTGGTGCACCCTATTATGTTGGAGCACCCTATTAAAAGTTTTATATTTATAAATGTTAAACGGGTTAAATTGGTTAAACGGGTTAAATGGGTTAGTGGGTTAAACGGGTTAGCGGGTCGTGTCGGGTTAGACGGGTTAAATCAGGTCGTGTTCAGGTTGAGATTTTCTGACCCGTTTATTAAACGTGTCGTGTTCGGGTTAGACACTCTCAACCCGTTTAACCCGTGAACCCGACACGACACGACTCGTTTGCCAGGTCTACCAAGAACACCAATGTGAAGGGGCATTTTTTGGATCACTCAGCGCCTGAGGCTAGTGGGGGGCTTGGGATCGAACCCAGGGGTCCTAAGTATTTGGGCAAAGTCACCCCACTCCTTTACCAACTGAGCTACACGTCAGAGGCGGTAATTAAATATTGATTATATTTATATATAACTTATCATATTTAAGGTTCATAGACCAATAAAAAGGTTGGAAATGACCCATGTATGGTTGTGGGGGAGCTGGACACTATTTATGTGATAATTATAGATCACATTGCACATGTTTTTGCTAAGCTTTTATATTCCAAGTTAATATTTAATAAAAATATTTAAAGATATTGAGTTTAAATTACACATTTTAACTAGTATTTTTTACAGGATTACTAAAAAATTATAAAAATACAGAATTTAATTTACAGTCGAAAAATCTCCAATGAATTTGGCGGAACACGAATTGGCACCCTACCAAGTACCAAGGTCACATTTCAGATGCATTTTTTTTTGTTAAGCAACATAAAAATACAAAATTAAAATATAAGAATTTTTGATAGATAATAAAAAAGTTATTTTTACTCTTATATTTACCATAACTAAAAGGATTCTTGTTGGTCCAAAAATCAACCTTTTAATCGTGCTTCATGTGTTATAGATTTTGGTATGGACCAAATTACCCTTTATTTAACGTCTCATAAAATATTAGGTTTAAAGTTTTAATCAGTTAAAGACGATATTAGACCATCTCCAACAGCTTCTCAATTCTAAAGAAAATGAAGAATATGAGGATTTTGAACTACAATTTTGTTCCAATAGAGAAAGTGAAGAGAGAGAAAGAGTTTTTCTTTAAATAAAAAAAGTAAGAGTGAGAATAAGTTTTTCTTCAAATATGAAGATAACCCCATAAATGATTACTAAATGAGAGCACCAATAGAAATATTTAAAAATAAATATTTAGAAAGAAAAATAATATTTTAATAGATGAAATGAAATATTTTAATATTATAATCAATGTTCAAAATGAAGAATCTGTTTATTGAAGATGAATATAATTTTTTTTAAAAATTTTAATTTTTGATTCTTTATTTTAAAAAAATCTAAGGAATATGTTGAATAAGATGTTCTTAATTGTTATAAAAAGCAAAAACATTTAATGGAAAAAAAAGTTATCCGATTTTTATATAAAACAAATTTGTATAAAGTTGTAATGGGAAATCAAAGATGGGAAGAAAGGAGTGCATATACGGTAAGCAGGTTGACACGTGAGACGCATCTAAAAACAGACACAGGTTTCACGGATGCCAATCCCACCCCAAAAAGTCTACCGAATACCGGAGATTCCATCCCAATTTCACATAACAAAATTTGAATAATGGGCCCAAAGATTTGACCGACTAAACTTAAAATTGATGTCTAATCGAGTTATAAAATCTTTAAATTATATTATAATATTAACTTATGAAATCTTTAAACGATATGGTATATATTTTATTGAAATTGAGGGGTTGTTTGGCAGTTGCTGAATGGTTTAGTGCAGAATGACTGAGAGGTCAGAATGGTTGAGAGACTCTGTATGGTTGAGTGCAGAATGAAATTTGGTTGTTTGGTAACTGTTCTGAATGGTAACTCTGAATGACAACAAATTACTATTTTACCCCTATATATAAACTGTTTCAAATCGAAACATACGATTTCTGGAACAACATATAAACAGAAATCGAAACCCAACAACATATAACATATAAACAGAGCAGATTCTGGAACAACTCAAAATTCTGGAAAGAAATCGAAACCCAACAGCATGTAAGAAATCGAAACCCAACAACTCAAAATTCTGGAACAACATATAAACAGAGAAGATTCGAAACCCAAAAGCTCAGAAATCAATTAGCAAAACCCAACAAAGGAGAAATCGAGAGCAGATTCGAAACCCAACAGAGGAGAAATCGAAAATCGATCGGTGTACCTGAGTAATCGGCGGAGAGATCGGCGGCGGGAGATAATCGTAGTGGTGAGATCGATCTGGTGGGGAAGGAATGGTGCGGCCGTGACTTTTTGTGAGGAGGGTAGATATGGAAATAATCAGATACTGAATGGTTGAGTGATACCTTACTCACAAAATGGTTAAGAGGCCTTTGTAACCATTCAGAGGCTAATTTCTTTTTGCCAAACACCTCTGATCTCTTAGCGATTCAGAGGTTGCCTCTTAATGTAACCATTAAGAGGTAAACAAACAGCCCCTGAGTTAGTGTCGTCTGAATTAGGAGTGCTAATAGGTTGGGTATTTGACTTGATAACATTTGAACAACCCAATGTTTAACATCAGAAAATTCTCAACTCTAAACAAAGTGCAACCCACACAACGAAATACGGGTGGGTTAGTACCTTAGTACATCAAAATATTCTTCTATGTTTGTTATCTTAAATGTATTGTTTTCTGTAACATCCCTGATTCCGGATATACAAATAACATATAATTCATAACATACTTTCAACAAAAATACATTATATTTCACATTCGGTCCCATAGTCTTGATAACCATACTAATAAAAACTGTACAAACTTTTCGTGAATTACATTACATTATGACTAACAACAAGTCATGAGTACAAAAATGCATCTATAACTTCATATACAAAGTCTTCATAAAACTATCCATCGATCGTCCTATTCACTTGTTCTTACTCGATCCGCCACCTGGAATACATATTTTTAAAACAGAAATGAGGGTTAGACCTAATGGTCTAGTGAGAAATCCCTGTCAATTTAGTAAACCTTTGTATCAAAACCATTTATGTAAAACCTTTCATATACATTCAAGTACTACTCGTATATACATACCATTCAAGACTCGTACTTCTCATTCCACCTTATTCCTCCACAAATGGCCAAATTAATTGGTTGCGAGCCAATTTAACACACCGGTCCAAAGCCCGGCCACGTATTATATTCTCATATAATACTCACGTAATTATAATATCTCGATATATTATAATCACCCACGTATGACATATTCATACAATTTATTAAGTATTTGTTATCCACATAATGTATTCCAGTAAAAATACTTTAAAGTAAAACTCACATGTTTAGCTTATCAAAATACTTCCAAGCCTTTCCAATGGATTTAGTCTTTCACTTCAAACTCTTAGTATCTGAAACAATTCAAATACATATACCACTTTACCAAATAGCACACATAAGACTCTCTAACAGATTGAGAATCCCAATAGCTTATCAAACTCTTATCCTCAAATGATCACCTACAGCGACTTAACACGGGGGTTCCGCTACCCGGTTAGCGGATGGGGTCAAGGGGCAACGCCCTTGCGGGGTTTGGGGGCCGCCCCCAGTAAATTTTTGGAGAACTTAATCCATTAATACATTCAGAAACTATATCCGGACACTACCAAAATTACCGGGACTCCACTGTACCGGGACTCCACTGTACCGGGACTCTCCAGTACCGGGACTCTCCAGTACCGGGACTCTCCAGTACCGGGACTCTCCAGTACCGGGAGTCCTAAAGATCGGGAGTCTACCAGGACTTCCCCGGGACTCTTCAAGAACACTGTCGGTTCCAATTTCTCAGATTCAATTGAAACTAACACAAATCGCTAAAATCAAACTTTCTAAACCGATAGGAATTTGCTATAAACGATTACAACATAACATGAGAAGAAACTATACCTCAATAACGACTCCAAACGAATCAATCGAAGCCCTAACCGTACGAATCCTTTTTCCGCTTCTTCTCGCCTCAGGAACACACACTGATAAAATTTAGATGATACTGCTGAATGAAATATCTTAAGGGTGTATATTAATCCCATACTTACCAAATGGACCCTGGACTACTCACTAATGACCAACACACCCCTTAACTTATAACTTGATCCAAACTTAACCAAAACATTTAACTTTAAAGTTAACTAAACTTAACGAAAAATGATTTTAACTAACGGACTTACTCGGGTATTACATTTTCCCTACTTATAATTCATTTTTCATCATCAATCGTTTGGTATTACGTATCCATATTCCTTCCTAAGTATATCACATTCAACTAAATTTCTCAATATATATATATATACTACTTATATATTGGTTCTAACCAAAAGTCTTAAAGACAACTTTCTATGCATTGAGTACTACATTATAAAGCATAAAAACTGAAAATCTCTTAATTACTACTTTTTTTACATGATGTACAAATTTTTGTTGCATCTCATTTAGATGATCATTCAGATGGGCTTTTCACTATGCTTGATTGCTTTTCGGATCTTTGCGTCACAGACTCATAGCCCATACTCCCATACCCATTTCTTCACCCACTCACCCCATACCGAGAGTACTACAGTCTGCAGCCATATGCTTGAAGAGCTTCCTCTGAAATTTCAAATTCAGGTTCGAGTCAAATTTCAAACTAATACATCTTTTCTCTCGATGGTCAAATCCTAGGAAGAAAAAAAGACGAAACACGATCAAGAAATAACTCAGATCCAAGGTTGAAGTGGAAAATCCCGAAGGTAAAGAAATTATTGAAATGAAATCACTATTGTTTCAGATTCTTAGTGTTAGCACCATAAATGTCCTACATATTAGAAAGATATATAAATAATTATATAGTGCTTAATTAGATTAGTTATTTAATTGTAAAAGCCTTAATTATGTTAATTGGGCTTATTTGCTTAATGGGCTTAGGCCTTGTTTGTTTAAAGGCCTAAGTATATAAGGTTAGTCTTAACCTTAGAATTAGGTTAGCTTTTCATTAGAGCTTAGAAAGATAAAATCGTTCCGTTACTTTGATTGTAATATTCTAGGAACGATACTTTGAATGAATACGAGAGGGATGACAAGTTGAAATCATCAATCGTTCTTGTTATTTCTTATTGATTTGTTGTTACCTGATCAAACTGGAACTCTCAATTGGTATCAGAGCAAGCGGACGAAACGATTCAAAGTGATTCTTGAATTCTGGTAAGTTTACTATTCAAAATTTCTAGGCAACTGTGTTCTTGATCACTTCTGTTCAGATTTTGATTCTGTGAAAATTGGTTGTTTTCGGTAACTGCATTCTGTTCGTATCATCATAGTATTCGATTCTGCAATTTTTCACAATCTAATTCGATTATATTAGTGGTCTATAAGCAAAATTAAATTCATAAGTTTTGGTTGTGTTCTTGAGAAAAAATCAAAATTTTACCATCAAAACTTGTTTTTTTTGCTTCAAAATCGATTTGGGTATTGTTATTTCTGTGTTTGGTCGAGTTCCTAACCTTTCAGGAACGATTTTGAACAACCCTAATCGATTTCCAATCGACTTGGAAACCATAGCCGCAGTTACCGGGTACCACAACCGTGGTTACCGGGTTCACACAGTTGTTACCGGGTAAGTCATTATTCCCTATTGTTACCGGATATTTTCAGTACTTACCGGATATAACTCCCGGTAAGTCCTAGATACCGGTAAGTCCTTTCATTCGGCAAATCATCCGGTAAGCAATTTTCATCCGGTAAATACCTTTCCCGGTAAGTCCTTCTTCCGGTAAGTAATTATTTAATTCTAATTCTCTTATCGGTAACCTTTGTTTATCTTGCATTCGGTAAGGTCTCACATCCGGTAACTCCCTACACCCGGTAAGTCTCATCATCCGGTAACCTAATCCACCAGGTAAGTCCATTATTCTTAACTCTATTTCGCCCGGTAAGCTTGGTTCATCCGGTAACCTTCGTTATCCGGTAACTCAAGCCCATCCGGTAACCTTCTACAATCTTACCTGTTTTTAATAATCTGATCCGGACACCTCCAGATCAGATAGCTTTCATCCGGATTTCTATCCGGTAAGCTTTGTTTGTTCATTTCAATTGGTATCAGAGCAGAATCGGTGATTTGAAGAATAGAAGAAATCGAACGAAAGCGAGAAAAATGATAAAATTCGTATTGAATTTTCTGAAAACACGCAGCGAGCCGTTTTGCCTATTCCCGGAGTTTGAACCGTCGGATCGCCGCGATTTTTGCACAGTAGCTTCAGGACATCTTGGTTTACATTCTGAACGGTTGGATTAATCGTTTTATGTCCAGAAGGCACCCAATTTATTTTCGTAACAGTGCAGTTTTTCTTGAAGAAAACCGTTCATCAATCGGGTTTGCAAAGCTTTTTCATTGATTTAAAAAATTCGTTTGTTAAATCTCGATTGTTTGCTCGTTTATATCTGCTGTTATCTGCGTTTACATCAATTCTCAAAGGCTTTAATTTTTCAATTTAAAAATCTATTCTTGAGTTTTTTGGTGTTCTTAAGTTTTTGTGGTGGTTATTGAAAAATAGGATATATTTTGCTTAGAAATCGATTTGGGTTTGTTTGTTTTTGTGTTTTTGGTCAAAATCTAACCCTACAGGAGTGGAATCAAACAACCCTATCGAACCCTGATCCGATTTTTTCAACCAGCCGTGGTTACCGGAAGATCACTAAGTTTACCGGGTAAGTTCTCTTAAATCTCTCACATACCGGGTAAGTTCATCATTTACCGGGTAAAACTCAAGATTACCTGGTAAAACTCAAGGTTACCTGATAACTTACCTGGTAACTCAAGATTACCTGGTAAAACTCGCGTTTTCTTAAATTGGTACGCTCATCGTTTGAACCCGCCTCTCCATATATATATATATATATATATATATATATATATTCGTGAAATATTTTTCATTGTTTTTGTTTTGTTTGACTTAATTTTTGCTTGGTTTGATTTTGATCGAAACAAGTTAATTCGGTAAGCTCCTCATTCGGACAAAACCATCACCAGGTAAGTGCTCTCAGTATCCGGTAAGAATTTTTTTTTGTTTGTTTTATCCGGTAAGTTCCGTTTCACCCGGTAAGTCGCATATAACTCTCATCCGGTAACTCCACTTGTCCGGAAACTCCATTTTTCCAGTAAACCATTTGCATTAGTGTCTGTTTGTGCGGAAAGTGCCTTATCCGGTAAACCAACCTTCGTCCGGTAAGTTCACTTGATTTTATTCATCCGGAAACCTCATCCGGTAAGTGCTATTTTTTTGCGAGAACTTCATCACCCGATAAGTATATTTATCCGGTCAGGTCTCACATCACCCGATAAATTTTTGATTGGTAAGTTCTCAACGGTACCCTTATCCGGTAAGCAATTTTCATCCGGTAAATACCTTTCCCAGTAAGTCCTTCTTCCGGTAAGTAATTATTTAATTCTAATTCTCTTATCGGTAACCTTTGTTTATCTTGCATTCGGTAAGGTCTCACATCCGGTAACTCCCTATACCCGGTAAGTCTCATCATCCGGTAACCTAATCCACCAGGTAAGTCCATTATTCTTAACTCTATTTCGCCCGGTAAGCTTGGTTCATCCGGTAACCTTCGTTATCCGGTAACTCAAGCCCATCCGGTAACCTTCTGCAATCTTACCTGTTTTTCATAATCTGATCCGGACACCTCCAGATCAGATAGCTTTCATCCGGATTCCTATCCGGTAAGCTTTGTATGTTCATTTCAATTGGTATCAGAGCAGAATCGGTGATTTGAAGAATAGAAGAAATCGAACGAAAGCGAGAAAAAGGATAAAATTCGTATTGAATTTTCTGAAAAAACGCAGCGAGCCGTTTTGCCTATTCCCGGAGTTTGAACCGTCGGATCACCGCGATTGTTACACAGTAGCTTCGGGACATCTTGGTTTACATTCTGAACGGTTGGATTAATCGTTTGAGGTCCAGAAGGCACCCAGATTATTTTCGTAACAGTTCAGTTTTTCTTGAAGAAAACCGTTCATCAATCGGGTTTGCAAAACTTTTTCATTGATTTAAAAAAAATCATTTGTTAAATCTCGATTGTTTGCTCGTTTATATCTGCTGTTATCTGCGTCTACATCAATTCTCAAAGGCTTTAATTTTTCAATTTAAAAATCTATTCTTGAGTTTTTTGGTGTTCTTAAGTTTTTGTGGTGGTTATTGAAAAATAGGATATATTTTGCTTAAAAATCGATTTGGGTTTGTTTGTTTTTGTGTTTTTGGTCAAAATCTAACCCTACTGTAGTGGAATCAAACAACCCTATCGAACCCTGATCCGATTTTTTCAACCAGCCGTGGTTACCGGAAGATCACTAAGTTTATCGGGTAAGTTCTCTTAAATCTCTCACATACCGGGTAAGTTCATCATTTACCGGGTAAAACTCAAGATTACCTGGTAAAACTCAAGATTACCTGGTAAAACTCAAGGTTACCTGATAACTTACCTGGTAACTCAAAGTTACCTGTTGAAATCTCAAGTTACCGGACAAAATTTTCATCCGGATACATTTTTTTTCCGGTAACCTCACGATAACCTCACATTCTTTTCCGGTAACCTCTCAAATACTATAATTTCCGGATGAATTTTGTTTGAGCCGCTTTGTTTGACCAGTATTTTTAATTGTTTGACTTTTCCATCTCATGCTACGTATGCACATCATATACATATATATTCATCCATATATAGAGGAAGGTTCAAACGAGGAGCGTACCTATTTACGAGAACGCGAGGAGCGCATGCCATGTACTTGCCATGTACTGGATCACATGTGATCCACAACTGCGAAAAATTAGGATAGCGGGCGACCTGGGTCGCGACCTGGTTCGCGAGTCGGCCAAGTCGGCCGGATCACACATGATTTTAGTTGTGAATCACATGTGATCCACTACATGGGCGCAAGCCCCCCCGATCAGTTGTGAATCACATGTGATTAGCAGTAGTGAATCACATGTGATTCAGTACATGAGCGGTGCTCCTCGCGTTTTCTTAAATTGGTACGCTCCTCGTTTGAACCCGCTTCTCCATATATATATATATATATATATATATATATATATATTTCGTGAAATATTTTTCATTGTTTTTGTTTTGTTTGACTTAATTTTTGCTTGGTTTGATTTTGATCGAAACAAGTTAATTCGGTAAGCTCCTCATTCAGACAAAACCATCACCAGGTAAGTGCTCTCAGTATCCGGTAAGAATTTTTGTTTGTTTGTTTTATCCAGTAAGTTCCGTTTCACCCGGTAAGTCGCAGATAACTCTCATCCGGTAACTCCACTTGTCCGGAAACTCCATTTTTCCAGTAAACCATTTGCATTAGTGTCTGTTTGTGCGGAAAGTGCCTTATCCGGTAAACCAGCCTTCGTCCGGTAAGTTCACTTGATTTTATTCATCCGGAAACCTCATCCGGTAAGTGCTAATTTTTTGCGAGAACTTCATCACCTGGTAAGTATATTTATCCGGTCAGGTCTCACATCACCCGATAAATTTTTGATTGGTAAGTTCTCAACGATACCCTTATCGCACGTCTTGTGATTAAAAGTTTTTTAACGAAAGTTGCAATTTTTGTCTTAACGATCGATTTGCAATTTTTTTGTAACTCTTGAGATTATTTGCGACGATTTGAAATTATTAGCGACTATTACTATTTTTGTGATTTATTTTCGTCGCTCTTGATCTAACTTGGTTTGTTTATCTTGCAGATTTCACTCTAGAAGAGTGATTTCGTTCGTTCGAATTCGATAATAATCAGATCTTATTTTTTGGAAACGAATTTATTTCTAGATTTGTTTTTCAAATTTAATTTTTGATTTTCTTCCGCATTTTTTTGATTCTTCAAAATAACACCGATTAACGATCATTTTTTTTCCAGGTAACAATGTCGAAAAATTGCTTCAATCGGGAGTGTTCAGAAATGATGAGAATATCTGAAATGAATCTCAAGCTAGTAAGGGAAGACTGCAGAAAGTACTTCAAAGAACTGAAGGAACAGAAACTGCAAACATCTGAAAGTTCTAATAAGCTTGCTAAATCTGAAGAAAAGGCAACAACATTAGAGTCTGAAAACTCTGAGCTGAAAAAGAAGCTGTCTGATTTATCATCACGAGATGATATCAAGGAGACTGAGAAAGAGCAAGCAAGACTACATGAAAAGAATATCAAGCGATCAGATGACTTGTGCAACAAGTACATCAAAGAACTGAAGGAACTGAAATCTCAAATCTGGAATAGTTCTGAGAAGCTTGCTAAAGAAGAAGAGAAAGGTAAACTCCTGAACTGTGAAAACCTTGAGCTTAAAAGTAAACTAACTACTCTTGAAAAGGTTTTTGAAAAGGAGAAAGAAAATTTTGCAAAGGAAAGGCAAATGCTTATAAAGCAATCTGATTCTTCAAACAAATCTCTTGATGAGAAGAAGAGTCTTGAGCTTAGATGTCTAAATCTTTCAACACAAATCTCCGACTTTGAAAAAGTTTTGATTTTAGAAAGAGAAAAGTTTGAAACTGAACGCAAATCTTTTTCCAAAAAGAATGGAGAACTTTCTTTGAAAATATCCGATTTAGAGAAAGAATTAGACATTCTAAGCAAAGAGACTGAGAAGAAGAAGGTTGAAGGCTTTAGAGCAAAAAGTTTGAGAGATGATTTTGCAATTGAAAGAAAGATCTTTCAGACTGAGATTTCCAAGCTTTCAAAGCAATTATCTGTTTTGTCATCTGATATTATGATAGAGAAGAGGCTAAAATCTGATCTCCAAAAGAAGCTAGATATAATGCTTGAAAAGAAAAATGTTCTGTTTAACAACGACAAGGAACTTGAAAGAAAAAACTCTGATGTTGAATCACCCAATCTTGCTAGTCGAGATACTGTTAATCAGTCTCGTTACGGTGATTCAGTTAATTCCGATTGCTTTTCTAAGACTGCTTCAAGTTCTATTCACAAAAAATTTTCTTCAAAGACTTGCATTAGATCAAATAGCACTTCAAAAGATCGAATTCATACCTCTAATCTGTTTTATAACCCTATCATTGACAAATCAAATAATAAATCTTTCAAGAAAGTAAACATGGTGTAGAGAGTTAAAGGAACCACCCCTGCTCAAAAGTCATTCGTCTCTGTTAAAAGCGACAAGAACAACACAACTTTTCATGCTAAACCTTTTGTGAAAACTGATCGAGTTTACTCTGTTAACAAACTGATCAGCCTATCTACACAGAAGCTGTGTTGCTCTTATTGTGGAACAAGTGACTTTGTGAATAAAGACCATGCGAAGTATTGGTATGAGACTTATAGTATCCCTGGTCCTCATAGGGCATCTAACCGACAAGGATCCATCACAAGATGGATACCAAAATCCCTCTAATCCTTTTTGCAGGAATGTCATGTGTGCTTTGGTCAGAACATTCTTTTCACATGACTGCATCAAAAGGTTATGCCAATGTTCTTTTCACATGACTGCATCAAAAGGTTATGCCAATTTTGAGGGGGAGTACTATCTAATAAAAGGTAAGTGAACTTCTAAGTGAATTCAAAGGCATTGGAAATTCATTCTGAATAACTTACTTGCGTTTGTTATTATCTAAGTTTAAACTTCCATGATTGCCATGTCCAAAACTCTCTTGATTTAGTTATTTCCATGTCTCAAATGTTTGTTGATTTTTCGATGGAAATACACTCGGTTTTGAATTCCACTTTGTGTTCACAGTTCATCATTTCATATTAATGATTCAATTCTTATCTGATATATTAATTGTGACTTGTTCTTCACAATTAAACTTTCTGATCATTGTCTCATTTTTGAATATAATGTGCGTACTGAGTCATTCTGTTTTGCGCTTGATCTTGTTTCTTGAAATTCCATATTTCAAATGATTTTTTTATGACTTCTGAATAATTCAGTTCAGAACTCGGACTTAATTTTTTATGACTTCTGATTACCTCAGATCAGAACTCGAACTTCATTTTTATGACTTCTGATTACCTCAGATCAGAACTCGGACTTCATTTTTATGACTTCTGATTACCTCAGATCAGAACTCGGACTTAAATGCTTTGACTTCTAAACATTTCAGTTTAGAACTCGTACTTCAACTGTTTTACTAAACTGTTTTACTCGATGCATGAAAGGAGTGTTAGGTCTTACATTGTTTCTATGGTCAAGCCAGAACCGGAAGGACCTACCCAAGAAATACATCCTTTATAGACAACAGTGAGGGGTCTAGATGGTAGATGAGTTTGGAGAGAAAAGAATATGGTGAGGATGTGACAGGACTTAAAAGAATTAATTGGTCCTTACCAAACCGAGTCAGTTATCCGGGTAACCACACAATCTATTCATTCTCGTTCTTTGGAGACGAATATTGAAACAGACATGAACCCAATGTCGATAACTCGTGTCACCCCACCTAGCCACTCAAGAATCTCACAACAGATGCTTGATTCACATATTCACGGAGATTAGCACATAATCTATCTATTCCTCACTCGGAGGTCTTAGATATTGAAACATGAAGACATCAGCTCCGGTCTCCGAACTTCATATTCTATTCACTGTGTCAATTGATTTTACCTTGCGTCCCGAGTTAAATCAATATTTTGAGCCAAACAGATAGAATTTATTTTCTTTCACACATGCACGAGTCTTTGTGATTCCCATTGCATATCTTCGTGATATTGCCGGAACAGTTTGAGAAGTACTTTTTAATATTTTATTTCAATGATAACTGGAAGTCCTATCAGAGATACCCCATTGCCAACTCTGAACATAGGCCACACAATTTTTTTAATTGTTGTGATAACAGTTACTAATGTGTTTCTGTGTTAGTTGATTACCCTGGTTTCTATAATGTTTTATCTGGATTTTTTTGCTACTCGTTGCTATTGTCTTTGAACATACATGATTCTCCGGATGCTCCTACTCATCACGAGGGGGGAGAAAGGGTACAGATTCAAAGACACGGATTATCAAGTTGAGGGGGAGTTAGCAAAAGCCGAGGGGGAGTAAAGAAGTCCCCATGCAAAAGCCAAGGGGGAGTAACAGTTCTGTTCCGAGATCCAAAGATTTCCAAAGTGCATACAAGTGATCAAAAGTGCTTATATTTGATCAATTCTTCTCATTCCTTATCAAGTAGTGTTCGCTTCAAAGTATTTCCTCCTTCGAGCATACTGATTCTACAAGTTCTTAAAGTTGAAAGCCAATTCAACTCACGACCAATTCAACTCACGACCAATTCAACTCACGGCCATTTCAACTCGCAGTTCAGAGATTGATTCATTGAAGACCAAGAGCTTTATTCAAGGGGGAGCGCTAAAAAGACATGAAGACAAGCAACATCACTGCATTTCAAAGATTCAAGAAGGAGAGAAGATCAAGACTTGAAGATTTCAAGACCGATTTTTATTTATATATCTTTAGGGGGAGATTGTTAGGACCATAAATGTCCTACATATTAGAAAGATATATAAATAGATATATAGTGCTTAATTAGATTTGTTATTTAATTGTAAAAGCCTTAATTATGTTAATTGGGCTTATTTGCTTAATGGGCTTAGGCCTTGTTTGTTTAAAGGCCTAAGTATATAAGGTTAGTCTTAACCTTAGAATTAGGTTAGCCTTTCATTAGAATCGTTCATTAGAGCTTAGAAAGATAAAATCGTTCCGTTACTTTGATTGTAATATTCTAGGAACGATACTTTGAATGAATATGAGAGGGATGACAAGTTGAAATCATCAATCGTTCTTGTTATTTCTTACTGATTTATTGTTACCTGATAAAACTGGGAATCACACTTGGTGACTATGAAATCCTCAAACTTCCTTCCTTTGCCTTGCATTCAAATAATTCGTATTGACTCATCAAATTCGTATAGACTTATCAGATTTTTTGTTTTCAGGATGATTAAATTGAAGTGATTTCGACTATGCTTCCCATCGACAAAAGTTGACCTGAAAAAGTTCTTCGCTAAGTAAGCAAATGTGAAATTTCGTTTTATTTTTCTCCAAATCTTGCAAATCTCCATTTCTCATACGATTCAAATCAGATTTAGGGTTTAGGGTTTCTAATCCCGATTTTTAATCGCCTTTGGTTTCAGGTTAGGTTTTTCTCAGATGTCTTGTCAGGGAAGTAGCTTGTGTATCGAATGTTGCATCTCCAGTTAAATGGTCTACAAAGTTTCCTGAAACTCCAATCAAGAGCTTGGATTTGGATAAAAAGGAAACATTTTCTTCCATAGGAGCTACGTCCATTGATTTTGATTCTTATGTTTAATCTAAACTATTGTATTTAGTGTTTTGTTATGGTAGATATGAAGCTGTTACACTCTGTTAGTCCCAGATGGCTAATAAGAACAAGAACAAGTATTTTAGAATGGGGGGGGGGGGGTGAATACAATACACAATTTTTTCACTTTAATTAACTCTTTTATTGAAAATATTCAAATCAAGAATTACACATAGAACACATAGAACAATTAGATTGTTGAAGAAAGAACAGATAAAATCTATTCTAACAATCTTCACAAAGTAATACTGAAAACTAAACAACTTCTAAAACACAAAGATTGAAAGCTATAAAGTTCAAAGAGAGAAAAGAGCAGAGTTTCTTGAGCACAAAATAATCTTCAAGAGTTGTTTTTTTTTGCATGGAGAAGTCTTCATCTTTATATAGTGCCATGAACATGTGATGCATGGGACACTTGTCAATTTGTCATTTGAAGGATAGGTTTGACTCTCAAAAGTTGATGTGTCTTTTTCCTATGATGCTAGAAAGGTTTGATGGTGATAATATCTAAGAATGGGAAAAAGGACAAATGCACCTTTTTCTTCCATACTCAGACATTCCTTCTTTGATGAGAAAACCTTTTAGCGAAGACACAAGGGAGGATCCTCCTATTTGAGGATCCCACCGATTTGTCATGAACAACATAGGTGAGAGTCTTCTTAGGAAGGAGTTATGTGAGGATCCTCCTATTTTAAAGATCCCACCAATTTCTTATGGAGAGAATCAGTGGGATGGCAAACATGACCTCTTATGATGAAAGTCTTCTTAGCAAGGAGATAATGTAGAATTCTCATGTTTGAGGATCTCACCGATTTTCATGGAGACAATCGGTGAGACTGCTTAGTTTGGGTTGAGAAGTCCATCTTCAATCTGCATTGGTAGATTTCATTCTTTTTGATTTCGGCTGATCTTTGACTTCACCGAACTTTGACAGTATGACTAAGCTATTAGAAAGAACCATCTAAAATTTCTCTAAGTATAAAAGATGTTTTTCAAAGTATGTAAGGAGATCAGGTTATCTGCAAATCTTTGATGACCCAACAATCTCCCCCTATTTGATGATGACATCCATACTTAGAAAAATATGAGTAAGACAATGAAATAATACATGTTGACCTTGTTTTACTCTTTTGGGTTCTTCTTCACACAGTCCATTTTGTGTGTGTGTGTATATATATCTGATATTTACAAATGAATTAAATGAATGTAAGAATAAATAAATAATAAACAATATGAATGAAATAAAATGTACTTCCATCGTAGAAGAGACAGATATGCCCAGATCCAAATCGGTGACAATCTTTGAGGGAGGTTTGAGTTTGAGTGAATGAGCCTCAGGATGCTTCTGGCCATCTCTTGCATCCTCAGCTCTTCCTGTTCAGCATCATCATCTTTTGTCTTTGTTTTGCTCCCCCTCAGTTAGATCAGTCGGTCTTTGTGTTCCTCCCCCTTAGTTAGATCCGCCCGGACTGATGTGCTCCCCCTTGACCGATCCGCCATTTTTTTTCGAGTTGGACGCTGGATATGAGTACTGAGGGTTGATGTTGCTCCTCCTCAGATGAATTATCCCCCTCAGCGGCCGACGTAGGAAAAACACTAAGAGATGATGAAAAATCGGCCATAACTAAGGCTACATTTTTTTTTGAAACCCCACAAAATCGGCAACCGAAAATTGCTGAAAATCGGCAGCCGAAATGGCAGAAAATCGGCAGTTTTTTTTTGTTTGTTGAAAAGTAGGAGAGAGATGGTTTAGAAAAAGGAACCGTACAAGATAAAGGTGGATGGGAGTTAAAAGTTTTTCAAAAGAATAGGAGGTTGGGGTTGGTTATTTTTGCAGCCAAGAAAAAATAAAGGAGGGGGTGGTTTGATGTTTATCGGCAGCATAATAAACAAAGAGGGGGGGGGGGGAGGATGTTCGGCTAAAAAAGAATGGGGGGGGGTTATTTCGGCAGCACAAATAAAAGAGGGGGGGGGGGGGGGGAATTTCGAAATACAAGAAAAGGGGGGGGGGAGGGAAATTGACTATTAATATAATATTATTAATATTTTTTATACCCACCGATGGTCTAAATATATATATTAATTTTTTTTTGTTTTAATACCCACCGATGGCCTAAATATATACATACATACATATATATATATATATATATATATATATATATATATATATATATATATATATATATACTAGTTGGATACCCGGGCAATGCGGCGGGATGTAAAATTTGAATATTATTAAACAATATTACAAAAGTAGAAATGTTTTTTGCCAAATAAACAGAATCATGCATTGGATTAGTCATATCCATTCAATGTTTTGATCCAATGCAGCATGTGAGCCAAAGAACCGGTCATCTTTTGATTTAGATAAATAATGGCAAAAGCAACACCTGACGCTTTATAAAGCTTAAAATGGAATATATGCAAGAATTTAGCGGTACATATATCCATGGTGCAATTGTATATTTGTATAAACATTTCAAACTAATATGGTGTATTCAAAAGGAGGTCTCATTTGAGCTTAAACACAAATTCAGAATTTATTTTACCAATGTGTTTGTCTGGAACAAACCACCTTGATGTTTTTGCTTTTGATTTGATACTCGAGCATTTGTTGATCTTGAAATTCAATACACTAAAATCGTGAGCGATACAAGTAGTTAAGAGAAAATAATACACTATTAGATTGGATTATCAAAATCCATGTAGATACATCATTTACATCCAAACCCAACCTACACAAACAATGTAAATCGTTGAGAACAAAGAGATTTAGGGAGCGATTTTTAGCAATTGGGAGAGTAGTCAGATGAGCATCTCAATTATTCTTTTGTTAGGCGGACAGAAATAAAGCTCGACTCCTGGAATGGGTTCACCGAATACTACCCTTTATTCTGCTGCACATGAATCCACAACTTGAAGGTAACAAGATATGTTAATACACTACCCTGTGAAAGACGTAAATGCCCTTGTCCCTCAGTGAATACCAGAAGCAGCATCCTTCAAAACAAATTTTAAAACCTGCAAAAAGGTGTGATTTCATCCGGTTTCTGAGTTGTCCTCGACTAAGCGGAGCTTTGTTTCCTTACATTCCCACATAAGTTTCAAAATGAGGCTCGGTATTAAGAGATTCCATAAAACACTTGCCAATCTCCACCTTTCAAATTTGCAAATGGAAAATATTCATTTTATTAATTGGTTTTTTGAAGAAGATAAGAAAAGGTAGAATTTTGTGAACACATAGATGGAAATGATGCATTTTTAGTTGGTTTTTTCAGGAAGATGAAGAATGTGAAATTGCTAAGCACCCATATAGAAAGCACGCATTTTTGAGTGGGTTCTTCAAGAAGATCAATAAAAAGGTGAAATTAACAAACACCCGGATTGAATATGATGCATTTTTTAGTTGGAGTTTTCAAGAAAATCAATAAAAAGGTAAAATTACAAAACACCCAGCTAAAAAACCATGCTCTTTTAGTTGAGTTTTTCAAGAACATTAAGAGAAAGGTGAAATCACAAAACACCTAGATAGATATCATTCATTCTTGAGCTGGGTTTTTCAAGAATATCAAGAAAAAAAGAATGAAATGATGCATTTTTTGGTTAAAAAAGGTGGTTACAAGTTACTGCAGTGAAGTAGTGTGCAGATTCACATATAAACACAAAAACCCAGAAAAATGCCATAATTTGTGGTCAACCAGGGCTTATCAGAATGATCTGTCCAGATTAAGCTGCTGGATTAAGCTATGTAACAGAAAATTTAATTTATGGGAATCTACCTTAACAGTTCTGAAAATAAAGAAAATCCGGTAAACCGTAAACTATCACATCTTTTTCCAGAGAAAAAAATTGAACTTTTAACTGCAAATTTGACATAGCTGCAGATTTAACATATCACACCTATACTTTTTAACATGAACATAACTGCAGATTTAACATGAACATTGTTCAATTTAACATAGCTGCAGATACTTTCCATTACATCAGATTTAACATGAACATTGTTCAATTTAACATGAACATTGTTCAAATAGATTATGCCTCTCTTTACAAAATGCCGATTTTACCGATACAACATCCGTTAAACCGTAAACTATCACATCTTTTCCAGAGAAAAAAATTTAACTTTTAACTGTAAATTTGACATAGATGCAGATTTAACATGAACATCTTTTTCCAGAGAAAATGAACATCTTTTTCCAGAGAAAAAAATTTAACTCCACATATCACACCTATACTTTTTAACATGAACATAGCTGCAGATTTAACATGAACATTGTTCAATTTGGCATAGCTGCAGATACTTTCCATAGCTGCATATTTAACATGAACATTGTTCAATTTAACATGAAGTAGTGTGCAGATTCACATATAAACACAAAAACCCAGAAAAATCCCATAATTTGTGGTCAACCAGGGCTTATCAGAATGATCTGTCCAGATTAAGCTGCTGGATTAAGCTATGTAACAGAAAATTTAATTTATGGGAATCTACCTTAACAGTTCTGAAAATAAAGAAAATGCAGTCAATTTGTGGTCTATACGGATAGATTATGCCTATACTTTTTAACTGCAAATAAGATGATCCAACTGGTTAGATTAAAAAGGTGGTTACAAGTTACTGCAGTGAAGTAGTGTGCAGATTCACATATAAACACATATGGTAGTGAAGTAGTGTGCAGATTCACATATAAACACAAAAACCCAGAAAAATCCCATAATTTGTGGTCAACCAGGGCTTATCAGAATGATCTGTCCAGATTAAGTAGCTGGATTAAGCTATGTAACAGAAAATTTAATTTATGGGAATCTACCTTAACAGTTCTGAAAATAAAGAAAATGCAGTCAATTTGTGGTCTATACGGATAGATTATGCCTATACTTTTTAACTGCAAATCTCATTAAGAAGAAATGAATTATAGATTATGCCTCTCTTTACAAAATGCCGATTTTACCGATACAGCATCCGGTAAACCGTAAACTATCACATCTTTTTCCAGAGAAAAAAATTGAACTTTTAACTACAAATTTGACATAGCTGCAGATTTAACATCACACCTATACTTTTTAACATGAACATTGCTGCAGATTTAACATGAACATTGTTCAATTTAACATGAACATTGTTCAAATAGATTATGCTTCTCTTTACAAAATGCCGATTTTACCGATACAACATCCGGTAACAAAGGATTGGGAAAGAACAAAGGATAAGACAAGGGATCGTAACAACCCAGGTGGGGTTGATTTTCTTGTTTGTTAGTACCTTGATGAGCTTAAAGGGACTTGCTGCTTATTTGGTCAGCTATATAAGACTGTTTGGTAGTTATTTAATGATATAGAAAGTGGCTTATTCAGTAAGCTTTTAGGGGGAGCCTATGCAGACAGACAAGTTTTCTCAAACCTGCCCCTCCAAACCAAAAAATACGCTCCTCACATAACATATATCAACAATAACTGTACCAGGGGAATACCATTATGGTTTTTCAAGTGGGTAATTCTTGAAATCATAGAGTAACTAACATAATTATCAAAGCTTGCACCGTGGCACACAGCAATGCTTTTGTGGCTTATTCAATAAGCTTTTAGGGGGAGCCTATGCAGACAGACAAGTTTTCTCAAACCTGTCCCTCCAAACCAAAAAATACGCTCCTCACATCTATGAAAAAAACCTCTCAAACAAAAACCTTTCCAAACTATACACACATATTAATCCACACAGACAACTTTATCCATACAAGATATAATGGAATATCAACAAAAAAACCTAAAACAAATGTTATAGATAGTAATTAAGATTTAGATATATTTTCTCTCACTTTTAGGAGAGGCTAGTCACAACTACCAAGTAAAACTGGACTTCCTCACAATTTTTTAATATCTCAATCTCTCAGCTGTCCCTGTGCAAAAATATCTTATATTTAATGTCAAATGGCACAACGTCCTGAAGGCCTGAACTTTAGTGCTCACACATAACATATATCAACAATAACTGCATATTTTCACAAGGAACCCAAACTGTACCAGGGGAATACCATTATGGTTTTTCAAGTGGGTAATTCTTGAAATCATAGAGTAACTAACATAATTATCAAAGCTTGCACCGTGGCACACAACAATGTTTTTGTGGCTTATTCAGTAAGCTTTTAGGGGGAGCCTATGCAGACAGACAAAAAAATTTAACTCCGATATAGAAAGTGGCTTATTCAGTAAGCTTTTAGGGGGAGTCGATACAACATCCGGTAAACCGTAAACTATCACATCTTTTTCCAGAGAAAAAAATTTAACTTTTAACTGCAAATTTGACATAGATGCAGATTTAACATGAACATCTTTTTCCAGAGAAAAAAAATTAACTCCATATATCACACCTATACTTTTTAACATGAACATAGCTGCAGATTTAACATGAACATTAACATTGTTCAACTTAACATGAACATTGTTCAAACACTTCGAAGATCAACACTGAGAAGAAACCCTAAATCAAAAAACAATAAAACCCTAAAATCTATCGTACCTGAAACGACGCTTGGAGAAGAAACACTGGGAAGAGTCGTCTTGAAACCAATACTGAGAAGAAACACTGGGACAAAAACCAATACTGAGAAGAAATAACATGAACATTGTTCAATTTAACATGAACATTGTTCAAATACTTCGAAGATCAACACTTCGAAGAAACCCTAAATCAAAAAACAATAAAACCCTAAAATCTATCGTACCTGAAACGACGCCCGGAGAAGAAACACTGGGAAGAGTCGTCTTGAAACCAATACTGAGAAGAAACACTGGGACAAAAACCAATACTGAGAAGAAACCTGAATGACCATCGTTGGAGTATAAAAGGCCTGCGTGTGTTGGAGAGGGCGACGGAAGAGAAAGAGTCGTCTTGAAACTCTCAGTCTTGAAACTATCAGTCGCATCATTGCATCAATTGCCCGGGTTTTATAATTAGCTTTAAGGAGAGAGATTAAGGAGAGAGAGGGATTTTAAGAACTTATGCTTTAAATGCTTGTACCATGTGTTAAAAGGGTTGTTTTTAAGAGTTTGGGGGTTAAGTGTATTATAAGATAGTATAGATATATATATATATATTATTTTTTTTAAACTCACCGATGCCTATATATATCAATTTTTTTTTGGTTGGTTGTACTCACCGATGCAATTTTTTGTTTTTGTTTTTGCTCGCCGATGCCTATATATATCATATTTTTTTAGAAAACCCACCGAAATTTTGGAAGAATTTCAAGGTGAAGAGAATATTGGAGTTGCATCTTCCAATTTTTTGATGACCCAAGAAAGAGTAAGTTCGGAGGATTTTAAGAGATGAGGTTTTTTTTTGAGGAGGAAAGATTTTTGAGGAGAAGTAGGAGGAATATTTTGAGGATAATGACTTGGGATGACATCTTTAGAAGAGTTTGTAGTAGGAGGGTTTTTGTGGAAAAGGAAAGTTGGGTTATTGACCAAGAGTGAAATTTGGTGATGTAGGAGGATCACCATTATGAGAGAGAATATCTTGAGAAAATGACACATAAGGAGTTGGGTGTGGTGAAGTAAGTTGAGGTCTTTCACCAACACAAATCATCAACACAAGAAGAAAGTCATCTATTTTTTTGAGAGGGTCACCGATTTTTGAAGAACCCACCGAAATTTCGGTGGTGTTAGCTAAATATCGGTACGATTTTTTTTTGAGAGAGTTGGATCGGTGGAGGAAGGGTTTCTGTGAGATGGAGCACTAGTGAGTGTGCCAATGGATCGGTGGGAGTCTCACCGATGGTCATTTAATTTTTTTAAGGTAGATCAGTAGGTGGAGAATCATGCTGATCAGAAATGTTTTGAGATGGATGAACATAAGTGAAGGAAACTGATGAAGTTGGTTGATAGATGTTGTAAGAGAGGGGAGAGAGAGTTGGGTGGTAAGATGGATGGTAAGATGAAAAAGAAATGAGGTTGGAGTAATATATGTGGTGGGATGGATGAGAAAAGGTGGGGTGAGAGGTATGGTGGAATGGATGAGAAAAGGTGGGGTGAGAGGTATGGTGGGAAATAGAGTGTAGGTAATAAAGGAGAGTGATGTCGGTAGAGAGGAGGTTGGCACTTGTGAGTGTGCCAATTGGAAGGATTTCAATATAAGAGGAGATACAAAAGTTCACCATTTGACACTTCAGATTTCTTGATGAACTTGATGATTTCTTCAGTTTTGTCACTTTTATACTGGTCTACATAGATCCATCTATTTAGCTCAGAACCTGCAATCACAAAGAATTTATTTTCTAGGTACCCATTTGGTGGTGGGTCCTTTTGGGTTAGAAGAATGGGAAGAATTGGTATCACTCAGGTCAATTCTTTCTTTCGGACAGTCTTTGGCAAAATGAGAAGTATCACCACAGATATAGCATTTTCTATGACGAAAAGTCTTTTTAGAAACTCGACATTTTTCCTTACTTTTGCCCTTTTTGTTTGTCTTCAAAGACTTTGATGAGGTGACAAAGAGTTGGGGTGCAGGACCTAAGATTCCTTTTTCAGAATATGAGAGGACATAAATCTTTTCATTTGAATTGGACATTTTGAGGTTTACAGATCGGGGAAGAAAATCGGTAGTGAAAGAGGCCACAAAATTATTTTTGGAAAGATTTGAGGAATTTATTTTTAAGAAACAATCAGCACTTAAAGACTTGCCTTTTTCAGAGATAGAATTTTTTTTGTTTGAGTTGGAAGAGGAGGATGCATCATCTAAAGTCAAGAATTTTTGAAAGTCATGGATAGGTTTGGAAGAGTCATTGGAATCTTGAGCCTTTTCCTTTGGAAAGGAAATGGGATCTTTTGCCTTTAAAAACATTCCAAATTTTAAATCTTCAGATAAATCGGCAGAATTCATGGACACAGACCCAATAGAATTAGAATTGTAGGTTTTACAAAAAGGTGGTGAAACATACAAGGTGGAATCAAGAGTTTTTGAAGATTGATCAGTTTCCATTTTTCCAAAGCCTAAACCAGTTTTGTCATTACAAGAAATCTGATCTTGAAAAATCTTTTCTAGATTTTTGGAAGAGCTGGTCCATTTTCTCACAATTTCTTGCTCCTTTTCAAAACGTTTAAAATTTTTGTTTTTCTCCTTGGCAAGAATAAAGTTGATGGATTTTAGATCTTCAAGCTCAGCCTTAACTTTGTCAAACTGGTCAAGTTGGGAAAGACATAATTGAAGTTGAGAAGAGAGAGATTTAACTTGAGCATTTGCCTTTTTCTTAGCATTTTTAGCATCATAGAGATCAATGGTTAAAGAATCAAATACTTCAATCTTTTCAGCATCAGAAAGAGATAGAAATGGATGTACCTGTGAAGAGGAGGATAAACACTTAGCTGATACAAGAGCAGTTGAGGGAGTGTGATCTTTTGAATTATCATTGTCATTTATCTTGGCCATGAAGCACACATTTGAAGTGTCATTCTCACTTTCAGATGTGGGTTCATCTGCCAAATCATGAGTTTTAGCAGGCAGAACCTTTGCTTTTCTGACAAGTCTTTCATTTCTTTCCTTTTCTCTCTTGTAATTTTCTTTGTATCTTTCAGCCCGGTCAGAATTTTCAGAGGAGAGAGGTTGGCCGAATTTTTGGGAATCATATTTGGATCTTCCCGATTTTGAGGAAAATCGGCCTGAGGAAGCAGTTCTGGGTCTTTCAAGATGTTTACTTCTGCACTCAGAAGCAAAATTACCCTTTTTACCACAGTTAAAACATTCCTCATTAGATTTGTCCAAAGAAGAGTGTTTGGAGAGAGAAGAGGAGGATTTTCTACTAAACTTAGATTTTACAGAAGAGAGGTGAGATTTGGATTTAGAATACCCATCCAACATGGCTATCCCATCTGATAAGTTGTCAACTAAAGTTTTCTCACATTCATCCTCAGCATCACTAAGATATGCCTCCAAATGGTCATTGGGATCTTCTTGACTATCATGGTCAGAGTCAGATGGGTAGGTGATTCTTGTAATACACTTAGTTTTTTTGGAAGAGTCACTTAGGAGAGCTAGAGAAGAGCTCTTTATATATGTGATGACAGACTTCCTTTGCAGCTTAGTCTGCTCATAGTTGAAGAGAGTTCCATAAAGAACAGTGAGAGACATATGATCAAGATCCTTGGTTGTCTTTATACAAGTACATATATTTTCCCAAAAATCAGGAAGACAATCCATAAACTTGCACATGATTTCCTCATTGTCATATACTCTACCTAACAACTTTAAATCATTAAGAAGATTGTTAAAGCAGTTATAGTAGTTGGAGAGAGATTCTCCTTTCTTATAAGAAAAGAGTTCAAATTTTCTAACAAGAGCAATCTTTTTGCTCTTTTTAACTTCATCCGTACCTTCATACAGAACACACAGAGTGGACCGTATCTCCTTGGCAGTAGAGAGATTCACCAGAGAGTGGTACACTTCATCAGGAAGAGAGAGAGCAATGATGGTCCTAACTTTAAAATCAAGAGACACAAGACGTTTTTCTTCATCAGTATACTTCTTGGGATTCTTAAGAATATAACGACCAGTTTTAATAGATTTTTCTTCATCAGAGGAATCATCAGAATCATCTTTGCCAATAACTTCCTTACCAGATTTTTGAGTTTCATAGCAATCCTAAACTCTAGGGACAATGGGTCCCTCACTGAGAATGGTTGGATATCTATTATCCACTCCTAATTAATTCTTTTACTAATACACAATTTTTTCACTTTAATTAATTCTTTTATTGAAAATATTCAAATCAAGAATTACACATAGAACACATAGAACAATTAGATTGTTGCGGAAAGAACAGATAAAATCTATTCTAACAATCTTCACAAAGTAATACTGAAAACTAAACAACTTCTAAAACACAAAGATTGAATGCTATAAAGTTCAAAGAGAGAAAGGAGCAGAGTATCTTGAGCACAAAGTAATCTTCAAGAGTTGTTTTTTTTGCATGGAGAAGTCTTCATCTTTATATAGTGCCATGAACATGTGATGCATGGGACACTTGTCACTTTGTCATTTAAAGGATAGGTTTGACTCTCAAAAGTTATGTGTCTTTTCCTATGATGCTAGAAAGGTTTGATGGTGACAATATCTAAGAATGGGAAAAAGGACAAATGCACCTTTTTCTTCTATACTCAGACATTCCTTCTTTGATGAGAAAACCTTTTAGCAAGGACATAAGGGAGGATTGTAACAACCCAAAATCTTATAATATAATAATAATGCCAAAAGCCCAAAAAGGGTCCCAATTACATCATAAACTCCAATGTAAAATACATTGATTAAGGTCCACAAGCAAATACAACCGAGATGTTAACTAAACAAAAACTGAGACTTGACGGTCTTTAACCTCGCACCTTCACCTCAAGCCTTCTCTTTACCCTTAGATGAAGTACCTAAGCTGCCCTTTCCTGAAAATGGTTTTAAAGTTTTGAAAGCGAGGGTTAGACCATAAGGTCTAGTGAATTCCCTCCTAAAGCGTAGCCGCAAAACATTTAAAGAAAAACACTTTTCCATGCAAATAACACTTAACAAGTTTGAGCTCAAACAAGGGTATACACAGTGGTACGGACCAATAACACCTTACAAAGCCAGGCACGGCAACTCATCACCTTACAAAGCCAGGGACGGCAACTCATCACCTTACAAAGCCAGGGACGGCAACTCATCACCTTACAAAGCCAGGGACGGCAACTCGGGGGTCCTCCACTGTGTAACCCGACTCTATCACTAGCATAAACACTTAGAACATGCTTTAAACTTACTCGAGGAATATCCTCCTTCCACATTACAAACTAACACTTTTCATGCATAAGAAAACATAAGATTCATGATAATCAAGTAACTCATTTTCAGACATATCAATTCTTCGCATTTCATTTTAAAAGATAGAAATAATGCATAAGGGAACTCACCTGGTACTCGGCTAAAAGACACCCTACTCGAAGCTCACTTAATCGCCAAACGATCACCTGAATTGGGTTTAACAAATGAGGTATTAGACTCCCCATTATGTTCTAAAACATTCCCCATACTGTCCTAAGGCAATCCCCTAAACCAAACCTCGAACCCAAGCCCAAACGACCAACGAAGCAAAAACGAAAAAAACATGAAACAGAGCCTGGCGCCGATGCTGGCGCCAGTCCATCGGCGCGGGCCTCTGGACACACTTTTTCCTGCACGAGATTTCTTCCCAAATCCAAAGATTTCTCATCCTCAAACATTCCCAAATCAGCTCTAGCTCTCCCAAACCAATATTTCAGTCATAAAACCCAAAAGGAAGGACAAAACCTACAATCTCCATTGGAAAGGTGGAATATCACCAAGAGCCCACAAACTCCTCAAGGGATTTCTCCAACCCACCCTTCCAATTGGTTCTATCATCAATACAATAAGAGAAGAAGAGATTGAATCTGGAAACACATATCTAAGCCCCAAATCTAAGACAAATTAAAGAGATGAAGATGAGAGTATACCTTTGCAGCCAAATCCTTCAATCTCTAGCTTAATCACCTCCCCAAACCTTCAATGGAGGAATTATTGAGCTCCTCCTCCTCTCCAATACTTCTCAGCCGCCAGAAATGAACCAAATGAGGGTTTTTGGAGGGTTTTATTTAGCTTAACTTTTCCTCTTCACACATTTGCCACAGAATTTTCAAAACCAACACAATGGACTCCCCAAAAGTCTTTATTTATCCAAAAAGGCCACAAAAGAAATATGGGGTGTTACATCACCTCCCCCTTAACAGGATTCCGTCCCCGGAATCTCATCACTGAAAAGGTGCGGGTATCTGGCCCTCATATCGGTCTCAGTTTCCCATGTTGCCTCACTCCCTTTGTGGAAACGCCACAACACTTTGACTAGACTAATCTCTTTGTTCCTTGTTCTTCGAACCTTACGGTCGGTGATAGCTTCGGGCTCCTCCACAAAGTTCAATTTCTCATCAATCTGGACTTCGTGCAGGGGTATTGCCATTTCGACTTCCGCCAAGCATTTCCTCAGATTCGACACGTGAAAGATATTATGAATTCTTTGCAATTCTACTGGCAATTCCAACTTATAAGCTACTTCTCCGACGCGCTCAATGATCTTGAACGGTCCTATATAGCGGGGGCTCAACTTTCCCCTCTTCCCGAATCTGATTACTCCTTTCCAAGGGGATACTTTTAGCATTACCTTATCCCCAACTTGGAACTCGATATCCTTACGCCTCTTGTCGGCATAACTCTTCTGTCGGTCACGAGCAACCTTCAGCCTTTCCCTAACCTGGTCGATCTTGTCGGCCGTCAACTGTACTATTTCGGGTCCAGCCAGTTGTTTCTCTCCGACCTCGTTCCAACAAAGGGGTGTCCGACACTTCCTACCGTAGAGTATCTCGTAAGGAGCGGCTTTAATGCTTGCATGATAACTATTGTTATACGCAAACTCGATCAACGGCAGGTGGTTCTCCCACGAACCCTGAAAATCTAAAGCGCAAGCCCTCAACACTTCCAGGGCCTGGATGGTCCGCTCACTCTGGCCATCAGTCTGCGGATGATATGCGGTGCTCATCTTGATTTGAGACCCCATTTCTCGTTGAAAGCTCCTCCAAAAAGTCGACGTGAATCGACTATCACGATCTGAGACTATTGACGATGGCACCCCATGACGAGTCACTATCTCGTCGATGTACAACTTTGCCAATTTCTCCATCGGGTATGATTCCTTTATTGGAAGGAAATGCGCCGACTTGGTGAGTCGATCTACAATTACCCAGATGGCATCGAAGCCCTTTGGAGTTCTAGGCAACTTTGTCACGAAATCCATCGCAATTTGATCCCACTTCCATACCGGAATATCCAAGGGTTGGAGTTTTCCGTACGGTCGTTGGTGCTCTACCTTCACCCTTAAACAAGTGTCACACCTTTCCACGAAGTAAGCTATATCCTTCTTCATACCCGGCCACCAATAGTCTTGCCGCAAATCACCAAACATCTTGTTCGTCCCTGGATGGATGGAGTACTTTGACCTGTGAGCCTCCTCTAGTATCAACTTCCTCACGTTCCCCAACTTCGGAACCCATACTCGACCGTGGAGGCATTTCAGTCCTCGGCTATCTTCTACTAGGGAGTTCACGTTTCCCACCATCCGCTCTTTCTTGAGGTTCTCAACCGCATAAGCTTCCCCTTGCCATTTCTTTATTTCACCCAGCAGATTAAATGTGACCTCAGCCCTTAAGGCTATGATCTTCGAGGCTTCTCCTCTTTCTTTACGGCTCAAGGCGTCCGCCACTACATTAGCTTTTCCGGGATGGTACTCAATCTCGCAATCGTAGTCTGACAACAATTCCATCCACCGGCGTTGCCTCATGTTTAGCTCTTTCTGATCGAAGATGTGACAAAGGCTTTTGTGATCGGTGAAGATCTTACACCTCGTCCCATACAAATAGTGCCTCCAAATCTTTAAGGCGAAAACAACGGCCGCCAGTTCTAAATCATGGGTGGGGTATCGCTTCTCATGCTCCTTCAATTGACGGGACGCATAAGCGATCACTTTACCACGCTGCATCAAGACACACCCCAAGCCCAATTTAGAGGCGTCGCTGTACACCACAAAGTCTTCCGTTCCTTCGGGTAAGGTTAGAATCGGAGCCTCGCTCAACATTTATTTTAACCTTTGGAAGGCTTCTTCTTGCCCTTCGGTCCAATTGAACTTGGTGCTCTTCTTGGTCAAAGAAGTCAACGGAGTAGCAATTTTCGAGAAGTCTTTGGTGAACTTCCGATAATACCCCGCTAACCCAAGGAAACTACGGACTTCGGACGGCGTTCTGGGCGGTTCCCAGTTCTTGATAGCTTCTACCTTTGCCGGGTCCACCTTGATTCCACTCTGGGTCACCACATGTCCCAAAAACTGCACCTCTCGAAGCCAGAATTCGCACTTCGAAAATTTGGCATAGAGTTTCTCCCGCTTTAACAATTCTAGCACAGCTCTCAAATGCTCCCTATGCTCTTTCTCCGACTTCGAGTAGACGAGAATATCATCTATGAAGACGATCACGAATTTATCTAAATAGGGTTGACACACCCTATTCATCAAATCCATGAACGCGGCGGGGGCATTCGTTAATCCGAACGGCATCACTAAAAACTCGTAATGACCGTATCGGGTTCGAAAAGCCGTCTTTGGAATATCTTCTCCTCGTACCTTGAGTTGGTGGTACCCCGATCTCAGATCTATCTTTGAAAAGTAGCTAGCTCCTTGCAACTGGTCGAACAAGTCGTCAATTCTGGGGAGCGGATACTTGTTCTTGACCGTAACTTTGTTGAGTTCGCGGTACGATACACATCCTCATAGTCCCATCCTTCTTCTTCACAAAAAGCACCGGCGCACCCCACGGCGAGGTACTCGGTCTCACGAACCCCTTGTCTAGCAACTCTTGGAGTTGGGTCATCATCTCCTTCATCTCGGAGGGTGCCAATCGATATGGTGCACGAGCTATTGGTGTGGCTCCTGGCACCAGGTCGATTCGGAACTCGATTTGGCGGTCCGGTGGTAGTTCGCACAAATCGTCCGGAAACACCTCCGGGTATTCACCCACTATTGGTACATCTCTTACTTCGCGCTTTTCTTTCTTTGCATCCGCCACATAAGCTAGGTAACTCTGACATCCCTTCCTTAGACATTTAGTAGCCTTAACCAAGGAAATAAGATTAGACTTCCTATCTCGACGGTTCCCATAAATCACTACCATTCCCTTACCCGGCAATTGCACACGAATCAACTTTTTGTTGCAAACGATGGTAGCATTATTTTTAGCCAGCCAATCCATTCCCAACACTACATCAAACCCTCCCATCGGCATAGGGTACAAACTTATCGGTATCAAACTCCCTTCTATGTCTATACAACACCCTTCCACCACACTACTAACTAGTACCACGTTGTCATCGGCGATCTCCACTTCTATGGCACTACCCAAACGCTTAGGCCTCACCCCCAAACGTTTCATGAAAGCAGGAGATACAAAGGAGCGATTCGCCCCCGAATCAAATAACACATTGGCACATAAAGAGTTCACCAAAAAGGTACCTGTCACGACATCCGGAGTTTCCTCCGCCTCATCCGCTGTCATACGAAATGCACGACCCTTCGCGCGTGCCGGTTCTTCCCTCTTCTCCACCCCTTGCACCCCCTGGCGATTCCCAAACTGATCCGATCCTCCTCTCCTAAGCTTGGGACAGTTATACCGTTTATGATCCATTGACCCACACTGGAAACAACCCGGTTTCTGCGGGCAATCCCTTGACATGTGACCCGGCAGCCCACAATGAAAACACGACCCCGAGTCCGCCCTACACTCTCCTTTATGCATCCGATTACACTTGCCACATGGCTTGCTACCAAAACTCCGATTCCCACGCGGCTCCGGCCTAGAAACTTTCCCTTTCCGAGCATCATTTCCCGGTCCATCCCATTTCCTCTTCTCCCCGGCCCTCTCAGATTGCTGACGGTCTTTTTCCCTTTCCACTAACTCGGCCGCATTTATAGCCGCTTGGAAAGTGCTAGGATTTCTTGCCATTACCAATTCCCGAATACTACCCTTCAATCCATAGAGGTACCTTTCTACTCGACGCTCCTCGGTTGGGACATACAACTCCGCAAAACGAGCTTTCTCAATGAACTTGGAAGTGTACTCTCTCACGGTCGAGTCCCCTTGAGCTAGGTTCAAGAACTCCTCTTCCAACTTCTTAATCGCCGCTAGAGGGCAAAACTGAGCCTTGAATCTCCTCACGAATTCCTCCCATTTCATGGTCTTGGCCACCGACGATCCCAAACCCCCGGTTTCGGCATCCCACCAAAAGATGGCCTCCGACTTCAACATAGACAGGGCGTAGATCACCTTGTCCTCTTCGGCACGTTTACAAATGTCAAAGACCAACTCCATTTCTCGAACCCACTTTATGGCTAGTACCGGGTCGCATTCTCCCTGAAAGGTAGGAGGTTTGCAAGATGAGAATGCTTTGTGACTACATCCTCTAGCTGCCGACTCGTTCACTACTAGCGTCGTGGATTGTTTGTGGCTACCAACTTCCGTGGGAAGCGGACTAGACAATTCGGTGACTGCCTTACTCTCACTGTTCTCTTTACTTCCCGCTGCCGAAACATCATGATGATTCATCCACCGGTCTAACTTTTCCTGTAGCTTCAACATTTCGGTGGCGAAGGCCTCTTGAGTCACAAAGGCGCGATTCTCCGCTGCCGAGCCCTCTCGATGAGACTTTTCCCGATCGGACGGTGCCTCAACACTCTTAGTTCGACGAGCAGCCGGAGTTTTCTTCTTTGGGCGAGTACCCTCCACATTGGTAGTAGCTCTACGTGGAATGGTCTCACGCCCCCTTCCACGACCTCTTCCTCTACCCCGGGCAGCCGGCGCCCTCGGGGGAACCACGGGTTCGTCCACTTGAACCTCCTCCGATGGAACCATTCTTACACTCGGCACAGACCTGCTCCTTGTCGATCTTCCAGTCATGACGAAACTGATACAAAACACATAAAACAAACACTTAATACCAGTATCACTCTCTTGAGGTAATTCAAGTATCCCCACGTGCCTGTAAATTCGAAATTATATTGGCCAGGTATAATTCCCAATTTACCTCACATGATGATCCTCGACACCCCATTCCACTTAAACCGCTTATGTCTCCTCCTATGGTCATCCTATATCTCGGTTGTGTCCCTACTCCAAAGTTTAAGTCTAGGCCCAATCGGTCACCTAAATCCCTTAAACTACGGCTCTGATACCATTTGTAACAACCCAAAATCTTATAATATAATAATAATGCCAAAAGCCCAAAAAGGGTCCCAATTACATCATAAACTCCAATGTAAAATACATTGATTAAGGTCCACAAGCAAATACAACCGAGATGTTAACTAAACAAAAACTGAGACTTGACGGTCTTTAACCTCGCACCTTCACCTCAAGCCTTCTCTTTACCCTTAGACGAAGTACCTAAGCCGCCCTTTCCTGAAAATGGTTTTAAAGTTTTGAAAGCGAGGGTTAGACCATAAGGTCTAGTGAATTCCCTCCTAAAGCGTAGCCGCAAAACATTTAAAGAAAAACACTTTTCCATGCAAATAACACTTAACAAGTTTGAGCTCAAACAAGGGTATACACAGTGGTACGGACCAATAACACCTTACAAAGCCAGGCACGGCAACTTATCACCTTACAAAGCCAGGGACGGCAACTCATCACCTTACAAAGCCAGGGACGGCAACTCGGGGGTCCTCCACTGTGTAACCCGACTCTATCACCAGCATAAACACTTAGAACATGCTTTAAACTTACTCGAGGAATATCCTCCTTCCACATTACAAACTAACACTTTTCATGCATAAGAAAACATAAGATTCATGATAATCAAGTAACTCATTTTCAGACATATCAATTCTTCGCATTTCATTTTAAAAGATAGAAATAATGCATAAGGGAACTCACCTGGTACTCGGCTAAAAGACACCCTACTCGAAGCTCACTTAATCGCCAAACGATCACCTGAATTGGGTTTAACAAATGAGGTATTAGACTCCCCATTATGTTCTAAAACATTCCCCATACTGTCCTAAGGCAATCCCCTAAACCAAACCTCGAACCCAAGCCCAAACGACCAACGAAGCAAAAACGAAAAAAACATGAAACAGAGCCTGGCGCCGATGCTGGCGCCAGTCCATCGGCGCGGGCCTCTGGACACACTTTTTCCTGCACGAGATTTCTTCCCAAATCCAAAGATTTCTCATCCTCAAACATTCCCAAATCAGCTCTAGCTCTCCCAAACCAATATTTCAGTCATAAAACCCAAAAGGAAGGACAAAACCTACAATCTCCATTGGAAAGGTGGAATATCACCAAGAGCCCACAAACTCCTCAAGGGATTTCTCCAACCCACCCTTCCAATTGGTTCTATCATCAATACAATAAGAGAAGAAGAGATTGAATCTGGAAACACATATCTAAGCCCCAAATCTAAGACAAATTAAAGAGATGAAGATGAGAGTATACCTTTGCAGCCAAATCCTTCAATCTCTAGCTTAATCACCTCCCCAAACCTTCAATGGAGGAATTCTTGAGCTCCTCCTCCTCTCCAATACTTCTCAGCCGCCAGAAATGAACCAAATGAGGGTTTTTGGAGGGTTTTATTTAGCTTAACTTTTCCTCTTCACACATTTGCCACAGAATTTTCAAAACCAACACAATGGACTCCCCAAAAGTCTTTATTTATCCAAAAAGGCCACAAAAGAAATATGGGGTGTTACAAGGATCCTCCTATTTGAGGATCCCACCGATTTGTCATGGACAACATAGGTGAGAGTCTTCTTAGGAAGGAGTTATGTGAGGATCCTCCTATTGTGAAGATCCCACCGATTTCTTATGGAGAGAATCGGTGGGATGGCAAACATGACCTCTTATGATGAAAGTCTTCTTAGCAAGGAGATAAGGTAGAATTCTCCTGTTTGAGGATCTCACCGATTTTCATGGAGACAATCGGTGAGACAGCTTAGTTTGGATTGAGAAGTCCATCTTCAATCCGCATTGGTAGATTTCCTTCTTCTTGATTTCGGCTGATCTTTGACTTCGCCGAACTTTAACAGTATGACTAAGCTATTACAAAGAACCATCTAAAATTTCTCTAAGTATAAAAGATGTTTTTCAAAGTATGTAAGGAGATCAGGTCATCTTCAAATCTTTGATGACCCAACACACTCCCTGAAAACCAACCGGTAGACCTAGGAGAGATTGAACAACCTCTTCAATTTCTTACTCAGGCACACTGATGGGTACCAGAAAACCTGAAGGGATAAGAATTACCATCTCCTTCATTAGTCCTTTCTACGTCAAAGTTCGAAAACCTGAGTTGGGTCTTTTCTTTTGTGCATAAACTTGACATCATAGATGAACCCTACGTCTGAATGAAACAAATCTGCCTCAGGATCATCATCAATGTTTTCTAACTTAATCTGAAGTTATTTGTAGATATATCTTCTTACAGACACTAATTTTCATATTGTTAAACATTCCCTAATGATTTTGTTGTTCTCTCAGCTAATGGTATTTTCTTTTATTGTTGGCTTGTTTTTGTTGTTGATATCATGTGATTTGGGATTCCACTGGTTTATACAACAGAAGCATCACCGAAATTGCCACCAAGTTCATCTTCCTTTGGTTATAGATTGCAAGCTCACTAAGAAAAAGCTTCAGTCATGTCCTGCTTTTTCTCATTGCTAGAGGCCCCATGTGTTTTATTTGTTTGTTAAAATCAATGTCATGTCATGCTTTCTTATTGCTTATTATATTCCAGTCCCCATGTGTCTTATTTGTTTGTTAAAATCAGTTGGCTTCTCAATTTGGGAATCACACTTTAAAACAAGGTTTTTGCATTTTTTGCTTGTGTGGTGTGGTGGAGGTTTTCGGTGGGTGGATGGCAAAGGTTGGAAGGAGAGGAATAACTGTAGGTAATTTTGGTTGTTAACACTTTACACAAATTGGGTTGTTCGAGTAACTCTGACAATGAGTTTCGACCACGTGTTTCAAATTTGTCGGGGCAAAGGCTGCATTCATCGAAGCTACTAGGTGGATCGGTTGTATCAGCTCCATATATATCGTCTCCTATATCTGTTATACAACATTGTTTCTAATAACTATGTTTTCTCAAAGACCTTATTGTGTTGTATTTGTTATAGCATGGAATCAACAGTTACGGCCTTAGCTATTTTTATTGCTATTAATAAATGGGGTACAGGAAAGCACTTGTAATTAAATCTTTTTGATGTTGAATTAAATTTACCAGAATTTTGTTCCCTTTATCAAATACTCTTTTTGCATGTAGCTTGTACTTACTGTACTGTAATGTATTTTGTTCAGGAAGTTGGAAGCATGGACAAGCCTAAAATTGGCTTATAAGACAGACTTGTGTGCATGGAAACGTGATAAGCAATTGATAAAAAGTTCCCCTAAAATAGTGTCTCCGATGTTGCATAATCTCTACGGTTATACCATAAAAATAAGCATTGGTTACCATTTCCACTATAGATAAGCTTTGGTTCCCTCCACCCTACAAGTACATGCATGCAGACCTCCAAACCCACATGGTATACTTCAGTCATACACAAAGGAAGACATGTCTTAAAAAATGAGATATTTAAATTGCATTTTTCATTTTCTAAAAAGGTGCTACATCACACTCGCTCAACACATAAAATAAGTTGTTTTTTATGCTTATGTAGTAATTAGATTAGATTAGATTGGATTGATATAAATATATTGAATTATAAACTCATACGATGCAATTAGAACCATATTTATTCAAAATGTATTAATACTAAAGAGTCGTTTACTAAACGGTTACCGGATCATATACCTTACCGGATGAGCATGACAGCACCAGGAACCTTACCCGGTAAGAGTGATGATACGGATGGAGTCTTACCCGGTAAGTGTTTACCGGTAAACTTTTACCCTATAAAGCAAGTAAGTAAAAGTGTTTATGGTATGGAATTCTTGATGATTCTCATTAAACAAATAACCCCTATATATAGGGTGAGATACAAAATACATGCCTTGATTTTAGGCCGAGGATATACACTATCCATATATAACAAACCAAACCAAATCCTATACAAATATATATACAGTCTAATATTCCCCTGCAGTTTGAGCGGGAGCAGAACAAACGCTCAAACTGGACCTGAACGAGTCAAATAGCTGTCGCGGTAGGCCTTTGGTGAAAATGTCGGCATACTGTGAAGAGGATGGCACGTGAAGGACTCGAACGTGTCCGATTTGAACCTTTTCCCGAACAAAATGTATATCTATTTCAACGTGCTTGGTGCGTTGATGTTGCACCGGGTTCTCGGATAGGTATACAGCCGAAACATTATCACAATAAACAATAGTTACGGAGCCAACTTGTTTCGGCTACGACATTGGCTACCCCTCTGTATTCCGCCTCGGCACTGGATCGGGAGACGGTGTGCTGTCGTTTGGAAGACCACGAAATCAAGTTATCCCCTAAGAAAACGCAATACCCCGATGTCGAGCGACGGGAATCCGGGCACCCTCCCCAATCGGCGTCTGAGTAAGCTGTAAGTGAAGCCGACGGGGATATAGAAATCTGAAGACCATAATCAATAGTACCTTGAAGATAGCGTAGGATCCGTTTCATAAAATTAAAGTGTGGTTCCCGTGGAGCATGCATGAAGGGACAAACCTGTTGAACCGCATAGGAAATGTCTGGCCCGGTGAATGTCAGATACTGAAGTGCCCCGGCCAAACTACGATAAAGGGTGCCATCGGCTAATGGGGCGCCATCATTGGCGCTAAGTTTGGCCGATGAATCGACTGGAGTAGCACATGGCTTACATGCAGACATGGAGGCTCGTTTAATAATATCCTTGGTATATTGAGCTTGAGATAAGAACATGCCGTGTTGATCGCGGGTAGCAATGATCCCTATGAAGTGATGAAGCGGCCCGAGGTCGGACATTGCAAATTCCTTGGACAGAGTCGATATGATGTGGCTTAAAAGTCTCGTGTCAGAAGCGGTTAAGACAATGTCATCCACATACAATAATAAGTAAGCAATGCCGTGGCTCTTCCGATAAGTAAATAGGGACGTGTCACATAGGCTACTACGAAAGCCACGTGAGATAATAAACGAGGAAAAACGATGATACCATGCCCTGGGCCTGTTTTAGGCCATACAACGACTTCTTGAGTCGGCAAACATGATGAGGAACCCGAGAGTCAACAAAACCAAACGGTTGATGCATAAAGACTGTCTCCTGTAGGTGACCATGCAAGAATGCATTCTTGACATCAAGTTGGTGAATAGGCCATGATCGAGAGACGGCTAGGGAAAGCACTGTCCGGATGGTAGCCGGTTTCACAACCGGACTAAATGTCTCGTCACAATCAACACCAACGGTTTGTGATTTACCATTGACAACGAGCCTAGCCTTATATCGGTCCAAGGTACCATCTAATTTAAATTTGTGGCGAAAAACCCCCATGCACCGAATAACCGGGCTGTCCGATGGTCGAGGTACTAGCTCCCAGGTGCTATTATCCTGCAAGGCACTAAATTCAGTTTGCATGGCACTTAGCCAATTAGGATCCGATAATGCCTGACGGTACGAAGAAGGAATGGGTGAAATAGGAGTAAGGGAGGCGGCCCAAAGGTTGAGCCGCTGAGTGGGTTTAGTGACACCAAGCTTTGAACGGGTGATCATTTGGTGTGTGTTTAAAGGGGTTTGAGTTGTTTGGGCTGTGGGCGGACCGAGCGGGCTGGAGGGTGCCGCTGGTGGTGTAGTAGTCGGGCAGGGGGTGGGAACCGAAAGAGGAGCAGAAGTGGTAGATGGAGTAATCGAAGGAGGAGGAGTGTGTGGGACGGTAGGGGTAGGCGGAGTAGGACGGGGTATGGTAAAATGGGGGTGAATGTCCTCATCAAGGAAGTTGTATGTGGAGGAGGAGATGGGCTCGTTAAAAGGAAAAGTGTCTTCATCAAAGATTACGTGGCGAGAGAGATGAACCCTGCCGGAGGTTGGGTCAAGACATCGATACCTGCGGAAAGCGGAAATCAGATAGGTAACCAATGAAAATACAACGAACAGAACGAGGATGAAGTTTATGTGGTTGAGTAGCGGATAGGTTGGGGTAACAGGCACAGCCGAAAACGCGTAAGTGAGCATACACGAGGGATGTCGATTGTATAAAGCAAAGGTAGGGGTGCTATAGTTAATGCGTTTTGAGGGGAGGATGTTGTGAAGATAGGTGGCCGTGTGTAGCGCTTCAACCCAAAAAGTGGGGGGAAGTCGGGCATGGAAAAGAAGGGCACGAATGATGTCGTTGAGATGACGAATCATTCGTTCCGCCTTACCATTTTGAGGAGAGGTTTGAGGACAAGAAAAACGGAAGACGAGCCCGTTAGCGGATGCAAAGGTTTTAAACTCATTATTATCGAACTCTCCGCCAAGGTCACATTGGAAGGATTTTATTTTACGATTAAACTGGGTAAGGATGAGATTGTGAAATTTAGCGAAATGTGGGAATGTTTCGGATTTAAATTTGAGTGGGTATATCCAAACATATTGAGTGAAATGGTCGATAAGGACCATGTAATATTTATAGCCAGAATTGCTGGTTATGGGAGAAGTCCAGATATCACAGTGAATTATGTCAAAAGGTGCAAAAGTAACATATTTTGAATCGGAGAATGGCAATCTTTTACTATTAGATAACTGGCAAGAAGGACAAACAAAAGACCAACTATCTTTTTGACAATTAATAAAAGAACGACTAGCAAGGAAATTTAAAATAGTGGCGCCGGGATGGCCAAGACGATTGTGCCACGGAGAGCTGGCGGTTGCAATGAGAGCAGCAGTGGTGACCGGTGGTGTGAAGGGGTAAAGATCGCCCGTGCTATTGTGGCGGGACAGGAGGTTGCCAGTTTTGAGACCCTTCAAAGAAAAACCAAACGGGTCAAATTCGATGGACACATGGTTATCACGAGTAAATTTGCGAACGGAAAGCAAGTTTTTAATTATTTGTGGAGAATGAAGAATGTTTTTCAAAAGGTAAGATTTTTGTGGGAGTTGATGATAACCGTCACCGGATCCTTTAATCGGAAAGCTGTGTCCATTACCAACGAAAATAGTACTTGAGGACAAAGACAAGGGTGAGTGTATTTTACCGACGTCGGCAGTTATGTGAGAGGACGCCCCCGTGTCCATGTACCATGATTGATCCGGAGAATTTGCCTGCATGTTCTGAAAAGCATAACTCAAATCAGTGGGGCTAAGTGCATTAAGGGCTGAGAAACCACCTGGACCATTTTGGCCTACGTGTCCTGTTGAGTTCTCGGACTGCGCATCAAAGCTGGGCTGAAGAGCTATCTGGGCGGAGATCTGTGGCGCCGAGCCATAGCCTGGTGGCTGTTGAGATGGACCAGGGCTGAAACGGGGCTGGGACGGAGCAGTCCACGGCTGCGTCGGGTAGGGGCAGGGGGGTAAGTGCCACCCGTTCGGGTTTGAGTATTGAACGAATGGTTGGGAAAAGTTTCCGGATTGTCTTCCTCGCCCTCGATTGGAATTTCTGCCGTTGCCACACCATGAGTTTCGGCCCCTTCCCCGCCCGCGATTCGAGTCATACGGTCGTTGATTATATCCTTGGGATTGATTATGATAGTTACCACCGACATGATTTCCCGTAGGATGTGATGGTTGTTGCGAGCTTACCAAAACTGATTGCGAAGACTCCCGTCTAGCTTTTTGACGGTGTTGTTCGAGTTGCAGCATGCTTCGAGCAACATCCCAAGATGGGGATTGTTGATTAATAAAAGTGGCTACTGTATCATACTCTTTAGGAAGGCCACAAACCATTTAGAGTACGACTCTGGATTCACTGACGGGGCTATCTACATCGGCAAGTTGATCAGCAAGATCTTTTAATTTTTGGCAGTATTCGTCCATTGACGAACAAGCAGATAGGGTCAAATTTGTGAAGCTATGCTCAAGGGCCGCAACGCGAGACCCCTTGTTGCTAAGGAATATGTCCTTAATCTTGGTCCATGCAGTGTAAGCAGATGAGTTTGTGTCGAGTACCCTTACGAACAATTCATCCGAAAGGGTGCTAAAAATCCATTGTAATACCAATGCGTCGATCTCCTTCCATTGTTCATATCCTTCATCGTTCTCATCCGGGGGCTTGGTACCATCAATATGGTCCAGGACTTTGTATGCCGTAGCATGAAGTTTGAAAAGCTTTGTCCAAGAAGAGTAGGTGACTTTCGTTCCATCTAGGGTACGAACCTTGTTCTGCACGTTTGTTACCGTGTATGCCGGATGAAGGGTGGTCGTTTTTGAGTCGCCGCCATCTGGTTTCTTGTCGCCGGCCATAGCCACAAATCAAGGAATTTATTGTAGAAGAAGGCGGCAGCAGGGAGTTTCTAGGGTTTGAGAGGATCAACGCTCTGATACCATAAAAGTGTTTATGGTATGGAATTCTTGATGATTCTCATTAAACAAATAACCCCTATGTATAGGGTGAGATACAAAATACATGCCTTGATTTTAGGCCGAGGATATACACTATCCATATATAACAAACCAAACCAAATCCTATACAAATATATATACAGCCTAATAGTAAGTTGTAATGTTAAATCTTACCGGTAAATGTTTACCGGTTAGGTGTAAGATATATCATCCTTAAAATCTCCTCTATCAAAACCATTGAAGCATCGAAATTGTTTACATCTACGTCTCCCGCCGCATTGCGCGGGTACACAACTAGTGTATATATATATATATATATATATATATGTTCACATATACTGAACATATATACAAAGGAGTTATATAACATGAATAAGAGAGAAAAATATATGTATAGTAAGAAGGTACGCGACTTTGTAATTGTCTAATGTACACATTAATAGGGACTTAACAATAATATTAAATTTAAAAAATAAAATGATATTGGGTTAATAAGGTCGGGTTGGGTGCAAATGACTATAACCCTAACCCTATACCTACAGTTTAAGATTTTACGACTCGATTGGACATCAGACTGTTTGGGTTAGAGTATCTTGTGTTGCTTAATTTGAACCCAACTTAACTCGATGAACCATGGACCCTTTTATTCCTTGGATTTATTAATATCTACCATCAAAGCATCACCCTTTTTCATATACATATACTTCAAACATACTGACCATACTTGTTATTCTATCCCGAATAGTAGAGCGGTAAATTTTGTGAAAATCAAAATATTGTAAAGTCATTGGATCACGAAAAAGTCAGATTTTCATTTTCAATTTTCTTTTAATATTTCGCACTCAACACGGATCAAAACAAGCCAAGAACGCGAAGAATCGAACAAACCCATGTTACCGAAGGAAAAACTCGAAATGATTTTGGCGTGGAATCAACAATGAGTAGCCGTGAACGTGTAAACTTACATGAATAGACAACATTATACACATCTGAATTGGTCAGCTCTCAATCTACTGCTGATGTTCTTGCCTTTTCCATTCAGATTTGCTGGTCAGAATGCTACTTTCGTAACCGCTACTATCACCCGACTCAATATGTCGTTTCTCGAATGACCTTTCCCTTCCGGTTTCCCGACTCCCTCTCCTTTCCTGCAATCAAGAACCCAAGATCACGGTCAACTTGTGTTTCTAATTGCCCACACCTCAAAAAACCCTGTGGGTCCCTGAAAATAACAGTCAGAAAAATCCCCAGCAACCTTGAGGAGACTAGAACTGGCGGGCCCCTAAAGATATCAGTCAGAAAAATCCCAGTGGCCTTGAAAAGACTAGAACTGGCGGGCCCCTAAAGATATCAGTCTGGAAAACTCCCAGTGGCCCACTGGCCCTGAAGAGGCTCAAACCTGCGACCTATGGGAGGAAGCCTTTATTTGCTAGTTGAGCCAACCCTCAAAGCTAATTGTGGATTTTATAAAAAAGGAATGCATTCGAAACACAAACTTACGTCTCTAAACGGAAAATCATCGGCCTCAAGCATGTGAATCACGTGACCCATCTTCGGCCGTTTTTGAGCACTTGGATCCACGCAACGTAAAGCTACCAAAAGGACACGCTTCAATGCTCTCGAAGAAGGTTTCTCGGGTATTTTAGGATCCAAAACCCCCTCGGCGTTCCTATTTGTTACCATCGTTTTAAGCCATTCGACAAGGTTTACCTGTGTCTCGCACTCATTTAGAATCCAAGTAAAAAAAAAACAAAAAACATCATCAAAAAAACAAAAATCAACACGCACCTCTCCCGGAGCCCGGCTATAGTCGACCGGGTTTCTACCGCTAATAATCTCCATAATAAGAATCCCAAAACTATATACATCGCTTCTTTCGTTCAACATGCCCGTACTCGCGTACTCGGGAGCAACATACCTATTTTGAGCAAAATCGATCATTTTTCATCTACTTGTGTTATTTGGGAACATAAGGGTGCGTTTGGTACACTGGATAGGACATGACAGAACAGAGACCACTGGCATGCCTTTATGTGGAATAGACAGGAACAAAGTGGAACAAAAGTGGAACAAGCCTGTTCCACCCCCAACCCATGGAACAAGCAGGAACAAGGTGGAACACATTTCTATTTTACTAATATAACCTCAAAATAAAATATAATTCTCTTCTAAAACGCTGAACAACTGTGTTGTTCTGTCCTGTCTGTATACCAAACGCACCCAAAAGACCATAAACATGAAGAATTAAACAACATACCCAAATGTTCCCATGACTCGTGTGGTGACATAACTCCTTTCGGAGCCCAAAAGCTTGGCCAAACCGAAATCCGAAACCTTGGGGTTCCATTGCCTATCAAGCAAAATGTTGCTCGATTTAATATCACGATGAACAACTTTGGGCTCGAGTCCTTCGTGCAAATAAGTCAACCTATAAATTGCAAATAAAGGTTTCAAATAACTTGAAAAAGATCGAAAATTTTGAAATAAGAACGTACCCTTTTGCTGTCCCGAGTATAATGTTCATTCGTATCTCCCATGTAAGCGGGCTAGTGGGTCCCACATCGCCATGAAGCCATTGCTCTAAGTTTCCGTTGTCTACATACTCATAAACGAGGATCCTAAACACGAACACAAACCTTATCATAAGGGATCTAAATTATGCCAAAAAATTGAGTTCAAAAAGTTTTTAACTTGTGAAACGAAGGACGAATAACAGGTTGTTGGTTACCTGTGAGCTCCTTCGACACAAAACCCGAGCAACCTGACTAAATTCTTATGGCGTACACGTCCAATTGCTTCTACTTCAACCTTAAATTCCCTCTCGGCTTGTCCTCTGTTCAACCAATTTGAAAAAACATAAACAAAAACTTAGTCGATATTATGACAACTATAAGCTAGCTTTTCGAAAAACTACTTCAAGTAACATTTCAATAAGCTCCCAAAGATTTTTCCCACATTTTTCCAATTATGCCCCTTATATTTTTCCAATTATGCCCCTTATATTTTTCCAATTATGCCCCTTATATTTTTCCAATTATGCCCCTTATATTTTTCCAATTGAAGTGTTTTTTATGTCATTTTACTTTGTCATCTGACTTATCAGTTGTTTATTTTAACCAAACATGACTAGTTTATCAAGTGTGTTAGCTGCAAAGCCGGGCTTTTTACCAAACGCTTACCGGGTGTCACTGAGCATGGCATGGACTGATAATCTTACATGGTAAGTAAAGAGAAGACTCTTACTCGATCAGCACTAACTGGGTAGGAGACAACAATCTATGTTGTGATCTTTATCATAATTTGATCAAATTGTGGGACAAATGGAGCAAATTGATTGATATATGCTACATAAACCTTAATCAAGACTTAAATATGATAAACCCATAAATTTCTCACAACAGAAACTATGTTAAAACATGAAATTCATCAAATGAATGTTTGAATATGCATGTGCGATACACAAACATATATATATATATTATGAGTTATTGTGTGTAGAATTTGAGAATTGAACCTGTTGTTGAGCAAATTCTTGACAGCAACTGTGCTTTTATCCACCAAAATACCACAATAAACAATCCCATATCCACCTTCACCAATCACATTCTCATCTGAAAACCCATTTGTGGCAATTTCAAGCTCTCTAAGTGTATACCAATGGCCCCAACCCAAATGGGAAACCTCGGGTTGAACCGACATAATTGACTGTTGATCACCCGACCCGATTTCATGGGACGACCCACCACCACCACCGCCTTTTTCTGGGTAAGAAATACGGTGCTTCTTGCCTATCTCTATCTGAATCTTCTGGTACCCATTTAAATTACTCTCATCCTCTGCATGCCTATCAACTACACCTAAAGAATCGGATTCGGGAAACGGGCTTTGACCCGGATGTTGTAATTTGGGGGTTTCTTGAATATGGGTTCGGGTCGGGTCAACGCGGATTTCACGAATTTCTTTGGAGATGTTTGGAATTGTGGGTTTTTGAGGTAAGGTTTTGGTCTTTTTGCAGGAATTGTTGTGTTTTGAGGTGAAATAGAGTGAAATTAAGAACATCAAGATAACAATGGTGGCTCCAACGCAAATTCCAACAACAACCCATAATCTTAAACCGAAAATTGAGGTTTTCTTGGAGAGCTCATCGTTTAAGAAGCCAGACATTTCTGTTGTTGTTCTTTAGTTTTTTTGCTGCTGGTAACGTTATTAGTACGATGATGCTACATGACAAAGAGACAATTTGCAGAAGATAATGAAGAAGAGAGACAAAAAAGGAGGCTATGGTAATGGTAGTAGTATTAATGGATGGAAAAATGAGTGGGTATTTTGGGGGGTGGGGAGGTGTAGAGCTGGACTGATGGGACTTCTACAAATTTAGCAACCCCACACTTGGTGCTTTTATTTTTATTTGGAGTGAACTACAAATTTTGGGTCTTGTGGTTTCTTGGCCATGACACTATTAATCCCTTTAGTTTCAAAAATATAAGAAAGCTATGGTGCTTTGTAAAAGTGTTCAGATTTAGTCATTTTCTCTACACGGTTGTTAAATAAGAGGCATGCTCTAAAGACATGAATAATTTACAAACACAACTTTAGATTGGGACAAATTATTTTTCAAACGAAATCATACCATTTATACTTTCAAAATGCTTCATAAAACGAGAATATGCATTTTCCAAACCACATACTAAAATGCATTTTTATCAAATAACCTTCATTAATAAGATAAATCATTAGAATACACACACTTATGATTTATATATCAAAATACCCAAAATTGCTAAATATGGGTGTTTCACAAGATTTATAAAACCAAATACTCCAAATAAGCGAAATTCGTCAAAGATTCCAACATTTGATAATTAACAAGTAGAATATATAAATATTTCAAAATGAACATTTTTTGCATGAACAAAGTTTTCACAAATAAACTTGAACTCACCTTACTAGATTTGAGCTAAATCTAGGTTTTGCCCCAAAACTCGAGTTTTCTTGGTGAAATCTTGGATCTACAAGCCACGGCCTCCTAAATCATAGATCCAACACTTGAAAAGTGTGTCAGTCATTTCCATTGATCCAAAACCTAAAGCACATGGAAAAGAGAGGAGAGGAAATGAGAGATGATGAGCTTACCATAACAAAAATACTCTTGTATCCTCCAATAAACCTTAACCCACTTGATATACTCTTGAAAGCTTCCAAAAATCGTGAGCATAGGAAAAAGAATCATTCAAATCGGAGTAGAGATGTAGGAGATATGATGAAATGAAGAAAAGTGCTCAAAAATCAAATTTATGCACTCGACCCCGACCGCGAGAGTACCATGCTAAAGATCCAGTGTCGGTTTCGCATGACACTTTCGCTCAAAATGTACCATGCCCTTCCTTCTCAATGCGAAAGTGACAGGCTAAAGTGACGGTTTCTTTTCGCATGAAGCTTTCGCCCAGAAGTTACCTAGAGCTTTTTCGCTCGTTTTTTCCAGTCGTTCCTCGACCGTTTTCCCGGTCGTTCCTCGACCGTTTTCCCGGTCTTTCCTCAACCGTTTATAGAAAATTTGAGGTGCTACAAGTTTTTAAACTACTTTGTGATTTAGACACCTACTTTCGATACGACGCGACGATTGAATTGAAGACCAAACCCATTTTACATCTTCTTTATTTGGTTTTATTTTGATTTCATTTTGGTTGGAAATTGGGTTCATCATTCAAATTAGGATTAAGGGTTTGATGTTGATTTTGATTTTCAGGTTTATGTTTGATTTTGATTTTGGTGTTTGGATTTGGGTTTGGCCGAGAAGATGGCTCGGAAACGGGTTTGGACGGAGGGTTTATATATATATATATATATATATATATATATATATATATATATATATATATATATATATATATATATATATATGATCCCCTTCTTTTGTTAACCTTACTTTTAGTGTTGACCATGTTAACCAATCAGGACCATTGATCTTGAAAATAAAGGGCTAAGGTTAAAACATATTTTATTTCATAATTAACTAAATTACACGGTTGAATAATAGAAAAACATATATGAAGAGGGGTAAATATGTCCATTGTCAAATAAGACTAGTTCATAGATAAGGAAACCTTCCTTATCTCACGGCACTCCCAAAAAAACAAGATTCCGATTTCGTCTCTCAAGGAACCCATTTTTATTTTCAGTTTGTGCATACAGGCACAATGTTCCATACTGTGCATAAGTGCACAACATCTCTCAAAGAAACCGTCATTATTTCCAGTTTGTGCATACGTGCACATCATGTGCATACGTGCACATCATGTGCATACGTGCACATCATGTGCACAATGTTCCATATTGTGCGCAAGTACACATTGTTTTCATTTTGTGCATAAGTACACATTGTTTGTTTCCACAATGTTTCCACTTTGTGTATAAGTGCACAATACTTTCATATTGTGCAAGAGTGCTGAGTGCATATGTGCACATTATTTCTAGTCTATGCATATGGGTATTAAATAATTAAAAAAAATAACAATAACTACCATAAATATCCTAACATGATAATAGGAAAATAAATATATATTAAATAATTAAAATAACAATAACCACCATAAATATCCTAACATGATAATAGGAAAGTAAATTTATATTAAATAATTAAAATACTAAAAACCCTAAACTACCCCTAATAAAATCAGAAGCAACGGATAATTTCTCGCGTGGTTCGCACGTGGTCTGCACAAGATAGAGGGGTAGTTTCGTAAAATACGCGGGACGAGTTTCATATATGAATCTGTGTGATTCACATATGAACTATACGTTCATATATGAACCTTTGTTATTCACATATGAACTCTTTTTAAACTAATTCATATATAAACTTTTGTGATTCATATATGAACCTTTATGATTTATATATGAACATTTGTAATTCACATATGAACTCTTTTTAAACTAATTCATATATGAACCATTGTGATTCATATATAAACCATTGTGATTCATATATGAATCAATTAATTAGTTCATATGAGAATTAGTTAAAAAAGAGTTCATATGAGAATTAGTTAAAAAAGAGTTCATATATGAATCACAAATGTTCATATATAAATCACAAAGGTTCATATATGAATCAGTTAATTGGTTCAACTGATTCATATATGAACCTACAGTTAATTAATTCATATATGAAACACAAAGGTTCATATATGAATTAGTTAAAAAGAGTTCATATGTGAATTACATGGGTTCACATATGAACAGATAGTTCATATGTGAATCACAAAGGTTCATATATGAACTCGTCCCGTGTTTTTGTAAAAATTACGAAACTGTCCTTCTATTTTTGGAACAGCCGTAACTTTTGACCCATCAAAGCCACAACTTTTGACGAATTAAAGCCGATCTTGACCGAATAAATGACCAAGATTACTTCTCTACTTCTCATATATTTAGCACTTCTCAAATGAACCTAAGGATATATATATACTACTTATATATGCATGTTGATCAAATGTCTTAAATACATGTTATAAAGCATAAAGTACAACACTTTAAAGCTTCAAAATCAAAAACTCTTAATTACAAGTGTTTGTGCATGATGTACAAACCTTCAAGCATTGCTAGATAAATAAAAAAACTTGTTACTGTTCATTGTACTCTTGAACGACCGAGCCATACCCTTTCTTCATTGTACTCTTGAACAACCAAGCCATACCCTTTCTTCACGACAACACCATCTCCGGCCATACCCTTCTTCTACCGACCATACCTTTCGGTACTTTTCTTCTTCTTCCACGCCATCTACATATATATCAAGAGCTGGGTTGAGAGATAATTTTGATCGTGTCCACCGCAGTCAAGAGGGAGATGGCATTTATTTTTTTCGTTGATATCCAAGAAGCCAACGATAGTCACTAATCAGGTACAACCGCTTTCCTGTAAATTAGGTCTAAATTTGACTTTCGTTTAGTTTCTTGGCTATGATCCAGATTGGTGTTCTTGATTTTGATTTTGGTGTTAGGTTTTCGATCGATATAGTAGGGTTTGCGTTCTTGATTTTGATTTTGACCAAATAATTTACGGTATTCATCATTTGAGTTTGAAAGACCATATGATTTTGATTTTGGTGTTTTGTTCTAATTTCGACTTCCGTTTAGTTTCTTGGATATCCATCCTTGCCACTAACAATTATAAATTTCTCCTCCATTTTTATTTTGCACCCAATATCCTTCTCAATGTTTCTAATAATCCTGTGGTTCCTTTTGTTCATCTATTGGAAATTGGGTTCTTTTAGGAATACGAATTACATCCATTATGTTCTTATTTTGTGATTAACACCCATTAATCTGTTTGTTTTTGTCAGGATCGATTCTTAACAAGAATTAAACTTCTTAGAAGCAGAATTTAGAGAATCTTGCGGAATAGAACTCTAAATCAATTAAAGAACAATCAATAGAAATTCAATAAACTGTATATATATCAAACAGTTATTACTCACAAGTTTTACACCAAACCTCAATCTTGTTGAACAGGCTCAACAAGACGATTTCTACTTCTCTAGAAATAGGATCTATGATCTTGAGGTTAATTCACTCTTGAATGAATATCGAATTCTGTATACTATCTATCTTCTGTTTTCGTCTCTTTCCTATATTCTAATAGCTATCTATCAATACTATTTATACACAAATAATTACAAGATAACTATCAAAAGTAAATTGATCTTCTGAATCTTCGTTAAACATATCTTGATCAATTCCTTATTTGTCTCCAAAAGCATCGCATCCCAAACTTATCAACTCAGCAGTATTAATGATGATTTGGCTCAGCAGCATTAACAACCTTCAGCAGTATTAACCTTCACAGTCTTCAAGCAGTAGTAACTTAGCTCAGCAGTACTAACCATGTCTAGCAGTAGTAATTTGGTCTAGCAGCACTAACTTCGTCTAGCAGTAGTAATCTTGCCCAGCAGTAGTAACGAAGACCTGGCAGTAGTAATGTAGACTTAGCAGTACTAACCATACTTGGCATATCTTCAGTTCCCAACAATCTCCCCCTAACTTGACTTTTAGGAAAAGAAGTCAAGTTCTTCAGATGATGCTTCCAAAACTTAGTCATCATGTACACACAGATTAGGACTTAGACCTAGACTCTGATTTGCAATCCTCCTTACCAAGAATCTTCCCATAGCAGAGTCTTTGTTGCAGACCAACTTTACATGTAGCATCCCTTTCAGTCTTTTCATGCTGTGATTGTATATTTCATCCACCAGATAATACTCCTGATATGTGTTGTCAATTGATATAACATACACTCCACAATTTTCATAGAGCATCCAGTGGGTTACTGCTTGAAAAGGTCTTGCTGTTATGTGCTGAACTACTTCTGGTCTGAACATTAGGCATAGGTATTCTAACACCATCTTTGTGATAGACATACCTCTTTCTGTCAACATGTTGCCATAGATCTGCATGCCTACTTTGAACATCTCTTCCAGGTCAGATCTTGAGCATTTTCTTATGACTTGTCCCCATGTTCTGTAGACTTCAAACTGCCCATCAGCTCTCTTGAGTCTGATATACTCCTTTCTTTCATCTATCAATGTATCCCAGTGACTGATTTCAGGAGGCTTTGAGTCTAATGGAGTCACTTTTATTGGTTCAGCATCAACCATAGTGATGTACAAGTCACACTGTTCATTGCTAAGTGATTGTGCCTTACTGGATTGACCTGTCTTGCTATCTCCTTGTCCTTCATCCTTGGCAACTTCTTCCTTTTCTCTTTCTTCTACCACTGGCTTCTCAACAGGTTCTATCTTTTGCTTCTTTACACACTTCTTTTTAGTGGCCACAGACTTTGTTCTCTTTCTGCTGAAAACCATCTTTGCATCCTTAGGTTCTTCCTGTTTCTTGGCAGTTGGAGGTGTATCATGTTTGGCTTTGATTAAAGCCTCTGCAACCTCCACTTCTTCTACTGTAAGCTTCTCTGTTACTGTTTCTGCTTTCTTTGTAGATTGAGCAGCATTAACTGTTTCTGCTGCTTGCTTAGAGTCAGCAGCATTAACAGTTTCTGCTGCTACTTCAGTTTCAGGTTCTTTCTCTGTTAGGTCTTCAGCAGCATTAACTGTTTCTGCTGCTTGTTCAAACTCAGCAGCATTAACAGTTTCTGCTGCTGTGGTTTCTGCTGCTTTTGAAGTTTCTGCTTCTTTAATTATCTCCTCCACCTTTTCTGTCTCCCCCTTATTCTGTGCACTGGACTCCCCCTTAAACTGTGCATGATCCATTTCCATCTCAGTCTCTATGTGAACAGTCTCCCCCTCAATTTGTGGACCCTTCAGTTTCAGTTCTGCTTCTGACTCCCCCTTTTTGGGAGCATCATCAGTTGAAGTTCTTCTTCTTAGCACAAATCTTGCCTTTTTCTTTTTGTTCAGCAACTTGGTGACCATCTTTTTGAGCTTCTCAATTTGAGACTGTTGGTAGGTGACCACAGTCTTAAGTTGCTCAATCTCTTTCTTTTGTGCCATAACATCCAAGTTGATATTCCCTATGGTTTCCATCAATTCCTCATAGTTATATCTATCCTCACCTTGTTTAGAAGTGTTTACCTTCTTTAAAGGATCCTTGGAAGTTTCAGCAGAAGCCTTCTGCCTAGCAGAAGCACTACCTGCCCCCTTGGTTTCTTGGCACCTGGGTCCTCCTAATGATTTCTCATTTAGAGTTGCCATGGGGAAGGTCTTATTTATGTTACCACTGTCCTTCTCTGTGCTAGCAGAAGTAGTGGCAGCCTTAGCACCCATATGGTCATCCTTCTCCTTAGAGACCACCTTCTTGGGGTTGGGAGACACCCCTGTGGTTTCCCTGTTGATATTCTCAATTGGAGAATGCTCCAACTGAGGGCTTAAAGGCTTAGGGCTCTGAGTAGGTACATCAAGGGAAGGAACCTTGTGCACCTTTCTTCTTTGAAACCTTTTGGTGATTGTGGGAGTTGGTTGTTCAAGAATGGACTGAGGGATGTCTTTTGAGATGGAAGGTTGGGATTGGTCATCAGTGGGTTGATCTAATGAGGGCCTTGATCCTGATGCCATACCTTCAGAGGGGTGGGACACAACCATCATTGTAGAGAACAATGGTGTGTCAACTCCTTCCGAGTCCCTAGGAAGTCTTTTCATATTTGAAAAAACCTTCCCTTTAGGGGATTTGGGTACATATACCTCAGTAAACTGAGGTAAGTCCATCAATTCCTTGTTAAGAACTTCTTGCACAAACCTTGGATACATGAAAAAGGTCTTTTTGGATTCCAAGTTTGATACAAGATCATTAAAGATCATTGCTGAAAAATTGTACTTTCTGGCAGTGGATAAGCAGACCAAGGCATATGCAATGGGACTGCTGAATTCACTCCATCCAGTAGTTTTCTTGGAAATACAGTGCATCAGGGTATGAACAAGAAATCTCCATTGGTTGAAAAATTTTGATTTGTAGAATTTAAAAACACCAATGGGACCTTCATACCCCATTCTTTGTAAAGTAGAAAAGAGTTCTTCATTAGGAATAGAAGATATACCTGAAGCATCATTCAACTGAAGAGAGATGCGAATAACCTCTTCAGTGACTTTCAAGGGTTTATCACAAACCCTTGTTCGAATGGTTTTCTGCCCTTCTTCGAAACCAACAGTGGCATTCTCCCAAAATTGTGTCTGATGTTCGATATAGATTGTTGGGCTCACCGTTAGGGCATAGGAGATGTGCGAGGATTTGAGAAAATCGACTATATCGTGGAATCCCGCAGCTTGTTTCGGCTTCTGAAGCATGGCTATTTCATTGTGCTCATCCACAAACTCCATGGTTCCTGTCATGTGCCTAGAGCAACCACTGTCAACATGCCAAATGCTTCTTCCCTTAAGCTGTTGGCTGCCCTGCACATCTGAGAAATCAATTAGTTTTTGTTGGGGACCCAAGCCATAGTGGTCTTGGGTCTCCCTTGATCATCAAAATACTTACATTCTGTTTTGATGAGCTTGTCAAAGTGAGGAACATCAGTGCTTGAGTACTTTGTTTTGATGATAGGTCTAGAAGCAGTACTAACTGATGTAGGAGTGCTAACTTTGGCAGCACTAACATTGCTTCCAGAAGTACTAGCCTTCTCAGCAGTATTAACTAACTTAGCAGTACTAACACTAGAAGCAGTATTAATTGTTGAAGAAGTACTAACTGTGTTAGCAGTACTAACACTGCTAGTAACATTATTGCTTCCTGCAGTACTAACATTGTTAGCAGTACTAACTGAGTTGGCAGTATTATCATTAGTACCTTTAGGCATCCATACTCTAACACTTTCTGTTTCTGCCTTTTTCATGTGGCTTATGGTTTTAGCTTGTTTCTTTGCCACAACTTTCCTCACAGACTTTTTATATCCCCCACTCTTTCTGTAACCAGCAGGTTTTTGAAAATATCTTTGAGCATTAAACCTTTGGTTAACTGGATTGAAATAACAGTGTTTGGCTAAGTGATTTAGCTTACCACAGATGAAGCAAGGTTTTGGCCTGTTGATTCTGTTCAGGTCAACTCCTTGTCTCATAGCCCACTGGTTATTCCAGTTCCTTTGATTTCCCCTCTGATTATCATGTTTTTGGGGCTTGAGCTCTTGAGATTTCTTACAAGAACAATGTTTACAGGTATTGGGAGCCACAACTGTGGTCTGTTTGTAATGGACTCCCTTTTTCTCTTCATTCCTTTTGATCTCAGTGTTCTTGACACATGGACTCTCACATTCCTCATCAGAGTCTACTTTGTCAGTCTCATCCTCAGCAACTATTTCTTTTTCACAGGGATCTATATTAATCTTTAATTCAGGTTCCTTTCTATCCTTGGTCTCTAACAAATCAGACTTGGGAGGTATGTAGTTGTTGTTGTAGGGTGGAGGTGTGGTATTGTACCCTATCCCTACTTTCATCTTGTCATGGATTTGAGCCTTAATGATGGTATCCATGGTTTTAGAAGCACAGGTAAACTTTTCAACATCAAGTTTAACCTTCTCAAGCTCTTCTTTTAATTTCTCATTCTCCTCCCCAGACACTTTCAGCTTAATCTCATACTCATTCTTCTCCCACTTCCAATAGTTAGTATCATAGTGGTGTTGAAGTTCATTAGCTTGAAAAGCTCTAATCTGTTCCTCAAACCTTTCTACAATCCTAACATAATCTTTCACATCTTTCTCTAGCCTCTTGAGGTCATCACACATACCCTGATTGTGATCCCTATATTTTTTAACAGCATCAATGCAAGCTTGAGAACAGAGTTTAGATTGTACCTCAGTGGGAATATCAGATACTTCTGCCATAAGAGCTTGATTCTGACAGGCTTCCTCAGCTTGATCACTCCAATCAAATCCCATTCCTTGTTGAGAAACATGGGCTTGAGAGGAGCTTCTGTTTTGGTTTCCATTTGGAGCCTGTTGATGTGATCCTCCATAATACTCAACCTTGGATTGGTCAAAGCCTTCACCATCTTCTCCAATCTTTCCTTCATTACATGGGCCATTTTCTATGATGTCCCATATTGCATAATTAGTAAGAAGAATGTACTGCTTGATTCTCAGTTTCCACATGTCCAATTTATTGGGTTTGAGCATGGGAACTTTTGAAACAGGAGTACTGTGAGTATCCATTGAATTGTCCATAGCTTCTAAGATACCAATGCTCTGATACCACTTGTCAGGATCGATTCTTAACAAGAATTAAACTTCTTAGAAGCAGAATTTAGAGAATCTTGCGGAATAGAACTCTAAATCAATTAAAGAACAATCAATAGAAATTCAATAAACTGTATATATATCAAACAGTTATTACTCACAAGTTTTACACCAAACCTCAATCTTGTTGAACAGGCTCAACAAGACGATTTCTACTTCTCTAGAAATAGGATCTATGATCTTGAGGTTAATTCACTCTTGAATGAATATCGAATTCTGTATACTATCTATCTTCTGTTTTCGTCTCTTTCCTATATTCTAATAGCTATCTATCAATACTATTTATACACAAATAATTACAAGATAACTATCAAAAGTAAATTGATCTTCTGAATCTTCGTTAAACATATCTTGATCAATTCCTTATTTGTCTCCAAAAGCATCGCATCCCAAACTTATCAACTCAGCAGTATTAATGATGATTTGGCTCAGCAGCATTAACAACCTTCAGCAGTATTAACCTTCACAGTCTTCAAGCAGTAGTAACTTAGCTCAGCAGTACTAACCATGTCTAGCAGTAGTAATTTGGTCTAGCAGCACTAACTTCGTCTAGCAGTAGTAATCTTGCCCAACAGTAGTAACGAAGACCTGGCAGTAGTAATGTAGACTTAGCAGTACTAACCATACTTGGCATATCTTCAGTTCCCAACAGTTTTCATGCTTGGTTCAAACCTGGAAACATAATATGTAGAGTGTAGTGATAGTTTGGATGCTTTTGTTTGAACAAATTAGTAACTTTCTATTAGATGTCTCAGTGCTCATGTTTATTGTGATGAAATTATGCCTCCGAGTTCTCGACCTTCCCTAAAAAGGTCAATGTTCATACTGATGAGTTAGAACCTGTTTGTATAATCTCAATGTGCTTAACAAGACTCACAACTTATTCGGTCAGCTATTGAGAGTTCCAGATTCGTGCAACAAACGATAGAAATTAATAGATGAATAACAAGACAGTATGATTTCCAATGGTCATCCAATTCACTTTCAATATGAGAGAGTTTACAATATGCTTGTGAAAGTAAAAATGACAACTATCTTAATTCTAAGCTAAACAACACATTATATATGATGGGCCCATGGCAACAAGCCCATGGCCCGTTTACACAAAATAAGGCTTAAATTACAGAAATAACAGATTAGCCCTTGAACTTCTATTCAACATAATTTGACCCTAACAATCTCCCCCTTTGAATTGAAGTTCGAGTTTGCGCCAATTATCGACATATCTCTTTCGGAGCGCAAAGTGTATCTCGAACGTTCTGATGGCTCGGTGGTAGTCGATGCGTTCTTCAATCACTTCTAAGGCTTTTTGTAACATCCCAATCCCATATATACAACAAATCACATAATGTAACATAACATTGATATAATAAAAGAAACATCATATTACAAATACGGTCCCGCAGTCTCTTACAATTCAAAATAAAACATTCCACTACAAACTTTGACTATATACATAACGGTTAATATTGTAATACGACTGCTAAACATGTTATAATCTTCATACTGTACTCCTTCACAAAAGCTATCCATCGATTACTCTAATCATTTGCCCTTACTCGATCCACCACCTGGAATACATATTTTTAAAACAAAAATGAGGGTTAGACCTGATGGTCTAAGTGAGAAAATCCCTGTTAGTTTGAAATCATTTATATAAACCTTATTTATATAAATCACACAGCACGATCAAATATATCAATTTGAACTCACACATCATATACCTTCCCTTCTCATTCCTCCTGGCCATATTAGTTGGTTGCAAGCTAACTAATAAATTTACAACGATGTACTACATCTACAGCCAAACAACGCTATACGGATTCTATAGCCAAACACACCGATCCTAAGCCCGGCCAACGTATTATAACACATCATAATACTCATGTAAATATAATACCTCAATATATTATAATTCACATATATCGCACATATAAACACATAATCATCAATTATCACATTCCCAAACCATACGTATATGTATTCCAGTTAAAAATATTTTTAAAGTAAAACTCACCTGTTTCGCTTATCAAAAACGCTCGCAAGCTTCTTTCAAAAAGGCTATAACTTTCACTTCTACTCCACAGTATCTGAAACAATTTAAAATACATATATCGCTTTACTAGCCAATTACACAAAGCCTAACAAGTTCCTATCCTCAACTATCCCATTACACACTGCACTTGACCCACTATCGGGACTACACAGTACCGGGACTCTTTGGTACCGGGAGTTCGATCACCGGGAGTTAGTAATACCGGGAGTCGACTATACCGGGACTCCATCTTACCGGGAGTCTAAATGACCGGGAGTCTACCGGGACTTCCCCGGGACTCTCAAGAACACAGTCGGTTCCAATTTCTCAGATTCAATTGAAACTAACACAAATCACTAAAATCAAACTTTCTAAACTGATAGATATCTTCTACTCATGATTACAAACACAAAATATAAAGGAAATTACCTTAAAATCGACTCTAACCCGATCAATCGATGCTCAAACCGTAACTTTCTTCTTTCGCTTTCTTCGCCTCCACACACACTCAAACGCTTTCTATTTTTAGAACTGAGGCTGCTCTGATACCTAATAGGTATCATGTGATAATTTACACTTTTGACTTTAAACTATTTGATAAATACCAAAACACCCTTAAGCTTACAACTTATCTCAAACTTACCCTGAACATCAAATCTTATAGTTAAATTATATAACGGACTTACTCGGGGTATTACATCATCTTCCCCTTAAAAGAATTTCGTCCTGGAATTCAGTTAAGCAAAAAGATGAGGGTATTTGGCTCTCATTTCCGATTCGGATTCCCACGTAGCATCCTGACCTCTATGATGCCTCCATTGAACCTTCACTTGCTTGATTTCCTTATTCCGTAGCACTTTGACTTTATGATCAACTATAGCTTCCGGTTCTTCCACATAATTCAATCTTTCATCGACTTGTATTTCTGGTAGGGAGACTGACTGATCTGGAGTAACCAAACACTTTCGGAAGTTCGATACGTGAAATGCATTATGGATCCTGCTCAATTCCGGTGGAAGATCTAATCGGTAAGCTAGTTCACCGATCCTTTCTGTAATTGCAAACGGTCCGATATACCTTGGGCTAAGTTTACCTTGTCTCCCAAATCGGATGACTCCCGTCCATGGCGAAACTTTTAACATTACGAAATCCCCGACTTGAAATTCCAAAGGCTTTCGACGTCGGTCAGCGTAGCTCTTCTGTCTATCTTGAGCCACTTTCAATCTTTCTCGAATCTGAGTAACCTTATCGGCAGTTAATTGAACTATTTCCGGCCCCGCTAACTGTTTCTCTCCCACTTCATTCCAACATAGAGGCGTTCGGCATTTCCTACCATACAGTACTTCGAACGGTGCCGCTTGTATGCTGGAATGATAATTGTTGTTATATGCAAACTCGATCAACGGTAAGTGCTTATCCCATGATCCCCTAAAATCAACAATGCAAGCCCGGAGCATATCTTCTAAGGTCTGAATCGTTCGTTCACTCTGCCCATCTGTTTGGGGATGATACGCCGTACTTAACTTTATCTGTGTCCCCATTTCCCTTTGAAAACTTCTCCAGAATCTTGAAGTAAAACGACTATCACGATCAGAAATAATCGAGATTGGAACTCCATGCCGAGTTACTATTTCGTCAATGTACAGCTTAACTAATCGTTCCATCAAATCGGTTTCCTTTATCGGTAGAAAGTGTGCAGACTTTGTCAATCTGTCGACGATCACCCAAATAGAATCAAATCCTTTCGGAGTTCTTGGTAGCTTCGTGATGAAGTCTGTGGTAATCTGCTCCCACTTCCACATAGGTATTTCTAGCCGCTGTAGTTGACCAAACGGCTTCTGGTGTTCGATCTTCACTTTCTTACAAATATCACATCTTTCCACATGCTGAGCAATTCCTCTTTTTATCCCCGACCACCAATAGAATTGTTTAAGGTCTTTATACATCTTGTTTGTACCTGGGTGAATAGAGAAACGGGATTGATGAGCTTCTTGTAGAACACGATCACGTAACCCACCCAAACGAGGTACCCACACTCTATTTCCCAGACACAATAACCCACGATCGTCTTTTACTAGCAACGCTGACATTCCCACCAACCGTTCTGATTTCAGATGTTCTTCTTGAAAGGCCTCCACTTGACACTTCTGCAATTCGTCCAATATATTGGGTAGGAGTTCAGTTTGTAGTGAAATAACTTTTATTGTTCCACTCCTTTCTTGACGACTCAGCGCATCCGCCACCACATTCGCCTTTCCCGGGTGATAAAGGATTTCACAGTCGTAATCGTTCAACAATTCTAGCCATCTCCTTTGTCTCATATTCAGATCCTTCTGATCAAAGAGGTGTTGGAGACTCTTATGATCGGTATAAATCTGACATTTGGAACCATACAGATAATGTCTCCAAATCTTCAACGCGAAGACAACTGCTGCAAGCTCCATGTCGTGCGTAGGATACTGTCTTTCATGATCCTTTAATTTTCGAGAAGCATAAGCAATAACTTTCCCACGCTGCATAAGCACACATCCCAATCCCAGTTTGGACGCATCACTATAAACAACAAAGTCTTCCGAACCTTCAGGTAGTGATAGAATCGGTGCGCTGCACAGTTTCTCTTTCAATATCCGGAATGCCTCGTCTTGTTCTGCTTTCCATTCAAACTTTAGATTCTTTCGAGTCCGTTTGGTCAAAGGCGTGGCAATACGAGAGAAGTCTTTTATGAATTTCTGATAGTAGCCGGCTAAACCCAGAAAACTTCGTACTTCCGTTGCTGTCTTCGGCGTTCCCACTTTTCAACTGCTTCCACTTTCATCGGATCAACTTGTATCCCTTTTCGGAAACTACATGCCCCAGAAACTGAACTGCTCGTAGCCAGAATTCACATTTCGAAAATTTAGCGTACAGCTTTTCCTTCTTTAGTAATTCCAAGATCAAACGAAGGTGTTGCGCATGCTCTTATTTGGATCGGGAATAGATAAGTATATCATCGATAAATACAATTACAAATTTATCGAGATACGACTTACATACCCGATTCATTAAATCCATAAAAGCAGCTGGAGCGTTCGTTAGTCCAAACGGCATCACTAAGAATTCGTGATGACCATACCTTGTTCGAAAGGCTGTCTTTAGGACGTCTTCTTCTCTAACTTTCAACTGGTGATAACCGGATCTCAGATCAATCTTGGAGAAATAGCAAGCTCCAACTACCAGATCGAAGAGGTCATCAATTCTGGGTAACGGATACTTGTTCTTGATCGTGCGCTTATTCAATTCTCGGTAGTCAATACACATTCTCATCGAACCATCCTTCTTTTTCACAAACAAAACTGGTGCTCCCCACGGCGAAGAACTAGGTCTGATGAAGCCCTTATCGGATAGGTCTTGTAGCTGTGCCATCATCTCTTTCATCTCTGTGGGTGCCAGACGATAGGGTGCACGGGCTACAGGAGTGGCTCCAGGAATTAGGTCTATTCCAAACTCTACTTGTCTAATGGGCGGAAGACTATTCAAGTCTTCCGGGAACACCTCAGGAAATTCACTAACGATCGGTATATCTTTCAACTTATTCTTTTCCGACTTAATGTCTATCACATAAGCTAAGTAACTCAGGCAACCCTTATTCACACACTTACGGGCTTTTATCATAGATATAAGGCTAGACTGATGATTCCTACGATCAGCATAAATCACTACTGGTCCCTTCTCAGGTAATACCACATTTATTAACTTCTTATCACACACTATGTTAGCCTGATTCTCGGCTAACCAGTCCATTCCCACTACGACGTCAAACTCTATCAAAGTTATAGGAAACAATTGTATCGGCACTCTACACCCCTCTATATTTATCACACAGCCATCAAATACTTCTTTAACTGACACTTGATTATCATTTGCCGTATCTACTGATAGAGCATGTTCTAGCATTTTAGGTTTTAAACACAGGCAAGCAGCAAATGCAGGAGACACAAACGATCGGTTTGCACCGGAATCAAATAACACCTTAGCACGTGTAGAGTTTATTAAAAATGTACCTGTGACCACATCCGGAGTTTCCTCCGCTTCTTTCTCGGTCATTTGAAATGCGCGACCCCTGGTTACTGGCGGTTCCAGTCTTGGTATTACTGGTTTAACAATCGCTGGCCTGCCCGATGACCCACCTTGCTGTATCCTCCCCCGCGGACAGTCCGACTGAAGGTGATCCGGAGAATTGCATAAGAAACATAACCGCGTTACCTTACAATCTTTAATGACGTGTCCGGTCTTCCCACACTTATAACACGCTCGTAAATCACCTTGGCAATTTCCTTGGTGGACACGGTTGCACTTCTGACATGGTCTTTCCGCCGGTCGAAACGGCGGACGGCTATCATACCTCTGAAATCGGGACTTCTTCGGATCGTGTTGTGGTCCTTCCCACTTTCTCTTCCCGATACTTTTATCGCCAACATCCCTTCTAATATCTCGTTCAACATTCTCCGCGGCATCAACTGCAGCTGAGAAGGTATCGGGTCCTTTTGCAGTCACTAGCCTTCTGACTTCTGAGTTCAGCCCAAAGATAAACCTTTCCATCTTCATCGTCTCCGTAGCAACGTAGTATTCTGCGAACCGAGACTTTTCCAGAAAGCTAGCGGTGTAGTCTCGAACGGATAAGTTTCCTTGTTGCAAGTTCATAAATTCCCCTTCCAGTTGTTTGACGGCTGCTTGGGGACAAAATTGTTTCATGTAGGCTATCACAAGTTCTTCCCAATAGAGGGTAGAGTAAACATCAGATCCTTTAGAATGAATAAAAGATTCCCACCAATACAAAGCATCCCCCTTTAACATTGTTGCTCCATAAAATACTCTATCTTCGTCAGCGCACTTACTCGTCTTGAAAATAGCTTCTATTTCCTTCATCCATCTCATTGTTTTCACTGGATCCCGATCTCCTGAGTATGTAGGAGGCTTGCAACTAAGAAACATCTTGTAATCACATTTTTTTCATTACCGGTAAGACCGTAGGGATGATTAGAAGTTCGACTTCAGGTTCAGGATCTGGTGTATCAGTTTCATTATTACGACTTCGTTCAAACATTGTTTGTATGCTAGCTTGCAGTCTTCCCATTTCTGCCATTAGATCATCCCTGGTAACGAACTCTGTACCATGTGGCTGGACTCTGCCTCCGGCTCGACCTCCAGCTCTACCCCCGGTTCTACCCCCGACTCTGCCTCCCCTGTCCCCTGTTCCTATCGGAGGATTAGTACTATTCGGATTTCCTCCTCCTCGGTTCTTTCTTCTAGTACCACTTGCCATTCTGTAGATTCAAACAAAATTAATACACACATAAGCACATACCCTATATAACAAGGTATTCTGGTTCAAACATGTACCTGTAAAATCATGATTACACTGGCCAGGTGTAATCTGAAATTACCTTACATGATGTTCCTTCTTCCCTTTTATACTTCATCAGCCCAAGGTTCTATAATGATAGGGACATCCTACTTCACATGCAGTTTAAGTCTAGGTACAGATACAAATACCTAAATCCCTTAAACTAAGGCTCTGATACCATTTGTAACATCTTAATCCCATATATACAACAAATCACATAATGTAACATAACATTGATATAATAAAAGAAACATCATATTACAAATACGGTCCCACGGTCTCTTACAATTCAAAATAAAACATTCCACTACAAACTTTGACTATATACATAACGGTTAATATTGTAATACGACTGCTAAACATGTTATAATCTTCATACTGTACTCCTTCACAAAAGCTATCCATCGATTACTCTAATCATTTGCCCTTACTCGATCCACCACCTGGAATACATATTTTTAAAACAAAAATGAGGGTTAGACCTGATGGTCTAAGTGAGAAAATCCCTGTTAGTTTGAAATCATTTATATAAACCTTATTTATATAAATCACACAGCACGATCAAATATATCAATTTGAACTCACACATCATATACCTTCCCTTCTCATTCCTCCTGGCCATATTAGTTGGTTGCAAGCCAACTAATAAATTTACAACGTTGTACTACATCTACAGCCAAACAACGCTATACGGATTCTATAGCCAAACACACCGGTCCTAAGCCCGGCCAACGTATTATAACACATCATAATACTCATGTAAATATAATACCTCAATATATTATAATTCACATATATCGCACATATAAACACATAATCATCAATTATCACATTCCCAAACCATACGTATATGTATTCCAGTTAAAAATATTTTTAAAGTAAAACTCACCTGTTTCGCTTATCAAAAACGCTCGCAAGCTTCTTTCAAAAAGGCTATAACTTTCACTTCTACTCCACAGTATCTGAAACAATTTAAAATACATATATCGCTTTACTAGCCAATTACACAAAGCCTAACAAGTTCCTATCCTCAACTATCCCATTACACACTGCACTTGACCCACTACCGGGACTACACAGTACCGGGACTCTTTGGTACCGGGAGTTCGATCACTGGGAGTTAGTAATACCGGGAGTCGACTATACCGGGACTCCATCTTACCGGGAGTCTAAATGACCGGGAGTCTACCGGGACTTTCCCTGGACTCTCAAGAACACAGTCGGTTCCAATTTCTCAGATTCAATTGAAACTAACACAAATCACTAAAATCAAACTTTCTAAACCGATAGATATCTTCTACTCATGATTACAAACACAAAATATAAAGGAAATTGCCTTAAAATCGACTCTAACCCGATCAATCGATGCTCAAACCGTAACTTTCTTCTTTCGCTTTCTTCGCCTCCACACACACTCAAACGCTTTCTATTTTTAGAACTGAGGCTGCTCTGATACCTAATAGGTATCATGTGATAATTTACACTTTTGACTTTAAACTATTCGATAAATACCAAAACACCCTTAAGCTTACAACTTATCTCAAACTTACCCTGAACATCAAATCTTATAGTTAAATTATCTAACGGACTTACCCGGGGTATTACACTTTTTGAGCAGTTATCTCGTTGAAGTTGGGAACATACGAGAGCTTTCGATTTTCGGATGCGAAAGTGATGATGTTTCGAAGAGCATTTTGAACTTTGAAGAGCGTGCCATCGCAGAATCTGTCGACCTGGCTGAAGCGTAGAAACCTCTTTTTTTCTGATCGTTGAGGTATACTATCCCAAATTCTGGTTCTAGAAGCAGTGCGTTCTCGGGATACATCTTCAGTTCGGGCACTTTCAGATTCGGTTTCAACAGGTTTACCTTCTTTGCTCTGTTCTCGATTCCCATTTGGAAGTCAGTGAGGTATGACATCATAATGGTATGGATCAGAAATCGACGAACAACCTCGAGCGCTTTAGTCACATGAAGAGGTCAGATGGTTCTCGTTCGGAGATCTTTCAGTATAGCGAGTAAGTCGAACGGTCTAAGGTTCTTAAAGTCAGCTTTGGAAATTCTCCATTCATTTCCGTCTTCGCGGCGTACAGTGAAAACTGGAAACATGACTCTAAGGATTCGTCCTGTTTCGATATTTAGCACTTCAGTGATTTTGTGCTTCGTTCAGACTTGGCTAACTGGCAGACTCCGCTTCATGGTGTTTATGTACTGACTTTGGTTTTCCTTGTCGAAGTGGGAAATCCCAAGGCAGAAGGTTGGCTCGATGGGGCGTAACTTGTGAACATACAGCTTCTTCAGTGATTCCTCTAGGTGAGGAATAAGGATCGTGATCTTCTCCCATAGGATTTGTTGCTGTGGTGGAGGAGGAAGATCAGAAGCTGTTGCTTGTTGAGGAGATGTCGGATTTGTAGCAGTTGAGGTTTCGGGTCTTGTAGAAGTCTCGGCGGCTTGAGCAGTGTGAACAGGTGTACCATATAGATTTTGCAGCAGAAACTGGTCGTAGTCAACGTTGTCGTCTTCATCAGTAGGAAAGATCAGGTTTACCTGGAGATTTATCGCACTGGCGACTTTTTCGTACCATGCATTTTTGGTCTCCGGGTCGATCTCGGAATCTGGATCAATCAGGTTAAGTGTAGGCCTATCTGATGCGTCATATGTGACCAATTCCTGTGCTTCTCCCTCGGGCTTTTCAACCTTCGGGTCTTCGTCGTATGAGATGTCCATATCTATGACCATCAAGGCTAAACTCAATTTGGCTTCAGGTTCGTCTTCGGTTGCAGTTGCCACAGTTGATGGTTCCGGTTGAACCATGGTAGTTTCAGGGATGATTGGAGCGGACTCAGACAGTTTCTGTCTCTTTTTTTCCCCCTCACGGTGATCAGGATCATCCTGGTCATGGTGTCATCTCTTGAGTTCGCCAGCTTGACCCTTGCAGGTGTCTTCGAGTGAACCGACTCTTTTGGACAGCGTTTTGAGCGCTTGTTGAACGTCCTTGAGAGTCGTGTCAAGCTGGTCCAATCTTGTGGTTATGGATGACGAAGGAGAAGATACCTGTGATCGTAGAACGAAGATCAGGTCTGCTTTGGTAGAGGCATCGGTGTCGGTGTTTTGGAGCAGCTGGGCGAGTAGCATAGTCTTCAAGGTGTCCACCGTATAGATTGGCTAAGCGGGAGCCGGTGAAGGTGTTGGTGCGGTTTCAGTTTCGACTACTTTCTCCTTACCTTTGATCAAGCTTTTAATTTTGTCGAGCTCGGTGGTGAGACGCTGCTCCATTGCCTCGCGGACATCCTTGAGGGTGTTGTCCAGAGATCCCTATGACACAAATTCGGGTAAAGTAACTCCGAGATCACTTAGATTACCCGTTGAGGCATCTACCTTAGAGGTAGAGCCACCTACGTTCACGGTTGGCGATGATGTGGCTGTGGTAGGATTTCCTTCCGATCCTCGCGTTCCGCTTAAAGGCGGAGATACTACGAAAGTTTCGATTGGGTCACGAAGAGCACCGATGTTCGTTGTCTCATCATGTGTCCTAGCCGAAGAATGTACTATGTCAAGTGGCTCTAGACTCGATGGTGCTCTGAAAGAAGGCGAGACCAGGGGCTGCTGGTCTCTTGTTTCAATACCAGTACTCTCCGAGTGAGAGGCCGGTAGATTTTGTGCTAAATCCCCGTGCATAATTGAAACATGCGTCTTTTGAGAGATGGATGAGTGGCCAGGGAGGTCGTGCAATTGCGCCGCTAGGTCCACGGCGACTTCTTCAATTCCTCGTCCCAACAAATGAGACAAAGTAGCAGATGTGGCTACCTGGGCGACACTTGGCTGGATTCGCTCTGAAGCATCTTTATTTTTACAGCTTTCTCTCTCATGATTCTTTTTAGACCTGACTTCACTCTGTCTCACCTCTTCTGGATTTTCAACTAATACTCCCTCCGCTCTCCTTGTATCTCCCGTAATAGGCTGGGTGAGTGGGGGTGTCGGTGAGGCAGATGGGGTGCCTTCGGTCATCTGTGGGTTTGGTCCGATACAGGGTGGTAATAAAGATATCCGTATGGCACGGTCCGTATCGGATTCGGTGGAGTCGGATTCCACATCCTCAACCTGTCTGGTCGGTGAGGGAGGATCAGATATATAAGGCTCCAGGTCACGGTGGAGCATCGGTCTAGACGACGTACCTGTTTCGCTCGTCGGTCGGGTGATAGGAATGGGGGGTCATTGGCTTGTACCGGCTTGGTGGGATTGGGTAGTACTTGCACGCATATCCAATGCATCGCCCGCGTCTGTTCCCTCCCATGAGTTCTTAACACACCCCGTCCGGGAGCCCCAGCTGCCCGGACTCTACCACCTCTCGTCCTCGGACCCTCACGTCTCTCAGTTCTATGTCCTGGGGGAGGTCCCTCCGGCTCTGGCTGGACCATGGGATTTGCTAACGCTCGCATATATTCTATAACACTCGGTGCATTGGGATCCGCGTGTGCCAATAGATGTTCAGGGATAGGCATGGCTGGGGTATCAGGTGGATTACGAATCACTAAGTACTGAAGGTTATTGTGAGGATATACCGGATGATTGATACGTCTCAGGATGAGTGGATTCGCATCCATGTGCTGTCGAACGGCCAGAGAGAAGAAACATGGAAATGGTAGAAACTTCTTCTTGGTTCCGCCAGTCTGTCGGATGGCTTGCACCAGCTCACGCCAAATAACTGCTGAGTAGTCTATGTGCCGATTGTAACACACCGCGTGAAATAAGCGGAGGAATTCTACGGTGCATTGGTCTATCCCCTTCCATCGGGAGGATAGACACCGGTTCAGGATAGAAAACAGTGTGTACCTGAAAACTTCGTTATCTGACGGGTTTTTACCCTCCAAATCATACGTTTGTGGTTTGTCTTGAAGTAAGAATTGGCATTTCGGACTGATATTTTGTGCAAGTGTTGTGCAAACATACATGATGTCAATTGGAAAGAAAAATGCTTATTTATACTCCATTTGGGCATCCCGGTAGAAAAGAGCATCGAACCAAGTGAACAAGCGAAGAAAACGGAAAATTTTGGGTTGTGCTATTGTGCCATGCGATTATGACATGTGTCACTATCGCGGGCACAATCGCACAAAGTGTACCGCGACCTTTTTAAGGCTTGGCGATTGTGCCCTCGCGATTGTGACACTGTCACTAACGCGGGCACTATAGCCGTCGGGGAGCTGGTGCTTTAAAAAGCTGCAGAATCTTAATTTTTAGGGTTATCTCGGGATAGTTGGAGGCTAGGCTTCTAGGGGAGCTGTTGGAGGCGATTTTAAGCTGAAGAGAAGACTTTGTATTGATATTGAAGGTGGAAACTCATTTTGGAGCTACAAATTGGTAGTGTGTATCAATCTTGAGGGAGTATTCTTCATTTCCATTGTATTTGTTGAGAAACAATGTTTGTAGGTGTTGTTGTCTTCTCTTCTTTGATGTTATTTGCTACAAGTAACATGAGCTAAACAATTTGAGATTGGGGGAAGGATGAATTCTGGATTTTTACCGTTAAATATATGATTGTTGCATTTATTTAGTCATTACACTTGTTGGTTGAAGTTTGTCTTGCTTGTTCTTATTGTTTGTAAGATTGGCCTTCTTACTCATCTTTTGGTTGTATTTCCTTTTGAGAAATTGGTTTTATAACTTGATAAAAGCTAGATAAACCTAATGTGAGATATTGGATAGAGATATACCAAGTAAACCTTAGTTTTGTGTAAGTGATTCTTATGCTTAATGAGTTAAGTGTTAGTGTTTATTGGTTGAGAGACTTAAATATACATTACATGATACATTCGTGCTATTACTCGAGAGAGAATAGCAAGTATTTTAGGAATTGCTAAATTCAACCTTGTGTATTGATTTATGAATGTGCTTTATCTATGTATTGGTGAAATCTAGATGAAATCTAACCCCTAGCCTTCCCTCATCGTCTTGGTAACTTCTTTTGGTATACGAATCGTTGTTGACTTGCTCTTCTTTGTTTACTTTCAATTCTTGAGACATTTAGTTAATTAATCAAAACTCAAATCAAATTTTATCAACCGTCCATTTAGATGTGTGGCTAGCCTTTGTGATACTTAAACTCGTACTTCCCTGGATCGATACTCGTACTTGGTACGTATTACTTGATTGACACCGTACACTTGCGGTAGATTTGGAGGGTTGCATAAAACTGTCTATCAAGTTTTTGGCGCCGTTGCCGGGGAACTATTTGTAGTGTTGATATCACTACCGGTTATAGCGCTGCTAGATTGGACACCATTCTTTTATTTAATTATTCTTTGTCACTCACTATTCTATTGGTTTGTTTTCAGGCACTCTCTCTAGTGTATGCCAAGAAGACGCAACCGCGGAAGAGCGCAAGTGCCCTTAGATCCTGAAATCAAACGTACACTTCGACAAGGAGAAGAGAGCGAGAGCAAAACATGGCGGATAATCGATCGCTAAGGGATTTTGCAATCCCCACTTATGATGGAAACCGACAAGGCATCCGCCCACCAAATACGGTGGCGGAAAATTTCGAAATCAAGCCGACCATCATAAATATGGTTCAACAAGAACAGTTTAGCGGGTTACCCTCCGAAGACCCGGTTGCTCACCTCGATAGGTTCACCGAGATCCTTGGCACATTTAAGTTGAATGGTTTAACAAATGAAGTCGTTCGTCTTAAATTGTTTACATTCACCTTGAGAGATCGAGCCAAATCGTGGCAAAGGAGTATTCCCGCCGGACAATTCAAGACTTGGGATGAATTGTTGAAGGCCTTTTTGACAAAATTCTTTCCTCCCGGTTGTACCGCACGGTTGAGAGCGGAGATCACACAGTTCCAGCAGATGGACCGAGAATCACTATATGATGCTTGGGAAAGGTATAGGGAGCTGCTCCGAAAGTGCCCTCACCATGGTCTTCAATCATTGCTTGTCATCGAAATGTTCTACAATGCACTCACCCCGCATTACAAGGGTATTGTCGCTTCTGCGGCGGGAGGTGCACTTATGGGAAGACCTCACGACGATGCATACGCTTTAATTTGTGAAATGGCCGACAATAACTATCAATGGCACTCCGAGAGAAGTAATCACTCCTGAAGGCCAATTGGGTCAACTTCACAAGATACATCCGAAATCACATCTTTGATGGCTCAAGTTACCGGATTAACAAACCAGTTGTGGGGTATGTCGGTGAGAGCGGTTGGTACTCCAAGTTGTCAAATTTGTGGTGAATTTCACCCAACTGAAGAATGCCGGTTTGTTGCATCTTTGGACGACAACGATGTTTAACAAGTCAATTACATGCAAAATTGCCCAAACCGACAACCCAACGACCCTTTCTCCAACACATACAATCTGTGATTAGATTAGTAAGTTATCTAAGTATTGTCGTATGTATATAGAAACCTTGCTTTTGATCCTCAGGTTATATAAGTTTGAAGTTTTTGATCATAACTTGTAGTAATTTTAAAGGTTTAAATTGACCCTGTTTTTAGGGTGTTTCAATATGGTATCAGAGCTATAGTTTAAGTGAACTAGGTATGAATTCGAGATACCTAGACTTAAGCTGAGATGAAATAAGTTATGATCCGCGAGATATGGGTAGAAGTACTAAGATTTGGGTAGTCTTAGAGTCGACAGAAATACGCGAAGTTGGTACTGTAACAATGGTAATGAGAATTCTCATGTATGATATGTTCGCAATTTCAATTAGCTACTGTTATTATGAATATATTACTACACAAGCATACTTGTTTCTAAATTGTTACAGTGACTGATTAGCGGTAAAGTATGTATTGTATGTTTAGTTGTATAAACCATTAACTGATGAGTATTCTTTTGGTGCTCATTCAGAAAAATGGTGAATACACCCCCGAGGTCTCCAAATTCTTCGATGAATAGGAATTGGTTAGACGAAGCTGAGAGAGACAAACTGGATTAGGCGGAGTTCCTGATACGCCAACAGATTTTCTTTCCTTAGGAGGAATGCGAAGTCGAGTACATCCAGGAGGTACCATTAATGTTGATCAAACGTCGTCAGATTCAGGTATGGAAGGACGAATAATGGATAATGTGACTCGATTGATGAATGCTTCAATGGAAAGGCAAGCAGAGATGATGAATAATGTGATGGGAAGACAGGCAGAGATGTTTACAAAGATGTTTAATGATCGCAATGTGGAACCAAGACGAACAGTGGTTGATGCTAGTGTGATAAACCTGACTGTAAATCCAGGAGCAGAGACAGAAAGGAGGGTTGAAAGAAATTGTTCCTACAAAACGTTTCTAAGTTGTAGACCGCCAGAATTCAAGGGGGACGAAAATCCAGTGGCTTGTATGAACTGGATAAGAGAGATCGAGCAAGCTTTTCGAGCTTGTGAATGTAATGATGAAAGATCCAAGGTTAGATTTGGGTCGCAAATGTTGCGTGGAAAGGCGTTGCAGTGGTGGAATGTGTTGTCATCAACTGTGACGGAAGCAGCTCTAAACTCAGTCACTTGGAATCAGTTTAAAGCAAAGATTTTAGAAGAATATTGTAACGAACACGAGATGGACCGAATTGAAGAAGAGTTCCGAAATATCAAGAAGGGTAATATGACGGTGAGGAAATATACCGAGGTCTTTATGGAAAAGCTGAATCTTGTGGGGCACGTGGCTCCAACGGAGAAAGATAAGATTAAATATTACCTGAAAGGTCTACCGGCAGATATGATGACAAGAGTTCGCAGTTCGAAATCTGCCACTTTGAGGGAGACGATTGAAGAAACAAAGGTGATAGAAGAAATGTATGTGAAAGACAAGGAGGAGAAAGCGCAAGTTGGAGAAAAGAGAAAGTGGGAGGGTCGTTCAGAACCTTCTCAGAAATTAGGGTTATTCGGAAAGAACATTCGTAATGATTCCCGTAGGGAACCGAGTTGGTGTTCAAAATGCAAAAGTAAACATTTTGGCCAATGCCGAGTGGTCGGAAATCAATGTTTCAAGTGTGGGAAGATGGGACATATGGCGACAAATTGTGCAATGCCAGGGTCAGTCTGTTTTGAATGCCAGCAACCGGGTCATTTTCAGAAAGATTGTCCGAAGTTGAAGAGAGGAGGAGATCAGGGAAGAAAGTTGGTTATTCCCAAACCAACCGGTCGTGCATTTCAAATGACTGATGATGAAGCAAAAGGATCAAAAGACGTGGTCTCGGGTACATTTCTTATAAACTATATTCCTGCACGTGTATTGTTTGATAGTGGCGCAAACTATTCTTTTGTATCCAAGTTGTTTCAACGTAAGTTAGTTATGCCTATCACTACTCTAGGAGATGCCCTAGTAGTTGAAATAGCTAATGGAGTCCAGTCTTTGGTTAAGGAAAGCTTGGTCGATTGTAAAATTGCGATAGAGGGAACATAATTTCCTATTAACTTGTTGTTAATGGAAATTGGGAGTTTTGATATTGTTGTAGGGATGGACTGGTTGAGCAACAACCAGGCAGAAATTATGTGCGCAAAGAAGCTGATCCGATTTCCAATGGGCGAGAAAGACGATGTATTCGTATTCGGAGAGAAACAGGAAGGAGATGTTCCTTTGATATCGGTAATGAAGGCGCGTAAATGCTTATCGAAAGGGTGTTGGTCATATTTAGCCTATGTTATTGATACAAAGTTAGAAAAGAAAAATGTTCAAGATATCAACGTGGTGCGTGAGTTTCTGGATGTATTTCCGGATTATCTTCCAGGTTTACCAGTTGAAAGACAGGTGGAGTTTCGTATCGACATTATTCCTAGATCGGCACCGATTGCACGAGCACCTTATCGTTTAGCACCTGCTGAAATGAAAGAGATGATGACACAGCTTCAAGAATTATTGGATAAGGGTTTCGTAAGGCCGAGTTCCTCACCTTGGGGAGCTCCAGTTTTATTTGTTAAGAAGAAAGATGGTACCATGAGAATGTGTATTGATTATCGGGAGTTAAATAAGGTAACCATTAAGAACAAGTATCCGCTTCCGAGGATTGATGATTTATTTGATCAACTCCAAGGTGCGGGATGCTTTTCAAAGATAGATTTAAGACCAGGATATCATCAAGTACGAGTAAGAGATGAAGACGTTTCGAAAACGGTGTTTAGAACCAGATATGGGCATTATGAGTTCCTTGTAATGCCATTCGGGTTGACGAATGCTCCTGCTGTATTCATGGACTTAATGAACAGAGTGTGTCGACCATTCTTGGATAAGTTCGTCATTGTGTTTATCGATGACATACTTATCTATTCAAAGACCGAAGAAGATCATGAGCAACATCTTCATGAGGTCTTAGAAGTTTTAAGAAGGGAGAAACTATACGCAAAGTTTTCGAAGTGTGAATTTTGGTTGAAGGAGGTGCAGTTTCTAGGTCATGTGATTACTTCTGAGGGAGTTAAAGTAGATCCATCAAAGATTGAAGCAATGACAAATTGGGAGACACCTAGAAGTGCATCTGAAATAAGAAGTTTCTTGGGATTAGCAGGTTACTATAGAAGGTTCATAAAGGATTTTTCGAAGATTGCGTCTGCTTTGACTTTATTAACTAGAAAGAATGAGAAGTTTGTTTGGACGGAGAAACAGGAAACCTCTTTCAGAACTTTACGTCAAAAATTGTGTGAAGCACCTATTCTTGCCCTACCAGAGGGAACAGAAGATTTTGTTGTTTATAGTGATGCTTCAAAAATGGGTTTAGGATGTGTGCTGATGCAAAGGGGAAAAGTGATCGCATATGCCTCAAGACAGCTTAAAGAGCATGAAAAGAATTATCCTACCCATGATCTAGAGTTAGCAGCGGTGGTGTTCGCTTTGAAGCTGTGGCGACATTATTTGTATGGAACGAAGTGTACTCTTTATACTGATCACAAGAGCTTGCAACATGTTTTTGATCAGAAGGAGTTAAACATGAGGCAGCGAAGATGGTTAGAATTACTTAAGGATTATGATTGCGAATTGTATTACCATCCTGGTAAAGCAAATGTCGTAGCTGATGCCTTAAGTAGAAAAGAATATGGTGGGTGTTTGAAATCGATAAATGCTAGAATTGATGTAACATCAAGTTTGATGGAAAAGATAAAAGAATCACAAGCGGAGGCCTTGCGAGAGGAAAACTTGAAAGAAGAAGTGATGGGTAAGCATCATCTTCAGTTGACTGAAGATGGTCGTGGGATTAAGTTATTTCAAGGAAGAGTTTGGGTGCCTAAAATTGGAGGAAATCGAGAGTTGATTCTCGAAGACGCTCATAGATCTAAGTATTCCATTCACCCTGGGAGTACAAAGATGTATCGAGATCTGAAATTGCATTATTGGTGGCCGGCGATGAAAGTAGACGTGGCTCGAAAAGTAGAAATGTGTACAACGTGTTTGTTGGTGAAAGCTGAACATCAGAAACCTTATGGAAGTTTCCAATCCTTGGAAATTCCGGAATGGAAGTGGGAGAAGATTACCATGGACTTTGTGACGAAATTACCAAAGACGCAAAAAGGTAACGACACAATATGGGTAATCGTGGATAGATTAACTAATAGTGCTCATTTTCTAGCAATGAAAGAGGCATCGCCAATTGAGAAATTGGCAAAGCTGTATATTGATGAAGTGGTGTCAAGGCATGGTATACCGGTGTCGATAGTATCAGATCGTGATAGTCGGTTTACCTCAAGATTTTGGCGATCACTGCAAGAAGAATTGGGTACTAAAGTTAATTTGAGTACTGCTTTTCATCCACAGACTGATGGGCAGAGTGAGCGGACCATTCAAACTTTGGAAGATATGCTCAGGTGTTGTGTTTTAGATTTTGGTGGTAACTGGGATACGCATCTACCATTAGTAGAATTTGCGTATAACAATAGTTATCATTCGAGTATCGGAAGAGCACCCTTCGAAGCGTTGTATGGTCGAAAGTGTAGAACTCCGGTGTGTTGGTTAGAAGCCGGAGAGAAACAGTTTGCTGGTCCAGAATTGGTACAACAAACAGCGGATAAAGTGAAAGAAATTCGGCAGCATATGAAAGCAGCCCAAGATAGACAGAAAAGTTATGCTGATCCGAAACGGAGACCAAAGGAATTTCAAGTTGGGGAGCGCGTGATGCTCAAGGTATCCCCATGGAAAGGTGTGATAAGGTTTGGAAAGCGTGGGAAGTTGAGTCCTCGTTTTCTAGGACCTTTCACCATTATTGAGAGAATTGGATTACAAGCCTACAAGTTAGATCTTCCACCAGAGTTGGAAGGGGTTCATAATACTTTCCACGTATGTTATCTTCGGAAGTGTTTGGCGGAAGAGGAAGGTGTGATTCCACTCACCGATGTGAGAATAGATGAAAAGAGCCGCTGTGTAAAAGAACCAGAGGCAATTTTGGAAAGATCGGTTAGAAAACTACGTAGTGGTAAAGAGATAGCTATGTTGAAAGTACAGTGGAAACACCATAGAGGTACTAATGTAACTTTAGAGTCAGAAGAGAGTATGAGGGATAGGTATCCTCATTTGTTTACCTGATTTTGATTTCGGGGACGAAATCATTTTCAAGTTGGGGAGTATTGTAACATCCTAAATTTCATTATTATTATTTTAATAAGATTTAGAATGTATTTTGTATTTGGAGTAACCTTGAATTATATAGAGTGTTATAATTCAATTAGGGTTAAAATACAAATGTTGAAAGTTTAAAGATTTCTTTTGAGAATAATAAACTTAAGGGTTATTATGATTTTATTTATGTATAAGGTGTGTTATGTTATTCCTTTAAAGTTTAAGGGAGTGTAGTGCCATTCTCTTAAAGTTGGAGGTTTGGTTGGTAACATGCCTATGACTCACCTCTTAATGGTGTGGAGGTGTCACACTAATAGTCATTAAGACTAAGTGTGAGTGGTGTGAGTTGGGTGTTGTGTGTGTGCATTCGTTTTAGAGAGAAAGAGAGCCGAGAGATAGAGAGAGATCGAGAAAAGAAGGAGAAGAAGGATAGATTTTCAATCAGCTGGTTATTGTGATTAATCTGGAAGATTCATAAAGTAAACTGTGGTAGTAAGAAAGGAGTCCCTACAAGTTTAAAAAGGATTAAAAGGAAGTGTGATTTCATAACAGGTGAGTTTATTCAACTCTCTTTAAAATTCAGTAATTAATATTGAAATAGATGTTTTATATGTATGCATGGATATGTTTTATGAACTAGTACTTATTATTATTCCTGTATGCTAAGTTTGATTATCTACTATATGCAATTTGCTATAGGGTTATGAACTCTAAATATGATTTGAAACTTTATTGAGATAAATTATAAAGATCTATCTATGAGTCCAAAAATGTAGATTAACAACTGAGATATTAACTTCTGTGCTAAGTTGCAAAGAGGGGATAGTTAAGAGATTGAGATGAGGAGCTAATAATATTCTTTATTTTTATATAAATAGAATATGTTCGGAGAAATGATATATTGTATGCCGGACGCATATAGTAGTATCGATTATTACATATATATATTATGTACTATGTGCTTTTGCTAAAAATAGGCATCCGGTCACCGAGGGCACTTGGGTACGGTATAATGGGAACCGATTACTCGCCATAGACCAAAGGGATGTAATTTTTAGTAATTGGGTGTACCTTGAATCATCGTGGGTCCCGATTTGAGTATCGCGATATTATAATCCCATTGGGACCATTGATTCTGAGGTGGAATGTGGAATAAGCAGATTTTGTTTAATAATTCCCATTTCGATTTGGGAAGATCGGAGATTTCCCAGTGATGAGAGGAAGATCTGAGATAGGCATAAAGTAAATTGTAATCTCTACTTCATGATTAAGAAATAGGCAGGTTTTGACTTGTAATTTCTTGTGTTTGAGTATTGACTGTGAATCTGGGATGATTCATAGTAAATTCTTAAAAGTTGTTATTATGATTAGATGAGTTAGTCGTAAGTATGGGATCGGGGTAGATTTCCCGATTTGGAAAGGAGTTGTCGTACGGTAAGATGGGTGAGAACAGGTTTGAGTTATCTGTTCATATTTTAATTATTAAATTTTATTTTGATTTGAGTATTCTCACTAGGCGAAATCCTAATGTTTCAAGTTGAATCTTCTTACCAGGTACAAGCTCCGGGAAGTAAGCGGGAGTGAGAGAAGAGAATTTTGAGAAGAATCAGACTTATAAATAACGGAGGATCTAGTTTTTCTGTGAAGCTTTTGGGACGTATGTTTGGATAACTTAATTAATCTGATTGTTATGTTGTGATTAGATTAGTAAGTTATCTAAGTATTGTCGTATGTATATAGAAACCTTGCTTTTGATCCTCAGGTTATATAAGTTTGAAGTTTTTTATCATAACTTGTAGTAATTTTAAAGGTTTAAATTGACCCTGTTTTTAGGGTGTTTCAATATGGTATCAGAGCTTTAGTTTAAGCGAACTAGGTATGAATTCGAGATACCTAGACTTAAGCTGAGATGAAATAAGTTATGATCCGCGAGATATGGGTAGAAGTACTAAGATTTGGGTAGTCTTAGAGTCGACAGAAATACGCGATGTTGGTACTGTAACAATGGTAATGAGAATTCTCATGTATGATATGTTCGCAATTTCAATTAGCTACTGTTATTATGAATATATTACTACACAAGCATACTTGTTTCTAAATTGTTACAATGACTGATTAGCGGTAAAGTATGTATTGTATGTTTAGTTGTATAAACCATTAACTGATGAGTATTCTTTTGGTGCTCATTCAGAAAAATGGTGAATACACCCCCGAGGTCTCCAAATTCTTCGATGAATAGGAATTGGTTAGACGAAGCTGAGAGAGACAAATTGGATTAGGCGGAGTTCCTAATACGCCAACAGATTTTCTTTCCTTAGGAGGAATGCGAAGTCGAGTACATCCAGGAGGTACCAGTAATGTTGATCAAACGTCGTCAGATTCAGGTATGGAAGGACGAATAATGGATAATGTGACTCGATTGTTGAATGCTTCAATGGAAAGGCAAGCAGAGATGATGAATACTGTGATGGGAAGACAGGCAGAGATGTTTACAAAGATGTTTAATGATCGCAATGTGGAACCAAGACGAACAGTGGTTGATACTAGTGTGATAAACCCGACTGTAAATCCAGGAGCAGAGACAGAAAGGAGGGTTGAAAGAAATTGTTCCTACAAAACGTTTCTAAGTTGTAGACCGCCAGAATTCAAGGGGGACGAAAATCCAGTGGCTTGTATGAACTGGATAAGAGAGATCGAGCAAGCTTTTCGAGCTTGTGAATGTAATGATGAAAGATCCAAGGTTAGATTTGGGTCGCAAATGTTGCGTGGAAAGGCGTTGCAGTGGTGGAATGTGTTGTCATCAACTGTGACGGAAGCAGCTCTAAACTCAGTCACTTGGAATCAGTTTAAAGCAAAGATTTTAGAAGAATATTGTAACGAACACGAGATGGACCGAATTGAAGAAGAGTTCCGAAATATCAAGAAGGGTAATATGACGGTGAGGAAATATACCGAGGTCTTTATGGAAAAGCTGAATCTTGTGGGGCACGTGGCTCCAACGGAGAAAGATAAGATTAAATATTACCTGAAAGGTCTACCGGCAGATATGATGACAAGAGTTCGCAGTTCGAAATCTGCCACTTTGAGGGAGACGATTGAAGAAACAAAGGTGATAGAAGAAATGTATGTGAAAGACAAGGAGGAGAAAGCGCAAGTTGGAGAAAAGAGAAAGTGGGAGGGTCGTTCAGAACCTTCTCAGAAATTAAGGTTATTCGGAAAGAACATTCGTAATGATTCCCGTAGGGAACCGAGTTGGTGTTCAAAATGCAAAAGTAAACATTTTGGCCAATGCCGAGTGGTCGGAAATCAATGTTTCAAGTGTGGGAAGATGGGACATATGGCGACAAATTGTGCAATGCCAGGGTCAGTCTGTTTTGAATGCCAGCAACCGGGTCATTTTCGGAAAGATTGTCCGAAGTTGAAGAGAGGAGGAGATCAGGGAAGAAAGTTGGTTATTCCCAAACCAACCGGTCGTGCATTTCAAATGACTGCTGATGAAGCAAAAGGATCAAAAGACGTGGTCTCGGGTACATTTCTTATAAACTATATTCCTGCACGTGTGTTGTTTGATAGTGGCGCAAACTATTCTTTTGTATCCAAGTTTTTTCAACGTAAGTTAGTTATGCCTATCACTACTCTAGGAGATGCCCTAGTAGTTGAAATAGCTAATGGAGTCCAGTCTTTGGTTAAGGAAAGCCTGGTCGATTGTAAAATTGCGATAAAGGGAACATAATTTCCTATTAACTTGTTGTTAATGGAAATTGGGAGTTTTGATATTGTTGTAGGGATGGACTGGTTGAGCAACAACCAGGCAGAAATTATGTGCGCAAAGAAGCTGATCCGATTTCCAATGGGCGAAAAAGACGATGTATTCGTATTCGGAGAGAAACAGGAAGGAGATGTTCCTTTGATATCGGTAATGAAGGCGCGTAAATGCTTATCGAAAGGGTGTTGGTCATATTTAGCCTATGTTATTGATACAAAGTTAGAAAAGAAAAATGTTCAAGATATCAACGTGGTGCGTGAGTTTCCGGATGTATTTCCGGATTATCTTCCAGGTTTACCAGTTGAAAGACAGGTGGAGTTTCGTATCGACATTATTCCTGGATCGGCACCGATTGCACGAGCACCTTATCGTTTAGCACCTGCTGAAATGAAAGAGATGATGACACAGCTTCAAGAGTTATTGGATAAGGGTTTCGTAAGGCCGAGTTCCTCACCTTGGGGAGCTCCAGTTTTATTTGTTAAGAAGAAAGATGGTACCATGAGAATGTGTATTGATTATCGGGAGTTAAATAAGGTAACCATTAAGAACAAGTATCCGCTTCCGAGGATTGATGATTTATTTGATCAACTCCAAGGTGCAGGATGCTTTTCAAAGATAGATTTAAGACCAGGATATCATCAAGTACGAGTAAGAGATGAAGACGTTTTGAAAACGGCGTTTAGAACCAGATATGGGCATTATGAGTTCCTTGTAATGCCATTCGGGTTGACGAATGCTCATGCTGTATTCATGGACTTAATGAACAGAGTGTGTCGACCATTCTTGGATAAGTTCGTCATTGTGTTTATCGATGACATACTTATCTATTCAAAGACCGAAGAAGATCATGAGCAACATCTTCGTGAGGTCTTAGAAGTTTTAAGAAGGGAGAAACTATACGCAAAGTTTTCGAAGTGTGAATTTTGGTTGAAGGAGGTGCAGTTTCTAGGTCATGTGATTACTTCTGAGGGAGTTAAAGTAGATCCATCAAAGATTGAAGCAATGACAAATTGGGAGACACCTAAAAGTGCATCTGAAATAAGAAGTTTCTTGGGATTAGCAGGTTACTATAGAAGGTTCATAAAGGATTTTTCGAAGATTGCGTCTGCTTTGACTTTATTAACTAGAAAGAATGAGAAGTTTGTTTGGACGGAGAAACAGGAAACAGCTTTCAGAACTTTACGTCAAAAATTGTGTGAAGCACCTATTCTTGCCCTACCAGAGGGAACAGAAGATTTTGTTGTTTATAGTGATGCTTCAAAAATGGGTTTAGGATATGTGCTGATGCAAAGGGGCAAAGTGATCGCATATGCCTCAAGACAGCTTAAAGAGCATGAAAAGAATTATCCTACCCATGATCTAGAGTTAGCAGCGGTGGTGTTCGCTTTGAAGCTGTGGCGACATTATTTGTATGGAACGAAGTGTACTCTTTATACTGATCACAAGAGCTTCCAACATGTTTTTGATCAGAAGGAGTTAAACATGAGGCAGCGAAGATGGTTAGAATTACTTAAGGATTATGATTGCGAATTGCATTACCATCCTGGTAAAGCAAATGTCGTAGCTGATGCCTTAAGTAGAAAAGAATATGGTGGGTGTTTGAAATCGATAAATGCTAGAATTGATGTAACATCAAGTTTGATGGAAAAGATAAAAGAAGCACAAGCGGAGGCCTTGCGAGAGGAAAACTTGAAAGAAGAAGTGATGGGTAAGCATCATCTTCAGTTGACTGAAGATGGTCGTGGGATTAAGTTATTTCAAGGAAGAGTTTGGGTGCCTAAAATTGGAGGAAATCGAGAGTTGATTCTCGAAGACGCTCATAGATCTAAGTATTCCATTCACCCTGGGAGTACAAAGATGTATCGAGATCTGAAATTGCATTATTGGTGGCCGGCGATGAAAGTAGACGTGGCTCGAAAAGTAGAAATGTGTACAACGTGTTCGTTGGTGAAAGCTGAACATCAGAAACCTTATGGAAGTTTCCAATCCTTGGAAATTCCGGAATGGAAGTGGGAGAAGATTACCATGGACTTTGTGACGAAATTACCAAAGACGCAAAAAGGTAACGACACAATATGGGTAATCGTGGATAGATTAACTAAGAGTGCTCATTTTCTAGCAATGAAAGAGGCATCACCAATTGAGAAATTGGCAAAGCTGTATATTGATGAAGTGGTGTCAAGGCATGGTATACCGGTGTCGATAGTATCAGATCGTGATAGTCGGTTTACCTCAAGATTTTGGCGATCACTGCAAGAAGAATTGGGTACTAAAGTTAATTTGAGTACTGCTTTTCATCCACAGACTGATGGGCAGAGTGAGCGGACCATTCAAACTTTGGAAGATATGCTCAGGTGTTGTGTTTTAGATTTTGGTGGTAACTGGGATACGCATCTACCATTAGTAGAATTTGCGTATAACAATAGTTATCATTCGAGTATCGGAAGAGCACCCTTCGAAGCGTTGTATGGTCGAAAGTGTAGAACTCCGGTGTGTTGGTTAGAAGCCGGAGAGAAACAGTTTGCTGGTCCAGAATTGGTACAGCAAACAGCGGATAAAGTGAAAGAAATTCGGCAGCATATGAAAGCAGCCCAAGATAGACAGAAAAGTTATGCTGATCCGAAACGGAGACCAAAGGAATTTCAAGTTGGGGAGCGCGTGATGCTCAAGGTATCCCCATGGAAAGGTGTGATAAGGTTTGGAAAGCGTGGGAAGTTGAGTCCTCGTTTTCTAGGACCTTTCACCATTATTGAGAGAATTGGATTACAAGCCTACAAGTTAGATCTTCCACCAGAGTTGGAAGGGGTTCATAATACTTTCCACGTATGTTATCTTCGGAAGTGTTTGGCGGAAGAGGAAGGTGTGATTCCACTCACCGATGTGAGAATAGATGAAAAGAGCCGCTGTGTAGAAGAACCAGAGGCAATTTTGGAAAGATCGGTTAGAAAACTACGTAGTGGTAAAGAGATAGCTATGTTGAAAGTACAGTGGAAACACCATAGAGGTACTAATGTAACTTTAGAGTCAGAAGAGAGTATGAGGGATAGGTATCCTCATTTGTTTACCTGATTTTGATTTCGGGGACGAAATCATTTTCAAGTTGGGGAGTATTGTAACATCCTAAATTTCATTATTATTATTTTAATAAGATTTAGAATGTATTTTGTATTTGGAGTAACCTTGAATTATATAGAGTGTTATAATTCAATTAGGGTTAAAATACAAATGTTGAAAGTTTAAAGATTTCTTTTGAGAATAATAAACTTAAGGGTTATTATGATTTTATTTATGTATAAGGTGTGTTATGTTATTCCTTTAAAGTTTAAGGGAGTGTAGTGCCATTCTCTTAAAGTTGGAGGTTTGGTTGGTAACATGCCTATGACTCACCTCTTAATGGTGTGGAGGTGTCACACTAATAGTCATTAAGACTAAGTGTGAGTGGTGTGAGTTGGGTGTTGTGTGTGTGCATTCGTTTTAGAGAGAAAGAGAGCCGAGAGATAGAGAGAGATCGAGAAAAGAAGGAGAAGAAGGATAGATTTTCAATCAGCTGGTTATTGTGATTAATCTGGAAGATTCATAAAGTAAACTGTGGTAGTAAGAAAGGAGTCCCTACAAGTTTAAAAAGGATTAAAAGGAAGTGTGATTTCATAACAGGTGAGTTTATTCAACTCTCTTTAAAATTCAGTAATTAATATTGAAATAGATGTTTTATATGTATGCATGGATATGTTTTATGAACTAGTACTTATTATTATTCATGTATGCTAAGTTTGATTATCTACTATATGCAATTTGCTATAGGGTTATGAACTCTAAATATGATTTGAAACTTTATTGAGATAAATTATAAAGATCTATCTATGAGTCCAAAAATGTAGATTAACAACTGAGATATTAACTTCCGTGCTAAGTTGCAAAGAGGGGATAGTTAAGAGATTGAGATGAGGAGCTAATAATATTCTTTATTTTTATATAAATAGAATATGTTCGGAGAAATGATATATTGTATGCCGGACGCATATAGTAGTATCGATTATTACATATATATATATTATGTACTATGTGCTTTTGCTAAAAATAGGCATCCGGTCACCGAGGGCACTTGGGTACGGTATAATGGGAACCGATTACTCGCCATAGACCAAAGGGATGTAATTTTTAGTAATTGGGTGTACCTTGAATCATCGTGGGTCCCGATTTGAGTATCGCAATATTATAATCCCATTGGGACCATTGATTCTGAGGTGGAATGTGGAATAAGCAGATTTTGTTTAATAATTCCCATTTCGATTTGGGAAGATCGGAGATTTCCCAGTGATGAGAGGAAGATCTGAGATAGGCATAAAGTAAATTGTAATCTCTACTTCCTGATTAAGAAATAGGCAGGTTTTGACTTGTAATTTCTTGTGTTTGAGTATTGACTGTGAATCTGGGATGATTCATAGTAAATTCTTAAAAGTTGTTATTATGGTTAGATGAGTTAGTCGTAAGTATGGGATCGGGGTAGATTTCCCGATTTGGAAAGGAGTTGTCGTACGGTAAGATGGGTGAGAACAGGTTTGAGTTATCTGTTCATATTTTAATTATTAAATTTTATTTTGATTTGAGTATTCTCACTAGGCGAAAGCCTAATGTTTCAAGTTGAATCTTCTTACCAGGTACAAGCTCCGGGAAGTAAGCGGGAGTGAGAGAAGAGAATTTTGAGAAGAATCATACTTAGAAATAACGGAGGATCTAGTTTTTCTGTGAAGCTTTTGGGACGTATGTTTGGATAACTTAATTAATCTGATTGTTATGTTGTGATTAGATTAGTAAGTTATCTAAGTATTGTCGTATGTATATAGAAACCTTGCTTTTGATCCTCAGGTTATATAAGTTTGAAGTTTTTGATCATAACTTGTAGTAATTTTAAAGGTTTAAATTGACCCTGTTTATAGGGTGTTTCAACAATGCAAGGCCATTACGCTAAGAAGTGGAAAGCCGTTGATCAAGGACCCGACAAGAGACGACATGGGTCCCGAGGAAGAAGAAGTTCCACCCACGCAAGAGCCCGATATCGTGGAAATAGAGGTTGAAGATGTTGTGGAAACATCTACGAAGACACAAGAGGCACCGCCATCTTCCAAACCGGTTGTGAAAGCTTACAAGCCACCGATACCATTCCCAAACCGTCTTAAGGAATACAAGGACCAACAACAATTTGCTAAATTCTTGGACGTCTTCAAGAAATTACAAATCAACATTCCTTTTGCAGACGCTTTAGCTCAAATGCCGTCATATGCCAAGTTCTTGAAGGACATCTTGTCCAATAAGAGGAAGATTGAAGAACATGCTACCGTAGCACTCACCGAAGAGTGTAGTGCCATCATCCAAAACAAACTTCCACCCAAGCTTAAAGATCCAGGGAGTTTTACTATCCCTATTTAAATTGGTGATTTTGAGTTTGGTAAAGCTTTATGTGATTTAGGTGCAAGCATTATCCTTATGCCTTTATCTATTTTCAGAAAACTCGGTCTTGGGGAGATCAAATCCACAAGAGTCACTCTCCAACTTGCGGACCGATCAATAAAGCACCCACACGGAATAGTTGAAGATGTCCTAACCAAGGTCGGGAAATTCTACTTCCCCGTAGACTTTGTGGTCTTGGACATGTAAGAAGATGTCGATGTACCTCTCATTCTAGGGAGACCGTTCCTAGCAACCGGGGGCGCATTAATCGATATCCAAGGGGGTAAATTGACCCTTCGTGTGGGAGATGATGAAGCGGTCTTCAATGTGTTCAATTGTACTAGAAGCCAAAGCGACATGAATGCATGCTTTAGTGTAGATGTTGTGGAGGAAGTGGTAAAAGAGGTTTTTGAACAAGAATCTACCGATGACGAGCTCGGTAACGTGTTGACTAATGGTCTATTTGAAGAAGACGGTGATGAGAGCGAAAGAAAAGAATGTATGATGCAGTTGGGAGCAACACCCTTTCGGAAATTTTCAAGGCACAAACAATTTGAAGACTTGGGACCTAAAAATGCTAAACCCCAACCGTCGGCGGAAGTGCCTCCGCAACTAGAGCTCAAGCCATTACCCTCTCATTTAGAGTACGCTTACTTAGAGGCAAACTCTACCTTGCCCGTGATCATATCATCACATCTAAGTAAGTTGGAAAAAGAGAAGCTACTAAGAGTGTTGAGGGAGCATCAATCCGCCATCGGGTGGACAATCGCCGACTTGAAGGGGTTAAGCCATTCCTTTTGCATGCACCGGATCAATATGGAGGATGGGTTTAAGCCATCCATCGAGCATCAAAGAAGATTAAACCCCAATATGAAAGAAGTGGTACGAAAAGAAGTGATGAATTTACATGACGCGGGCATCATTTATTCAATTTCCGATAGTCCGTGGACTAGCCCCGTTCAAGTGGTTCCAAAGAAAGGTGGGGTAACGGTGGTGAAAAATGACAAGAACGAATTAATTCCCACAAGAACCGTTACCGGTTGGAGAGTGTGCATTGATTATCGCAAACTTAACAACGCCACCAGAAAAGATCATTTTCCTCTACCATTCATAGATAAAATGTTGGAGAGATTGGCTGGGCACGCCTATTATTGCTTCCTTGATGGCTATTCAGGATATAACCAAATCCCGATTGCCCCCGAAGATCAAGAGAAGACAACATTCACTTGCCCATATGGCACTTTTGCCTATCGGCGTATGCCCTTCGGATTATGCAACGCTCACACCACATTTCAACGTTGCATGATGGCTATCTTCTCCGACATGATAGAGAAAACAATGGAAATATTCATGGATGACTTCTCTATTTTTGGGGATTCTTATGATGTTTGCTTGGGAGATCTCAAATTGGTCCTCAAGAGATGTCAAGATACGGATTTGGTCTTGAATTGGGAGAAGTGTCACTTCATGGTGACGGAAGGCATTGTATTGGGCCACAAGGTGTCGGCTAGGGGCATTGAAGTTGACAAGGCGAAAGTTAAAGTGATTGAGAAACTTCCATATCCCACTACCGTAAAAGGGATCCGTAGTTTCTTGGGTCATGCGGGGTTCTATCGGCGTTTCATCAAAGATTTCTCTAAGATTGCCAAACCCCTATCCGAGTTGCTAATCAAAGATGCCAAGTTTGACTTCACCGAGAATTGTGAAATAGCCTATGATAGGCTAAAGAAAGAGCTCACATCCGCACCGATTCTCACCGCACCAGATTGAACTCTACCCTTCGAAGTCATGTGTGATGCTAGTGACTTGGCCGTGGGGGCTGTTTTGGGCCAACGGAAGGACAAAAAGATCCATGCAATATACTACGCTAGCAAAACTTTGGATGAGGCACAAGTCAATTATGCCACCATAGAAAAGGAGTTGTTAGCGGTTGTATTTGCATGTGAAAAATTTAGATCATATCTTGTTGGGTCCAAAGTCATTATTTACACAAATCATTCCGCACTTAAATATCTTATGTCCAAGAAAGATGCAAAACCTAGACTAATCCGTTGGATTTTACTTTTGCAGGAATTTGATATCGAGATAGTGGACAAAAAGGGGACGGAGAACCTCGTGGCGGACCACCTCTCGAGATTAGAAGGAACACAACAAGAGGACGCCATCCCGATCAATGAATCCTTTCCGAATGAGCGATTGTATGCCATTGGGGTAACCGACCCATGGTACGCGGATGTGGTCAACTTTCTAGCAAGTGGTGTGACTCCTCATGGCCTAAGCTCACCTCAAAGGCGGAAATTCTTTGCCGATGTGAAGTACTATTTTTGGGAGGAACCATATCTCTATAAGCATTGTGGGGACGAGATGATTCGGCGTTGTGTGCCCGATGAAGAAAAATCAAACGTGCTAAAGCATTGTCATTCTCTCGAGTGTGGCGGTCACTTTAGCACCGATCGCACTGCGTCAAAGGTCTTACAATCCGGCTTCTAATGGCCGACATTATTCAAAGATTCCCGGAACTTCATCGCTTATTGTGACCGATGCCAACGAGTCGGAAAGATCTCAAAAAGGAATGAAATGCCCATGAAGATATTCATGGAGGTAGAGATCTTTGATGTGTGGGGCATCGACTTCATGGGGCCATTCCCGCCGTCCTACAAGAACGAATACATTTTGGTAGCGGTGGATTATGTGTCCAAGTGGGTCGAAGCAATCGCAACCCCCAAAACGACTCTAAGGTGGTCATCAACTTTCTACGGAAGCACATCTTCTCTCGGTTTGGAGTTCCTAGAACATTGGTGAGTGACGGAGGTAGTCATTTTTGTAATCGCTATTTAGATGTCGTGTTGAAAAAGTACTCGGTTACACACCGAGTCACTACCCCTTATCACCCCCAAGCTAAAGGGCTAGCCGAAGTGTCCAACCGAGAGCTCAAACAAATCTTGGAAAAGACGGTTAGTTCATCTAGAAAAGTTTGGTCGGCGAAGCTCGATGACGCACTATGGGCGTACCGTACAGCATTTAAAAAGCCCATAGGTATGTCACCGTACCGACTAATCTTCGGGAAATCTTGTCATTTACCGGTAGAATTGGAGCACCGCGCTTATTGGGCAATCAAGGCCCTAAATTTTGAGCTAAATGCAACGAGAAAGAAGCGAACATTACAACTTAACGAGCTCTACGAAATCCGTCTAGAGGCGTACGAGAATGCACGCATCTACAAGGAGCGGACCAAACGCTTTCATGATAAATTTATCATGAATCGGACGTTTTATGAAGGTCAGAAGGTGTTATTGTTCAATTCTCGTCTTCAGTTATTTCCGGGCAAATTGAAGTCTAGATGGTCCGGTCCGTTCACAGTGGTTAAAGTCCACTTATACGGGGCCATCGAGCTAAAGGGTGATGATGGAGAGGTGTTCAAGGTCAACGGTCAAAGATTGAAGTCGTATCTCGAAGGAGAGTCGATGCAAGTGAAGGACTCGATCCCATTATCTGCACCGGCCTAAGAATCGTCAAGGTCATGCCACGACCCTAAATAAGGCGCTAGGTGGGAGGCAACCCACCCAGGTTAGTCGTGCTTTTGTCTTTATTTAGCTCATTTTCGTTTGACATTGGGAATTTTTTTATGAAAACCTGCCAAAATACCCCATTTGTGGTCCTGTGTCAAGGTAGCAGCAAGTGTGGCACACCCTTAAAAAATGTGACTTTCGGTACATTTTCGGCGATTATGACACGGCAAAAGTGACATTGTCATAATCGTCGTGTCACTCTCGCATAGATCGTTTTTTGCTGATAACTGATACTCGCGGTACAATCCGAGCGAAAGTGCCCATGCGAAAGTGACATTAGTCACTATCACACGTCATACTCGCAGCCAACCCTTGGACCTCTCGGTACACATCCGACGATATTGACAAGCGAGAATGACAGGCACTATCGCATTGTCACAATCGCCCCTTCGCAATTATTTTGGTCCAAATCTCTCGGTATCGATGTCGCGATAGTGCCATAGCGATTGTGACAGGCACTATCGCCTTGTCACAATCGCCGACGGACTGTTTGGCTTTAAAAACCCTAGTTTGAGCACTTGGTCACTCACGCACACACACAAGCAGCTAGGGCGATTTTGGCAGGCGATTTTGGAAAAAAATTTGGTCGATTTTCTCTTACTTCCTCCAAGATACTTCGATTTTGTTACACCTTCTTGCAATTCCAAGTACAATGTAAGTGTTCTTCATCTCTTTTGCACTTCTCCTCATCTCCATTGTTGAGATTTCAAGGTTTAGTAAAAATTTCTTCCATGTTCATGTATTTTGTGAAATTGTGCTACATTTTAGGTTTGGAGTTGTTGTTTACATGCAATTGCTTCTTTTCCTTACACATTGCACTCTCTTAACACAATTTCACCATGGTTTAAAATTAGGGCTCATATTTCACCAATTGTGGTTATTAGTTCTACATTGTGGGTTTTGGTATTTTTGCTAGTTATATGGTCTATCTTGAACATCTTGCACACTAGCCACCTTAATCTTTCTAGTGTATGAATATTGTGCTTACATTGCTATAATTTGGTACCTACATTGTAAATTTATACCAAAGTGCCTCTAATTCTTTTGGGTCTTAGTAACCGAGTAATATCCATTTTGAGCTCTTAAATCTTTGCCATTGTACTAAATTGCGATTATTATCTGTGGTTTGCTTCTTGTGTGGGTTAACCTTGGTTAGGGAGGGTATGAACTTGTACTCGCAATGCATCTTGTTTTCAGTCATACCATGCTATTTTTATGCCGAGTAACTGTTATCAATTTAAAAAAAAACTTTATACTCGTGACTTAGCTCTCCAAGTTTCTCTTACAGATATCCACCATGGTACGCAGCGCCATTCTCAGTAGCCAGCGCCAAAGATTGCGTGATGAACAGGAGGAGGCAGAATTGGAGAGCCTGGCTAGCTTCAGAAATAGCACATATCCAACTCGGCTGGAGCAAAATGCGAGACGTGGGTTCATAGTTGAAAGGGGGATCAACGTGACGGGACTTCAATCGACAACTATCCCGACCACCATTGATGGGCGACATTGGGCCCATTTCACTCATACCCGCGCCTCATATCATCCGGGTCTAGTGCGCGAGTTCTATGCATCATGGGGCGTGTTTGGGTGCAAGGGGTATCAGTGGAGATCACCTCCACTGCCATCAATGAATACCTCCAAACCCGGACACCTCCCAACGAGGACTACCACGAGGGATACCCCGTTGCTGCCATTTACAACCTGGAGCTTAGTGAGATGGTTGCTGCTCTTCGCCATGACCAGTCGAATGTGTGGGTACCAGGAACGACCGAACTATGCCATGGCGATCTCTTTCCCGACATGGCTTTTTGGGCGGTATTCATATCGCATAGCATCATTTCGTCCACCTATCGCACCAAGGTCACTATCGAGAACGCCCGATTGTTGCACGCCATCCAGAGTGACGTGCCCATTGATGTTTGGCATTTTATTGTTCAGAGCATCCTCAAAACCGGGTGCAGTCCCACCTGCCTTCTCGGTTTTTCGTGCCTCATCACATACTTTTGTAGGAGGGCAGGGATTGCGGCGGCTTTTGAGGAGGCAGACCTTGTAGCACTACCGTCGGACATTTGCAGGAAGACCTATAATTCTTTTTGCTCACGACACGGGTTCCCCAATGTCACTGATGGGGGTCGTTATCGGAACAGATCACAACGCGCAGCTCAGGCCCAACATCAAGCGCAGCCACAGGATGCCGCGCAACCACCACAACAGCCACGCCAACCACGACCACCGCGACAACCACGGCAGCAAAACCAGGATGCGGTTCTTGCGGCGATTCAAGAGATGCGGACCACGCAGCTAGCTCACGGAGCGATTCTAGAGCGAGTTGTCAACTCTATTCCGTCCTCCAGCCAGCCGCTCTCTAGTCCGCCATGCTCCCAGCCGCCCTCTGGACCGCCGCCCTCTAGCCCGCCACGCTCTGAGCCGCAACGCTCTGAGCCACCACCCACTACCACGTTGCCCCCTCGCCAGAGCAGATCCACCAGCATCTTAAGTTGTTTCTACGTGCGAAAATGTTGGCGTAGTATAGGTGCCGGCACATCTTCCTCGCGACAGCCCTAGGGCGAAATATGACAGCTCGGTTTGTTTCCTTTTTCACTTTTGTTCGCTTTATTTTCTAGTTGTATGTCCAACTTTTATATCTCAATGTGATGGTAAAAATTCCACAAACGATACTTTTGAACTAATTGGGCACATTGGGGACAATGTGTCTCAAAGATTTGGAGTTGTTTTTGGTATTTTCTTTTGTGGGTTGATTTGTATGAACGTTTATTTTGATTATTAAAATGTGTTGTGGATTTAATGTTGAATTAATTGGAATGAATACATATGCTCGAAGTGATTGTTTAGGCGAATTGGAAAAACTTTCATTGACATGTAGTATCTATGTTGAGGCATGCTTGTGGAGGGATAAAATAATTGTGTATACTAATTGTGGACATTAGTGGAGACCACCCTAGTGAGACTTTGAGCCTTAATGCCATCAATTCTGAGTGATGTTCTAATTTTGTTCACCATCTTTATACACGTCTAAATTCTTTCAATTTGATAGTGATCTCATTTTTTTTCCTTGCATTGAGTAGTAAAGATTAAACTTCCAAATTAACATGTTTATTACTTGTGAATTATGTGTACCTTGAGAAATGATATAGGGCTATGTGTGCAAATTCTTTGGTCTATCATCTTTATCTCCCTTTCTCTTATCCCCTTGTTGATGTGTGATTCCCTTAGCCTCTTTGCAGCCGCTACTAAGCCCAAAGACTTTGATTTATCCGGATACACTAACCTACCCATAGTATAAGTGCATCATGGAGTGAGAAACGTGGCCAATAGCGCCAAAAATAGCTGGGAATGATCGTTGAAGCATGAGGGGATTTAATCAAATAAAAAAAAAACTTGCATCTGCCGTAAGCAAGTCTTCGTACAAGTATGTTAGTCGAAAATTTTGCATTACATGCATGGATGGAAATTGAGAAACTCAAAGAAAGGAAGACGAAAAGGGGAAGAAATACTATTAGTTTGATGCACTTAGGACTAATTGTAACTTGCCATTCTTTCTATTCCACTACCTTAAGCCATTTCTTACCCCTTAAGCCCCGATTGACCTTTTGGGAAACGTGTTTTGTGATTAATGCATGTTTAAATTTTATCTTATTACTCAATTCCTTTCATGAGATCTTGTTTGACTAATACATGTTTCTATACTATCACATGCGGATGATCTTGTGAATGTTTGTATATCAACTCCCCCGCATGTATTTGTGATATGTGTGAACCTAGGATTCAAGAGTAAGAGAGCATCCCGTGAGGCTAGGGTCGAAGCGAAATCCTCCACTAGTTGTGTGCAGGATGAAATTGATCAAAACGAGCATTCGCTTGATAATAGTCTCATGTCAATGATAGTTTTATCTAAACTCGATTAATCAAGAAGCTAGGTAGTGTATGTTGGTTCTTATTAATTTCATATTAGTCTTGCTGCGTTTTTGATGACTAAAATGTTTGTTCATATTATCCCCTTTCGAAAACCCATCACTTTGGAAGATTGCCTATTATATCGTTATCATATTGTCTTACGCAAATTTTTGCTTGAGGACAAGCAAAATCTAGGTTTGGAGTTGTTGATAACTTCGTTATCTGACGGGTTTTTACCCTCCAAATCATACGTTTGTGGTTTTGTCTTGAAGTAAGAATTGGCATTTCGGACTGATATTTTGTGCAAGTGTTGTGCAGACATACATGATGTCAATTGGAAGGAAAATGCTTATTTATACTCCATTTGGGCATCCCGGTAGAAAAGAGCATCGAACTAAGTGAACAAGCAAAGAAAACGGAAATTTTGGGTTGTGCTATTGTGCCATGCAATTGTGACATGTGTCACTATCGCGGGCACAATCGCACAAAGTGTACCGCAGCCTTTTTGAGGCTTGGCGATTGTGCCCTCGCGATTGTGACACTGTCACTATCGCGGGCACTATAGCCGTCGGGGAGCTGGTGCTATAAAAAGCTGCATAATCTTAATTTTTAGGGTTATCTCGGGATAGTTGGAGGCTAGGCTTCTAAGGGAGCTGTTGGAGGCGATTTTAAGCTGAAGAGAAGACTTTGTATTGATATTGAAGGTGGAAACTCATTTTGGAGCTACAAATTGGTAGTGTGTATCAATCTTGAGGGAGTATTCTTCATTTCCATTGTATTTGTTGAGAAACAATGTTTGTGGGTGTTGTTATCTTCTCCTCTTTGATGTTATTTGCTACAAGTAACATGAGCTAAACAATTTGAGGTTGGGGGAAGGATGAATTCTGGATTTTTACCGTTAAATATATGATTGTTGCATTTATTTAGTCATTACACTTGTTGGTTGAAGTTTGTCTTGCTTGTTCTTATTGTTTGTAAGATTGGCCTTCTTACTCATCTTTTGGTTGTATTTCCTTTTGAGAAATTGGTTTTATAACTTGATAAAAGCTAGATAAACCTAAGGTGAGATATTGGATAGAGATATACCAAGTAAACCTTAGTTTTGTGTAAGTGATTCTGTCAGGATCGATTCTTAACAAGAATTAAACTTCTTAGAAACAGAATTTAGAGAATCTTGCGGAATAGAACTCTAAATCAATTAAAGAACAATCAATAGAAATTCAATACACTGTATATATCAAACTGTATTACTCACAAGTTTTACACCAAACCTCAATCTAGTTGAACAGGCTCAACAAGACGATTTCTACTTCTCTAGAAATAGGATCTATGATCTTGAGGTTAATTCTCTCTGAATAGCTAAACAAATTTTGTAAAAACTATTCTCTATATCGTGTATCTTCTTCTGTATTCTATGTCTCTCACGTATATTTTCGTGTATGCTAATAGCTATCTATCAATACTATTTATACAAAAGTAATTACAAGATAACTATCAAAAGTAAATTGATCTTCTGAATCTTCGTTAAACATATCTTGATCAATTCCTTATTTGTCTCCAAAAGTATCGCATACCAAACTTATCAAGTCAGCAGTATTAACAAGGATTTGGCTCAGCAGCATTAACGACCTTCAGCAGTATTAACCTTCACAGTCTTCAAGCAGTAGTAACTCAGCTCAGCAGTACTAACCATGTCTAGCAGTAGTAATTTGGTCTAGCAGTACTAACTTCGTCTAGCAGTAGTAACTTGGTCTAGCAGTACTAACTTCGTCTAGCAGTAGTAACTTGGTCTAGCAGTACTAACTTCGTCTAGCAGTAGTAATCTTGCCCAGCAGTAGTAACGAAGAACTGGCAGTAGTAATGTAGACTTAGCAGTACTAACCATACTTAGCATATCTTCAGTTCCCAACAATCTCCCCCTAACTTAGTCATCATATACGCATAGATCAGGACTTAAACCTAGACTCTGATTTGCAATCCTGATAGGATTTATATAAACCCTAAACCGGATCTTTAAGCTCAAGAATGATTAGTTCTAGATCATGGAATAAACATATACAAATCACAACATGAACAGCGGAATTAAACGACAGATTTGTATAGCTAACAAGGTTCATTAATTTAAACATACTTATTACATACTCACGCCCCAATTTGTTGACCTAAGTTATCAACAAACGAATACTTCTTCTCAAGTATTAGGATTAAGAACCTTGGGGCTCATGCACACACATCTACACGTTTTTGTTTAAACGTGGGTTTCAAGAACATCTAATTCTATATCTCTAGGTTTATTTATATACTAGAAACCTAGATAAACTAGAAACTAGATAAATATCAATCCTAGATAAACTAGGAATCCTAGATAAACTAGAATTTACAAGGATAACTATAAAATAAACATATTGCAATTCGAACCCTTGTAAGTTGAAGTTTTGACACATCAAATCTATATGAAATATTCCTAACAATCTTCCCCTATTTGATGATGACAAAACTTAGCATCAGAATCTTCAAGTAGCTCTTCCCCTTTTTGACATAATCAAATCCAAAACTTATCAAACTTGAATCTTCCCCTTGAATGATCAACACTTCTTCTTCCCCTGAATTTATGCTAACCATCCTTGTGTCTTCGAGGTTATATCAATTACGTTGTAAAGAAAATCAACCATTATCTATTTGAAGTTGAAGTAAAAAACCAAACCTTGAGTCTTATATCCCGTAGAAACCAAGTGAACAACAACGTCATTCTCATGAATGAGGGGATCTCTGTCCTTCGACCAATCTTCTTCTCTAAGATTTCGTCAAATTGAAGTCACATTCTTCGAACAATTACGTTAATAATCTTCATAATATCACGGGTTATCTTTAACAGGTGAAGGATACCTTTAAAGATATGATAAGAACACAAACTCTAACTTTCACTTCTTCTTCAAACAAACTCTAATTAATCTTCCTTTTTGTAATCAACTGATGACGATCAAAGAGTAGTCATTTAAGCATTCTTCCTCTATCGTTCATCAAACCTTCATACCTTGTGTGTGTGAATTTTCTTGAAACAAACAAAAATCATCCTCCTTTTGTCGAGCATGATCCTAACATGGTGTGTGACATGAATTCTCCATTGCATCGCGGCTTTGATTTCATGGCTTTGAGGAATTCTGAGTGAAGAACAATTTTTATCAAGAAAAAAAAAACTGCTGGATTTCGAGAATTTCTGGGAGCGTTCTGGACGTCGTACGGCCAATCCAACCACACATAATGTTAAACAATGTGTCCCGAAGCTGCTGTCCAAAAATCGCGACGATCCGACGGTTCAATCTCCGGGAATAGGCGAAACGGCCGGCTGTGATTTTCCAGAAAATTTCTGCGAAAAATCTGATTTTTCTTTCTTTCGTTCGTCTTCTTTCGTCTCTTCAAATCTTCCATTAAACCTTGTTTTTCTTCCAGATCAGAGAGCACCATGTGCTCTGATACCACCTGATAGGATTTATATAAACCCTAAACCGGATCTTTAAGCTCAAGAATGATTAGTTCTAGATCATGGAATAAACATATACAAATCACAACATGAACAGCGGAATTAAACGACAGATTTGTATAGCTAACAAGGTTCATTAATTTAAACATACTTATTACATACTCACGCCCCAATTTGTTGACCTAAGTTATCAACAAACGCATACTTCTTCTCAAGTATTAGGATTAAGAACCTTGGGGCTCATGCACACACATCTACACGTTTTTGTTTAAACGTGGGTTTCAAGAACATCTAATTCTATATCTCTAGGTTTATTTATATACTAGAAACCTAGATAAACTAGAAACTAGATAAATACCAATCCTAGATAAACTAGGAATCCTAGATAAACTAGAATTTACAAGGATAACTATAAAATAAACATATTGCAATTTGAACTCTTGTAAGTTGAAGTTTTGACACATCAAATCTATATGAAATATTCCTAACAGATTCTTATGCTTAATGAGTTAAGTGTTAATGTTTATTGGTTGAGAGACTTAAATATACATTACATGATACATTTGTGCTATTACTCGAGATAGAATTGCAAGTATTTTAGGAATTGCTAAATTCAACCTTGTGTATTGATTTATGAATGTGCTTTATCTATTTATTGGTGAAATCTAGATGAAATCTAACCCCTAGCCTTCCCTCATCATCTTGGCAACTTCTTTTGGTATATGAATCGTTGTTGACTTGCTCTTCTTTGTTTACTTTCAATTCTTGAGACATTTAGTTAACTAATCAAAACTCAAACCAAATTTTATCAACCGTCCATTTAGATGTGTGGCTAGCCTTTGTGATACTTAAACTCGTACTTCGTTGGATCGATACTCGTACTTGGTATGTATTACTTGATTGACACCGTACACTTGCGGTAGATTTGGAGGGTTGCATAAAACTGTCTATCAGTACCAGACCGGGGCGATGTATTTTCGGTTGAAGGTGGATGGACGGTCGAGATCGTGTCGGTATCCAAGTGCGTATGTGACATTGCCTCCGTGAGTGGGTTTCGGAAGGGACAGCAGTCGGCGGAAGGATTCCAGTGTTAGAGTGAACGGGTGGTTATCAATGCGTGTCGTGATGGTCTGGGTGTTGTTGACAGTGATCACCCTCGCCGTGTGCCATACTTGGTGTACATATATGATAGGTACGTCTGTTGTCGTGGTCAGTGCTCGGCGAAGCGGGTGGCTGAGCATTATATCAACTACCACTCGGTGATCGGGTCGGAATGCAGCAGCGTCAAGATGGTGGTTGTTCGGATTGATCTCAATGCCATGGTCCTCGGGAATCAAGGCATTGCCGGCCTCGTCGTCTATAATGTCCTCACGTGGAGGAACGTTCTGCTGTTGCTGCTCTTGTTGTTCCACCATTTAGAATACCTGTAAAGCACAGTGTCAGATTATGGACTGGATGACGTCAACTTCAATACGTACCTTAGCCTTTTAATGGCTCAATCAGCGGATGATTGAGGACTGGCAGTTAAAGCCTGACATTGGGATTGCCAATGTTTGAAAATTGATAAAGTATTGGACTGCAGCAGTGTCCAGATAAACAGGGTATCTGGACAAATAGGACTTACCGGGTACACAGGGGTTACCGGAGAACATAGGGGTTACCGGATCATATAGGAGTTACCGGATGTAGGAAGTGACCGGGTAAGTGCTACAGTAGGATGTTAGGGTGTATTTGGGCATCCTAACAAGTTATTTAGAAGTTTCATCTCAAAAGTGTCTTAAAAACTTGTTAAGCGTCCTATCAACTTATTGTAACACCTTTAGAAATGACATACAATTGGTTGGTTCTATAAAGCAGTCTATTAAGACATTTAGACATATTTGGCGTACTATAAAGCCGATTTTGTTGTAGTAAAATCTGATATTCAAAATAAAAGTGAGCAAAATGTTGGAACACTGACAATGTGTAGCTAGTTGTTGGTTGCATCCCGTTATTGTGCTAATGGTTCTATAAACAGTCTATTAAGACATATTTTCACAGTGTGGGACGTTTTCATTTGTGGCAGGCAATTTCCGAGATTGTTTGATAGATTCGCAAGTGCAGAAGGGTTTCTGTTTCTTCAGGACGATACGGTTCTTAATTACTGGAATTTGGTACAAGCAGACAAGACCAAGCTCTGGATAACGGATAAGGTACTTCATTGAGAATCCGAACATTTGACTTTACGTGTAGCTTATGAAAGTGTTTGACTATATGTCAAATGTCTAAAGTACCCATTACTTATGACACTATTGGGAGTCTTGTAGATTAATTTGGTTCGCAAATAAGTAACTTAAACTTAAAGATTCTTCTTTAAATAAGAAATGATCCTCCCAAACTTTCCTATTATTATGGTATGCTCATTTTATCCTCTCCCCAAATAAGGTTTCTTTCTAAAAATGGCCAAAAATCAACACTTTTCTCCTTCCAAGGGACATCTCACTCTTTTTCATTCAAGAAAAAAGGTGATATGACTGATTTACCCCTTATTAAGTTGATTTGGAAAAGTTGCAGAAAAACTTTTCTTTCAAGGGAAGTTGGAATTTGATCAACCAACATAAGGGCTGAGAATAATGTAAGCAAAACCACTAGTTCAATATATCCCACTTGGGGTGGGATTTGGGAGTGAGATGTACGCAGATCTAACCTCTAAAAAAATACAGATTGTTGGGATTATGTGTTCATAATAATTTGACAATCCCTCTTTTGTGTAGGTATCGAGATCTTGGAGCACTGTTCCATTCGATGGCAACAAAGATTGGTACGGAAAACAAGCAGAGATGATCAAGAAAGTCGTGAGCTGGATGCCGGTTCATCTCCAGGTCAGTTACAAGGACCATACAAAGGGTTTGTAGTTCCGAGGTGTTCTATATCCCTCGAAGACTTGTGGTTGACTTTGTTGACCTCGTAAATCTTGTGGGCGATCTCGATATCCACCAGAAAGTTGCCATTCCTTTGTTCTTTGTAGCAATGGATTCCCCTCAGAATTTCGATTCGGTTTTTAACACAATGGTTTATAAGCGGAAACCGGCTTCAAATACGAGTTTGAGCTTCTATTCTCCTGAAGCGCCTGCGGTGCACCCGTTGCGTGTTTCGAATGAGCAAGAATTTATAAAGCTTATTAGAGTAATGGCTGCTGGTGATCCTCTTTTACTGGATTTGGTTTGAAGATGATAATAGGATTGCATTAGGGGTTGTACTTTTGGCTGCATTTGTTGTACTATTCTTTTTTTATAGATGATTGTGGTTCTTTGGTGAATTCTTGCTGGAGATTTGGGTGTTTTTATAGAGTGAAAAAGGAGGGGGAAATGCAGGAAAATGTGTAGTAAGTAGTTTAGAGTGAAATACATAAATGGTCCCTTGACTATCGTCTAACCTTCAGTTTTCATCCCTTGCATATTATTTTTGTTATCGACAATCCTTTGATGAAATTTTTCATTAGGGAGGAGGCGGGGTTCACCGTTCTTGTCTCCATCCCTTGTTCTTGTACCTTATCTCGGTCTCTGGTTATTAGAGACCAGTTTATCTTCGACTCCTGGAACAGTTTCAGACGGTCTTATAAAATCAAGTTATCAATAGCAATACCGTTAAGATCCTCATGGACAAAATTCGTTCCTATAGACATGCCAGAATTGCTCAAAAGTAAATAAGTTATTCTCTATGGATACGAAAATTACCATTCATTGTCGGAAGATGCTCAAGATCAGCATGAAGGATGGGTCAATGTGCAATTATCTGGTACTCGATTTGTGGAGAATACCTATTCCCGGCCAAGTAAATAGGGTCGAACCGTCCTATGCCTGTTCCAAGCAAAGGGAAACAAAAATTCAGGACAAGTATCCTCTCGGCTTTAACTTGTCGCTATCTCAAATTCTCAATCGCTGAATTCGAAACCGATCCTTGACATCAAAAATAGGACCAAACGATTCTTTTGGTTCTCGATTCTAACTCAGATTGATTGTCAAATTTCAAATATAAAAATTAAAATTCTTTACGAAAACTGAAATTGATCGTTTTGAATCTTCGTTATCAAAACCTCCGTTCTCCAATATCCTTTTTTCCAACTGCTCGATACTTGTTTGTTAAAATTTTATTTTTCAAGCCTTCGATTTCTAGTTTCTTCGGTAGAAACTAGCAGTTTTTCAGTCCTTGGACTAATTCTAGACCGATTATGGCTAGTTTGACAGGTCTTTAATCGATCAAACTGATTTACGGATTCGAACAAAAAACAATCCTTTTTTCATCCATGGTCCTTGGATAAAAAAAACATTGTCTGATCGGACTTCTTGGACTAAACCAGACCCAGATTCAGTCCTCCGGCTTCAGGCCGGTCTTGGTCCTTGGTCCAGGACATGCATCTCTAGATATATCATAATCCCGAACCACAAAATAAACGATGACAGTTACTAATATATTCTACGACTACAAAAAAATAGTCTTACTACTTTTGTCATTTATTTAGATTCGCATGAGATAAAGATGTAATCGACTCAAGATGGTAAAATAAGAAGCTATTTATGTTAAATTACTAAAAAAAACCTTGCACAATACTTTCACGTGTCTCACTCACGGAAATGTCTATGTATATCATACCTGTATGACATATACCGGGAATATTTGATTTGGTCCCGCCTGCATACCAAACACATGGAAATGTCTATGTATAATTGTATATCATACCTGTATGACATATACCGGGTATATTTGATTTGTGTTACAGGCTTTGGCCTCTTGTATATTTTTAAGCCTAACATTTGTAGAGATAGGTAAACTATAGAGTTCTTTTTCGATTTCATACAGATCCATATGAAGTGAGTCAAGATTCAAGCGTAAACGAGCTCACAAGTATCAAACTGATCCAGGACTAAACCTTGTACAAGCTAGTAGAAACCAAGCCAAGGCTCAAGCCTCACACAAACCGAGCCAAGCTAAGGCTTGCAAACCATGAACCCGGGCCTACATATATTTTCAATAATCAACAAAGTTCAGTCTCAACTCTCAACGCAACCCAACCCAGTATAGCCAACCCCCGACTGTAAGGTCTAGAAGGGATAGGATGTAGGCAGACTGTTTCCAAGAAGACGCATCGGCTTGTCAAATGCAAAAAAAAAACAACTGATATTACTTAAGCTGGATTAAGAGCATGTTAACGGTGAAAAATGGAAGTGCAAAGTATAATAAAAAGTGTAACACCTAAATCACATTCCAAATTTTGAAACTCTAAGGCCATCCTTTTACAGAGCTAAGGGAAAAACCCAAATCCTTAGCAACGTACAAGCATCCTTACATGTCATACAAGTCATTAAAGCACAATTGCTATGGATTCAGCAAGTATAGCTCTCGGAAAAGGAACTACCAACTCAGAAAAAAGAACAAACAAGATGCTTTGAGAACCTCATTTGTGAACCTAATCCACCTCCATATCAGAAATGGCTTCATTCAGGATTGTTTGAAGCTCTCTCACTCTTTGTCTTGACAATGCAATACAATCCTGCACCCATAACAAGTATCCAAATTTCAGTCAATTTCTTAGCACGTGATTTAATTAGCCAAAATACTTTCCATGTCTTATTTATGTCAGTCACAGCTTTTCCTGCCTTATATGGATATTTACTTACAGCTTAATGATCTGTACGGCTTATTCACTCAACCATACCGAAGTTCTCTACAGCTTAATAGTTAAGCCATTAAGTCAATTTACGTTGCATTTCAGTTAATTTGCTCATCTAAAAATTGAAGTTGTAGGCTGACCTGGACCACGGACTCATAGGCAAGGGCGGGACCACCTGGCTTGTAAAGAGATACGAGTTGACAAGATGAATCCAACACAATAGTTATGAGTGTTTCCATGATGGACTCTTCCTCTGCAGTAGGATCAGCCAGGATGTGATTCTTGTGAAGTATGCAAGTTAATGCAAATGGAACGCTCCTCAATTTGAGCTTCCTCTTTTCCTCGTTCACTGGTTTGTTTTTTAGCTTCTCTCCCTCATTTTGCTTGGAAACAACCACAATTCTTCCATCATCATTCAATGACACCACCGGGATTTGCACTGCAACGTAGCTTTTATGTAATGGAATTCCATGTGAATAAAGTAACAAGTCGGAACAAATCATGGACGTGATCCTACCAAAACTCTGGCTAACAAACTAGAAGGAAGGTGACATTCTACACCAACACTATTTGGATTGAATAATAGTAAGTCAAGTAAGTTCGACCTTTTAGTGCAAAAATATAATAAAAAATCCCATGACATTACTCATTATAATAATTTAAGCTACATAGGCCTATGTTTGTTTAACGAATGATATAACAGTTTGAATAGTTGGTTTATGCTTGCAGTTTCAGAAATGGCATAATAGTCTTGGGCTAATTTTACCTAATACAAAGCAAATAAGATAATAAATATTGTAAAACATTGCAATTGTACAACCCTCTGGGGCTTAAGTATTTTTAATGTACTTAAGTGTAAAAAAGTGGTACTGTCAGCCTCAAAATTGACTCAACCAATGGATATGGCTTTCAAATATGGACCCAAAAATCTTACAAGAATACTTCTCTGAATTTATGAAGTTGTACCAAGACCAAAGTTTGACCTAAAAGTTGACTTTTTATTGTAATTGAGCAACAGTCGAATTGACCTAAATTGTACATTATTACGAGTTTAACGAGATGTACGGCCCCAATATGTAAAAATTTGAATGAAAAAAATATACTATTTACCCTTTCGACTATATTAGTCAATGTTGAATGGTTTTTTTACAAGTGTATGCTATAAAGACTATATGCACTTGAGGTAATTTGAGATATTATAATAATGTAAGAGAAAATATCGTAATGATAATGCCTAAGGAAATGAGAATATAAGCCTTGTCCTTATAGACAAGTAAACCCAATTAAAATCAATAGTTGAACTTCATACATCATTAGATAGTCTACATGAGGGATTTTAGCAACCACACAAACATGTAAATACTATGATTGGCATGACACAGTCTACATGAGGGATTTGAACTAATATCCAGAAGTTGTTGAACCAAAACGAGCTCAGTTTAATTTCATTGATTAAGTGAATTGTGTTTGGGTTACTAGAGATGGAGAAGAAGCATGGCTATATCCAAAGTTAGATAATAGTAAATGAATACAGGAATGTCAAACCACTTACAATGGGAGAAAGCAGCAGCTGCTGCAAGTAGGGCAGCATCAAAGAGGGCACCATCAGCATCCAAACAGTATATATCCTGGAAAAGCAGCAGCCTTTAGTTTGTTGAAAAAGAAGATTTAATATCTGCACTCTAGTGTATTATCAATGTGAACTTATAGAAGAGAGAACGAGATGAAACAACAGCCCTCCCCCTCCCCCTCCCACTCCCACTCCCACTCCCACTAAACCTCGTCACAAGAAGAGAGGAAGGAGTTTTTTTTAATACAAATTAGAAGTTAAAATTTCATCTTTAATCACATGGCAGAGGTCGAATTATTAAATAACAGTACCAGGTATGCCATCCAAGCAGCTTTGCCACTGACCAGTGACAATTGTTTTAGATCAATCATCCCAGAACTGCAAGAAAGAAATTCTAGTAAGAGACATGCATTAAAGGCACATCAAAAGATCTTCACCCACATGCTTCAATTGGTAAAATCCAAGAAACTAAAATCATTAAAAAGATGATTACAGATTGCTTAGACATGGTGCAGTCTTCAACTATCAGGGTACTAGTTGTTAAGCTTTGTTTCATAGTATATTAACTTTCAACATTATGTAGTTTTCATATTTTCACTTAAACAATAGAATTACCATTAATATCTACATGTCTACATCATCCAGTACCATGTTTGCCTCAAATAATCTACAAATAAACCAATATGATCCAACATTCGGAAACATACTAGTAACCACTTCTGCCTCGTAGACAACCCAGTCCTAATAGCTCAAAGAGTGTGGCACTAACAGTTTAAAATGTTACAAGTTCTTGCAAGAAGAAAATAAGATGAAATAAGTTACCTTAGGATAGTGTCAGATAACTGCTTGGACACAACAGGTGCAGCCTCGGCAGGCCTGCCGGGCCTAACAATAGGAGAACAAATTGCAGGCATGTGGAAATCTATGGCTGGATAAAAGAAGACGATATAGTATATCATATACGAGAACAGGGATAATATGATTAGAACAAAGAAGCAGATGAGATGTCAAACAAAAAATGCATAGTAGTCAAACCTACGCAGCCTTCATCTGGCGCTTCAGTTGCAGGTGTCATGACTTCCATTTTGATAGCAGCTAACATAGTCTGCAAAAAAACAACACAATTAAAGATGCCATCAGAAGAACACAACCAAGATCAATTTAAACAGCCATATCATGTCTGTAATGCCTCTTCTCCGGGATGATTATCATGTGTATAAAATAAACATAAAAATAATATTCATTAAGTTGGTGAAACAGGACTTACAGTGCAGCCTATCTTTGCAAGTGCTGATCCATCTGCAGATCCCACTGCCCCTAAATTACATGAGTAAAACAGGAGTGTTAATGCAGAACTTCGCAGAGAAATACAGTACATGTATATATCAAGTAAAAAAGCATTCAGAATCAGATAATTTAGACTAACCTAGAGCCAATGACGTTTCTCTAGCTTTACCAAGTGGCCTGGCATCAGGCCTCACGGACTCGAGCAAATGACGCTCGTGAAATCGTAGAGGAAAAAGTCTTCTGAAAGCATCAACTTCCATCTCCGATGACAAGTCAGTCGCACCATTCGCAGAACCCCCCATTTTTCTCTGTTGTATAATTAGAGAACACAGAAAAGCACAAGGTTCTCGATTTATTCACATATGGCTCTAATAAACTACAGTTATTAGAAACCCTAAAACCACTGTTACCAGAACATCAAAAGCAATTGCTCAAAAAACAAGCGGATAATTTCATGTACTTACAGAAACCATAACGACGTTATATGTATAAAGTAGATATGATCTGAGAAAGTCAAACCTAGAAGAATGAATCGGTGGAAACAGAGGTTGCGAACTGGGCAAGAGCTGAGAATTAGGCTGTTCGAGTGTTTTGGTGGTGCCAACGTTTTTAAAATAGGCGGGTTCGTCGGAATAGCCCAACATGTTTTCCTTCCAGGTATAGCCGTGTCGTGTAGTTGGGAAATTTACGGGTCAAGTCGGATTTTGATAACGGGTTAAAACCAGGCGAGTTTACTAAATTGGTTGTGATTCACTTAAGAAAATTGTGTTCAAGTTTTCGTTTGGATCATGAGAATAGGGGTGTCAATTTTGTACCGAGACAAACCAACCAATTCAAGTATCAACCGTATCAACTTAATTGATACTAATTTAGTTGATACCAACCTAATTGGTTGGTATATCGTACCAACTATTTAAACTTGGTTGGTACGTTGTATGAGAAGTCGTGTACCACGGTAATACCGTACCGTATCGACTTATTTTTTTAATTATTTATTAATTAAAGTTTAATCAATAATACAACATATTTTGATTTATAAAATTTTAAATCATCTTGTTTTACATTTTGTTAAATTGTAATACAAATTAATATATAGAACTTGATTGAATTCATTCGCTTATCCTTAACAATTTTGATAACTTGCCTACACCTCCACTCTTCATGGTTCATTGTAGGGGTGTGCAATCGGTCGGGTCGGTCGGATCAAGCCCAAACTGTACTACCCGATCGGATTTCGGGGTGGGTTGAGACCACCCGAAACCCGTCCAATGTATTAATCGGATATCAGGTATCGGGTATCGGGCCAATCGGGGTCGGGGTCGGGGTCGGTCGGGGCAGCGGGTTCTGTGGTGATTTCTGAACAAATCAAAAGCAAAGAAATCAAACCTCAGCAATCTCATGGTGATTTCTTGGACAAAACCTCAGAAATCAAACAAAACCAAAAACAGAAATCTCATGGTGATTTCTTGAACAAATCAAAAGCAAAGAAAAGTGGAAACCTCATTACCTCACAAATTGATAAATCGGTTTGGGTTCTGTGGAAGTGTGGAAGTGTAGATGGATTCTGTGGAAGTGTGGAACAGACGAACAGTGGCCGGCGATGAAGTTCTCTCGTCTGTGGCATGTGGGTGGCGACTGCGCAGTTATGCCGGCGATGGAGTCCTCCTTCTCCGCCTCAGACCTCGATTTGGGATTTAGGGTGCGTTTGGTACGCAGACAGGACAGAATGGGACAGGACAGGACAGAATGGGACAGGACAGGACAGAACAGGACAGTTGTTCAACGTTTAGAAAGATATGATTGGACTGGACAGGACAGAACAAGACCGATTAAATGACCAATTTACCCTTAGTGAGTTGTTTAGTGTTTTTTACCAAATAATTAATCTTGATCAAAATTCTCATGAATGCAATACACATACATACATGGGTAAAATCACAGAGTCAAATGATTCAAATGGATGCAATGATTAAATAATTAAGTATGGCATATTTACATGGATATTGGATGCAATACAAATACCCATACATTCATGGCCAGAATCACAGAGTCAAATAGATGGCATATTCACATGAATGCAATATACATAGACATACATGAGTTGCAGGTTATAACAGAAAAAAGACATACATACATGAGTTGGGTCATAACAGAAAACAAGTTCACATGGATGCAATACACTTATACACGTAGACAAACATACATACATGAGTTGCAGGTCAAAATAGAAAACAAGGAATCGATGACAAACAAAAAAACAAGTTCCAAATTGAGAAAATTATTCCAAAAAAACATTCCCTGTTTTCTGGAACTGGAACTGTATGTCATAAAGAAAACCATTCCAAAAAACAATCGCAGGTCATAACAGAAAATGATTCCCAAAAAACAACCGTAGGTCAAAATCAGGGCCGGTCCTGAGATTTCGGATGCCCATGGCGAAAAGCCAAAAAAATGCCCCTAATACATATATATATATATATACACACACATATATAAAACAAAACAAGCTAACTTTAAGGGGTTTAAGCCCCTTGTGCAATATGCCTTGACGTTTCCTAAGAGAATTACACAAATAATGAGTATGTATGATCATAAGTACGTGGAATCAATTAGAATATGACAACCAAGATAAAAAATCCAATACAATTGTTTATCGTGTCACACAATATAGGTATAACAAATGTCAAACATATATTGCCACACATGCATGTATAGTAAAGAGGGACATATCCAAGAATGTATTTTAGGGGACCCTCTTAGCAACCGGGTCTCAAATAATAGTTATGTCTGAAATAAAAAGGAGGATTGTGACATCAATGGATTTCAGTCAAAAAGATCATAACCAAAAAATAATCCAAAGTAACATTTGGAGGCTCTTACTAGTGAACACAATATTGTTCATAAACTTATAATTTTAGCAGGCAATAGATCTTCAGTTCAAAACAAACTTGAACATTTTCATATTTACTTCTTTTGAACGGTTGTAAACTTGATTCTTATGATAAAAAGGCTTCTTGTTGGGTTGCACCACCTTAGCTTAAGGTTTTTGTTTCATCTAAAATTCACTTTTTTATGTGTCACACACTTTTTATAGTTGAATCCATTAACAAAAAGATGACATATATATAATACAATAATAATCCATTAACAAAAAGTTTAGAAAAATATGTTGAACACACAAACAGTAGGTTCCCTTAATGGAATTTACTAACAAACAGTGGGTTCCCTTATATTGAATTTACTTCATCTTTTAGTTCATTGGAATGTGGGTTTCGTCTATGCAGATTATGCAATAAGAGTTTGACTCTTAGAAAGAACATCACTATTAGCAACTAACAAGAAATAACATCATTATTAGTCTATTGAAAGTTTAAAACTCACATTTGTAGAAAGAAACTGTAAATATAGTGGAACAAAATCACATACAACTTTTTCTCATCATCTACCGAAAAAAAACAAAAAGAGAAGCAAACAATAATAAAAATGATGCTAGGGTTCTTTCCTAGAAACTTAACACGAAATCCCAGAAATAGAAGCAAGTATTAGGCAAGAAAAACCAAAAACCCCATATCACCAAACACAGATCGACACAACTTAGACTAGATAAACTTACTAGTGTCCTTGTCAATCCAGCAGCAGTGATCGATTTGAAACCAACGATTTAGGGCAGCAATCGCCAATCAAGCGCACGCAGCCGCGCACGCAGCCACGCACGCTTCTGATTTAGGGCAGCAACGAGAGAGAGAGATGATTTAGGGAATTAGCAACGAGAGAGATGGAAGAACTCACAAGTCAAAACAGTTCCAGAAACTGCAAGTCGGACCAGTCGAGAACCTGTTAAAAAACAAAAAAAAACGCCTTTTTGACGATGGATAAATCTGAGATTAGGGGTGTTTGGCAGTGCTTATATTTTTTACTTATGCAAATTTGCTTATTTGGTGAGGAAAAGCAGTTTTAAAAAAGTGTTTGTTAAAAATTGAGGGTAAAAAGGTAATTTGCATAGATAAGGAAATAAGGAGAAGGAAATAAGGAGAAGGAAATAAGTAGGTATGGAATGACTTATCAAAAACAACTTATTTGTGGTGAGGAGAAGCAAATAAGCACTTTTGATTTTTTCTATCCAAACACTCCAAATAGCTTATTTGCGGTGGGGAGAAGCTATAAACAAATAAGTCAAAAATATAAGCACTCCCAAACACCCCCTAGGTTAGACGATAGAGTGTTCTGATCGATTAACCATGGAGGAGTCTGAAAACTCGATTACCTGTCGAGAATCAGTAGATGGAGATGGAGGCGTGGAGCTGTATGATAGAGAAGTTGAGATTAGGTTTTGTTTTCTCAAAGGGTATATTGGTCCAAAACTTCTTGTTCTTTCTTGTTCCAGGGGGAGGCGTGGGACAGTCGTGTCCCATGCTTGTTTTAGTTAGTGCTATCTTGTCCTACATATGGTTACATCAAACATGGAACAAATGTGTTATGTTCTGTCCTGTTTCATTCTGTCCATCATACCAAACGCATCATTAAAGATTTTGGGTGGGAATCGATTTAGGTTAGAAAAGTAGAAAGAGAAGTCTGGATTTGGAAATTGGAAATGTTATATTGGTATTTATATTTTAATTTTATAAAATAAAATTTATTTTTTAAAAATAATCGGATATTCGGACGGGTCGGGTGGATATAAAGTAAATTAAATAACTAATTATAATGGTATAAAGTGTAATTTTAAAATAAAAAATAATTTTATTTTTAATTATCATGTTGAACGTTGGAGGTTTTAAAGTTTTTAAACTCGTACATGATGTATTTAATTTTGTACTTCTTAAAAATTCAAGAATAATCGTAACTGGAATTATTTTTAAAAAGTATAATAGATAAATATAAATAAGATCGTAAAATGTACAAATTTAAAAAAAATCTCGGTACGTCATTCTTGAAAAATCTTGATACGTATTTATGATATTTCACAATATTATTAAGTTAAAAAAATATTCAATAATAAACTTATTTTGAAATTATTGACGAAAATATTGTAATAATATAATTTGTAAAAAATGCATTTATTAATATGTTTTAGTTAAACTATGATTATGTATTTTTAATATTATAAGGGTATAAAATAAAAATGAATAATGTAAGAGATATAAAATAAATTAATTCGTACATGTTCATGATATTTAATAATATGATTAAATCCCAAAATATTCAATATTGGGCTCATTTCGAATGTATTGACGAGACGATTACAATGGTGCCATTTGTAAAAAAAGAAATGTATTTTTTAATGCATTTTAGTTAATTTACATTATTTATTTTTATATGATAAGAGTCTAAAATGAAAAATAAAAAAGTAAGGGATTAAAAGTAAACTACATACCTAATTATAAGGGTAGTAAATGTAACGTATAAACTAAAAAATTGAATTAAGGAGAGATTTAAGGAGGGATGAATATGGGTGTAAATTGCGTCCAGATACATGTTTAGACGAGAAAATACTGAAGTCGGCTCACCAGAAGTCGACACGTGGCATGCTAGTTACTTATTTATTATATGTATAGATGTTATTAATAATTATTAGTTAATTATAAATGTCATTGACTATATCAATTATTTTTAATTATAATTGATATATTTAGATATCAAAAACCAAATATAACAATATTAAAAATTAAAATTATACTTATTTTGTTTTATAAATAATTAAAATAAGCTAAATAATTTTAATAAAGTATTTATCTTAATTATTGATTATATTTTTAGAACCATATTAATTGATTAGGATACCTGATGTTTATCAATTTTATTTTTATTCATATTATATGTAATGGTTATGTAATGATCATTTAAAATCATAGATAAAATGTAGATTTTTTTTTTCCAAAAAAATATAGATTTTTTTCTAAAATTTGTTTTAACAAATTCAAATTTTATAGTAATATACAATCGATTTTAAGTTTGTCTAATTACATATTATGTTTCTTTTACCATCTTGTTTGTAGTAAATAACAAATTATACTATTAGAAATTTGTTTATAACATTATTAGAATTTTATTTAATTTATATTATGAAATATTTGGAATTGGCTATTTTTCTCAAAATATTTTTTTGGGTCATTTTACATGCTTATAAGCTAGTTTTTTGTAAAATAATTGGTTTATCAGTCAGTAGCTAATTTATCAGCTACCAACTAGCTTATTAGGCATCAACTAGTTTATCAATAAACAACTAGCTTATGAGCTAGTTTCCCAAACATATCTCAAACAAACCTGTTTTCTAGTTTTACTTAATTGATATTCTTTTATTAAGTTTTATATAAAAAAATTAGATACTATTAGGACCATAAATGTCCTATTAAATAGAATTTTATATAAATATTTTATATTGTTAAATGGGCTTAATTAGTGTTAATGGGCTTGGGTTTTGGTTGTAATAGGTCTAAGTATTTAAGGTTTGTTTTGTCATCATTAAGTAAAGATTCCTAGATTGTATTCTGCGCCTAAGTGAGATTAGAGAGAGTTTTGTTCTCCAATCCAATACTTGTAACTCTCTACATTCATTCAATACAAATTAATTGTTTTCAATCATTGTTACTTGATTATACTGGGATCTACATGTGGTATCAAAGCAGAAAGACAAAGCTATTGATCCAAAAGGTATCAATTTTGATTTTGTGTTCATCAAATCTGGGAAAACTGTCCCTACAAGTAAGTTTTTTTATTTTGTCGATTTTTGCGAATCGTTGAAATCCAGTTGCTTTAATCCATATCCTTGAGTAATGTTTCAAAGTCTAAATCGAAGGTTTCAAGCTTCAATTGTCGAAAAATCAAATCTTGTGTTTTAGTCCGTGTTCATCGATTTCTAGGTGTTTCCAGTAAAAAGGTTTATTTTTTTGGTTCAAATCGATTTGGGTTTGTGTTTTTGGTGTTTATATTTGTGTTTGCTATCTCCATGAACAAAAATTGACAAATAGGGTTCATAATCAGATCCGATAAAGAAGCCTAGAAAACTTTCCGGAAGCAGTTCATCGAGTGTTTTCGAACGCCTTCCTTCTTTTCGGGTTAGTACCTTCATTCTATCTGGATACTACACTATCTGAATCGAATTTTCATCTGGATTCCTCTCTATTCGGCTCCTTTCCGATTACACTCACATCCAGAAACTATATCCGGAAATCGCTATCTGGAATCTATATCCGACAACATTATCCTGATTCTTGCCCTTTCCGGATCTATATCCGGACACACTACCCGGACTCTGCCTGTTTCGGATATATATTAGTTCGGATTTCACCCTTATCCGAACAACTGCATCCGGTTTCCGGACATACATACGTCCGGACTTCATTATTCGAACATCGTTATCCGAACAACATCGTCCGGTTACTGTACCCGGATTGTTCCCATCCGTGACAATTGGGTATTCTGTGATATTGTCTGACTTTTGGATCATATCTGAATTGTCTCACGATCACTCAAGTAACAATGTCTTGTCCAACCATTTCTGACCTCAAAGCAAAGATTACAGCTCTCGAAGTTGTAGGCTGACCTGGACCACGGACTCATAGGCAAGAGCGGGGCCACCTGGCTTGTAAAGAGACACGAGTTGACAAGATGAATCCAACACAATAGTTATGAGTGTTTCCATGATGGACTCTTCCTCTGCAGTAGGATCAGCCAGGATGTAATTCTTGTGAAGTATGTAAGTTAATGCAAATGGAATGTTCCTCAATTTGAGCTTCCTCTTTTCCTCGTTCACTGGTTTGTTTTTTAGCTTCTCTCCCTCATTTTGCTTGGAAACAACCACAATTCTTCCATCATCATTCAATGACACCACCGGGATTTGCACTGCAAAGTAGCTTTTATGTAATGGAATTCCATGTGAATACAGTAATAAGTCGGAACAAATCATGGACGTGATCCAACCAAAACTCTGGCTAACAAACTAGAAGGAAGGTGACATTCTACACCAACACTATTTGGGTTGAAGAATAGTAAGTCAAGTAAGTTCGACCTTTTAGTGAAAAAATATAATAAAATCCCATGACATTACTCATTATAATAATTTAAGCTACATAGGCCTATGTTTGTTAAACGAATGGTATAATAGTTTGAATAGTTGGTTTATGCTTGCAGTTTCAGAAATGGCATAATAGTCCTGGGCTAATTTACCTAATACAAAACAAATAAGATAATAAATATTGTAAAACATTGCAATTGTACAACCCTCTGGGGCTTAAGTATTTTTAATGTACTTAAAGTGTAAAAAAGTGGTACTGTCAGCCTCACAATTGACTCTATCAATGGCTATGGCTTTCAAATAAGGACCCATAAATCTTACAAGAATACTTCTCTGAATTTATGAAGTTGTACCATGACCAAAGTTTGACCTAAAAGTTGACTTTTGATTTTAATTGAGCAACAATTGAATTGACCTAAATTGTACATTATTACGAGTTTAACGAGATGTACGGCTCAATATGCAAAAATTTGAATGAAAAAAATATACTATTTACCCTTTCGACTATATTAGTCAATGTTGAATGGTTTTTTACAAGTGTATGCTATAAAGACTATGGGAGTGTTTACTTATGACTTAATGAGATTAATGGGCTACAGGGCTTATTCGCACAGCCCAAATACGATGTTTACTTGTGGCTTATTCGCACAGATATGGGCTTATTCGCACAAATGGAAAATAGATGTTGTCCACATCAAGCCAAAAAGAAGACAAGGCTACCCCTACTCTAATAAAACACGCCTATCTTTAAACCTAGAATCTTTCTCCTCAAAACAAACCAGACGTGTGAAAGCTCTCCAAATCAATTCAAGATTTCAAGTCCCCTCCTCCAAATCGATCGATTTCAAGCTCTCTCCTCCAACTAGATTTCGGTACACTTGATTTCTTCATCGATTTCTCGAAAGGTAACAATTTATGCACACCTGATTCACGTTTTTTGCACACTCTATCACGATTTCTGCACACCCAGCTTCACCAAATCGATTTTTGTACACTCAGTTTCACCAAATCGATTTCTACACACTCAACTTCACCAAATCGATTTTTTCACAAGGTGTTTCAGACAGTGATATTAAAGCTGCAGTCGATGTGGTTGATGCCAGTCAAGAATACAGTGACTTGGAACTGAAGGATATCTGGGTATTCTAAAAATGGGATGATTTGGGATGCCCGCAAAATGTTCGTTGAAATGCCGAGTAGAATTCGGTATCTTGGGCGACTATGATCGAAGGTTGTTTCTACAAAGGGCTGGTAGGTCTTGAATAACAATGCAATGTTAAATGGTTACGTTGAAAACGGAGATCTCGAATCATTGTGGAAGTTGTTTACCGGGATTTTTAAGTATTTTATGAATTTATAATGCAACTTGGTGTTTTGATGTTTAAATAATTTTTGTGTTTCAGAAATGTAATTTGGCTTAAAAAATAAACAACACTTTATAAAACAGCTTATAATTCATACTCAAGGTAAATCGGTCATTTCTGTCAGTCAGATGGTTGTTTCAGATAAAAAAGTAAACATCATCACCAATTTATTCAGACAGACAAATTTTTCAAGACAGACAAATTTATCCATACATGACTTAATAGAAAATTTGGTAAACATCCCCTATATGCACTTGAGGTATTTCGAGATATTATAATAATGTAAGAGAAAGTAGTATAATGATAAATAAGATGCATAAGAAAATGAAAAATATGGGCCTTGTCCTTATGGACAAGTAAACCCAACTAAAATCAGTAGTTGAACTTGATACATCATTAGATAGACTACATGAGGGATTTTAGCAGCCACACAAACATGTTAAATACTATGATTGGCATGACACATGACCCCCGCCCCAGGTGTAAAAATGACTTCTAAGGCATCAATTCCTTGACTCATATGGTAAGAACCATCTTAAAGCTTTAGACATGAAACTTACATGAAAGATTTTCAACCTTAGAAAGATTAATATAGATGGATGAGAAATGGTTTTGTAGCTTCACACATGTTATGAGGACTTTTTGGAGTTTTAAGACACAAATAAGTCAATCATGTAGCATGTGGTTTTGGGTAGCATGTCTATCCTTTGTAGTTACCTTTATGCCATATACTATATTTGGTTGTGTTATTTATTGAAATGCATACAAGCATACATTGAGTTTAGGAGGTATTATTGTGATGTGATGCCAACTCATAAAGGTAAATGCTGATTACAAGTAACATCGGGCTATCCAAAAGATGCTCCATGTCCCTTCACTGATGGCTGCTTATGAGTGCCTTCTACATTTGAACAAATATTCAGAAGTTGTTTCACAAAACAAGCTTAGTTTAATTGCATTGATTGGTTTAGTCGTTGAACCACATGGAATTCTTGCATTGGCAGCATGATTTTGGATGTGTATTTCTTTAAAGCATGAAAGATGATGTCCAAATTGATTTTGAAACTGAAATTAGTTGATTTCTAGTTGCCAACTAACAACGATAAGTTGGTCAATGAAGCTAAAAAGATAATGTCGTCTCATGACAAACTGATTTGTTGATCTTGACAAGGCTTAGCTTATCTGTATACCTAGGTCGAAACTGATTTGTTGAATTGAGTTTATCTTTAAAGCTAAAAAGATAATGACAAACTCTGTCAATGGAGCATATGGGCTCAATACCCGATTAAGTGAATTGAGTTTGGGTTACTAGAGATGAAGATGGAGATGGAGGAGCATGGCTATATGGATATACACCAAAGTTAGATAATAGTAAATGAATAAAGGAATGTCAAACCACTTACAATGGGAGAAAGCAGCAGTTGCAGCAAGTAGGGCAGCATCAAAGAGTATATATCCTGGAAAAGCAGCGGCTTTTAATTTGTTGAAAAATAAGATTTAATATATGCACTCTAGTGTATTAGACTATTAGCCATGTGGCATGATATTACTTCACAAGCAAAATATTCACTATAACATTCTTATCCAAGAAATGAGAAATTGCTGGATAGAGGAAAATAACATGGTTGGACAATAGTGAATCAAGCCAAGAAAGTGAACAGAAAGAAGAGAGAACAAGATGAAACAACAGCCCTCCCACTCCCACTAAACTTTGTCACAAGAAGAGAGAAAGGAGTTATTTTTATACAAATTAGAAGTTAAAAAAATCATCTGAAATAACATGGCAGAGGTCGAATTATTAGATAGCAGTACCAGGTATGCCATCCAAGCAGCTTTGCCACTGACCAGTGACAATTGTTTTAGATCAATCATCCCAGAACTGCAATAAGATGAAATTAGTTACCTTGGGATAGTGTCAGATAACTGCTTCAAATGTTACAACTTACAAGTAGGGCAACATCAAAGAGTGCGGCATCTAACAGTTTCAAATGTTACAAGTTCTTCCAAGAGGAAAATAAAATGAAATAAGTTACCTTAGGATAGTATCAGATAACTGCTTGGACACAACAGGTGCAGCCTCGGCAGGCCTGCCGGGGCTAACAATAGGAGAACAAATTGCAGGCATGTGGAAATCTATGGCTAGATAAAAGAAGACGATAGAGTATATCATATACGAGAACAGGGATAATATGATTAGAACAAAGAAGCATATGAGATGTCAAACATGGTAGTCAAACCTACGCAGCCTTCATCTGGCGCTTCCGTTGTAGGTGTCATGACTTCCATTTTGATAGCAGCTAACATAGTCTGCAAAAAACAACACAAGAGAAGGTACTTTACACACATTAACGATGCTATCAGAAGAACACAACCAAGATCAATTTATACAGCCATATCATATCGGTAATACCTCATCTCTAGGATGAATCATGTGTATAAAATAAACATAAAAATATTTATTTAAGTGGGTGAAACAGGATTTACAGTGCAGCCTATCTTTACAAGTGCTGATCCATCTGCAGATCCCACTGCCCCTAAATTACACCAGTAAAACAGGGGTGTTAATGCAGAACTTCGCAGAGAAATACAGTACATGTATATATTAAGTAAAAACCATTCCGAATTAGACAATTTAGACTAACCTAGAGCCAATGAGGTTTCTCTGGCTTTACCAAGTGGCCTAGCATCAGGCCTGACGGACTCGACCAAATGACGCTCATGAAATCGTAGAGGAAAAAGTCTTCTGAAAGTATCAACTTCCATCTTCGATGACAGGTCAGTCGCACCATTCGCAGAAGCCCCCATTTTTCTCTGTTGTATAACTAAAGAACACAGAAAAGCACAAGATTCTCGATTTATTCGCATATGACTCTAATAAACTACAGTTATTGAAAACCCTAAAATTACTGTTACCAGAACATCAAAAGCAATTGCTCAAAAAACAAGCGGATAATTTCACGTACTTACAGAAACCATAACGACGTTATATGTATACAGTAAATATAATCTGAGAAAATCAAACCTAGAAGAATGAATCAGAGGTTGCGAACTGGGCAAGAGCTGAAAATTGGGCTGTTCCTCTACAGTCGACCGCGGTTTAGAGTGTTTTGGTGGTGCCAACGTTTAAAACAGGCGGATTCGTCGGAATAGCCCAACATGTTTTCCAGGAATAGCCGTGTAGTTGGGAAATTTACGGGTCAAGTCGGGTTTTGATAAAGGGGTTGGGTTCCGGTGATAAGTGACAAATTTGGTGAGAAGTGTGAGAAGTGATTATCAGTTGTTGAATGAGAAATGAACAAACATTTGGATGGGATACACTGAATCAATTCCCTTTCAAGCTACAATTCATGGGAGGGTATTTGATTAAAAGTGATCAATGATTTAAAAACACTTCTCACACATTAGAATGGACTCACTAAAACGCCGTAAGCGACCCACTCCGTCTACAAGTGGGTCACAAGCCTCTAGGAGAACTCGTACGAACGACGAACCATGTTCGAGTATCCCCCACCGTTTCTCAATACACTCGGCATCATCTTCGACTCCACCGAACAACGTGATCGATTCAAGGTTCTCGCACGTCGATCTATAGTGGCAACCAAGTTCGCCGACATTCCCGCTTTACGCAGTTTAGGTCTTCTCGATGGCGTTCGGGCCCTTTTCCACAGCGTAGGATGGGCCGACTTTTTGTTTTGCGAAGCCAACACCTATTCCCGACTCACGTTAGAGTTTTTGAGTTCCTTCCGGATGCCTACGGAAACTTCCATTGCCTTTCGGTTGTTTAATGTCGATAGACACCTTACGTTCACCGAGCTTAATAATATCTTCGGTTGGCGCACAAACGGTGTTATAGGACCGTCAGATAAGTACCCACGAGAGTTTAGCGAGTCATTATTTTGGAAAAGTATTACGGGCCTTCCGTCTTATAATTCGAGGTTAGCGAAAGCTTCACACATTAAGCACCCGTGTCTCCGTTTAGCCCGCCGAATCGTTTCGTGCACTCTATTTTCGAGAACGGAAACTGGGACGGTTTCCCATTCAGAATTGTTTGTTTTGTGGGCGATGACTCGACCTTTTTCTTCGAATCAAGATTCAGCTTCCTCGGTTAGTCTGAATACAGCCGCTTGGTTAGCGAATAAGTTTTTGAAAGTGAGTGAATCGTCTTTGGGTGACATTTGTTGCGGTGGTCTTATTACGTTGATAGCCATCCACAATTGCTTTTTGAAATGGACCAGATCTGAAATACACACCAGATCTGAGAATGATAAAACTTTATATCAATTACAAGACAGTCCCGATCCTTGCCGACGACTCACGGTCACAGTCGCGACTCGGTGGCGAATCTCAACCAGAACACACAACAAAAGATCTTGAGATATGGAAGATCTCAGATTTGAAAAAATGATGAAGAAGACAGACTCAAAACTTGAGGAAACGAGAATCAAGAATCTGAGTAAAAAACAAACCAACTGATCAGGAGAGTAGTGACTAGATCTGAGATATTAACGATCACAGATCTGAGATGAAAGAAAAAACTCTCCGAACAGACGACAAGGCCAACGAGGATCGATGTAACAAACCAAGGGCGTTGGACACCAATCGAAACTCGTGACAAACCGAACAGATCTGCCGCACTGCTAGATTTAAACAAAGAAAGAGGAACAGTAAACTGGAGCAGATCTTGAGCCGAGAGGATCAGGAACAACAAGATCTAAAGAGATCCGTTGTCTCACCTTTGTTCAAGAAATCGCAACAAGCGCAACTAAAACAGAAAATAACGGACATATATGAACAAAGAACTTGAGCCGAGAGGATCAATAACAACAAGATCTTACAGCCTCGTTGTTTCACCTTCGATCAAGAAGATTTAAAAAACATGTCCGAACAGAAACCGATCATATCTACGACGATAGAGCCAGATAGAGCAGGTTTTGTCCAGCGTTCCTTGCCACCTCACGTCCAATGGTCCATGAGGAAAGCTCAGCCGACTCCGAGGCTCACCGAGATGTAAAATAAGGCAACAACCGACTATCACCGTCGTGAATCACAACTCCGGTCGGTTAAATGTTGTCTTAACAGATCGATACGAGAAAATAACCAAAAATCGATTTCTGAAGAGAAAACCGAGAAGAAGATGAGAGAGCAACCAAGATCTAAAGTAAGAAAAAGATAATTCGATTTTATTTAGAATGACCAGATCTGCAGTTACAAGAATGAACCGCAACGAAAAGGAAAAAATTAACGGAATGACAACATATTTAAAGAAATAGACACAACATCGACGATCAAAAAGTGACTCTGTACCGTCACTGCTGTGATTAAGAAATGCGACAACTCAGTAGGAGATATCAACACAGTCAGATCGACGGTATGCGAAGAACTTTCTGAAACAGAAACAAAAAAATAGAAGAGTCTTTTTGATGGATCGAGCCTTTAGAGCTCTGATACCATGTAGATGTTGATCCAAACCCTCAGTGATTTGATAATGACTCTCTCTTATATACTTAGTGAAAATTGTAAGTAAACAATATGTATCAGAGTTTCACTATCGCTGATAAGTACTAAGATCTTCCAGTACCGCTGATAGGAACTCTCGCTCTTTAAGTTAAACATTCAGCGAAACTGTTCACCATAAATGCTCTGAGTCTGTTCAGTCATTATGATGATCGTTGATAAGTTAGTTGTTTACTTATGATCCCTGAAGACAAGTTTCACGTCAACAAAGGTTCTACGCTGAAGTCGAAGATCAAGCTCAAGAACCAGCGACAAGTCTCCTAATGAACTGATGCGGATCAGCGAAGACTCAGATTTGTCCACTCAACGTGAAGTATCAAGTACAAGACTTCAGCTATCGCTGAACTTTATCATTCGCTGAATAGATAATGATAATGCTCTGAATCAACGAAAACTGATCATGAAGTCCTCCATACAAAGTACTTTTGTCTTAACCACCCTTGCACGACTCCGTACGAAATGTCAGAAAAGAACCTCCGAATATCTGAAATCGTACAACCACTCTGATACTACACTGTTCATTCATGCGGCTACTAAGGTTGTCAACAAAGGTCAATGACATGCAACCAACCAGCTGATGACACGTGTAAAGTATATGCTGACTTGCATTAAATGCATGCAGTATATAAAGAGATGAACTCACTTCATTTTGAAGTAACTTGCTAACTTTGGACAAGTTCAATCTCTTATCTCAAGATAGGTTATTATTAGTAATTTCCTTATCTCTCTTAGTGCAAGAAATCTTAGTGTTCCAACTTGTTTAGATTTAGGTTTATCCTTAATCTTGTTTCCGCAACAAGCTGTAAATTGTTAATGATTTATCAATAAACAATTTAGAAAAGTAAAATCTGTGTGTTTGTATTCAACCCCCCCCCCCTCTCTACAAACTTGTATAGGCCTTCGGGACCAACAAGTGGTATCAGAGCGGATTTGTTTAATCTCATAAACAAGATCTAATCTAAGATATTTCTCTTCCTTGCTATTATCTGAAAATGGCCACCAACACAAACACAAATTATATAGACAATGGTTCTCTTGCTAAACCTCCCAGATTTTCCAAAGATAACTTCAACTTATGGAAAAATAGGATGACACTCTTCTTAGAAGGTGTAGACCCTACTATGCCTTACTATCTCGAGAATGGTCCATTCATCCCTGTAAGAATTGATGCTGCAGTTCCAGGCGCTGAGAATAGACCTGCTATTCCAGAAAGGCTGGTACCTAAGGAAATCCTTCAATGGACTGACGAAGATAAGAAGAAAGTGGCTATAGATACAAAAGCCAGATCCATACTATCCATGGCTCTTCCTGACGAAGTCTACCATTCCGTCATGAATCTGAAAACATCAAAGGCCATGTGGGACACAATATGTGTTCAGTATGAAGGAACGTCTGAAGTCCAGGATTCAAGAAAGATCAACCTGGTAAGACAATACGAAAGCTTCATTTCTGGTCAAAGAAAGTTTCTAGACCCTCAGCTTTTACAAAGAAACCTTTTGCTCCAAGAAATAAAGATGACAAATATTCAAAGCTGAAAGAAAAATATGCAAAGCTGAAAAGCTTTAAGAAGAAGAATAAAGGCCTGATGGCTGACTATGATTGGACTGCTTCTGATGAAGAAGCATCATCATCTGACTCTGAAGATGATGAAGCAAATCTATGTCTTATGGCCAAGATTGAAGAAGAGGAAGAAAGTTCAGACATTCCCTCCACTTCAACATCTGCTATTCAGGTATCACCTTCTTTCTTTACCAATATTGCAAATATTGATGAAGCTGATAGTCTCCGTAAGATCGATCTCTTGACTAGAAGTTTATACGAAGCCATGAACGGCAAAACTGTGGTTGAAAACCAAAATCTTGATCTCGCTGAAAAGCTTAAAAACTGCCACCTTCAAATAGAAAAGCTTTCTAAAATTGAAGAAGATTTTAAAGATCAAGTATATTTAAATCAGCTAGTCAAAATCGAACGAGCAGAAGCTATCGCTGCATTAAAGGCTGAAAAAGCTACTGTTGAAGGATGGTGTAATTCTTCAACAAAGATCACTGAGATAATAAAGTCTCAGATTCCCCTGAGTGATAAACGTGGTTTGGGTTACAAATATGAAACTCCAAAACCAACCACTGAGCGTTCAATGCTTAAATTTGGAACGTTCGTATCCTCAGTCGCTGATACTTCATCTTCTCAGTGCTCCTCGTCCGTTACACCAATCCCTGAGGATACTCCTACCTCCTCAAAAGGCAAGGAGAAAATGGTTTATTCAAAACCTACCTCTGTCTTTAAAGACAAAGGTAAAGGAATTGTTATTTACCAGAATCCTCAGAAGGGTACCTTAGTACCAAAACTGAATGCTTCTAAAGCTTCAGTGGCTCATCCCTCTGGATCAAGGAAGCAGATATCTGGATTTATTCAGCGATCTACTCCTAGACTCAGATTGGATGTCCTTGGTAAGAAATCTGAAGAACTGAATGTTCGTCCCATTTCTAAAGCCAATAGTTTACTTGGTGCTGGCACTTCTAATTTGAAATTAAAAGCTCAACATTCAAATGGTCCTAGAACTACTTTTAGTTATAGGAAATGTTATCACTGTGGACTTACCGATCATATTGCTAGTAAGTGCCCCACAGCCACCAAAGCTGAAAAGATAGCTAAGGTGAAGATTGCCCCCAAGGCAAAGAAGACCAACCTTGGTGCAAATCAGGTCAAGGTGAATTCTACCACTGAGGTTAAGAAATTAACCAAAGTGAAGAAAGACAAAGCTGAATCTTCAAATGCTGCGAAGACTGCTGAACCTTCCATTCCAACTACTTCCACTGACAAACGTGTATACATGGTTAAGTGGGTACCTAAGAAAAACTAATCTTCCTTTGTATTGCAGGTTAAGAAGGGTATCTGGTATCTTGATAGCGGATGCTCTAGACACATGACTGGAAAGAAAAGCCTGCTCGCTGAATACAAAGAAGAGAAGGGTCCCTCTGTGACTTTCGGTGGAAATGGAAAAGGACATACCCGAGGGTATGGTGTACTTTCAAATGGTACAACCTCCTTCAGAAGAGTCGCATATGTTGAAGGGCTGAAGCATAATCTTCTAAGCATCAGTCAGCTTTGCGACATGGATAACAAAGTAATCTTTACTAAAGAATCCTGCTTTGTCTCTGACAAAAAGGAGAAGATAGCTCTCAGCGGTTATCGTTTGGAAAATGTTTATGTAATAAACATGGACTCAACAACCACTAAGAACTCCTGTTTCTTCTCAAAGGCCTCATCTGATGTCAACTGGCTATGGCATTAGAGGCTATCTCATCTAAATTTCAAGACACTGAACACTCTTTCTTCAAAAGAGTTAGTCACTGGTCTACCTCAGCATTCATACGCCAAAGAGTCTTTATGTTCAGCGTGTGAAAAAGGGAAGCAAACCAAAGCAAGCTTTAAATCAAAGCAAGTTTCTTCAGTGTCATCTCCTCTACAACTACTCCATATGGATTTGTTTGGCCCTGTTAACAAACAATCCATCGCTGGAAAGAAATATACGCTGGTCATAGTTGATGAATTCTCTCGCTTCACTTGGGTAATGTTTCTCCGTTCTAAGAGTGACACCCCTGAAGAACTCATAAATTTTGTTCGGAAGATGGAAACCCTGAACAATCTGACCGTTCGCTCAATAAGGAGTGATCATGGGACTGAATTCAAAAACAGTTCTCTTGATTCCTTCCTTGAGAGTAAGGGTATTTCTCATAACTTTTCTTCAGTGAGAACACCGCAACAAAATGGAGTCGCTGAAAGAAGAAATAGAACAATTATTGAATCTGCACGTTCAATGCTCAGCGATTCTCACATGCCTACTCAGTTTTGGGCAGAAGCTGTCAACACTGCTTGTTTTACGCAAAACAGGTCGCTGATAGTCAAAAGATTCAAAAAGACAGCCTATGAACTCTTTCATGGGAGAAAGCCTTCAATCAGCTTTCTTCACATCTTTGGATGTCAGTGTTTTATACTGAACAACAGAGATGCTCTTGGAAAGTTTGATCCTAAGGGTGATGATGGAATCTTTCTTGGATACTCCTCAGTTTCCAAAGCCTTCGGAGTCTTCAATCGAAGAAGACAAACTGTAGAAGAAACTATTCACGTCACGTTTGACGAATCCCGTTCAACAAACTCTAAACCATCCGCTGATACTGAAGAACTGAATCAATGGATGTTTTCTCATGGTGATTCAGAAGATATTCCCACTTCTCATGCTCATCCAGTAGAAGATGATAGTCCTATCATTCCAAATATGCAGAACAGTGAAGCTGAAACTTCTTGGGTCTCAACTGTTCCTATAAACACTATACTTAACGCTGAACCAAATGTCTCAGACATTCCATCTACTTCTCAGCAATCAGTGAATATAATGACAACTGCATCCATTCCTCTCTTGGCTGATACTCCTGACGTCGCTGAAGCTTCATCTTCAGCTCCTCCAGTTCAAGTTGAGTCAGCGTCTCACGCTCCGGCTCAGCGATGGACTCTAAATCACCCAATTGATCAAATTCTTGGTGATCCAAACGCTGGGATTCAGACTCGACGAAGTGCAGGTAATATTTGTTTATTTGTGAATTTTATTTCACTAACTGAACCAAAGAAAGTAGATGATGCCCTCAAAGATCCAAACTGGGTCAACGCCATGCAAGAAGAGCTGACTGAATTCGAAAGAAACAAAGTTTGGAAACTTGTTCGGAGACCAACTGATAAAACAGTAATAGGCACTAAATGGGTCTATCGAAATAAGTTGGACGAACATGGTACTGTAACCCGCAACAAAGCTCGACTTGTTGCTCAGGGATACAGACAAGAGGAAGGTATAGATTATGACGAAACATTTGCTCCAATAGCAAGACTTGAATCTATTCGTCTATTCTTAGCATATGTTGTACACAAAAACTTCAAAGTACATCAGATGGATGTTAAGTCAGCGTTTCTAAATGGAAAGCTGAATGAAGAAGTGTACGTGGAACAACCTCCAGGATTCTCAGATTCTAAGCGTCCAGGTTATGTTTATAAACTGGATAATGCACTTTATGGTTTGAAGCAAGCTCCTCGTGCATGGTATGACACTCTTTCTACTTATCTCCATATTGAAAATTTTGAGCGAGGTAAGATTGACAAAACTCTATTTTTTAGAAAAGTGAAAGGTCATATCATTTTAGTTCAAATATATGTTGATGACATTATATTTGGCTTTACTAACCCTGAGCTTTGTACTCGTTTCGCTGATAGAATGAAAGATGAGTATAAAATGAGCATGATGGTGAACTAACATATTTCCTTGGTCTTCAGATTAAGCAAACTGAGAAAGGAACTTTCATAAATCAGGGAAAATATGTTAAAGATATGCTGAAGAAATTCGACTTAACTGAAAGTTCAGCTATGAAAACCCCTATGGCACCACCACTGACACTTGATAAGGACACTAAGGGTGTTCCTGTCAATGTCACGATGTACCGTGGGATGATCGGCTCTCTATTGTATCTTACAGCTAGCCGACCCGATATTATGTTTGCAACATGCTTGTGTGCACGATATCAAGCTGAACCTAAGATATCTCATATGAAAGCTGTAAAGCGAATCTTTCGATATCTTAAGGGTACAGCGAATCTAGGTCTTTGGTATCCCAAAGATTCAGGATTCGATCTAACCGCCTATTCAGATAGTGATTTTGCAGGTTGCAAAATGGATAGGAAAAGCACCACAGGAGGATGTCAGCTCCTGGGTGGAAAGCTGGTAAGTTGGACAAGTAAAAAGCAAAATTCAGTGTCCACTTCCACAGCTGAAGCTGAATATGTAGCTGCTGGAAGCTGTTGTTCTCAAGTCTTGTGGATGAGAAATCAGCTACTAGACTATGATCTTCAGCTCTCCAAAATTCCAATCTATTGCGACAGCACAAGTGCCATCGCTATAGCCAATAATCCAGTACTACACTCAAAGACAAAACACATCGAAATCAGGTATCATTTTATCAGAGATCATGTGATGAATGGTAATATAGAACTTCATTTTATTCCAACTGATTATCAGTTAGCTGATCTATTCACCAAACCTCTTGATGAGACAAGATTCAACTTTCTCATCAGCGAGCTTGGAATGCTGAACTTTGAAGGATAAAATCTTCAGCGATTCACATTAAGATCAGCGGCACTACTACTTTGGATAAAATCAACGTGTATAACCCATTCTATCATTCTCTCTCTGAATAAACTTGATTCGCTGATATCAAGGTATGTTTTGTTTCTCCCTGACAATCGCATGAAAATGCAAGATTTCAAAACAAAATGCATCGCTGAATATCTCTTCCTTAACAACGATATTTTGAAATTTCTTAAAACCTTCACTGAATATTTTCATTCAGTGCTTCATATTTTCAAAAGTATCTCTGAGTTTTTCAAAACCTCAGAGACAACCAAGAATATGAAAGGACAGTTGTGACGTCATTGCAACGGATAAAACCCCGGCACGTTTTCTCTTCCTGACACACGTTTGCACGTCTCATTCAAACTTCCAATCAAATGCAAACACATGTCCGTGTCATGATGAAAATCTTTTCCCGCTCAAGATTTTCTCTTTCTAAAATCTCTATAGAAACAAATTCTTTGTTTATATTTTTCTTTTACGCGATCAATCTTCCTCCGCAAGAAAGAATTCACGGTTGCATTTGTGATTTCAAAAACTTCAAGAACTGTTCATCATCTTCTTCATCAAACATCAAGGTTAATATGTTCTTATTTATTACCGAATGCGTATAACTTGTTTCCGATCTTCTCATTGTTTTAACAAGATCAAACAAAAGAACTTCGTAAAATGAAATCATTTTCTTTCGTGGTTTTATGAACACAACCATTTCATGGTTGTTCTTCAAGTTTAAATGCAAAATCTTAAACTTGTTCTTCATTCGTTTCCAGAATCTATTTCTTCATAGAAAACTGGAAAACAAGAAAATGGGTTTTACTTTTCGTTTTTCAAAAACATGAAAAACCCTAATCTTCATTAAGACATTTGTGTCTGAATGAAATGGATAAAATTCGAAACATCTTATTGGAAATTCTTTCCACATTAAGATTATTCTTATTTGTTAACATCTTTGGTTGAACTGTTAATACAGAGAAATGGCCTCGTCTGACATTCCTGCTACCGCTGAGAACATCTCCGCTGACTCTGAGGAAGTGGAAATCCTCAAGGCTCCACAAGTCAAGTTCAATCTTGATCAACTAGACTGGACTAAGATAAACAACCTTTCTGCGCTTCTCGAGTTTCCTCCTCGAAAGCAAGTCACACATCTGACAGATGCTGTGAATTTCTGAAGAATTGCTGCATTTCAACAACCCTGACCATTTCACCCCCTGCAAGTCAGCTGCTACTATCTCAGTTCTGGTACTCTGCCAGACACTCTCAGCTACCATCCGCCAAAGATCCCTCCAAAACAGTTGATTGTATCCTCTGCGATACTGAATATGGCACGATAAAGATCACACCTGCCATCATTCACAAAGCTCTGAACTTTCCCATCGCTACAAAGGAAAAACCTTTTGTTCCTTTCCCTGACCATAAGAAGATCGCTGACAAAGAAGCTCTTATTGCATTTTTTGATGCAATGGGCTATGTATGGGAAATGGGCAGAGACAAGAAGCCTGAGAAGAAGCTAACACTGCTGAAGAAATCGAAAATGCCCAGCGAGATGAACTTCATCTTCGCTCACCTTATCAGCTGCATGACTGCCAAGACCGGCTCTTCTGATCAAGCCGCTCAACCTCAGCAAGCTATGGGATACGCTCTGCTGAAAGGTCTACACATTGACTGGGCATCTCTCATCTATGATGACTTGCTGCAAAGAGTAGACTATGCCGCTGACAGGCCTGCTTGGGTTCCCTACCCCCGATTCATCAGCGCTATCTTTCAATATGGCCTGAAGGACAGCTACCCGCAAGAGGGCGATCTAAAACTCTCTCAGATTGGCCCTAAGGTACTCGACTTCAAACCTGTTGAAAATGAGGTACGTCTTTCTACCCTCTTAACTCTTCTCAACCCTTCTTCTACTTCTGTGGCTCCTTCAGCGACAATACCCATCGCTGATACCCTGGCCACAAAATCCTCTCCTTCTAAGAAAAGGAAACATTCATCTATCCCACTTGATTCTAAAAGGATCAAGAAAACAAAGGAGCAACCCCAACAATCTCATGCTGAAGACTCCTCAGCTCTTTCTGCAGAGCTGAAGGAACGTTCAGTGGTACGCTCTGCCACACCTGAACAAGCCATCCCTTTTATCCAAACTTCAACGTCTTTAAACGATGAGGTTACAAACTTGGAACCGACCCAACCTCCTTCAGTCTCTCAAAAGACTGATGAAGTGATTGTCAGCGAATCCAACGCTGAACTCATAACCCAACCTCCATTCTTATCCTTCGCTCCTCCCTCCACTCATTTGGTCTCTACTCCAGATCTAACTGGAGCTGCCATCATTTCCTCGAAACATAAAGCTGATTCTCCAGGAATGATGAAGACAGGACCTGCAGAAAAATCCATGGGCACTTTTGAAGATGACATGGAACTTTACTCAGGAACCCGTGATTTCGATGAATTCACCAATCCTCCTGCAGGTAAACAACAACCCATAAACACTGTGACTAAACCCCAAACTTCTGAGCTTTCCTCTGTTCACAAGTTTTTATATGTTACAGGTCCTAATTTGGGAGATATCAACGCCTCTCTGAAGTCCGTGGAGACAAAGCTGACAGGTCTCACCACTACTCTCTCCAATAACTCTACAGCTGTAACAAACGCTGGAGAGAATCTGAACAAGCTGACAACAGTGGTGGAGAAGAAGGCTTCCACAGATGACATGAAGCAAGTTGATAAAACTCTCAGTGACTTCGCCAAGGTGCTCGCTGATATCTACACAGACTATACCTCTCTCAAAAACCCAGTTTCGTCCATGTCCAGCGAATTTACAACGCTGAAGACATCGGTTGGAACACTAGAGGGAGATATGTCTGCTGTGAAGACAAATGTCAACACTCTGACGACTAACTTAAGCTCTGTAAAGACTGACGTTGGTTCGATGAAGACTATGATCGAACAGCTGCTGCACAAGGCGAATACTCCTGCTCCTGCCCCTGTCCCTGAATCTGAACATTTTACAGCGGCATATCGCATTGAGCTCGGGAAGATCAATCCTGCTATTTCTGGCCTTGAAGACAGATTAGCAAAGATTGAAGTTTGTGTAGGTCTCTCTGGCCAAGAAGACAGAGAACCTACCAACGCTGCTGAATCTAGCCATTCCTCCCCCAGTCATCATGAAAAAGAGGGGGAGAAGAGCGCTGAAGATCTCTCCAAGAGCGCTGAAGACCTTTACCATGATGAATCTATCAGGGGAGAAAAGAAGGATGCTGAAGAAACCACCGTTGGACCTCAGGGAGATGAAAACCCTGAGGAAACCGAGAAGCTCGCCTCTGTATCTGAGGGGGAGCAACTCGAAGAAGAAGCTGAGAAAACTGAATCCGAAGCAGAAGATGATGAAGTCGTCGACATCCCTGATGATGAACCATCTTCTTTTCCAAAGAATGATGATGATGATGACGAAGATGACGATGGCTTCTTTATCGTCAAACCTGCTCAAAAGATCAAAGCTCTTAAGGGAATCTCGATAAATGAACCTTCAGGGGAGCGGACAAAGACAAAGCCCTCAGCCTCTGGAGCTGAGAAAGGCAAAGGCAAAAGCGTCGCTGAAGATGACAATCTGATGATCTTGCTTGAAAAGCCGGTTTGTCAGGTATGCTAAACATCTCTCACTCCATCCCTCCTCTATCATACCTATCAGTTCTACTACCCAAGCCTATACACTTGAACCAATTCTCTCTATCTGATTCTACCCAAGTTCTTACTCGTAAGATCGTTGTGTTTCAGCTAGTCCCCTCCCCTGTTTGAGGATATCGCTGAAGGCTCCACAACTGCGACTTCACCAAAAATACCAGCTGCTGCTGAAGAAATAATCCCAGTCTTAGATTTAATCTCTGAGACTGATGAACCAGAAGAACAGCTACTCTCGCACAGAGGCAGACCTTCCTTAGCTCCTCAAAAGCTAAGTGAAGAGGATCAGAAAAGAAGAGGGGAGATAATAAAGCGATTCGAGGATCAGCGAATCATTCTGAGGCGTGATCAACTTCCTTCAATTCCTCCAAAGTTCAGAATTTCCAAAAAGGAATACAAGGAACATCTCAGAGCTGAACGTCTAATAGCTGAAAGAAAAGAAGATGAAGAAAAAGACAGAGAATACGCCATCCAGCTTTCTAAACGTTCAATAAAAGACCCCAAGCTGAAAAGAGTTCCCATTGATGTTCAACGTCAGCTATGGGAAAACGCCAAGAAGATAACTGAAGAAAAGAGAACTGTGTCTCAGTCAACTTTAGCCTGGTGCAAAGAAAAGGTCAACTACAGAGACTCTCCTGCCAAAATCAACAAGGTATTCATCTCTGGAAGAACAACCCTTGTTTCAATCGCTGAAATCGAGATATTCAAAGAAGATAAGAAGTCCGAAAAATTCTATGCTGAAGCCATAACGAAGTACGGTCTCTCTGAATGGTTGGAGATCAGGTTAGCCATCCAGAAGTCCAAGTCGAAATACAAGGAACATGTTGAAAAGCTGATCAACAAACAAATCGACTTAGTCTACTCCTGTGTGGATATTCCTCCTCCTCCTCCTCTCGAAAGTCAGAAAAGAAAGGCCTCAGCGAAGAAGAAGAAGAAATCTATATCTTCAATTGATGGCCCTGTCATTCGAAATGAAACAGGTATTGGTTTTTCACGTGCTGAAGTCCTTGGTCCTGATCCTGATCTTTCCATGCTTGACACATCTCTTCCTCCTGGTGAGACTTTCATCCCTGGCAAAGTCATAAGCGAACCCTACGGGATATTTTTTCATGACTACGATGGTGGAAAGCATTTTCAACGGATCGCTGAGCTTCCAATCACTCCAATCGAACAGCTCAGAGATCTCATCTACTGGTGTGACTTCAGAAATGACCCTCAGACACGACATCTGAAACCCTTGATTTTTTAAGAAGCGCTGATCAAAAGAAAACAAGGTGTAACCGTTCCTGACTGGATGATTCCCACCACATCAATGACCCTTGATGAACTTCTCATTAAGGAAGAACCTTTGTAAGCTGATAGGATCGCCTCTTTCATCTATTTTATCAGTTATCCTTTTGTACTTGTAATTTATTTCGCTTGTACTTGTAATCTTTTCATTTCTCTTTGTATCCTGATTCAAAGTTTTAAAGAAAGATTTCAGCGAATGTACTTTACTCCATCAGTACTGAAAAGATCCCAGAAAACATTAAAGGGACAAATATTTTATGAGTTCTTTTTATCCTTATGTTTTCATTTAATAGCAATTTTCTTTGTTGCTATGTCATAATCAAATAGGGGGAGATTGTTGATCCAAACCCTCAGTGATTTGATAATGACCCTCTCTTATATACTTAGTGAAAATTGTAAGTAAACAATATGTATCAGAGTTTCACTATCGCTGATAAGTACTAAGATCTTCCAGTACCGCTGATAGGAACTCTCGCTCTTTAAGTTAAACATTCAGCGAAACTGTTCACCATAAATGCTCTGAGTCTGTTTAGTCATTATGATGATCGCTGATAAGTTAGTTGTTTACTTATGATCCCTGAAGAAAAGTTTCACGTCAACAAAGGTTCTACGCTGAAGTCGAAGATCAAGCTCAAGAACCAGCGACAAGTCTCCTAATGAACTGATGCGGATCAGCGAAGACTCAGATTTGTCCACTCAACGTGAAGTATCAAGTACAAGACTTCAGCTATCGCTGAACTTTATCATTCGCTGAATAGATAATGATAATGCTCTGAATCAACGAAAGCTGATCATGAAGTCCTCCATACAAAGTACTTTTGTCTTAACCACCCTTGCACGACTCCGTACGAAATGTCAGAAAAGAACCTCCGAATATCTGAAATCGTACAACCACTCTGATACTACACTGTTCATCCATGCGGTACTAAGGTTGTCAACAAAGGTCAATGACATGCAACCAACCAGCTGATGACACGTGTAAAGTATATACTGACTTGCATTAAATGCATGCAGTATATAAAGAGATGAACTCACTTCATTTTGAAGTAACTTGCTAACTCTGGACAAGTTCAATCTCTTATCTCAAGATAGGTTATTATTAGTAATTTCCTTATCTCTCTTAGTGCAAGAAATCTTAGTGTTCCAACTTGTTTAGATTTAGGTTTATCCTTAATCTTGTTTCCGCAACAAGCTGTAAATTGTTAATGATTTATCAATAAACAATTTAGAAAAGTAAAATCTGTGTGTTTGTATTCAACCCCCCCCCCCCCCCCCCTTCTACAAACTTGTATAGGCCTTCGGGACCAACAGTAGAAAAACACACTTTATTTATTTTATTGAAACATAAATATTACAACTAATATGTACTCTCTAAAGAAACATGAACACAAATGTATAAACCCTAGTTTTATGTAAAGAAACTAGAGAAGAAAGAGAACAGAGAGAGAAAGAAGAAAGTTGTAAAAGTAAAATGAAAATCTGATGGAAGAAGCTACGCCACATGATGTTTTATATAACTTCCAGAAATTGGCAGCAACAATCCCTCAAGATATCCATAAATGCTCCGCTACCCTTGTATTTCCAGGAGGAGAAGTGAGGCGCCACCCATAAGATTGACAAACTATCCAAACAACTCCTTCAGCTTAAGAGAAGCTACTTGTTGAACCTTGAAGAGCCTACACTACAACAGACAACTCATAATTAATAAGAGTTTTGCAACAATGTCAAGATTGAATTAACACCACAGAGTTTTAACACCCGCCCTCAATCTTGACATCTAAACAAAACAATCATTTATTTTCAATGTGTTTAGTATGCTCCTGAAAAATTAGATTATTTACTATTTCAAAAGCAGATTTATTATAGCAAAACAAATTTACAAGAAGTAAATTACCAAACTTCAGATCAACTAAAATTTGAAGAAACCAAATTAACTCACAAGATGCTACTGCCATGATTGGATATTCAGACTCAGCTGAAGATCTAGAGACAGTATTCTGATTTTTACCTTTCCAAGTAATCATTGAGTTACCAAAAAATAAACAGTACTTCGAAACAGAATTTCTAGAAGAGAGACACTCACCCCAGATTGCATCTATATGAACAGCTAAACCAAAAAAATCTGGAGAACATGGTATGTCAAAAAGGGTGAGAGAAACATATGTACGATTTTGGAATTTCGTTTGGATTCAAGACAAAATACAAGGTGTATATATGAAGCTCATATGTATATATGTATATGTTTTATGTGTTTAGTTACAAACTCATCTATATTTATAACTTGTTTTTATTTCTGATTATTGTTCGTATATTGTCACGGCTCAAATCTCGGGGCTATGACTAATACATAAAAGAAATAAGTACATGGATAATCATTTTTTATTATAACAAACTTAAATCACATAAGATACAAATATCAAACCGAACTTAAATATTGTCTGAATACATACTTATCATCATTGACAACTCCTTGCCATCCTCAATATCGATTTTTTAACACCACCGACAACCCCTACCATACTTACCATCAATATTAACACTACTAGTTGTTAAGTCTAAAATATGTCTTCAAGATTTAATGATAAAGTCAAAGTCAAAGTCAATGTATTATGTGTTAGTGAAAGTCAAACTTAGCTTAATGTCTTGTATAGATCTTAGGTATAAATAGCTTTGTTTAGGCTAATCATGTAACTATTCCATAACTAAGAGAGCATAACTCATATCTTGTAACAATGTGCTTAATAGAATAAGAGATCTACTTTCTCTCTCTACACTCTCTCTCTAGATCTTGTGTGAATTATTGGTTGATTGATCATATTGGGACACACAATTGGTATCAGAGCAAGTTAATGAAGATCTGCTGAAGAATTTACACGATTTGAGATCAAATTTGTTAGGTTTTTGAGGAAAATCGATTGATTTTCTTGATTTTTTCAAGAAAATCTATTTTTCTCAATTTCTTGCAATTTTTGAGATTAATTCGATTAGATTTTGGTTTCTTTGTGTTAGCAATCTGTTTTGGAACATTTCTTCTTCAAAGATCGAGAGCTAATTTCAAAGATTTGGAGGTTATTTTGAAGATTTTTCAGGTTTTGTTCAGTTCGTCAAAACTGATATGATCAATCATTCAGATTTTGATTCAATATTTGATTTGTCTAAATTTTGAGTTCTTGGTGTTAGAAATCTCATTTGCATCACTTCTTCTTCTTGAATCAAGGGCTAATTTCCAGATTTTGAGGATCAATTTGAAGAAATTTGAGGTTTCTGTTTCGTTCGTTCGTATCAGGCTGATCAACCAATCAGATTTTGATTCAGCGATTTTCTGCAAAATTGGTTTACATCATCGTGTTAGAAACTTGTTTTCTAACATATCTACAAATTTTGGTTGATTAATTCGATGATTTGATGAAGATTTGAAGAGATTGATTTTGATCATCTTGTTCATCTGAACTCAATTTTGCGCCAGCATCTAGCTTTGCGCCACCCATTGAAGCCAATTTGCGCCATCAACTTAACTCCTATTTTCTAAGTCAACAATTGCGGCTTCCAAATTCACCAACAATTAGTTTCAGCTACTTGTGTGCTTCGTTTGCAACTCCATATTAAGAAGATATTGCGCTAGACTTTGCGCCACCAACATGCTTGCTTCGTTAAACATCATTCAAAGTTTCACCAACATGCTTGCTTCGATAACATCAATGAATTAGTTTCACTAGCTTGCTTGCTTGCTTAATTAGTTTAAGCTACTTGCTTGCTTGCTTCCTTGCTTCCTACAGAATTACGCCATCAACTATATACATTTTGCGCCCCCAACTGTAGCGCATTTCATACTTTGTGCTAGCATCAGTGAAGAGTTTTAGAGTTCGAATTTTTTCTAAGTACAATTTGCGCCACCTTCTTTGGCGCATTTCCCACTTTGCGCCACCGTCTTTGGTGTATTTCGAGTATTTTATACTTAGGATATTTTTTTATGTCAATTTTTTTTCCTTTATTCTTTTTATATAGTTGTTTCTTACTTTCTACTAATACTTTGTTTGTATATTTCTTAGGAGATACATGGATTCAAATGACAATCCAGATGATCAGGTTCACGAGGATGAGAATCAACCATCTGATCATGCTTCTCGAGATCAACCTCTTCCTTCTGTTCCTTCTTCGGGTGCTGATTTGTCTGCCAGAAGGAGTTCTCCGGAAGACATTTTCCCACGCGGAATGTATGTCTTGCCTTACAAGCCAAACAATCACTATGTCAATCTTGACAGAGTGAGACTCCATCCGATTATTCTTTCCATTCTTCGAGGTCATCCAATCAGATATGCGTTAACGACACGTCATGGAATTCCTGAAGTTTATCTGCACCAAGCCTGGCACTCGATCAGAAAGATAGATAATGCTTCACCACCTCGATTCTCGATTCAGATAGATCAGTTTGAGACTTTTCTGGATTATCGTCGTCTTCGTTTATTACTCCGTCTTCCAGAAGCTGATTCGAGACCGGGACGCACAGTTTTTGATGATTATCCTCCGGAAGAAGAGATTTTAGCTGGGATTCGAGATTTAGGATATGTTGGCACTTTGACTATGGTTAGTCAATTCGAGAAGGCACGTCTTCCACCAGTCTGGTATGCGTTGTGCTCAGTCATCAACAGATGTTTGACTTCCAAACATTCTGGTACATATAACGCCAGTCTTCACTACTTACGTCTTTTTCATGCTATTATACATGATTTGCATGTGGATTATGCTCTTATCTTTTGGACCGAGTTGTGTGAACTTGTGTATTCTAAAGGCATGTTCAAGGAACGGAAGTTTATACCATTTATTCGGTTTATGGAGCTAATTGTCTAGAGCATGCTAAGGAGTAATAGAGACATTCCAAGAAGACATAACTGGATTTAAGCTCCTGATTTTGAAATGAGTTATATCAACAGGCAGAAACGTTCATTTGATAATTGTATGCCTATTCCACCGGAGCTTATTCAGACATATGCAGATCCAGAAGATGAAGAGGTTATTGAATACTGTGAAGAACATGGAATAGAACTTCAAGTGCAAGATGTTCAAGCAGAATCTGAACAAGAAGAACAACAACTTCAAAGTGAAGAAGATGCTGAGTCAAGTAATTCTGAAGGTGATGATGGTAATGACGAAGCGGATGATGAAGATGTTGATGATGATGATGATGATGATGATAATGGTGGAAATAGTGGATATATGGATTTTGGTGAATCTGAATTTCGAGAATCTACAGTTGAGGTCACACATGTTTCTGGAAGAAATTTATCGGAAGGTAATACGGTTGACACGACAGATACCGTTCCAATAAATACAAATGTGGCAAATTTTGAGGTAGATGAACCTGATCTTCGAGCTACTAGAGCATCTGATAGAAATATCACAGGTCAAGAAGCAACTATGACAGTTCAAGGAACGTCGGGCACAATGACACTTGATGAGCTATTGAAGACGATGAATGACCGAATGGATGCCGAAAAGAATGAGTAGTTACTCAAAATGAAGGCGATGCTGAAGGGTAAAGGGAAAGTATCAGATATTTCTAAGATTCCAATTGATATTCCATTTAGACGACCGACGGGTGTTGTTATTCGGGAGCCTTCAAGTCGACCAGTTTCTCAACCACCAATTCAGCCTTCAGTTCAAGCCCCACCTTCTTCGCAACAGGGTATTCAGGATATTCCGATTTCAGAACTTTCTGATATGCTCTACGCGCGATTATTATCTATGTCTCCTCCGGAGCATCAGGATAAAGATCTTATTTCTCTGCTTCGAAATTTTCAACCGACTCCGCCTCCGCTTTCTAATTCTACTCCAGCTCCAGTTCCTGATCCTCGCGTATCTACATTGGTGAATGAGTTCCAATATTTTAGAACTGAGACTAAAGATGGTTTTACTGAAATTCAGAATGGCTTAAAGTTGATGACAAATGCTCTTTCTACGCTTTCTGAAAGAGTGGCTAAACATGAAGAAACTTGCCAATCTGATGCTGGTTCGTCTCTTAAGCGTAGACATGACCAAGATGATCCGAGTCATCAAGATCATGAGGGGGAGAATTCTAAGAGACGAAGAGTTGAAGAAAGTGTGAATGAAGAGACAACTGAAAATGTTATTGAAGAAAGGGTGAATGAGGAAAGGGCGAATGAGGAAAGAGATGAAGAAGTTGATCCGGAAAACTTAATTGATGATTTGTTGAATGAAGTTGATTTGACGGCTATGGCTTCGGAGATTAACTATGTTGAGCCCGGGAATGCGAACAATCTGCAACTAGTTTTTTATGTTGACCCAGATTCTGCACCTGTTTCAACTGGATGTCCGGAGACTTCTAATGTGCATGAGTCTGAAGAATTTGAAGATATGCGTAACTTCTTTTCTAACTATGTTGAGATTGATTCAGATGATGATGTTCAAAGAAAGTTTGATAAGTTCTGGAAGATTAAAGAAGAAGATCAAGATGATATTGTAGTTATATCTGATACAGAAGTTGAAGTTGAAGTAGATGAAAAGGATATTGAAGTTGTTAACATGCTTTATGGAGATATTTCAGACAATGAAGATATTGGTCATCAATCTCCATTAGCACATTCGTCTGTTCAAGAACCAGAAGTTCTAGTCCAACGAAGTCCTCCGGTTGTTCCTATTGTTCCAGCTCCGACCACCACTAATACTGAAAGTACGTTTGTTCAGGGTGAGTCGTCCAGAGCTAACTCAGAGGTTCCTGATCCAACTCTGAATATTTCATCTATAATTTTACAACCAAGTCCCGCATTGGATAGACAACAAAGAATGGAGAGGCTTGAAGCAAGATACCAGGTTACCAGAATGAGATCCGCTTTTCTTGAAGACACTGAACGAAATTTCTATGTCAAGAAAAAAAGAAGAGTGAATATCAATGCTATTCTGGGGATTGAAAAGGAACCTGCATGGTATCAATACGAGTACCTGATGTTTATTAAATGTCTTCGACAAGGAAGATATATGGTATTTTCTAAGCACGACATTGTAAGGGTACTTAAGGTGGAAATAGCCAGTTTTGTCAGAATTTGGTATCCGGTATTCTATGTGGAACGTCAGGATTGTCAGACTTATCGGTTTACTGAAGCTGATTTCAATGAACTTTCTATCGATGACTTTGAGGTAATTTATCATCAATTTCGAGACATGCCTATTCGTACTGATGATATCCTCAGGGCTTTGGAAGCAGTCAAGCGTTTCTTACGAAGACAAGTTAGATTTTATCGATGTTTTGACTTCCAGCTTGCTGTTGAGAGCTTCCAGCCTGTAGTCAATGTGAGAAGACCGGATAGAGAATTGCCAAACATTGACAGCTATCCACTATTTTCTTTTGTAGAAGACCCTTATGGGATTGTGTATAGAGATCAGTCAGGTGTCAGACGTTTCCTCAGATTTGATGAAATCGGTAAATATTCTGATGGAACTTTGAAGATCATCCGATTTCAGCTAGATCACAGACTGAAGGAAGCTATGAAGAAGTTATTGGAAACAAGGAGAAGTATTTACCAGGTTGATAATGCTGAGATCAGACTTTTGAGGAGAGCAATAGAGACAATCGACACAAGGCTGAACTTCCGAAAAACACTAAGACGCTTGGAGATCTTAATTGGCAAGAATCGTCAACACAGAAGATTTGAGCACCCTTGATTACAAAGGGGGAGATTGTTAATGCTACATTTATGTTGTAATCAAGACTTATTATGTAATGCTTTTGTATTAAGTGTAGTTTGACTTTGTCTAGTCAAGAGGTATATAAACCCTTGTGTTAAGCTTTTGCAATCGAACAGTTCACATATTGAGAGTAATAGATGGCTCACTTCTCTCTCTAGATTTCTCTCTCTACTCTTGTTTGATCTTGGAATAACACTAGTATCATCATGTCACACTCAACAATATGTCTACATAACTAGAGCCACCATGCCATAAATGCCCCAATATACTAGCAGGACCGGACCTTGTTATTCTTGTTGGTATTACAACATACTTCCACAACTAATAAAATGTTTCATACATAACATAAAAGAAATATGTCCATACATATAATCACATTGTAAATTCATAGAAATAACAATATCACATAAACACATTGTAAGAAGCTGTTAAACATCAAAGGATGGCAACTTCTGGCCGTCGGAAACTCAAAAACTCCTAGCGATTGGAGTCTTAAAGGTACTATCTTCTTGTCGCTTGAAGATCAAGCCAAATTAGGGTTTAGGGTCGTTGATTATTTGCCTTATGATTCATATGTTAGAAAAACTGTGGGATATTTGTTTGCTATCCAACATGGTGCAAAGAAAATCTTTGATGCTGATGATAGAGGAGAAGTGATTGATGATAATATCAGTAAACATTTTGATGTTGAATTAGTAGGTGAAAATGCTAAAAAAGAGATCATATTACAGTATAGCCATGAAAACCCTAACAGAACTGTTGTAAATCCTTATATCCATTTTGGTCAAAGATCTGTTTGGCCAAGGGGATGGCCATTAGAGAATGTGGGTGAAATCGAGCATGAAGAATACTACAATCAGGTATTTGGTGGGAATCAGTTTATTCAACAAGGGATTTCCAATGGTTTACCAGATGTTGATTCAGTTTTCTACTTCACAAGAAAACAGAATCTTGAACCATTCGATATTAGATTCGATGAACACGCACCAAAAGTTGCGTTTCCTCAAGGAATAATGGTGCCCATGAATTCTTTTAATACAATCTTCCATTATTCGGCTTTTTCAAGCTTAATGCTTCCTGTTTCCATTAGTTCAATGGCTTCTGATGTGTTAAGAGGCTACTGGGCATAACGCATTTTATGGGAAATCGGTGGTTTTGTTGTGGTTTATCCTCCCACAGTTTATAGAAACGATACAATCGAATCATACCCATTTGCAGAAGAGAAAGATCTTCATGTGAACGTGGGTCGTTTGATTAAGCTTTTGGTTTCTTGGAAAACCGATAAGCATAATTTGTTTGAAAAGATACTGGAACTGAGCTATGCCATGGCCAAAGAAGGGTTTTGGTCGGAAAAAGATGTGAAGTTCACAGCTGCGTGGATTCAAGATTTGATTGATGTTGGCTATCTGCAGCCACGTTTAATGACACTCGAATTACACAGGCCAAAAGGAGGTATTAATCATGGAGATCGAAAGGATTTTGTACCTCAAAAACTACCATCTGTTTATCTTAGGGTCGAGGAAACAAGTACTGTAAATTATGAAATAGGGAATTTGGTCCGGTGGAGAAAGAATTTCGGGGATGTGGTTCTTATAATGTTTTCTAACGGACAAGTTGAACGAACTGCTTTGGAATGGAGATTGCTCTACGGAAGGATATTTAAGTCCGTAATTATCTTGTCGGATAAGAAGAATCCCGAGCTTGTGGTTGAAGAAGGTCATTTGGATCATCTATATAAGTAAGTTTAAAACACTTGATTCATGCAAATATATGGTTTTTTTTGGAAGGCATAGCGGCATCGACCCTTTCGATCAACTACCACGAACACAACGTTTATGTTTTATTTTTCAAGTTTTTTTGACCAATTAACCATATTGACCTTTAATTTTATACATCTGATATGCGATCTAAAAGCGAATAAATATGAACATAAAACAAAATTATTTTTTCGAATTCTCGGCTTTAAATCGCAATGTTTATGTTTTATTTTTATAATTATATAATTATAAAAAATTAGTAATATTTTTATTTTTAAATATTTATTTATTTTTAAATAAAATCAAAAAGTAAAAGAAAAAAACATTTTTAAACTATATAATACAAATAAATAAAAATATATAACACAAATAAATAAATAAAATAGAAAAAAGAAAAAACAACAAAAAGACTAAAAGACTAAAAAAAACACAAAAAAACAAAAAAAAATCATTGTTTTAATCATTTGGGTGCAAATAGCAAATTTTAGGGTGCAAATAGCCTCACCCTAAAATTAACAGAAATAATTGTACTTTTTATCATAATTGAAATTAACGGATAAAAATGGATCAAGAAGTTAATGATCGATAACCCATAAATGAATAGCGAAATGATTAGAGTAAAAAATAATTCAAAGACTTTAAGAACAAATCACATAACTCATTTTGTTCAAATGGTTTAGTTTGTAAGGCATTATATTGTTAAAACTAAACACAAACTGAAATTATTACAGGATAGGATTCTGGCGAGAACCCATCTCTTCGTGAGAACAAGAGAACACGTTTGCATCCATTGAGCTCTGCTAATCCGACATAGATGATCACACACATTTTTGTAAATGAGAGACACTTTCATCTTTTAGTTTTATGCATCTAGAGACTCATTTTTTTGTGAAGTTATCATTCCTTAACCCACCTACCTTCACACACCTTAATCCACATCAATTCAGTTATCTTGAGATTACCTACCTCTATAACAATAACTGAAATCTTAAGAAATTTATACATGTGATGGTGAGTGGAGGTATGTGAAGGTATTGCAAAAGTGACTGAAGATGAAGGTGATTGAATTTATGTAAACTGTGCAAGTCTAGTCTCTTTTATGACCATGGGTATTTTAATACATATTTTAATCATACAAAATGATAACTGTTCGTTCAAGAAAAAACGTGAAGAAGAAAGATGAAACATAATTAGGAAACTGATTCCTTGAAAAGATCGTTATATCGCTGAGGCTCGTGTTACACACGATTCCCTTAAACAGATTCGCCGTCTGTTCCCAGGGTACAACTGCGTGAGCAGAAGTACTGCCGGAGATGACCACTTGCCTTGAAAATTCGTCGGAGAAGATTCGTATGCTTACTGTTTCGTGAGTGCAGTCTTTGGATGAAAACGAGACCCTCTATTTTATAGTGAAGATTGAAACCGATGATGATTAAAACGAATTAACTCACCCTCAATATATTTCAGTTACAAAAGGTTGAAACCGAAACAAAATTAATTCGTAATTAACGAATTAATCACTGTAACCGAAATCATTTATTCATCTTCAATACATTTCAGTTACGAAAAATTTAGCAAAACCGAGCTGCGTGAGCACGAGATTTCGGAGCTGCATTCGTGTCCGCAGGTCGCGCTCACACACAAGTTCAACGATTTTAGCTTACGAAATCATCAATCGGCACCCCCCTGCACGCGGGTAGGTGTTGGAGTAAAACCATTCAAAAGAGCTTGTCAACTCCTCACACTTCTTTGGTTATAAATGACACGGGGTTTTCACACCCCACGAATCTTACCGCAAGTGTACGGTGTCGAATCAAGTAATAACGTACGGAAGTACGAGTATCGAATCCACAGGAACTAGGAACTAAATATCACAATTACTATAAGAACTATTAATTGAACTGTCGAAAATTGAGGATTGGTTTTATACTAGTTACTTGCAATAAACAAAATCAACACAAACACAAGACAAACAGAACAGCTTTTAAGACTTCGATAGAGAGAAAGTTGAGGGTTGGAAATCCTCAAGTTCTACACATGCAAATAATTGACTCAAAACAGTTACCAGTTAATCCTCTTAATGACTCCCAAATCTTTTAAAGATCACCGTTGCTTTCTTTCGAATAACAACAGATTTTATTCTGAAAAGGATAGGTGCAATCTCTCGATCTCACCCATGGATTTCAAAACACATTAAGTACTCGATTTATGTTAAATTGGCTAGATTTTATCTCTCGATAATAACCTAACGGTTTAAATGGGACTAAAGCTTACTTGGTATATCTCTATCACCTTTTTGGGCTTTAGGCATGCAATTCCTAAGTCTAAATAGCAGTTAATTCTCGCGAACTTAATTGCTAATCAACAAATCAATTGTAAACTGGCCAAATTCACAAAAGCGTTAAGAACAAAATCACATGCTTCCATTAATAAGGAGAAACTGATAAAAGTCCAAATCAATTCGTTACATGCTTAAAAACCGGATTCATTCCAACCCCCAACACGAACCGGTTAGTTCATGTCGGTGGTGGATTCAAACACAAGAGAGAAAGGTGCGAAAGTGTATGCAAACATGATTAAGAATGAAAAGATGAAATTGTGGTAACAAATGATGAAAAGTCCCTCTTCTCGTGTCCGTCTCTACGTTCCGTCTTGAATGCACTCGTGATCGGCTCTGTATCGTGACCTCGAGGACTCCGAAAAGTCGCCCAAAATCGCCCCGGAACTGCTCTGGATCGTCTGCCAAAAGTTGCGTACTACCGAATAACCTAAAACCCGAATAATATAGCTGAAAATCGACAAACAGTGACTTACGCGACTTGCTGTGCGACTTGCAAGTCGCGTGGCAAGTCGCGCGTGTCCTTTTTAGGGCACGGGTCGTTATCTGGTTCGCGGGTCGGGTCCTGGTTCGGTCGCGGGTCTTGGGCTTGGCTTTTGGGCTCCCGTTAGGCTTCGTTTTGACTCGTTTTGGGCTCTTTTTAGCTTCTTTCTCGAGAACTGCCGCCTTTTAGCTAACCTGCATAAATCACTCAATAAACCGTAAAATACCCGCCTTTTTACTTGAGTACAAGCCAATCTCGTTGGTTTGAGAACCGAAAATAACGCCAAAAAGTGGCGTTATCAACAACCCCAAACCGAGCGTTGCTTGTCCCCAAGCAAATTAGCGATAAAAATAGAATAAAAGCACAAAGTGAAATTAGTAATGACTGCACAATTCCTAATCGGTACCAAGTGATGCATCGGTGATTTCCCATACCCGTGAATGTCTATCTCACTCTCGCCTCATTCTTTATTTTGTCCGATCTATGACCTTCTATTGGGAGTTGAACTCGTGACTGTTCCGATTACGTTCGGGTTAAACTAAGTCCAGACATGCTAGGGAAAACATTTCGCCTCGACCCTACCTCACGGGATACTCTCTTTGCACTCGAACCTAGGTTATCGCTCGTGTTGTCATGTTTAAGGAGCTTATGTGCAAGAATACTCAAATTTCATGACAACTCTAAGGAAAGACGCACAAATGTCCAAAAGTTTGATCTCAGACGGAATCAAGTGGCAAGACAGGGAATATCAGTAAAGGTAGTCGTAAACCGTAATCACATTTTCCAAAAGATCATCCAGGTCTTTACACGGGTTGTAATGGGGCTAAGGTTAAGGCTAAGAAACGACGGGTAAAAAGGATCAACAATCCTCTGTGTGTCAATCATTGGCAATTCCTGAACTCTCGTTGCTTTACATTCGCTTACTTGGCCCTTTTCGTCACTATTGGAGTCGCTTTGACTCTCTTATTGTGCAGCTCTAACTATTATCTAAATACTTTTTTTTGGGACTTCATTGGTCCTCTTTTCTACTTCTCGGGTTACATTGACCCGTTTTATTCTCATGGCTGGCCGGAATTCTTTATTTTCTGCTTTATCTCTAGTAGTTCATTACTGCTTCCGATTGACACACTTTCGGATAAGGGTTGGCTAAGGCTTTTGGCTAAAGGGTAACTGATAGGTTTAAAAAGAAATACGGTGAGTGTTTGGCTTCAAATGGGCTATGTGTACACACTAAGGGTAAAAGGGAAAACGATAGCTGAAACGGGTTAAAACAAACACACAATGCCTGGAATCATTTCTTAAGGTCCACACGGTATGGTCTACTATACCCTTACCTAATATCCCGATGTTCGTCTTTGCTACTCAATGCAATATTGTAGCGAGATCATTCTACATTCACGACAAGGAATTTGAAAGGTGTATAAGAATTACGTGTATAAATCCCTCGAAATGAAAGACGTCCTTTAGGCTCAAAATCTCACTATCGGGTGATCTTCACTAATGTCCCTAGTCATGTCCTTTCCCGGTCCTCCCCTAGCGGTCACGTCACTATCATAAGATTCTTCCCACAATGGTTGGTCTCAATCATTCAAAACAAAAAAATTTAGCTATTGTGATCTAGACACTCAGAAGTGCAGGAAATCTACGTGCATAACTTGGGCCCGATTGGGCAACTCCAAACCTTACCCACACATTGTCCCCAATGTGCAAGCAAAGTCGTAGGTGATGCGACTCAATCATTGTGCAGTTATTAAAAGGACGGGCAAGGCATTACATAGCAAGCAAAATAAAACCCAAAATTTCTAAAATGGGCACCCCAAACCTAGGTGAAACTTAGGTTTGCCAAATAAAAGCCAACCCCAAACCTCGTACAGGGTCTAATGTGAGTGTGTAGATGGTTCAAAAATGAGGCACCCCAAACCTAAGTGAAACTTAGGTTTGTTGCATCTCGATGCAATTAGAATAGAACAACACATCAAACACCACTCTTTTAGCAGAGAAATGATTAGAACATACCTGTTTTGCCCGACCAAAGGAGATTCTTGAAGGATTGAGCATTTGGAGACGGAGGGGAGACGGAGAGAACAAGCAAAACAAGGGAAAGACACAAAACAAAAACAAGAAGCACACAAAGCAAGAAAGGAAACAAAAACTGCACGAAAAAAATGAGCATGGGACACCCGCGGTTTGCTGCGCGGCTTGCAAGCTGCGTAACATCCCGCGTAACTCACTGTTTCAGAAAACCAAACAGAGGGTCCCGCGGCTTACCACGCGGTATGCAAACCGCGTGGAAAGTCGCGTATGTCCCTGTTCCAGCTATTTTTGGTTTTTTCAATTTTTCAATTTTTATGGTTTTTCTGGAATTAAAACACACACAAGAAGAAAAATAATAACGGAAACCAACCTCGGTGGGTTGCCTCCCACCCAGCGCCGTATTTAAAGTCGTGGCACGACTATGTGGGTTCAGTTCGGCTCAATATCCGCAGACTCGAATCGCCCACACTTGCGATTCCCCGCGGACTCTTTCACAATTGGTCTTCCATGACCAGCTCCGCCTTCTTCTTCTCTCTGACCTCCTCTTCTTTCTAGCAACTTGAATCTCACGTTCTCACCGCCGACTCTGAACGTGATCTCTCCTTCCTCCATGTCAATCAAAGCCCGGCTCGTGGCCAAAAATGATCGTCCCAATATGAGTGGAACCTCTTCATCTTCGTCTATATCGATCACCACGAAATCTACCGGAAAGTAGAACTTACCGACTTTGACGAGCACATCTTCTATCACTCCGTAAGGATACCTTATCGATCGATCAGCCAGTTTAAGCGTCATGAATGTGGGGCTCACCTCGCCCAATCCAAGTTTCCTGAAAATAGAAAGGGGCATCAAGTTAATACTCGCCCCTAAATCACATAACACTTTATTAAATGAAAACTTCCCAATTTGGATAGGGGTAGAAAAACTCCCTGGATCGTTGAGCTTTTGGGGAAGCTTTTTCTGGAAGATGGCGCTGCACTCTTCAGTGAGTGCAACGGTGGCCTGATGATCGATTGCCCTCTTTTTGGAAAGGATCTCTTTCATGAATTTCATGTAAGAGGGCATTTGGGTGAGAGCATCTGCAAAAGGAATATTAATCGTTAGCTTTTTAAACACCTCAATAAATTTGGAAAAATTAACCTGATCCTTATTTGCTTTCAGCCTGCTCGGGTAAGGCACTTGTGGGATTTCCAGCTTGACCGGCGGTGTCACTTCTTTCTTTTTCTCTTCTCTCCTCATACGCTCTTCATCAGCCTCTAATGCATCCATGTCAATGATCTCCGCCTCATTCTCGGCTTCCTTTGCTGGCTCCTTATTCAGTTCCTTGCCATCTCTCAGATAGATGGCGTTGCAATTCTCTTGGTTCCTCTTTTCGGCCATACTTGGAAATGCTCCGGGAGGTCGGGTTTGTAGGGCTTCAGAAATCTGCCCTACTTGCCTCTCGAGAATCTTGATTGCGGCCGTATTCTGCTCAGTTGCGGCTTTTACCGTATTCACCGTGCTCGCTAGCTCTCCGACCGTGCTGTCCATTTTTGACATGAACTTCATCATCATGTCTTCAAGACCCGGCTTCTTCTCCCCGGATGATCCTTCGTTTCTTTGCTGAAATCCTGGAGGACGATAAGCATTATTAGTTTGAGCAAAATTAGAAGAGTTAGAAAAATTACCTGATTGTGGTTGACCGGGCTGATTCCATGAAAGATTGGGATGTCTTTTCCACCCCTCGTTATAAGTATTCGAGAAAGGATCGTTTCTCGGTTGGTTTCGGTTCGCCACAAAATGGACTTGATCAGGTTCTTGAATACTGCTTGCTTGCAAATGGCTCGTAATCGCTGCTAATTGGGTTTTAATCTCCTTAAGCTCATCCGATTCCCGAACATTCGCTACTCGTAAAATGGATGATCGTGGAGTGGAGTAGCTATGTTCGGCAAGGTTCTCGATCAGCTCGACTGCTTCTTCATAGGTTTTGTTCATGAGAGCTCCCCCCCGCTGCAGCCGTAATATCGTTCTTGAATTGTGGGTGGAGGCCTCCAAAGAACGTTTGGATTATGACCCACCCATGAAGACCGTGATGTGGACACTTCTTCAACATGTCCTTATACCTCTCCCAAGCTTCGTATAACGTTTCCTGATCCCATTGCGCGAAGTGCGTAATGTCGGCCATTAACTGGTGCGGTTCTTCCCGGTGGGAAGAATTTCTGGAGGAAAGCTGCCTTTAATTGTGCCCACGTGGTGATAAGGTCTGATGGTAGGACTTCGATCCATATTTCAGCTCGACCTTTTAGTGAAAAACTGAACAGCCCCAGTTTGATTGCGTTCTCCTCCATCCCGTTGATCTTTAAGGTGCTGCAAATCCTCTCGAATGCGCGGAGATGTGCATGAGGATCTTCGGTCGGTGCTCCTCCAAACTGATTTTGCTGCACCATTACAATGGTGCTCGACTTTATTTCGAAATAGTTGGCCGCAGTGGTAGGCGGTTGAATACCTATGCGGGCCGCTGCCACATTCGGGTCGGCAAACGACCGCATAGGCACTCTCTCAGGAGGCGGTCTCTCGTCACCCATCTTTAATTGTCGCTTAGCTTTGGTCTCTTGGCGTAGGCGACGAGCAGTTCTTTCAATTTCCGGATCAAAGTCTTCAATCTCTTTCACTCGAGTCGTCCTTGGCATAAACCAAGTGGTACCTGAAAAGAAAGAAAACAAAGTCAATAATCCAAAACTGAAAGTGGTGGAAAATAACAAGAAAATAAAATGCCCAATCTAATAGCTCCTATAGATGGTAGTGCTATTAATTACAACTAGCTCCCCGGCAACGGCGCCAAAAACTTGACACGGGGTTTTCACACCCCGCGAATCTTACCGCAAGTGTACGGTGTCGAATCAAGTAATAACGTACGGAAGTACGAGTATCGAATCCACGGGAACTAGGAACTAAATATCACAATTACTATAAGAACTATTAATTGAACTGTCGAAATTTGAGGATTGGTTTTATACTAGTTACTTGCAATAAACAAAATCAACACAAACACAAGACAAACAGAACAGCTTTTAAGACTTCGATAGAGAGAAAGTTGAGGGTTGGAAATCCTCGAGTTCTACACATGCAAATAATTGACTCAAAACAGTTACCAGTTAATCCTCTTAATGACTCCCAAATCTTTTAAAGATCATCGTTGCTTTCTTTCGAATAACAACGGATTTTATTCTGAAAAGGATAGGTGCAATCTCTCGATCTCACCCATGGATTTCAAAACACATTAAGTACTCGATTTATGTTAAATTGGCTAGATTTTATCTCTCGATAATAACCTAACGGTTTAAATGGGACTAAAGCTTACTTGGTATATCTCTATCACCTTTTTGAACTTTAGGCATGCAATTCCTAAGTCTAAATAGCAGTTAATTCTCGCGAACTTAATTGCTAATCAACAAATCAATTGTAAACTGGCCAAATTCACAAAAGCGTTAAGAACAAAATCACATGCTTCCATTAATAAGGAGAAACTGATAAAAGTCCAAATCAATTCGTTACATGCTTAAAAACCGGATTCATTCCAACCCCCAACACGAACCGGTTAGTTCATGTCGGTGGTGGATTCAAACACAAGAGAGAAAGGTGCGAAAGTGTATGCAAACATGATTAAGAATGAAAAGATGAAATTGTGGTAACAAATGATGAAAACTCCCTCTTCTCGTGTCCGTCTCTACGTTCCGTCTTGAATGCACTCGTGATCGGCTCTGTATCGTGACCTCGAGGACTCCGAAAAGTCGCCCAAAATCGCCCTGGAACTGCTCTGGATCGTCTGCCGAAAGTTGCGTACTACCGAATGACCTAAAACCCGAATAATATAGCTGAAAATCGACAAACAGTGACTTACGCGACTTACTGCGCGACTTGCAAGTCGCGTGGCAAGTCGCGCGTGTCCTTTTTAGGGCACGGGTCGTTATCTAGTTCGCGGGTCGGGTCCTGGTTCGGTCGCGGGTCTTGGGCTTGGCTTTTGGGCTCCCGTTAGGCTTCGTTTTGACTCGTTTTGGGCTCTTTTTAGCTTCTTTCTCGAGAACTGCCGCCTTTTAGCTAACCTGCATAAATCACTCAATAAACCGTAAAATACCCGCCTTTTTACTTGAGTACAAGCCAATCTCGTTGGTTTGAGAACCGAAAATAACGCCAAAAAGTGGCGTTATCAATAAACCATTGAAAGTTTGCTCCTTTTTCCTATGTGGGACACATTCCCACACCCACTTGGTTTTTGCTAATTTCATCCAATTACTCAACTTTGAGTATCGATATCTCATTCACATATACTCCGTTTTGGACACATTATATATCGTTTCGAAGCTCTCATATAGGAGAACACAAACCCACTAAGAGTTAATTATATATAATACATATATATGTATTTAAATGGGTCCAAAGTTAGTAAAAACACATATTTTTACTAAAATTTCCAACAATCCCCCACATGAATGGAGATCGATCTATGCATACGAAAAATTCCCTACAAAATTTCGAATAGTCGAATCTTGCATAGGATAGGTAGGTGTTACCCTTTGAACCTTCCCTTGTGAAACATACTTGGTCTCCTAGCTGTCAGTAGACTCGATGTCTTTGAACTGAACTACCATTTATGTAGACAACAATACATTTCACACAGGACTCTTCCTAACAAGGTCATATCCTCATAGTCGTGTTCGTTATGGTCATGAACACTAGCCTGGTTCAGCGAGAGCTGTTTAGGAATTGTGCCCCCCACAATTCCCTTCGAAGCGACCCCACTTCTCTCTCACATAGGTGATTTTCAATAATCATTAAAAGCCATACGCTTATCCTCACTATCACTGATTAGGAAGTTTATTAACTCCCCCACAGTGACATTCTCATTCATACAACTAGGTTGTCCTTTTGAACCCAGATCTTGGGATCTCCAGTCTTCTGGGTAAGGTTTCCTTTGCATGAATTATTCATTCAAGGGCATTAGTCCCATTCCTCTTGACGACTTATAGACTAAATCTCTACTTAGGCCTTTCGTAAGCGGATCCGCAATGTTATCCTTTGACTTCTCATAGTCAATCGTGATAACTCCAGTAGAGAGTAATTTGCCGTATTGTATCATGTTAGACTTCCCATTATACATTGTACTTTGAGCTCTACCAATTGCCGATTGGCTATCACAATGTATACAAATGATCGTTACCGGCTTAGGCCATCTGGGAATATCTTCCACAAAGTTCATACGGTGTTTCATCATGTTTCTTGCGAGGTATCTTATTCAAAAGATAATTAGCCGACTAAATAGCTTATGTAACATCCTGAATTTTCGCTATTAGTGTTTTAATAAGAATTTTGGATGTATTTGTTTTCTAGTTTAAACCTTGGATTATATGGAAGTGTTATAATTCAAAAAGGGGTTAAAATACAAGTAATGAAAGTATGGTGGTACTTTTGGGAATAATGGATCTTGAGGGTATGTTTGGTTTTAATTAAAATGTGTATATGGATAAAGCAATTGAGATAAGAAGAATATCTCATTTGTCTTGTGTGAGTCGGTTTAGAGAACCAGAGGAAGAGAAAAAGAGGGAAAAGAAGAAAAACAAGTTTGGTATTCAGATTTGGTAAGGGATTTATATTGGTTTGATAAAAGATTCATTGTTGATGTTAGAATATAAACAAACTTGTGTATTGGATGGATCTGCAGAATCATAAACATCAGTTTGAAGTTCAGATTTTGTGCAGAAGTGGGTTTTTACTACAAAAGGTGAGTTCATTCTGTTCTTTGTACAAATCAGTGTTTTTAAGTTATACTAACCTTGATATATTTGTATAAATTGGTTGAGGACTAAATAGAATGAGTGGAATGAATTGATTTTATGATTTAAATCGATTTGTGGACATGGTTGAATGAACAGTACGTAAAACCAGTGATGTCCCGGTACTTAAAGGTTCCGGTGTAGTCCCGGTGTAGTTCCGGTGTAGTCCCGGTATCGACGATAAGTACCGGGGATTGAGAGTCCCGGTATCAAGGATAGGTCCCGGTAGTTGGAAGTCCCGGTAGTGGCAAGTTCCGGTAGTACAAGTCCCGGTAGTGGAAGTCCAGGTAGAGGCAAGTTCCGGTAGTACAAGTCCCGTTAATGGAAGTCCCGGTAGTGGCAAGTTCCGGTAGTACAAGTCCCGGTAGTGGAAGTCCCGGTAGTTGGAAGTCCCGGTAGAGGTAAGTCCCGGTAGAGGCAAGTCCCGGTACAGGTGAGTCCTGGTACAACATATCGGGAGTTGAGTAAAGAAACCAGTATATCTAAATGGTATCAAAATTTGATATGGCTCAAAGACCTGATAAGTTAAGTATCTATAGGCCTTGTAATTTTATGTATCTCTCCGGATGTAATGAAATGGGGATTTATGTAATCGTGAAAAGGTGCGATTTAAGAATTGACATATATCTTATGTTACTTGAACATATGTACTTTTGAATAGTAGTATGTTAGGTTTATAGACTGCGCTAGTGTGATACTAGGCAGGATTGTGTTAAATGTGATTAGCTCATACTGAATGATATGAGGAATCTGTACGATTTATATATATGATTTGCTCATACTGAATGATATGAGGAATCTATATGGTATAAAGGCGATTTGCTCATACTGGAATGATATGAGAAATCTTTATTAAGCATTAACTTGCACGAGTAGAAATAAGTGTAATGGATCCATAGGCACTAAAGTTTGGAAATCACCATGGAATAGGCGTGTGGTATAACTCGTTTAATCGTTATTCCAGTGTGTGTGGGAAATCATAAGGAATAGGCGTGTGGTATAACTCGTTTAATCGTTATTCCAGTGTGTGTGGGAAATCCTGGAATAGGCGTGTGGTATTAATCGTTATTCCTGATTTCTAAGGAAGAGAGTGAGATTGACATAAGTGCTTGTGATCTCTGCTTCCTTACCGATAAATGGGCGTGTGTAATCGCGATTTATTGGTGGAGAGCATTGATCTAGAATCTTTGAAGATTCGTAGTGTGGCTCTGAGATATGATATGATGACGGAATTATTGTCAGTCATATTCATGAAATGTGGAAATGGGCATGTGTATATTGCGATTTCTGGAATAAGAGCATTGCTCTTGAATCAGTGAAGATTCGTAATGTGGCTCTGAGACATGATATGATGATGGAATGTGTGTCAGTCATATTCATGGAACTGGGTAAAAATCGTGTTAACAGAATAGAGTTATACGTATGGTAAGAAAAGGGGAAACCAGGTTTGTTATAACTTGTTTACATTGATTTTTACAAATGTTATCTTGGAAACGAATGTTCTCACTAGGCGTTGGCCTAATCGTCTCAATTGATGTTTTCTTACCAGGTACCAGCTCGGGGAGGTAAAGGGTTGTGGGACGAGCGTTTTGATATAGCAGAGGTGGATGAATTTAACAAAGAAAAGATTTTGATGGATTGATAGATAACTTGATTAATCTGGTTGAAGGGACATTATTAGATTGATAGGTTATTTGAAGGATCTTGTAATGTGAATATACTCTTGATGGTTAATCCACTGCCTGTTTTTATAAGTTGAAGTATTTATTGTCATAACCTGTTATAACTTGAGGTTTAAATTGGTCCATGTTTTGGGGTGTTACAATATGGTATCAGAGCACTAGTTTAAGCGAACTAAGTATACTGATAAGATACTTAGACTTAAGCTGAGATGGAGTAGGTTATGATATGTGAGATATGGGTAGAAGTGTTAAGACAGGATAGTCTTAGAGTCAACGGAAATACGTGAAATTAGTGTTGTGACAATGGTAATGAGGATTCTCCTGTATGATATGTTCACAATTCCAACTAGCTACTGTTATTATGAATATATATATTTACACGAGCCTGCTTATTTTTGAATTATTACAGTGACTAACGATCGATAAGGTACGTTTTGTATGTGTGTACGTGCATAACCATTTCTTATGGTTGTCCCTTTATGTTATAGTAGAATGATGGTGAATACGCCACCAAGGTCCTTTGAAGGACAGATCAGTATTGATTGGAGGTTGGAAGGATAACCTGGAATTGGCGGGACTCATGAAAGTCCGCCAAGGCAACCTTTAGTAGGTGGATTGATATGTGTGGAGATAGAGTATGAGAAGGTTGATCAAGATGTAAATGGTATGACATGGTGGAGTATGTGGATCGTGGAATGCCAGTATAGCAAATGTTATAAGGCCGAGAGGGCGACACTGGTCGGAAGTAGAATGTCAATGATAAATTACGTAAGTAAGACGATTGACCTCGTTTGAGTAAGTAGCCTTCAATTGCGAGGAAAGTTTCATGCCTGGTGTTTTAGTGTGTGTTACATGAATTTTCATGATTTCAAACCAATTGCATAAATAACAGTTTTAGTCAAGGTTGAATTAGCATGTGCGAAAGTGTATTTAAAGAAAAGGCAATCCCATTTACGTCGCACAGCGAAATTTTTGAAGTTTTTACAAAGTATTTCTTACTTTACATGAAAAGTTGAATTGTAGCAAGAAAGCGTTGGTCAGCAAAACGTCTAGTAACTAACAGGAGTATGGACCTATTAAACATCATATAAATAAGTGAGAGAACCGACTAGTTTATTTCGTGTCGGTCAAACTTTTTCGAACTATTGTCGTACGAAGAGATTTTCATTTAGTATATTACCGTCGTAACAACACTGTTTTGTTTGAGAAAGGTTGAGTTTTCGGAAATTTAATATGCAAATGATTCTCGAGATCGTTGTGCAGTACTTTGGGGTATGTGTGCCCAAGTTGTTCCCAGTAGGGTTATTTAAAATGAGAAAATGTGCGAAATGATTGGTCATGCATGAAGGCTATGAACTCGCTAGGTCGTAGAGTATTACGTTATAAGCTAAGAAAGAACTCCAAGAGTGGAGAGGTGTTGGATAAACCTTGGGAGAAAATTTGTAGTTTTGGTAATTGTGTTCAATTGAGAGATGAACAGTGCGGGAGTCGAAAGTGGACTTTAGTGTCGGTTGCATGAGAGTCTGTACCCTTGTTCGCTGACTAGGAATACAGTTGCCGAGGGACGGTTGTGTCCGGAGGAAGAATTAGGTTCAGTTAGGGACCTTAAGGTTAAGGAAGTGTCGACATGTCAAATATTGACTTTGAAGTCGATAGTCGTGTAAGGTGTATGAGACCTTTTGTCTGTCATTGGGTGCAGTCTGGGTGCGTCCCGCGTATGCCTGTGCGGACAGGAACAAAGACCGTGAGCGGTACCGGTATGCTGTTATGCAGAGGGTATGCGCAAAACATATATTATTGTGTACGACATAGTTAAGGATTTTTGAGTGATTGACGAATAAATCACTAATGAAAGAAGTTTTGAGTTATTGTTGCACAAGCGAAAGATATGTAGTCAAAACACGCTTTTAATGTTTATTGTGGATGTGCAATATTTGTGATGTATTACGTTTTAAAAAAAATTGTGAACATGTGGGTTGGGGGATTTTGGTAAATCCGACCATGTAAAGTTTTAAGAGTGGTAAACCTTTGTTTTGGGGCCGATGGCCAATTAAGGGATTAAAAAGGGTAAAGATTTTGGGTAACAATGTATTTTGGTTTACGTAATTGTGTGAGTGGCACATGTTTAACCAAACGTTTATTTTGGTCTTAAAGGCTTGAATTATATTCAAATGAGTCTTTTGAATGTTTGTCAGTTTTAGTGACTCGAGATGGAGTCTTGGATGTGTTATATGCTTAACTGCTTTCTATTTGAACAAGTGTCGGTCTTAGGTGTAAAGGTTGTTTGATAAATTTCGCGTTGTTAATACCTTTGGAACTAATGAACCTTGGCGAAATATATATACATTGTGGAGTATAAAAGAGTTGCATATACGTGGACATATATATATATACATGTATAATTGACTTCGTTGGGAAAGTAGCAATGAAGGGGTCGTAGGATTATCATGCCTCGAAGCGTATGTTGCATAATGATCATTAGATCCTTTGAGTAGATGGCTCGGTTTTGAACTCAGTTGAGTCTTAAGAGCATTGACCGGATTTGATAAGCTCGACGTAGGCTTGGGGTTGAAATTGCATGAATGATATTGTAATTGAAGTTTACTTGACGTAAATGCTTTGGTTATCCTTTTGGGGTCATGTATAAATGTTAAGTCTTGAAACAGAAGTTTAAAAGTTGAAGGACCACCTTGTGGGGATGGTAAGAACAGTGAAGGACTGTTGTTTTTAGATAAGTGTTTTACTTATGATGTGGAAGATTTATAAAAGATGAAGTACTAGAGACGAACTAAAGGAGTACATAGATTGTGTTGATCTGTGAAGGAGTATGTCCGGTTTATGTAAAGGTTTGGAATCACAAAGAGTTAGCAAGTAACGAGTAGGTACGAGTTAACTAGAAAATCGTGAGTGGTAGTCCAACTAAAGTTGGGGAGGAGATATCTAGTGAAATAAACTCGGTTTTTGGGCGAGAAAACAGGAATATAAATGTTTTGTGTATGAGTCTATGAGAGACCTGGTCTGTGGTTAATGTTATGGGTGGAGATTGAACGAACGAGTAGTGACATGAATTGCCAAGATAGATATGTCAACTAGTATGTAATGTGAAGTCAGAAAGAGGGAGTATCCGAATGGAAGTTTTCGGGGATTCCGGATGAAAAGTACTATTTGTCAATAAAGTTGATGGAGCATGTAGCTTGTAAGTTGGCGTGGTATAGTGAAGGCAAAATCGTTAATGAATATAAGTTGCTCCTTATGTGTGAAAGAATTGTACGAGAAAAGATTAGTTGAAGATCTAAGAATGGGTAGTAACTTCGAACGGTAATGTAGTTTCAAGATAACTTGGTTAAATATTTTAAGTTAGAAATCTTAGTGAAACTGTTTGGTTATGGTTCGTAATGAGAAAATACTATCGATATGTGGAAAATTGGGAGAATGAGACAAGTAATACTTGAAAGATAGTATTCCACGCTAACGTGGGGAAGCAATGATGGAAAGATTGGATTTAAGAATGTAGTCTTACTACAAGTTCATTGGAGTTATCGCCTTTGATATACAACCCTTTAGTGCTTGGTTGAGACGTGTTTGTGTGGTGCGATAGTGATGTGAGAAGGTGATAGCATTTTGTGTCGAAGAAATGTGTAAGTCATGGATGCAATGATGGATTGCCGTAGTTTTTGAAGCATAATTGATGAGAAAAGTTGTTATGTGAAGGAGCGGGAATCTTTTTAGAAAAACCTTTTAATAAATTACAATCTAAGAGGATGAATATAGGTATAATGGTATTATATCTTTGAGTTGTTAATGTGACTTTAGAGTCGGAAGAGAATATGAAGGATAGGTATCCCCATCTGTTGACCTGATCTTGATTTCGAGGACGAAATCATTTTCAAGTTGGGGAGTATTGTAACATCCTGAATTTTCGCTATTAGTGTTTTAATAAGAATTTTGGATGTATTTGTTTTCTCGTTTAAACCTTGGATTATATGGAAGTGTTATAATTCAAAAAGGGGTTAAAATACAAGTAATGAAAGTATGGTGGTACTTTTGGGAATAATGGATCTTGAGGGTATGTTTGGTTTTAATTAAAATGTGTATATGGATAAAGCAATTGAGATAAGAAGAATATCTCATTTGTCTTGTGTGAGTCGGTTTAGAGAACCAGAGGAAGAGAAAAAGAGGGAAAAGAAGAAAAACAAGTTTGGTATTCAGATTTGGTAAGGGATTTATATTGGTTTGATAAAAGATTCATTGTTGATGTTAGATTATAAACAAACTTGTGTATTGGATGGATCTGCAGAATCATAAACATTAGTTTGAAGTTCAGATTTTGTGCAGAAGTGGGTTTTTACTACAAAAGGTGAGTTCATTCTGTTCTTTGTACAAATCAGTGTTTTTAAGTTATACTAACCTTGATATATCTGTATAAATTGGTTGAGGACTAAATAGAATGAGTGGAATGAATTGATTTTATGATTTAAATCGATTTGTGGACATGGTTGAATGAACAGTACGTAAAACCAGTGATGTCCCGGTACTTAAAGGTTCCAGTGTAGTTCCGGTGTAGTCCCGGTGTAGTTCCGGTGTAGTCCCGGTATCGACAATAAGTACCGGGGATTGAGAGTCCCGGTATCAAGGATAGGTCCCGGTAGTTGGAAGTCCCGGTAGTGGCAAGTTCCGGTAGTACAAGTCCCGGTAGTGGAAGTCCCTGTAGAGGCAAGTTCCGGTAGTACAAGTCCCGGTAGTGGAAGTCCCGGTAGTGGCAAGTTTCGGTAGTACAAGTCCCGGTAGTGGAAGTCCCGGTAGAGGTAAGTCCTGGTAGAGGCAAGTCCCGGTACAGGTGAGTCCCGGTACAGCATATCGGGAGTTGAGTAAAGAAACCAGTATATCTAAATGGTATCAAAATTTGATATGGCTCAAGGACCTGATAAGTTAAGTATCTAGAGGCCTTGTAATTTTATGTATCTCTCCGGATGTAATGAAATGGGCATTTATGTAATCGTGAAAAGGTGCGATTTAAGAATTGACATATATCTTATGTTACTTGAACATATGTACTTTTGAATAGTAGTATGTTAGGTTTATAGACTGCGCTAGTGTGATACTAGGCAGGATTGTGTTAAATGTGATTTGCTCATACTGAATGATATGAGGAATCTATACGATTTATATATATGATTTGCTCATACTGAATGATATGAGGAATCTATATGGTATAAAGGCGATTTGCTCATACTGAATGATATGAGAAATATGTATTAAGCATTAACTTGCACGAGTAGAAATAAGTGTAATGGATCCATAGGCACTAAAGTTTGGAAATCACATGGAATAGGCGTGTGGTATAACTCGTTTAATCGTTATTCCAGTGTGTGTGGGAAATCACATGGAATAGGCGTGTGGTATAACTCGTTTAATCGTTATTCCAGTGTGTGTGGGAAATCCTGGAATAGGCGTGTGGTATTAATCGTTATTCCTGATTTCTAAGGAAGAGAGTGAGATTGACATAAGTGCTTGTGATCTCTGCTTCCTTACCGATAAATGGGCGTGTGTAATCGCGATTTATTGGTGGAGAGCATTGATCTAGAATCTTTGAAGATTCGTAGTGTGGCTCTGAGATATGATATGATGACGGAATTATTGTCAGTCATATTCATGAAATGTGGAAATGGGCATGTGTATATTGCGAATTCTGGAATAAGAGCATTACTCTTGAATCAGTGAAGATTCGTAATGTGGCTCTGAGACATGATATGATGATGGAATGTGTGTCAGTCATATTCATGGAACTGGGTAAAAATCGTGTTAACAGAATAGAGTTATACGTATGGTAAGAAAAGGGGAAACCAGGTTTGTTATAACTTGTTTACATTGATTTTTACAAATGTTATCTTGGAAACGAATGTTCTCACTAGGCGTTGGCCTAATCGTCTCAATTGATGTTTTCTTACCAGGTACCAGCTCGGGGAGGTAAAGGGTTGTGGGACGAGCGTTTTGATATAGCAGAGGTGGATGAATTTAACAAAGAAAAGATTTTGATGGATTGATAGATAACTTGATTAATCTGGTTGAAGGGACATAATTAGATTGATAGGTTATTTGAAGGATCTTGTAATGTGAATATACTCTTGATGGTTAATCCACTGCCTGTTTTTATAAGTTGAAGTATTTATTGTCATAACCTGTTATAACTTGAGGTTTAAATTGGTCCATGTTTTGGGGTGTTACAGCTTCCCCCCACATGTTCTGACTTAAACCAGAACTAATTAACATGGCATTTACCATCTCTTTCAAGGTACGGTTCTTTCTCTCAGCAATACCAGTTTGCTGTGGTGAATAGGGTGCCGTGAATTCATGTCAAATTCCATTTTTCGAACAAAACTCAGCAAATGATGAGACATATTCACCTCCCCTATCACTTCTAACGACCTTGGTTTTCTTATTAAGTTGATTTTCAACTTCATTTTTATACAAGACAAACTTGTCTATTGCTTCATCTTTACTTTTAAGTAAATATATGTAGCAATATTTCGTGCTATCATCGATGAACGTGATAAAATATTTGTTCCCACCTCTAGTAGGAACCGATTTTTAAATCACACACGTCAGTGTGAATTAAATCAAGGGTTCGGTTTTTCTTTCACCCGATTGGAAAGATGATCTAATAAGTTTGGCTTCTACACATGTGGGGCACTTGTGATTTGAGTTAATATCAAAATTTTGGTATGCAATTTAATTTAATTAAACGTCGAATGGAATTAAACAAATTTACATGTCCTAAACGGCCATGCCAAACATTTGGAAACTCAAGCATATAAGCAAAACTAGAACTTTCTTTTATTCATATCATTAGCAACCATTACATTTAACTTTCCATTACATTTAATTTAAACATGCCATTCAAGACATATCCTTTACCCACATACATACCACTTTTGGACAAAACAAACTTGTCCGACTCAAACACTAGTTCAAAACCAAACTTGTTTAACAACCACCCCGAAACGAGGTTCTTACGAAGCTCAGGTACATACAAAACATCCTTAAGCTTAAGCTCTTTCCCGAAAGTCATCTTCAAAATGACATCTCCAACACCCTTGACATCGGCGGTGGCGGCATTCCCCATGAAGAGCTATTGCCCATCATCAACATCCTTGTAGGTGTTGAAGTTGCTCTTGTCATGACACACATGACGGGTAGCTCCGATATCAATCCACCATTCCCTAGGTTTTGCATCAATCACATTCATCTCCATGGCCGAAAAATCCATGATCATTGCCACCAAGTCTTCGTTCACCATTTTGGAAAACAAATTTCACGTGAACAGAATCGCAATATCAATTTGTTTATACACAACAGAAAAGAATTAAATCAAAACACGCTCGATTTAGAATCTGTTTATACACGACAGAAAATCGAAACAAACTCGATTAAGAATCTGTTTACAAAAAACAACAAAGAAATAAATCAAAACAAACTCGATTAATTTTGTTTAAGAATCTGTTTAAGATTGTTGGTATTTTAATACATATTTTAATCATACAAAATGATAACTGTTCGTTCAAGAAAAAACGTGAAGAAGAAAGATGAAACATAATTAGGAAACTGATTCCTTGAAAATATCGTTATATCGCTGAGGCTCGTGTTACACACGATTCCCTTAAATAGATTCGCCGTCTGTTCCCAGGGTACAACTGCGTGAGCAGAAGTACTGCCGGAGATGACCACTTGCCTTGAAAATTCGTCGGAAAAGATTCGTATGCTGACTGTTTCGTGAGTGCAGTATCGAGAGTATATCGAGTGTTGATTTTTTCGTGTCTTTGGATGAAAACGAGACCCTCTATTTTATAGTGAAGATTGAAACCGATGATGATTAAAACGAATTAACTCACCCTCAATGTATTTCAGTAATACATATATATGTATTTAAATGTGTCCAAAGTTAGTAAAAACACATATTTTTACTAAAATTTCCAACAGATGCAACTATAAGGGGGTAAGGGTAGGGGTGTTCACGGTTCGGTTCGGCTCGGTTAGTAGAAAAATGTGAACCGAACCGCATGAGGCGGATACCTGGTTACTCGAACCGAAACCAAACTATGGGATGAACCAAGCCGAACCGAACCGAACCGTAAGTCGGTTACCATCAGTTTGGTTCACGGTTACCCGAATTTATAGAAACATATTATTTGCAATATAAAAATAATACCAAAATAGAATATTTAAACCAATTACATAACAAATACATATAAATAATCCAATAACGAGAAATTAAAATAAGTTTTGTTGTTTTAAAAATATTCACTATTCCATTGATGACTATTTCAAAATTAAATAGTTAATATTAAATATAATATCATTAATTGTAATATATATCGGTTCAGATCGGTTATCCGCGGATACCTATAATTTAAAACCGTAACCGACCCGTGAATACCCATTTTTTCGGGTTTTCGGTTTTTCCGGTTTCGGATCAAACGGTTCGGCTCTGTTTCTCGGTTGTTTGGTTTGGCGGGGAATCCCCGGCCCTGGTCGGGTCGGGTGGACCGGGTTCCCCACCGGGTCGGGTCAAATTACCATGCCTATGAACACCCCTAGGTAAGGGCGCTACCCCTAACAAAAGTTCAAGAAAAAAAGTTTAAATTATCTTTTTAAATCCTAACTGACGTATTTATGCCCCACCCTTCTCTCATTGGCAGCCCAACCCGATAACCAACTCACCGCTTTCGCTATCGTAATTCTCATCAACTTTAGTGTTTCTTGGATGATGCGATACTTAATTTTGACGTTTCTTTTGTAATTCTTGTTAATTTTGTCAAATCACGTGTTACTCGTTGCCGTCATTCGTCATTGCTAGGGATTTTCAAAACCAAATTAGTCGCAAAACCGTTTAACCCGAACCGTATAACAGATGGATTATTCAACTTTAGAATATTTTGATACCCTAGGTGTGCCTCCGATCACGTGACTTCCTAGATCTGCATCTGTTTACGACCCATGCTATTGAAGTTTCACTTATTAAATGCCACCACATTTTCGACATTTATAGATTAAAAGGAGACTAAAAATCACTCAAAAACTAATAAATTTTTCTCCCAATTTTTACTAAACTCAAAGGTTTTCAATATGCTCCATTTATTATAAAGTTCGTCTGGATAAAGAATTGGGCCATATGGGCTTAGATACGTAAATACATTTACCCCAAGTAGCGGAGGGCTTTTCCAACTATTTAAAAAACTATATTATTAAATTTTCAATTTGTTAATTCGACATTTAAAAGAGAAATCGAGTCAAAGATCTATTTCATACCCTGGAGTTGGTCTAATCATTTTTTTTAATTTTATTTACCAAGATGCTACTAACTTCGCAATTTTCAGGCTCAAGTCTACAATTTTTTAGCGAGCAGCAAGCACCTACTCCTATCAAAATGAAAAGCAGCAAGCTCAACTTGAAAGCCACATGCAGTGAAACTTGGACGTGTGGTTCTGGCCGGGCTTTCCTGAGGTTTCATTTACCAGGAAATGGACCAGATTTTTTTTTATCTTTTAGCTAATTGTAGACCTAGATCTTGCGGATCTAGTGACATTTCGGTTAAAATGAGACACAAATAGCTAGAAGACCAATTTGCATGTCTGAAATGGCTAGTTGATCAATCAATTTCCTCATTTAAAAATGTTTGATTTATTATTCTAAGGGGTCGTTTACGAAATGCTTACTCGGGTAAGTGTTTACCAAGTCACAGTAGCTTACCGGATGAATATGACAAGGACCAAGAATCTTACCCGGTAAGAGCGGAAGCAAAGACCAAGAGTCGAAAGCAAGGACCGAGGGTCTTACCCGGTAAGTGAGTGCGACAACTCTTACCACGGTTAGCGCTTACCGAATAAATTGTTGCATACGATGCCATTTTGGTGGACTAAAATCTAACATGGAAAGTAAGTGATAGTGTTAAATTTACCGCTAAGCACTTACCCGAGTAAGTGATCAGGTAAACGGCCCCTAAGTTGACACCATTTAAAATCTTTTTAGAATAAACTGTATTACGAAGTGGGATGGTATGATAAAATATTATGATATAGTGAAATATTGTACTAAATATTCCAAAATGATGTAAAATCATAGTCAATATAAAATCATACACAATAAATAATATAATATGTATTATATAATAGAGGAAGGTTTAAACGAGAACGCTAACTATTTAAAAAAACAGCAAATCATGTGCAAAATCACATGTGATTTTACATTAACTGCAAAAACTTGGACACACACGACTTTGGCCACGACTTAAAGTGGCGGGAAAAGTCGCGTAATCATATATGATTTTGTACGTGAATCATATATGATTTTGTACATAGCGGATGTTTTCTTGTGTTCTTAAATAGTTAAAGTTCTCGTATAAACCCACCTCTTATATAATATGTAAATAGTATATAACAGGCTAACAACTGTCAATATTGTATAATGGTATGTAACCTATTGATATGATATGAAACATAATGTTCCTATAGCCTTAGAAGCTTTTCATTTTGGAGTAGGAATTTTAAACGTGTTATAAGTTTTGAAGATTTTATAGTAAACACAATAAAAGCTAGTGGTGTATTTGGTAAATATTATGTTGATGAAGGACCCAAAATGTAAGTAGTCTTGGGTGCTAAGAGACTGTTTACTAAAACAATCCTTACGACTAAAATGGAGATATATGTAATAAATGAAGTTAAGAGACCAAATCTGTAATTTTTAATATACCTTAAGGACCAAATCCGCAATTTACTCTTAAAAAAACATTTCAAATCGTCTATATATATATATAGATGACGCCTTCATTATACGAAACCCCAAGAAGACCATTTTAGTATAGTTAATCAAATGTGATACTATAGTCAATTCCATATAATACACATGTGATACAAAGTCAGAGACATGAACGATTTTGGCGCGACCTAGGTTGCGGGTCAAGTCGCTCACACGCTACTAGGCCGCATCACGTGTATACCACATGTGATAAGGATGTTCTTGATGTGATATTATAATTCACATGTGATACTAAATCAGAGACCACCTTTGGTGTGACCTAGATCGTAGACCAAGTTGTTCATACACCACTAGATCCCATCACATGTATTGTCATACGTGATAATTAAGGTTGTTCTTGCGTTCTCGTAAAAACAGAATTACGGAAAGTAAGTTTTTTTTTAGAACTCTATTGTAAAGTTTTATTGAAGTTTTTATTTTATTAATGTAACAATGATATGACAATATAAAATACAAAAATGAGGTTTTTAAACATTCTACCATTATAGATAGGGGTAAGCTTCAGAACTGGGTACCTGCTTTGGAACCGGATCCGATGTGATTGGTTCTGGTTCCTAAAATACGGAACGGATCAGACTAGTTCTAGTTCTCATTTTCTGGGAACCTTTAACTGTTGGGTACCCGCCAAAATGTTTTGGAAGTCGTTTTCCTGCTGCTAGGTGTTGTTGTGAAGTGCTTTGGAAGCCATTTTGCTGTTGTCAAGAGTATCTATTAATTTATTTATGTAACTATTAGTGTTTAGTTTTTATTGAATAATTTTCACTATTTATGGTATTTATTTTTTTACGTTTGCACTTTGTAATGGACTAGTAATTAATTTTTTATAATATTAAATGATAAAAAAATTTAAAACGAAATTAGACACTAGGTACCTGGTACAAGAATTGGAACCGACGATTCAAGTACCGGTCTGAAGATATACAGAACCGGTGTAACCAGTTCTAGTTTCTTTATTCCAGGAACCGCTAGTTTTAATTCCAGGTCGACTTCCATAAAACCTGGTCGGATACCTACATTTTCTCACCCCTAATTATAGATAGAGTAGAGTGGTCCTCGTGAAAAAGGAATGGCAAATTGGCAAAACGGTCTGCCAATTAAGCTAACTTCTAAGACGCATGGGCCATGGGGCATATCCTTGATTTATGTACAAAGAGTTCTGAATGGTCAAAAAAATATTATTGTTTTATTTCTTTACTAAACAACTCGATAAATTTATCTAATTTATACAATAAAAACACTAGTTTTTTTATATATAATTTTTTAATATTATTTCTTCTAATTAAATTCGATATAATTTAAATATAAAATTTAAAAACAAACAATTTATAGCCCTAACCTTAATTCAAAGCATCATGGATGACTCTCTCTTTCTCTACTTCATCTCCCCTTTATCACTAAACCAAAAAAATAAAACCATAATCCTTACAAGTTACAGCAACCAAGGAAACTAGTGCTATACCCGTCCGGTGGCCGGGTATACAACATGACTTAATTAACAATATACAGTTAAAATTAATTAATAATGTTTAATTAGTTTTAATTACTCTAAATTAATATTTTATAAATTAAATGAAATGAATTAATAATATATAACTAAATTTAATTGCATAGTTAAAAATAATTTTTAATTTTTAATTAATTCTAATTATTATAAATTAACATTTATTTAATTACTAAAAATTAATATTTATTAATTAAAAATAAACTATTTAATAGTATATAATAATATATACTTAACATTAATTAGACATACATAATAGTGTTATACCCGTCCGTTGGTCGGGTATATGATCATCGATTATTAAGCATCCATCAAATTCCATCTCTTCCAATAAGAAACCAAGAAATCCAATTCCATATATGGGAATAAATTCTATCAGTGCCAGAACTAAATGCAAATTGGCCTATGCCATTGCATCAATGGATAAATCAAAAAACTGTTCAAAACTCCCTTCCAAACCAAAGTTGCATTAGAATGAGCAAATCAACCAGGGATGATGCAGCAGCTAATGAAAGCAAAAAAAAAATTTGAAAGGCAAAGCAGGATTATATTACCAATCGAGAACCAACCAAAGTACTTCAATACATCAACGAAACCAGACAAAAAAACAGAACACGACATGCGCCAACTGTGTTGGGAGCACGTCAGTTCGCAAGAAACAAACCTACGTGCTACCGACATAAGGAAAAACTACCAAACCGTTCCTAAAATCACTGCCCACAGTCTGTCAGAGGGCTTATTCGAGCAACATCTGTCCCAATTCATTCCACAGCCGAACCACACTTTAACCCACGAGCAGACAGTCAAGCATTCGAAGACCTGAGAAGCCTGAACAGACCTGACCTTGCACAAACCAGATGCAGACATCAGCAGCTTAATGCAGACAGCCATTGGCAGCAGCTGATTCTATGCATGCTTGCCACATCAGCAGCTTACTGCAGGCAGCCATTGGCTTCAATTGATTTTATGCGCCGTTTTCCACCTATAGCCGCTCCTATTGATCCACCAAAACAGTAAACAGGACCTGACACTGCAGCACCGATATATTTCTGAACCGAGACAGTCGTTTGCGCCTTCATCTGTAGAAGGACCCATGGCCAGCCTTGATTGCTTTACGTCGTTCCATTGGGTTGTACGAGCCACCGATCCATTCTAATTTCCTGCAACAACTTTAATGAAAGCAAATTGATAATTCAGATGGGAACACAATGACCAAAATTGATGCCAAAAAGAAAAAAAAAACATCCACCAACAAACCATCCATAGTATTCCAACTCTGTTGTGGTCCAGAAAAATCTCTCTGGTAAGACAAAACAAACAACAACAAAAATGCTCCATTTAGAAGAACGAAAAGAAAGCATCGCCTGATTGAGTGACATTACAAGTTCGATTTGCAACAGGAAACAATGTGAAGAACAATTTTTAAGGATTGGTACAATCAGTAGAGTAGAGCATTATAACCCGCTTAACTTAACACACACTTCATTAACCGTAAAAGAAAATCTATAAATATATAAATCAAATTACTTTGATTCCCGAACCAAGATTTATTGATTCTTCCGCGGTTACCTTTATTGATGTCAATACTTTGGATTGTCTCTCGATCTTGGGTATCTCTCAATTCGAATGAAAATAATGTACTAAAGTGATTAAGGTGAAAGTGGTATGGGGGAGATACTTCGATAACTCGTACAAATCAAAGATGAAAATCAAAAACCACAAATCAAAAGCCATAGTTGTTTCCATAAGTATAATGGGTGACATTTCTTTAAACAGAAAAAGAAAATTTTGTTTACAATTTTGCACAATGAAAAGAATGGATGATTTTCGGTTCTAGTGTGACTTCAATACCAACAGAGATCATTTGTTGACAAGAAGCTCAAAAGTACTATTTTAAGCATTCTTTGACCTCATCTAATACTAAATGCATCCAATTTAGGAGGGCATCAACATCTTCTTCTTGCATGAAGTTTCAGAATATGGAAGAAAATATTTAATATGACCAAAAAATTAGATAATTAAATTACAACTTAATAGGCAACCGCTCGAGATACAACTACCGTAAGTCTGGAGAAATGGAGATAAGATATTGACACAAGAAATCGAGATTGAAAATCGTAAAACAAAAAATCTACCTGAAATTGTTACCCTGTGAATATTCTAGAGGAGCGATATGAAGAAGACCGAGAGTATGAATCGTCACCCTGTGAAGCGTATGAGAAATGGAGATTAGAAATCTAGACGACAAGAAACCGAGATTAGAAACCGTAAAAGAAAACATCTACCTTAAATTGTTAGCATTTGACTTGGTTCATAATCGGAGAGATGAAATACAAAAATTAAACAAAAAATGGTTCATAATCACAGAGATGAAGTTGCTGAAATTAAATCACCTGTGATCTCAAGTGCCAAATATGGGTAATCACGATTCTTTAAGTATCCTGAGGTTAAAGAATTAGGTGACAACAACAGTTAGATGAAGAACACGGTTACAAAAACATAAATCGAACAAAATTATGAACGCTGTAATATATGATGTGATGGCATATTACCTATGAGATAATATGCCATAGGTAATATGGAGTGTGTGTTAAGTTAAGCGGGTTATAATGCTCTACTCTACTGATTGTACCGATCCTTAAAAATTGTTCTTCACAGTGTTTCCTGTTGCAAATCGAACTTGTAATGTCACTCAATCAGGCGATGCTTTCTTTTCGTTCTTCGAGTAAATTTCACTTGAAGCAGGTTCAATCTCACAAAAATCACTCTCACTAGCTCTTCTTTTTAAAGGTCGATCACTATGCTGCAGTACCAAACCTGTCTTAGCAAACTGCACTTCTCTTCTGCGTTTCTCACGGGCAGTTTCAACCTATGAATATTTAGCTGTTACACATGAACACAAACCCCAAAGCACAATTTTTAAAGCTTAGAACAAAAGCTAAACCTGTCCCAAATTGCGTGAAGACCACATGAGTGAATAAGCATCCTCTTGAATTTTGTATTTCCTGACAAGTTAAAACCAAGCAAATGCTGTAAAAAATTAGCACATGCACATGGATGTGTGGAAGCATGTATCCAATAGAAGTTCACATACTCTAATGTCTCCAGGCTTTTAGATAAGAGAACCGATTTCTCCTTTTCCTCCTGCACATATAAGAAATCAGTCACATTTGAACTAAACAAAGTTTAAAGCAGGATGGATTGATCAAACACACAAACATCAAGCTTCTTCAGCTTTCTCTTCTGGGAGCTGCTTGGTTGTTTAGGTCTCTCCCTTTTCTTTGACTTCAAAGAGCCCTTCAAAAGACAATAAAAAAGCAAAGCAAAGTAGCAACCTTGTAAGGCCTTGCATAAGAAGATGTAACGATGATTTAAACCCAAGTATTATCAGGACATACCTGTTTCAAACTTCTCCCTTTATTGTTTTCCTTTTTCTTTTGCATCAAGATCATCATGTTGCTATCATCTCCATTTAAGCTAAAAAAAGGCAGCATGGATAAGTAACTCAACCACAAGAAACTTGAAGATACTGGTCAAGAGAAAGTTTGCAGATTAGTTGATAAACTCAACAAACTTAACCAATTAGCATATGATGAACATAGCACAACAAAGATACACATAGAAGTACAACATAAACACAACCCCGACATAAACTGCCAAGCCTCTCCCTCCCACCTGTCCAACTCCCACCTCCCTGGATAGGGAAGACCCTGATCCTAACTTAATTACAGTTCTTAACCAATGGAAACAACAACATAATTTCAACAACGTGCAAGAAACGTTGAAGAAGCGAATAATATATTTGAACGATTTCACCTGACCAGGAATAGATTTCAAGTTTTTCAGCCAATGTTGGCCGACGAATTCCATCTCTTTTTAACAATCTGAGAATTAAAAATCGAGAGGCGATAGGAGTTGTGGGTTGAGATGTGTACCCTAACTCGGTGGCGGCACAGTAGCACAACAGCAGGGGTGGTAGGCGATCGGGTGAAAACAACAGAAGGGAACAACGTGGGCGGGATGAAATCAAAAGAAATCTCAGACAAACCCCGGTTGAAATCTTCATCTTCTTCGGTTTAACTTTAAGAATAAACCCACAAACTAAAAACCGTGAATCAAAATCAAAACCCCCAAATCAAGTTCTGAGGTCTATTTCACATTGCACACATACACAAGAAGAAATCGAGTTATGCTCCATTGGGAAATCGAGTTATACATCTGGTTTTGGAGTAGTGGGGAAGTGGGTTTCGCCTTTTGGGGAAAGAGGAGAACCGGAGGAGGGCGGTTGGAGAGGGAGGTGGCAGTGAGGGAAAGAGAAGGAGACCGGTGGGGAGGTTGCACTGCACAGAAGAGAGGGAGAGATGAGGGGAGGGGGAGGCCGTTTAGAGAGGGATTTATGCAGAGTGAATAAAGCCTGCCAATGAAATCGGGGGATGGGGAAGAGATATTAGGGTGAGAGGTCAGGAAAGTGGAGAAGACGAACATGGAGGAGAACTGTTTAGAAGAAACTGAATTGTTTAGAAAACTGAGAGGACATGGAGAAATTGCTGGAAGGGGAGGAGTGGATGGAGGTTGAAGATGAAGTGGGAGAAGGAATGTCGATTTTTCAACGTGAAACTGGAATAGTATGAGAGTGGGCTGGAATTTAGGGCAGTTTCTGAGGCGATGGAGAAGGAGGAAGAGGCGTAGTGGGTTGGAGGGAGAGAGAGCGGTTTGCAGAGCTGAATGAGTTAAGCGTGTCTGAGCGAGTGGCTTAATGATTTTAAACGGCCAGGATTAAAAGTTGCATTGAGTTTAAACGGCTGAGATGGACCCAGGAGCGGTTGGACTCAACTGGGTCCATAGTATAGGTAATCTGATTTGCACTTCAACAATTATGGGCGTTTGCGATAAGACGAAGCATTAGGTCGATGAGTAGTAGTTGGGGAGGAACAAGATTGAGAGACGGATGCAATAGCAGATCAAATATTTCGACAAATCAAGACGTAATAGAAGATGAAGAGGTTGATAATCGATGATATTGGAGCTAGGGGTGAGCATCGAAACTGGGTACCCGCCTTTAGAACCGGAACCGCTCTGGAACTGCCGGTTCCAAAACCGGAACCGGAACCGATGTGAATGGTTCCGGTTCCGGTTCCTAAAATACGGAACCGATCATGACGGGTTCCGGTTCTGGTTCTCATTTTTTTGGAACCGTTACCCGCTGAGTACCCGGTCCTGCTATTTTTTTAATAAAAAATATTTATGATATTTATATATTTATTATATTTAAATATTTAATGATGTGGTATTAGTTTTGTACTTTTATTAGGTGTTTTATTTGTTTTTATCCAAGTGTTTTATGTTAGAAACGTAAAGACGTGAATTGTTATTGAAGTCGTTTTGTTGATCTCAAGATTCAATACTCGAGGGTTTCTAATTTATTTATGTAATAATTAGTTTTTATCGGATTAGTTTTCACCAAGTTGTATTTATTACTTTATGTTGGTACTTCATAGTTTGCAATAAATTTAAAATTACAATTTTTATTGTATGAATTATTAAAATAAAATAAAAAAAGTTGTCATTGGGTACCCGGAACCGGAACCGACGGGACCGGTTCCAAAATATAGAGAACCGATGTAAGCGGTTCCGGTTCCTTCATTCTAGGAACCGCCGGTTCCGGTTCCATGAAATTTAGCCGGGTACCCGGTTATGCTCACCCCTAATTGGAGCAATAGTTGAAGAGTACAAATGTGGGATATTGACATGTCGGAATGGGATGCCATATTTTACGAACTTGGACGATTTAGGGGTTTTATGATCGATTCATATGACACTTTTTAATTACCAAAACAACTACTATATACCCACATCAATTTAAATTAGATGTGGGTTTGAATTAGATGATTAGGAAGACAATAACAAACACCGTTAGGTACCCAAGAGGCTATATAGAACAAATAAATTAATAATTCCATGTGCATTCAACATACATTGGTTGGGAAACAAAGCCAAAAACACAAGCTAACAACTCATGTGATGTCTAGGTAGCTCCCACATCACCCTGGGGATTCACATATAAACAATATCTTATTCAACTATAAAACAAAATAGGATGTATTTGACAAAGATTTGTAACGTTACCTTATGTTTAAACACTTAAAACCTCATTCTTGTATCTAGATTAGAGATGCATAAGGTTCAAATTTTATGTGTTTGGGTCCTAGCCTTCCAAACACGTTTTCAATGAGCAAGAAAAGAGGTCTGGCCATTTTAAGGTCTGGGCCGGACTGGGTTTGAACAAGAGTCTGATCAGACTTTTTCAGGCCTTTTCATGTTGGGCATAGGCTCAACCGACCGGGCTTGCGGCCGATATTATGGCCCGTGTGGGACCGGGCTTCAGGCTCACTAGGTCCCGACTTTTCTAAGGGTTTGTTTGTTAGCAGCTTAATGGGACTTATAGCTTATTCGGTCAAACTATATATGATTGTTTGGTTGTGGCTTAATGATATAGAAAGTGGATTATTCACTAAGCTTTTAGGAGAGAGCTTTATGCAGAAAGTCAAGTTTTGTCCAAACCCTCTCTCCCAATTAAAAAACATTCTCCTTCCATCTATGAAATAAACCTCCCAAACAAAAACATTTCCAACCTATACAGACAGATTAATCAACACAGACAACTTTATTTATACATGACTTAATGAAAACCAACCAAACAGCCCCTAAGTCAGACACGAATATGGGTCTGGTTTCAAACTTAGTCTTCTTTATATATTTCTATTCTAGATTATATCTTATTCAATTCATGTAATCATATCTCTCGGGACAATAATAAACGAAAGGCTGCATTCCAAATACACTCTTCATCGTAAATTGAGGTTATTGAAGTATAAACTATCTTTTTCTAGAATTTTTAAAAATAAACTACAAAATTTCACATCTTACAAAACATATATACATTAACTTGCCCAAATTAGTTAATGTATATATGTTAACTTATTAGATAATAATAAAAAAAATGGGAGAATGTTAAAGGATGGAAACGTACGACAAATAAGATGGTAAACTTGTCCATACTTCAGCTAACATTAATTAGAGAATCATATCAATCAATCATTGTTAATTCGTTTTAATATTATATTTTAATTATTCATTGTACGTTTATTTATGTTTGTTAAGTTCCTTCTCGAATTTTGTTACCTTTCGTTTTAAAACCACATTTATTTTAAATGTATCTTGTTGATGACGGTTTTTAAACAATCTCTAACCTCCTTTATATCGTCTTTATTTTAAAATTTAGTTTAATATATATCAAGAGGAAATTATACAAGTATTTTTTTATTGTCCAAATAGTTGTAGCATTGTCAACTTGATCCTATTTCATCCAAATATCTTAAAATAACATTATTCTTTTTATTTTTCATCCAAACATCTTGCAATAATAATTGTAGATAACGTTATCGTTTTTAATAAATCCAGAAGTTTGTACCCTAATTCCGATGTTGATGTTACTCCTACCATGTGGTTTTTGAATTAAAGTATACATCTTGGTGCATGATAACTCTTATTTTGAGTGTTATTTACATTCTGTTTGTATGTGTTTTTCTTTCATTTGAGTTGTTTTTCTTTTTATTTGTTTGTGTTTCTTTCTTTTATTATTTTATTTTTATTTGGAGTTGTTGAGAATGTTTTTATGGTTAAACGCATCATTTTTTGGTTAAAAACGTCACTGTTCGTAGAGTGGGCACTGTTTTGCCCACAGTGAGCATTCACAGACTCATGAGGTAAAATGTTAACCTTGGTTAAGTCAGTTGGTGGTGAATACATGACTGTAATTTAAGGAAGGTACTATGCTCGAAATGAATGACATCTTTGCCCTTGGATCCATCAATTGCTTGGCCATGATTAGTTCAAGGGATTTTGGAGATATTTGCCCATCTCATGCTATAAATAGAGACTTTGGGGAACCATTGAAGAGGAGCTAAAAAATGTAGAAGTTAAACTTTAGCTTGCATTTTGTTATCTTAGTTGTAGTTTAATTTATAGTCTTTAACTTTCTTGCATTTAATTTCCGCATTTACTTTCCGTCTAAGTTTGTAGTTTATTTCTATCTTTATTTTAATGCAAGTATTTCCTTTCTTACATTATGTTTTTTACTTTTATTATTAGCTAAGCACCTTCATGGGTGTGTGTGTGTGAGCCTAACTTGAGATTAGTAGCCTACACTTGGGCGTGACCGTTGTTACTAGCTTTTGAGATTGGTCACTTGAGTCAAGACTTCACTCAATGCGGATAAGCTGATCACTTTGAAGTGTTAATATTAGATCTTAGACCCCGAGAGGGGCGGATCCGAAATACGGCTTAAGTGATGCACACAGATTTGAGAAAGTCTTTGTGGACCGCGTCGAGAGGCGGATTTTGTATGATTTACTAAGGTTCAATCGTCGGTCGAGTATTCCAAAGAGATTTGGGAGTAAATCTCCATACTGATAGAACTTTGATTTCTGAGTCATACTTAGTTAAATCGGCAAGATCAAGAGTTAGTGGCAGTGGCCACTTTGTGAGCACTGGTGGGCACGGTGTATAAAAAGCCACTTTCGAGAGATCGGGCTTTTTATAGGTGACTTGTGTCACGAATTGACTGACCATATTGTTTCTACGAATATCTCAAGGAAAACTTACAACCATACTCATTTTTATTTACTTGTTTAGTTTTTGTTGTTACACCCGTAACTCGCTCAAACAATATTTTCTTCTTCTCTCATTGAAATCAGTGTATTATCGATTTAGGACTTGGAACTTTGAAGTCCAATCCATGTGGATACGATCTTGGTATATTTACCACTTTATTACTTGTAACGATCGCATTGTTGGTATATACTTGTGCCTTCATTACGGAATTATTGTGCCCATGTTGTGGACCACACAATAATTAGCTACCAAGTTTTTGGCACCGTTGCCGGGGATTGGCGTATTTCCAGAGTTTATTGAGTATAAGTTGAGTTTTTCATTAGTTTTTCTTTCACCAAAATGGAAGGTTTTAGTTGGGATGCCCCGTATTTTAATTCTTTCAATAATTCATGGGAACAACATCCTAACTTTTTGGAAAATATTCAAGATGATGATACCTACACTTCATTTTCAACTCCCGGTCAAGATTGGAATGACACGTTTATAAATACATTTGACCAATCGGGGGGGGGGGGGGGGGGGGGGATTTTGATTATTTTTGTGATTTTCAAGGGAGTGATCCCCACCATGGATTGACGTCCTTTGTTTCCAACAACCTACCGGGGAATGTTTTTTAACAACCTGAACCGTTTCACTCTTTTGAAACTTTTTCCCCAAGCTTAACATAAAATTTTACAACATTTTTGGGAAATTTCACATCCTCTTCTTAAGCCTTAAACATTAAGATGGGACAACTAGTCGACGAGTTGAAAAATCAAAGTCAATGTTTCTTACCAAGTGATAATGAAAAATCAAAATGTGTTGGTAAGGATGAGAGTGATGTTGAGAAAGAGTTGGGGATTTTTGAGGCAAATTTCAAGCAAATGAGAAAGTCTTCTTTACTTCTTAATAGTGAAGAAGTTCTTTAAGATGCTAAAATTCCTAACTTAATGATTTTTGCTCATTGTGTGCAGCCTGCTTTTTGTGATTACAATGTTCCTATCGGGGTCATGCCATGGACTGTTGGGAGGATTTGTGTGATCAAGAGCTCAGGAATTTTGCCTAGATCGTGTTCTTTGGGTGGTGAACTTGTTGGAAGAAGCTTTGGTTTGGTGGAGGTGTCTATTATCTTGAACCCACTCCACTTTTGAAGATGCACTCGTGGGGTGGTGAACCACATCCTACATAACCTTGATGAAAACTATCGTCTTACTCTCAACTCCAATTTTGTGTCTTTTAGTTTACACTTTTGTGTGTGTGATTTGAGTCTCTTCATTTTCGACAAGTATCAAGAATTTTTGGGATAAAAAAAAAACAAGTCTCATGCATCTTATATCATTAGACTTGAAGTTTCATAGTTTGAATAATCTTTTCCACCACTCTCAGATTTCTAGAACTAAGCAACCAATTCCCTGGTATACATATTGATTAAACTTTGAAACTCTAGAAATGACATGGGCCTTTTTTCTAGACACTTGGCCAATACACTTTTCTTTTGTTGCCTTACCCGAGCCTTTGAGTCCTACTATTCCCTCCACAACGAAGATATTGAGTATTTTAAGTCTGGGGAGGAAACTCAAGTATTGAAAAAAAAGAGCTACATCCTTCGAAAAATTGGAAGGATAAAAAAATACAAATAGCTGAAATTGACACGTTGAGGTGAAAAAAAAGTTGGGCAAAACACACCAAATACATAGTTTAAAATAATTTTCTTTGGTGTAACAAAAAAAGAAGACAAGTTTGGGGGAAGATGAAAAAAGTAAGGATAATGAGAAACTATAAACACTAACCCTTCAAAGTCATGCGGATCTAAGTTTGCAAAGTCAATTATCATAAGATGGGTGAATTATAGCTTAGCCTATGGAAATCAAATTGCAATAAAAAAAGAATAGAGTGGAAAAATTAGTAAAAACTATGGATGCTTTTAGTTAAAGGGATTTGAGATGCATAATAAAAAAGGAAAAAGAAAAAAAGAGTAAAATTGAAGATCCTATTTGTGATAGTTAGTCTTTTTGGGTATTTTGTATCTACATTTGTTTTTATCTTTGTCCTTTTAGGTACATGGGACAAGTAACAAGTTAAGTTTGGGGGTGTGATAACTCTCAATTTGAGCGTTATTTACATTTCGTTTGTGTGTGTTTTTCTTCCATTTGAGTTGTTTTTCCTTTTTATTTGTTTGTGTTTCTTCCTTTTATTATTTTATTTTCATTTGGAGTTGTTGAGATTGTTTTTATGGTTAAACACATCATTTTTGGGTTAAAGACGTCACAGTTCGTAAAGTGGGCACTGTTTTGCCCACAGTGGGCATTCGCAGACTCATGTGGTAAAATGTTAACCTTGGTTAAGTCAGTTGGTGGTGAATACATGGCTGTAATTTAAGGAAGGTACTATTATGGGAAAGAATGACATCTTTGCCCTTGGATCCATCAATTGCTTGGCCATACTTAGTTCAAGGGATTTTGGAGATATTTGCCCATCTCATGCTATAAATAGAGACTTTGGGGAAGCATTAAAGAGGAGCACTCAAATGTAGAAGTGAAACTTTAGCTTGCATTTTGTTATCTTAGTTGTAGTTTAATTTATAGTCTTTAACTTTCTGACATTTAATTTCCGCATTTACTTTCCGTCTAAGTTTGTAGTTTATTTCTATCTTTATTTTAATGCAAGTATTTCCTTTCTTACATTATGTTTTTTACTTTTATTATTAGCTAAGCACCTTCATGGGTGTGAGTGTGAGCCTAACTTGAGACTAGTAGCCTACACTTGGGTGTGACCGTTGTTACTAGCTTTTGAGATTGGTCACTTGAGTCAAGACTTCATTCAATGCGGATAAGATGATCACTTTGAAGTGTTAATATTAGATCTTAGACCCCGAGAGGGGCGGATCCGAAATACGGCTTAAGTGATGCACAAAGATTTAAGAAAGTCTTTGTGGACCGCGTCGAGAGGCGGATTTTGTATGATTTACTAAGGTTCAATCGTCGGTCGAGTATTCCAAAGAGATTTGGGAGTAAATCTCCATACTGATAGAACTTTGATTTCTGAGTCATACTTAGTTAAATCGGCAAAATCAAGAGTTAGTGGAAGTTGCCACTTTGTGGGCACTTGTGGGCACGATGTATAAAAAGCCACTTTCGAGAGATCGGGCTATTTATAGGTCACTTGTGTCACGAAGTGACTGACCATATTGTTTCTACGAATATCTCAAGGAAAACTTACACCCATACTCATTTTTATTTACTTGTTTAGTTTTTGTTGTTAAAACCCGTAACTCGCTCAAACAATATTTTCTTCTTCTCTCATTGAAATCAGTGCATTATCGATTTAGGACTTGGAACTTTGAAGTCCAATCCATGTGGATACGATCTTGGTATATTTACCACTTTATTACTTGTAGCGATACCATTGTTGGTATATACTTGTGCCTTCATTATGAAATTATTGTGCCCATATTGTGGACCACACAATAATTAGCTACCAAGGTTTTGGCACCGTTGCCGGAGATTGGCGTATTTCTAGAGTTTCTTGAGTTATAAGTTGAGTTTTTCATTAGTTTTTCTTTCACCAAAATGGAAGGTTTTAGTTGGGATGCCTCATATTTTAATTCTTTCAATAATTCATGGGAACAACATCCTAACTTTTTGGAAAATATTCAAGATGATGATACCTACACTTCATTTTCACCTCCCGGTCAAGATTGGAATGACACGTTTATAAATACATTTGACTAATCGGGGGGAGGGGGGGATTCTGATTATTTTTGTGATTTTTAAGGGAGTGATCCCCACCATGGATTGACGTCCTTTGTTTCCAACAACCTACCGGGGAATGTTTTTTAACAACCTGAACCGTCTCACTCTTTTGAAACTTTTTCCCCAAGCTTAACATAAAATTTTACAAAATTTTTGGGAAATTTCACATCCTCTTCTTAAGCCTTAAACACTAAGATGGGACAACTAGTCGACGAGTTAAAAAATCAAAGTCAATGTTTCTTACCAAGTGATAATGAAAAATCAAAATGTGTTGGTAAGGATGAGATAATTAGCCGACTAAATAGCTTCCCCCCACATGTTCTGACTTAAACCAGAACTAATTAACATGGCATTTACCATCTCTTTCAAGGTACGGTTCTTTCTCTCAGCAATACCAGTTTGCTGTGGTGAATAGGGTGCCGTGAATTCATGTCAAATTCCATTTTTCGAACAAAACTCAGCAAATGGTGAGACATATTCACCTCCCCTATCACTTCTAACAACCTTGATTTTCTTATTAAGTTGATTTTCAACTTCATTTTTATACAAGACAAACTTGTCTATTGCTTCATCTTTACTTTTAAGTAAATATATGTAGCAATATTTCGTGCTATCATCGATGAACGTGATAAAATATTTGTTCCCACCTCTAGTAGGAACCGATTTTTAAATCACACACGTCAGTGTGAATTAAATCAAGGGTTCGTTTTTTCTTTCAACCGATTGGAAAGATGATCTAATAAGTTTGGCTTCTACACATGTGGGGCACTTGTGATTTGAGTTAATATCAAAATTTTGGTATGCAATTTAATTTAATTAAACGTCGAATGGAATTAAACAAATTTACATGTCCTAAACGGCCATGCCAAACATTTGGAAACTCAAGCATATAAGCAAAACTAGAACTTGCTTTTATTCATATCATTAGCAACCATTACATTTAACTTTCCATTAAATTTAACTAGTGTTAGGCTCGCGCGTTGCGCGGTAATGATAATCTATTGTAAAGATAATCAATTGAGTTAAAATGAAACGTAAGTCATCAATATATATATATATATATGTGTGTGTGTGTGTGTGTGTGTGTGTGTGTGTGTGTGTGTGTGTGTGTGTGTGTGCATTAGATCATGTGAGAAGTGTCATTTTTGGTGAGAAGTGTGAGAAGTACTTTTAAACCGTTGATCATTTTTAATCAAATACCCTCCCATGAATTGTGGCTTAAAAGAGAATTTATCCGGTGCGTCTTATCTTGCTGCATCTCATCCTAATGTTCGTCTATTTCTCATCCAACGGTTGATAACCACTTCTCACGTTTCTCACCAAATTTGGCACTTAGTATTCACCATTTACACTATAATATTTACCATTTGGTAGGCTTTGATTCCAACCATGGTTATAGATTTCAAACTTTCTATCTCTTTTTTAATGCTTATCATCTTCTTCCAAACTATCATATTCTCACCAATGTAGGATGATAAAACTCAACCTTACTTTAAGATTTAAGAAACAAAAAAATCTCATAGTTCCAAGTCATCATCCTTGGTTCACTTTAAATTTTGCACTATTTTTCTTTACATTTGTTTGGTTATGATTCCAATCATGGTTATGATTCCAATCATGGTTATGATTACAATCATTGTTATGAATTTCAAAATCTTCCGGAATCCGGAATCCGATACCCAAATCCGGAATCCGATACCTAAATCCGGAATTCGATACCCAAATCCGAAAGTACCGGAAAAGTCATCTTTCGGACTTCGTGCGATTTCCAGTCTGATTACTTACACTTCCTACTATGTTCTTTAAATCACATGTACCAATCCTTTTAACATGTACATAGGTTCAATAAAACAAATTCCAATTTAGCAAATCACTTTTGATATGTAAAAACATATTTTTTAATAAGAATGAACTCACCTGATTGAGAGTTCGTACTCAGAGTCTGCCAAGCTCAATCGATTCATAAATCCAATCTTTCACACCATCGAACAGTACCTAATAAAATCCAGACTTCTCTTTCTCTTTCTCTCTCGATTTTCTCTGGAAACCGACTTAAAAAATCAGCAATTGAGATAAAAAACTCAATTCAACCGCCTCTCCCTTTAAATATCCAAAACTATCAACAAATAACAAAACCAACCCCCAAAGTTTCAATATTCACAAATAGCTTAAACTTTGGTCAATTACACTTTGAATCCTTCCATATCAAATTATAAGATAACTTTGATCATGAAAATTCGGGGTGTTACATAATTGATTGGGATAATGTAAAATGAGTGAACTTTATTTGTTATCACAAAAATATTATTTTAATTATTTGTTATATATATATATATATATACATTTTTTTGCAAAAATAAGGTAGACTAAATTGAACCAACCACATGAGTATTGAGTAGACACAAAAACAATCACCCCTTATTTCTTATACACACTTCATGCTTCAAAACTTGCATCTTGTAACCAATTAGGATGATGCAAAAGTAGGGTAAGCCAAATTGAGCCAACCACGTTAATTGACACAAAAAACATTCACCCTTCATTTCTTATAGCCACTTGCTACTTCAAAACTTTCATTTCTTCACCAATGTGGGATGATGAAACTCAACCACGTTTCTAGATTTGAGGATTACTCAAATCCCATGGTTCCAAGTCACTCTTTGTGGTTGTTCTTTTAAGGTTATGATTCCAATCATGGTTATAGATTTCAAAATCTTATGTCATTCTTTTATATTGGCTTTGACTCCAACAATGGTAATAGATTTCAAAACCTTACATCTCTATTTTTATACCATAATTTGCTTTCAAACTATCATATTACCAACAAAGGAAAATGATAAACCTTAACCTTATTAAAAGATTTGAGAAATACTCAAACCTCATGGTCCCAATTCACCAACAATGGTTTATATTTTAATTTTGCACTATATTTTTACCATTTGGTATATTATGATTCTAACCATGGTTATCGGTTTCAAAACCTTTCATCATCCTTTTATATATCCTCACTACTTTCTTCCAAATAATAATCTTCCTACCAATGTGGGATGATGAAACTCAACCATATTTCAAGATTTGAGGAATACTCAAACTTCATGGTGCCAAGTCACTTTTTGTGGTTGTTCCTTAAATATATATATTGAGATATATATATATATACATATTAATTTATTGGGGTAGTGTAAAATGAAACTTTATTAGTTATCACAAAAATATTATTTTAATTATTTGTTATATACATAAAGTTTGTTTTGTAAAAATAAGGTAGACTAAATTGAGCCAACCACATGAGTTGACACAAAAACATTCACCCCTTCTTTCTTATACACACTTCATACTTTAGAACTTGCATCTTCTCATCAATGTGGGATGATGCAAATGTAGGGTAAGCTAAATGAGCCAACCACATGAGTTGACACAAAAGTATCCACTCCTCCTTTCTTATAGCCACTTCCAAGTTCAAAACTTCCATCTTTCCACTAATGTGGGATGATGAAACTCAACCACAATTCAAAAATGAGGAATTCTCAATTCTTAGGATGCCACATCATCTTTTGTGGTTTTCTCTTTTAATATATATATTGATTTTACCATTTGGTATATTATGATTCTAACCATGGTTATCGATTTCAAAACCTTTCATCATCCTTTTATATATCCTCACTACTTTCTTCCAAATAATAATCTTCCTACCAATGTGGGATGATGAAACTCAACCATATTTCAAGATTTGAGGAATACTCAAACTTCATGGTGCCAAGTCACTCTTTGTGGTTGTTCCTTAAATATATATATTGAGATATATATTGCAAAAGATACCCAGCATATATATATACATATTAATTTATTGGGGTAGTGTAAAATGAAACTTTATTAGTTATCACAAAAATATTATTTTAATTATTTGTTATATACATAAAGTTTGTTTTGCAAAAATAAGGTAGACTAAATTGAGCCAACCACATGAGTTGACACAAAAACATTCACCCCTTCTTTCTTATACACACTTCATACTTTAGAACTTGCATCTTCTCATCAATGTGGGATGATGCAAATGTAGGGTAAGCTAAATGAGCCAACCACATGAGTTGACACAAAAGTATCCACTCCTCCTTTCTTATAGCCACTTCCAAGTTCAAAACTTCCATCTTTCCACCAATGTGGGATGATGAAACTCAACCACAATTCAAGAAATGAGGAATTCTCAATTCTTAGGATGCCACATCATCTTTTGTGGTTTTCTCTTTTAATATTTAGTTATCACAAAAATATTATTTTAATTATTTGTTATATACATAAAGTTTGTTTTGCAAAAATAAGGTAGACTAAATTGAGCCAACCACATGAGTTGACACAAAAACATTCATCCCTTCTTTCTTATACACACTTCATACTTTAGAACTTGCATCTTCTCATCAATGTGGGATGATGCAAATGTAGGGTAAGCTAAATGAGCCAACCACATGAGTTGACATAAAAGTATCCACTCCTCCTTTCTTATAGCCACTTCCAAGTTCAAAACTTCCATCTTTCCACCAATGTGGGATGACGAAACTCAATCACAATTCAAGAAATGAGGAATTCTCAATTCTTAGGATGCCACATCATCTTTTGTGGTTTTCTCTTTTAATATATATATTGATTTAAACATGACATTCAAGGCATATCCTTTACCCACATACATACCACTTTTGGACAAAACAAACTTGTCCGACTCAAACACTAGTTTAAAACCAAACTTGTTTAACAACCACCCCGAAACGAGGTTCTTACGAAGCTCAGGTACATACAAAAATCCTTAAGCTTAAGCTCTTTCCCGGAAGTCATCTTCAAAATGACATCTCCAACACCCTTGACATCGGCGGTGGCGGCATTCCCCATGAAGTGCTTTTGCCCATCATCAACATACTTGTAGGTGTTGAAGTTGCTCTTGTCATGACACACATGACGGGTAGCTCCGATATCAATCCACCATTCCCTAGGTTTTGCATCAATCACATTCACCTCCATGGCCGAAAAATCCATGATCATTGCCACCAAGTCTTCGTTCACCATTTTGGAAAACAAATTTCACGTGAACAGAATCGCAATATCAATCTGTTTATACACAATAGAAAAGAATTAAATCAAAACACACTCGATTTAGAATCTGTTTATATACGACCGAAAATCGAAACAAACTCGATTAAGAATCTGTTTACACACAACAACAAAGAAATAAATCGAAACAAACTCGATTAATTTCGTTTAAGATTGTTGGTATTTTAATCATACAAAATGATAACTGTTCGTTCAATAAAAAACGTGAAGAAGAAAGATGAAACATAATTAGGAAACTGATTCCTTGAAAATATCGTTATATCGCTGAGGCTCGTGTTACACACGATTCCCTTAAACAGATTCGCTGTCTGTTCCCAGGGTACAACTGCGTGAGCAGAAGTACTGCCGGAGATGACCACTTGCCTTGAAAATTCGTCGGAAAAGATTCGTATGCTGACTGTTTCGTGAGTGCAGTATCGAGAGTATATCGAGTGTTGATTTTTTCGTGTCTTTGGATGAAAACGAGACCCTCTATTTTATAGTGAAAACGAGACCCTCTATTTTATAGAAAAATATTATTTGCAATATAAAAATAATACCAAAATAGAATATTTAAACCAATTACATAACAAATACATATAAATAATCCAATAACGAGAAATTAAAATAAGTTTTGTTGTTTTAAAAATATTCACTATTCCATTGATGACTATTTCAAAATTAAATAGTTAATATTAAATATAATATCATTAATCGTAATATATATCGGTTCGGATCGGTTATCCGCGGATACCTATAATTTAAAACCGTAACCGACTCGTGAATACCCGTTTTTTCGGGTTTTCGGTTTTTCCGGTTTCGGATCAAACGGTTCGGCTCTGTTTCTCGGTTGTTTGGTTTGGCGGGGAATCCCCGGTCGGGTCGGGTGGACCGGGTTCCCCACCGGGTCGGGTCAAATTACCATGCCTATGAACACCCCTAGGTAAGGGCGCTACCCCTAACAAAAGTTTAAGAAAAAAGTTTAAATTATCTTTTTAAATCCTAACTGACGTATTTATGCCCCACCCTTCTCTCATTGGCAGCCCAACCCGATAACCAACTCACCGCTTTCGCTATCGTAATTCTCATCAACTTTAGTGTTTCTTGGATGATGCGATACTTAAGTTTGACGTTTCTTTTGTAATTCTTGTTAATTTTGTCAAATCACGTGTTACTCGTTGCCGTCATTCGTCGTTGCTAGGGATTTTCAAAACCAAATTAGTCGCAAAACCGTTTAACCCGAACCGTATAACAGATGGATTATTCAACTTTAGAATATTTTGATACCCTAGGTGTGCCTCCGATCACGTGACTTCCTAGATCTGCATCTGTTTACGACCCATGCTATTGAAGTTTCACTTATTAAATGCCACCACATTTTCGACATTTATAGATTAAAAGGAGACTAAAAATCACTCAAAAACTAATAAATTTTTCTCCCAATTTTTACTAAACTCAAAGGTTTTCAATATGCTCCATTTATTATAAAGTTCGTCTGGATAAAGAATTGGGCCATATGGGCTTAGATACGTAAATACATTTACCCCAAGTAGCGGAGGGCTTTTCCAACTATTTAAAAAACTATATTATTAAATTTTCAATTTGTTAATTCGACATTTAAAAGAGAAATTGAGTCAAAGATCTATTTCATACCCTGGAGTTGGTCTAATCATTTTTTTTATTTTTTTTTACCAAGATGCTACTAACTTCGCAATTTTCAGGCTCAAGTCTACAATTTTTTAGCGAGCAGCAAGCACCTACTCCTATCAAAATGAAAAGCAGCAAGCTCAACTTGTAACTTGGACGTGTGGTTCTGGCCGGGCTTTCCTGAGGTTTCATTTACCAGGAAATGGACCAGATTTTTTTTATCTTTTAGCTAATTGTAGACCTAGATCTTGCGGATCTAGTGACATTTCGGTTAAAATGAGACACAAATAGCTAGAAGACCAATTTGCATGTCTGAAATGGCTAGTTGATCAATCCATTTCCTCATTTAAAAATGTTTGATTTATTATTCTAAGGGGCCGTTTACGAAATGCTTACTCGGGTAAGTGTTTACCAAGTCACAGTAGCTTACCGGATGAATATGACAAGGACCAAGAATCTTACCCGGTAAGAGCGGAAGCAAGGACCAAGAGTCGAAAGCAAGGACCGAGGGTCTTACCCGGTAAGTGAGTGCGACAACTCTTACCACGGTTAGCGTTTACCGGCTAAATTGTTGCATACGATGCCATTTTGGTGGACTAAAATCTTACATGGAAAGTAAGTGATAGTGTTAAATTTACCGCTAAGCACTTACCCGAGTAAGTGATCAGGTAAACGCCCCCTAAGTTGACACCATTTAAAATCTTTTTAGAATAAACTGTATTACGAAGTGGGATGGTATGATAAAATATTATGATATAGTGAAATATTGTACTAAATATTCCAAAGTGATGTAAAATCATACAGTCAATATAAAATCATACACAATAAATAATATAAGATGTATTATATAATAGAGGAAGATTTAAACGAGAACGCTAACTATTTAAAAAAAATAAGAAAACAGCAAATCATGTGCAAAATCACATGTGATTTTACATTAACTGCAAAAACTTGGACACACACGACTTTGGCCGCGACTTAAAGCGGAGGGCTTTTCCAACTATTTAAAAAACTATATTATTAAATTTTCAATTTGTTAATTCGACATTTAAAAGAGAAATTGAGTCAAAGATCTATTTCATACCCTGGAGTTGGTCTAATCATTTTTTTTAATTTTATTTACCAAGATGCTACTAACTTCGCAATTTTAAGACTCAAGTCTACAATTTTTTAGCGAGCAGCAAGCACCTACTCCTATCAAAATGAAAAGCAGCAAGCTCAACTTGAAAGCCACATGCAGGGAAACTTGGACATGTGGTCCTGGCCGGGCTTTCCTGAGGTTTCATTTACCAGGAAATGGACCAAATTTTTTTTATCTTTTAGCTAATTGTAGACCTAGATCTTGCGGATCTAGTGACATTTCGGTTAAAATGAGACACAAATAGCTAGAAGACCAATTTGCATGTCTGAAATGGCTAGTTGATCAATCAATTTCCTCATTTAAAAATGTTTGATTTATTATTCTAAGGGGCCGTTTACGAAATGCTTACTCGGGTAAGTGTTTACCAAGTCACAGTAGCTTACCGGATGAATATGACAAGGACCAAGAATCTTACCCGGTAAGAGCGGAAGCAAAGACCAAGAGTCGAAAGCAAGGACCGAGGGTCTTACCCGGTAAGTGAGTGCGACAACTCTTACCACGGTTAGCGCTTACCGAATAAATTGTTGCATACGATGCCATTTTGGTGGACTAAAATCTTACATGGAAAGTAAGTGATAGTGTTAAATTTACCGCTAAGCACTTACCCGAGTAAGTGATCAGGTAAACGGCCCCTAAGTTGACACCATTTAAAATCTTTTTAGAATAAACTGTATTACGAAGTGGGATGGTATGATAAAATATTATGATATAGTGAAATATTGTACTAAATATTTCAAAATGATGTAAAATCATAGTCAATATAAAATCATACACAATAAATAATATAAGATGTATTATATAATAGAGGAAGGTTTAAACGAGAACGCTAACTATTTAAAAAAAACAGCAAATCATGTGCAAAATCACATGTGATTTTACATTAACTGCAAAAACTTGGACACACACGACTTTGGCCGCGACTTAAAGTGGCGGGAAAAGTCGCGTAATCATATATGATTTTGTACGTGAATCATATATGATTTTGTACATAGCGGATGTTTTCTTGTGTTCTTAAATAGTTAAAGTTCTCGTATGAACCCATCTCTTATATAATATGTAAATAGTATATAACAGGCTAACAACTGTCAATATTGTATAATGGTATGTAACCTATTGATATGATATGAAAGATAATGTTCCTATAGCCTTAGAAGCTTTTCATTTTGGAGTAGGAATTTTAAACGTGTTATAAGTTTTGAAGATTTTATAGTAAACACAATAAAAGCTAGTGGTGTATTTGGTAAATATTATGTTGATGAAGGACCCAAAATGTAAGTAGTCTTGGGTGCTAAGAGACTGTTTACTAAAACAATCCTTACGACTAAAATGGAGATATATGTAATAAATGAAGTTAAGAGACCAAATCTGTAATTTTTAATATACCTTACGGACCAAATCCGCAATTTACTCTTAAAAAACATTTCAAATCGTCTATATATATATATAGATGACGCCTTCATTATACGAAAACCCAAGAAGACCATTTTAGTATAGTTAATCAAATGTGATACTATAGTCAATTCCATATAATACACATGTGATACAAAGTCAGAGACATGAACGATTTTGGCACGACCTAGGTTGCTGGTCAAGTCGCTCACATGCTACTAGGCCGCATCACGTGTATTACCACATGTGATAAGGATGTTCTTGATGTGATATTATAATTCACATGTGATACTAAATCAGAGACAACCTTTGGTGTGACCTAGATCGTAGACCAAGTTGTTCATACACCACTAGATCCCATCACATGTATTGTCATACGTGATAATTAAGGTTGTCCTTGCGTTCTCGTAAAAACAGAATTATGGAAAGTAAGTTTTTTTTTTTGAGAACTCTATTGTAAAGTTTTATTGAAGTTTTTATTTTATTAATGTAACAATGATATGACAATATAAAATACAAAAATGAGGTTTTTAAACATTCTACCACTATAGATAGGGGTAAGCTTCGGAACTGGGTACCTGCTTTGGAACCGAATCCGATGTGATTGGTTCTGGTTTCTAAAATACGAAACGGATCAGACTAGTTCTAGTTCTCATTTTCTGGGAACCTTTAACTGTTGGGTACCCGCCAAAATATTTTGGAAGTCGTTTTCCTGCTGCTAGGTGTTGTTGTGAAGTGCTTTGGAAGCCATTTTGCTGTTGTCAAGAGTATCTATTAATTTATTTATGTAACTATTAGTGTTTAGTTTTTATTGAATAATTTTCACTATTTATGGTATTTTTTTTTATGTTTGGACTTTGTAATGGACTAGTAATTAATTTTTTATAATATTAAATGATAAAAAAATTTAAAACGAAATTAGACACTAGGTACCTGGTACAAGAATTGGAACCGACGATTCAAGTACCGGTCTGAAGATATACAGAACCGGTGTAACCAGTTCTAGTTTCTTTATTCCAGGAACCGCTAGTTTTGATTCCAGGTCGACTTCCATAAAACTTGGTCGGATACCTACATTTTCTCACCCCTAATTATAGATCTTCTAATATATGTTTTCCCCAAAGATAGAGTAGAGTGGTCCTCGTGAAAAAGGAATGGCAAATTGGCAAAACGGTCTGCCAATTAAGCTAACTTCTAAGACGCATGGGCCATGGGGCATATCCTTGATTTATGTACAAAGAGTTCTGAATGGTCAAAATATTATTGTTTTATTTCTTTACTAAACAACTCGATAAATTTATCTAATTTATACAATAAAAACACTAGTTTTTTTATATATAATTTTTTAATATTATTTCTTCTAATTAAATTCGATATAATTTAAATATAAAATTTAAAAACAAACAATTTATAGCCCTAACCTTAATTCAAAGCATCATGGACGACTCTCTCTTTCTCTACTTCATCTCCCCTTTATCACTAAACCAAAAAAATAAAACCATAATCCTTACAAGTTACATCAACCAAGGAAATCTGATTTGCACTTCAACAATTATGGGCGTTTGCGATAAGACGAAGCATTAGGTCGATGAGTAGTAGTTGCGGAGGAACAAGATTGAGAGACGGATGCAATAGCAGATCAAATATTTCGACAAATCAAGACGTAATAGAAGATGAAGAGGTTGATAATCGATGATATTGGAGCTAGGGGTGAGCATCGAAACTGGGTACCCGCCTTTGGAACCGGAACCGCTCTGGAACTGCCGGTTCCAGAACCGGAACCGGAACCGATGTGATTGGTTACGGTTCCGGTTCCTAAAATACGGAACCGATCATGACGGGTTCCGGTTCTGGTTCTCATTTTTTTGGAACCGTTACCCGCTGGGTACCCGGTCCTGCTATTTTTTTAATAAAAATTATTTATGATATTTATGATATTTATTATATTTAAATATTTAATGATGTGGTATTAGTTTTGTACTTTTATTAGGTGTTTTATTTGTTTTTATCCAAGTGTTTTATTTTAGGTGTTAGAAACGTAAAGACGTGAATTGTTATTGAAGTCATTTTGTTGATCTCAAGATTCAATACTCGATGGTTTCTAATTTATTTATGTAATAATTAGTTTTTTATCGGATTAGTTTTCACCAAGTTGTATTTATTACTTTATGTTGGTACTGCATAGTTTGCAATAAATTTAAAATTACAATTTTTATTGTATGAATTATTTAAAAAAAATAAAAAAAAGTTGTCATTGAGTACCTGGAACCGGAACCGACGGGACCGGTTCCAAAATATAGAGAACCGATGTAAGCGGTTCCGGTTCCGGTTCCTTCATTCTAAGAATCGCCGGTTCCGGTTCCATAAAATTTAGTCGGGTACCCGGTTATGCTCACCCCTAATTGGAGCAATAGTTGAAGAGTACAAATGTGGGATATTGACATGTCGGAATGGGATGCCATATTTTACGAACTTGGACGATTTAGGGGTTTTATGATCGATTCATATGACACTTTTTAATTACCAAAACAACTACTATATACCCACATCAATTTAAATTAGATGTGGGTGCCGTTAGGTACCCAAGAGGCTATATAGAACAAATAAATTAATAATTCCATGTGCATTCAACATACATTGGTTGGGAAACAAAGCCAAAAACACAAGCTAACAACTCATGTGATGTCTAGGTAGCTCCCACACCACCCTGGGGATTCACATATAAACAATATCTTATTCAACTATAAAACAAAATAGGATGTATTTGACAAAGATTTGTAACGTTACCTTATGTTTAAACACTTAAAACCTCATTCTTGTATCTAGATTAGAGATGCATAAGGTTCAAATTTTATGTGTTTGGGTCCTAGCCTTCCAAACACGTTTTCAATGAGCAAGAAAAGAGGTCTGGCCATTTTAAGGTCTGGGCCGGACTGGGTTTGAACAAGAGTCTGATCAGACTTTTTCAGGCCTTTTCATGTTGGGCATAGGCTCAACCGACCGGGCTTGCGGCCGATATTATGGCCCGTGTGGGACCGGGCTTCAGGCTCACTAGGTCCCGACTTTTCTAAGGGTTTGTTTGTTAGCAGCTTAATGGGACTTATAGCTTATTCGGTCAAACTATATATGATTGTTTGGTTGTGGCTTAATGATATAGAAAGTGGCTTATTCACTAAGCTTTTAGGAGAGAGCTTTATGTAGAAAGTCAAGTTTTGTCCAAACCCTCTCTCCCAATTAAAAAACATTCTCCTTCCATCTATGAAATAAACCTCCCAAACAAAAACATTTCCAACCTATACAGACAGATTAATCAACACAGACAACTTTATTTATACATGACTTAATGAAAACCAACCAAACAACCCCTAAGTCAGACACGAATATGGGCCTGGTTTCAAACTTAGTCTTCTTTATATTTTTCTATTCTAGATTATATCTTATTCAATTCATGTAATCATATCTCTCGGGACAATAATAAACGAAAGGCTGCATTCCAAATACATTCTTCATCGTAAATTGAGGTTATTGAAGTATAAACTATCTTTTTCTAGAATTTTTAAAAATAAACTACAAAATTTCACATCTTACAAAACATATATACATTAACTTGCCCAAATTAGTTAATGTATATATGTTAACTTATTAGATAATAATAAAAAAAATGGGAGAATGTTAAAGGATGGAAACGTACGACAAATAAGATGGTAAACTTGTCCATACTTCAGCTAACATTAATTAGAGAATTATATCAATCAATCATTGTTAATTCGTTTTAATATTATATTTTAATTATTCATTGTACATTTATTTATGTTTGTTAAGTTCCTTCTCGAATTTTGTTACCTTTTGTTTTAAAACCACATTTATTTTAAACTAGTTGGCTACTCGCGCAATGCGGCGGAATGTCAAATTTTTTTGTAAATCGAGAATATGACGTTTATGATCTTTATAAACTTTAAAGTTCATAATGGTTGGTTGACCAATTTTTTTTTGTTGTAATTAGATTACTGCAATTCATAATTAACCAAAAAACGAAAATTCATGTTTACACAAAATAAAAATGTATTCATCTTTATAATATAAATCGATACCCAATTAATAGTTTCAAACAATTAATAATTGTTGTTCTCTGTTTGTATTACCCAATTAATAATTTCAAACAACATTGTAGCAATTTTAAGATATCCTTTAAGAAGCAAAAATCCATACATCTAATAATAAATCAATAAAAAACGATCGATATACCTTACGTGTCGTTTGTGAGAGATGGTATGGAAACCTAGAATTCCAATCGTATTCCAACAGAGATGATATGTGCTCCTTAAATAAGAGCGAGAGATGCTTTTATAAAAAAGAGAATGTCTTGTTCTCCTTTTAAAAAAAGAATGTCAGCTAAAGAATGAGTGAGATGCTTTTATAAAAAAGAGTGTCTTGTAGAATTAGTGAGAAGGCTGGCCCTGGCATACAAAATAATGCAAACATGAACTTTTAACAAATTGATCCAATCCCACTCAGATGCATTTAAAATCATCATCACACCCTCAAAGAACCAAACTGTTGGAGATAATGGTTATTTTATTAATGGACAAAAACCAAAGAAAAATCCATATAAAAGCAACCATACGTATTAATTTATTTCTCATACATATTAACATCAAAATTATCTTTTTATATTCTCAATACATATATTGATCTAATGTTGATATAAAATGAACATCAGAATATTTTTATTACCAACCATCAAACACAATACAAAGTCCAAGAACCAAATGAAATAGAGATCCAAAATAGCACATAACCGCAGCAATCATTGCTTTTGGTTATTTTATTAATGGACAAAAACCAAAGAAAAATCCATATAAAAGGCTATTTGAATCAATTTCACGTTATAAATGAAGTTCATGTACCATTTTCAGATATTACACTAAACCTCAAGAACCAAAATTAGAGTTTACTCACCTAAGAAACCGTCTGATGAAAGAGCTTCCAAAATGAGGATAATCCGTCATGGCTGCGATTTAGCTTAGGATCGGAAAATCACAGAGTTGAGCATAAAATTGATTATATAAGCAGCTACCATTTATCGATTAGAAGAACCCAAAATCGATTAGAAGAAATCGATTATAAGCAAACATCAAACACGCAAACATCGAAATCAAGACGCAACCCCAATAAAAACCCCAGAAAAACGTGAAAATCGAACCACGGAGAAGAATCTGCAAGAACCCCCAAACCCATAGCATAAACATTAGAACCTGAAAAGAAACCCTTGGTGTGCAACTCAAACCCATAACAGAAACATTTGTGCGATTGTACCTGAGAAGAAACCCTCGGTGATTGCATTGGTGACTTGAATCGATTGGAACCTGAGAGAAACCTTGGTGATTTGATCGTGAGAAGCCCTTGGCGATTGAGTGTATGAGTATGAACCAGATTTGTTCTGATTTGCAATAATAAAAAGCCTGCAATGGATGGCGAAGGGTCATCTTGGAAAGAGCGTGACCTGAATCGGTACATTGATGAAAAAGGAAAAAGGAAAAAGGAAAAAGATAAAAAGTAATGATCTCAGTTTCTCACTCTAAAAATTTAAGTAATCATGCATTAGAGTGTTGTACATGTAGCTTGAGAGGTCCAAACTTGATACAGAGTAGGCAAAAATAATGGTCCAATGAGAAACAAATTTAAAGCCATAAACATAACAAAGGGGAGAAGATGATAAACCAATGAAAGACAATGGTCACATGCAACATCAAGAACCATGTAAAAGGCTATTTGAATCAAAATTAGAGTATACTCACATAAGAAACCGTCTGATGAAAGAGCTTCCAAACTGAAGGGTTGTTGACCAAATAAAGTCAATATCAGACATTGGTATCGACAGAGGGGGCAACCAACCTTAGAAATTATCATCTTCACCCCCTCTGAAACTGCCTCGTATTCTCTGAGTGGATTTGTTTACATCAAGTGTTTATGTTTCCAAACAAGAGAAAACATAACACATCATTTAACTTTTAAAGTTTGGGTATTTTAATTAATTTCCCTGTACTTTTACTCTATAATGAAGAGTAAAATAGAGAATTACACCGGTGATGCGCTAATTTTGAAAAAGAAAAGCTCAGATCTGCAAATCTGGAATCGAACAAAGGGATCAGACACCGCTATGGCTGCAACACATTGCCCCGCCAAGATACGGGCCGATTTGCCCAATGTTCAGAAACATTTGCTCGGAAACATATCATCACAGCTTCTATAACTTTTCGGTAACATTGGTGACAACTTCCGATTTAGCTTCGGATCAGAAAATAAAACCAATCTCGGATGAATCGGAAACCGTACCAAAAGCAATCGACATAGACAACATAACTATACTATTAAGCTTTTTGTGGTCAACGAAGTGTCCATTAAGCTCTTAATCTGATAAATTTCCACATCAAGCTTATTAAGCTTATTAAGCAGAAAGTATAATAAATCATGTAAAAGGAACTCAACCTATTACATAATTTTCAGAAAATAAAACCAATCTCGGATGAACGACATAGACAACATAACTATACTATTAAGCTTATTCAACTTTTTATGGTCAACGAAGTGTCCATTAAGCAACTAATCTGATAAATGTCCACATCAAGCTTATTAAGCTTATTAAGCAGCCCATTAAGCAACAAGCAACAAAGTGTCCATTAAGTTGATTATATAAGCAGCTACCATTTATCGATTAGAAGAACCCAAAATCGATTAGAAGAAATCGGTTATAAGCAAACATCAAACAAGCAAACATCGAAATCAAGATGCAACCCCAATAAAACCCCCAGAAAAACGTGAAAAATCGAACCACGGAGAAGAATCTGCGAGAACCCCAAACCCATAGCATAAACATTAGAACCTGAAAAGAAACCCTTGGTGTGCAACTCAAACCCATAACAGAAACATTTGTGCGATTGTACCTGAGAAGAAACCCTCGGTGATTGCATTGGTGACTTGAATCGATTGGAACCTGAGAGAAACCTTGGTGATTTGATCGTGAGAAGCCCTTGGCGATTGAGTGTATGAGTATGAACCAGATTTGTTCTGATTTGCAATAATAAAAAGCCTGCAATGGATGGCGAAGGGTCATCTTGGAAAGAGCGTGACCTGAATCGGTACATTGATGAAAAAGGAAAAAGGAAAAAGGAAAAAGGAAAAAGATAAAAAGTAATGATCTCAGTTTCTCACTCTAAAAATTTAAGTAATCATGCATTAGAGTGTTGTACATGTAGCTTGAGAGGTTGTGTTTAAGAGTTTGAGGGTTAAGTGTATTATAATATAGTATAGAAAAAAATGTTTTAAGACTTTAAGACTTTAAGACAAAAGTCTTACATGCTTTATAAGGTAGTATAGATGTATCTTGTTGATGACGGTTTTTAAACAATCTCTAACCTCCTTTATATCGTCTTTATTTTAAAATATAGTTTAATATATATCAAGAGGAAATTATACAAGTATTTTTTTATTCCCCAAATAGTTGTAGCATTGTCAACTTGATCCTATTTCATCCAAATATCTTAAAATAACACTATTCTTTTTATTTTTCATCCAAACATCTTGCAATAACAATTGTAGATAACGTTATCGTTTTTAATAAATCCAGAAGTTTGTACCCTAATTCCGATGTTGATGTTACTCCTACCATGTGGTTTTTGAATTAAAGTATATATCTTGGTGCATGATAACTCTTATTTTGAGTGTTATTTACATTCTGTTTGTGTGTGTTTTTCTTTCATTTGAGTTGTTTTTTCTTTTTATTTGTTTGTGTTTCTTTCTTTTATTATTTTATTTTCATTTGGAGTTGTTGAGAATGTTTTTATGGTTAAACGCATCATTTTTGGGTTAAAAACGTCACTGTTCGTAGAGTGGGCACTGTTTTGCCCACAGTGAGCATTCACAGACTCATGAGGTAAAATGTTAACCTTGGTTAAGTCAGTTGGTGGTGAATACATGACTGTAATTTAAGGAAGGTACTATGCTCGAAATGAATGACATCTTTGCCCTTGGATCCATCAATTGCTTGGCCATGATTAGTTCAAGGGATTTTGGAGATATTTGCCCATCTCATGCTATAAATAGACTTTGGGGAACCATCGAAGAGGAGCTAAAAAATGTAGAAGTTAAACTTTAGCTTGCATTTTGTTATATTAGTTGTAGTTTAATTTATAGTCTTTAACTTTCTTGCATTTAATTTCCGCATTTACTTTCCGTCTAAGTTTGTAGTTTATTTCTATCTTTATTTTAATGCAAGTATTTCCTTTCTTACATTATGTTTTTTACTTTTATTATTAGCTAAGCACCTTCATGGGTGTGGGTGTGAGCCTAACTTGAGACTAGTAGCCTACACTTGGGTGTGACCGTTGTTACTAGCTTTTGAGATTGGTCACTTGAGTCAAGACTTCATTCAATGCGGATAAGATGATCACTTTGAAGTGTTAATATTAGATCTTAGACCCCGAGAGGGGCGGATCCGAAATACGGCTTAAGTGATGCACAAAGATTTAAGAAAGTATTTGTGGACCGCGTCGAGAGGCGGATTTTGTATGATTTACTAAGGTTCAATCGTCGGCCGAGTATTCCAAAGAGATTTGGGAGTAAATCTCCATACTGATAGAACTTTTATTTCGGAGTCATACTTAGTTAAATCGGCAAGATCAAGAGTTAGTGGCAGTGGCCACTTTGTGAGCACTGGTGGGCACGGTGTATAAAAAGCCACTTTCGAGAGATCGGGCTTTTTATAGGTCACTTGTGTCACGAAGTGACTGACCATATTGTTTCTACGAATATCTCAAGGAAAACTTACACCCATACTCATTTTTATTTACTTGTTTAGTTTTTGTTGTTAAACCCGTAACTCGCTCAAACAATATTTTCTTCTTCTCTCATTGAAATCAGTGTATTATCGATTTAGGACTTGGAACTTTGAAGTCCAATCCATGTGGATACGATCTTGGTATATTTACCACTTTATTACTTGTAGCGATACCATTGTTGGTATATACTTGTGCCTTCATTATGAAATTATTGTGCCCATATTGTGGACCACACACTAATTAGCTACCAAGGTTTTGGCACCGTTGCCGGGGATTGGCGTATTTCCAGAGTTTCTTGAGTTATAAGTTGAGTTTTTCATTAGTTTTTCTTTCACCAAAATGGAAGGTTTTAGTTGGGATGCCTCGTATTTTAATTCTTTCAATAATTCATGGGAACAACATCCTAACTTTTGGAAAATATTCAAGATGATGATACCTACACTTCATTTTCACCTCCCGGTCAAGATTGGAATGACACGTTTATAAATACATTTGACCAATCGGGGGGGGGGGGATTTTGATTATTTTTGTGATTTTCAAGGGAGTGATCCCCACCATGGATTGACGTCCTTTGTTTCCAACAACCTACCTGGGAATGTTTTTTAACAACCTGAACCGTCTCACTCTTTTGAAACTTTTTCCCTAAGCTTAACATAAAATTTTACAACATTTTTGGGAAATTTCACATCCTCTTCTTAAGCCTTAAACACTAAGATGGGACAACTAGTCGACGAGTTGAAAAATCAAAGTCAATGTTTCTTACCAAGTGATAAAGAAAAATCAAAATGTGTTGGTAAGGATGAGAGTGATGTTGATAAAGAGTTGGAGATTTTTGAGGCAAATTTCAAGCAAATGAGCAAGTCTTCTTTACTTCTTAATAGTGAAGAAGTTCTTTAAGATGCTAAAATTCCTAACTTAATGATTTTTGCTCATTGTGTGCAACCTTCTTTTTGTGATTACAATGTTCCTATCGGGATCATGCCATGGACTGTTGGGAGGATTTGTGTGATCAAGAGCTCAGGAATTTTGCCTAGATCGTGTTCTTTGGGTGGTGGACTTGTTGGAAGAAGCTTTGGTATGGTGGAGGTGTTTATTATCTTGAACCCACTCCACTTTTTGAAGATGCACTCGTGGGGTGGTGAACCACATCCTACATAACCTTGATGAAAACTATCGTCTTACTCTCAACTCCAAATTTGTGTCTTTTATTTTACACTTTTTTGTGTGTGATTTGAGTCTCTTCATTTTCGACAAGTATCAAGAATTTTTGGGATAAAAAAAAACAAGTCTCATGCATCTTATATCATTAGACTTGAAGTTTGATAGTTTGAATAATATTTTCCACCACTCTCAGATTTCTAGAACTAAGCAACCAATTCCCCGGTTTACATATTGATTAAACTTTGAAACTCTAGAAATGACATGGGCCTTTTTTCTAGACACTTGGCCAATACACTTTTCTTTTGTTGCCTTACCCGAGCCTTTGAGTCCTACTATTCCCTCCACAACGAAGATATTGAGTATTTTAAGTATGGGGAGGAAACTCAAGTGTTGAAAAAAAAGAGCTACATCCTTCGAAAAATTGGAAGGATAAAAAAATACAAATAGCTGAAATTGACACGTTGAGGTGAAAAAAAAGTTGGGCAAAACACACCAAATACATAGTTTAAAATAATTTTCTTTGGTGTAAAAAAAAAGGAAGACAATTTTGGGGGAAGATGAAAAATGTAAGGATAGTGAGAAACCATAAACACTAACCCTTCAAAGTCATGCGGATCTAAGTTTGCAAAGTCAATGTTGGGAACTGAAGATATGCTAAGTATGGTTAGTACTGCTAAGTCTTCATTACTACTGCCAGTTCTTCGTTACTACTGCTGGGCAAGGTTACTGCTGCTAGATGAAGTTAATGCTGCTAGATGAAGTTAGTACTGCTAGATGGAGTTAGTACTGCTAGATGAAGTTAATGCTGCTAGATGAAGTTAGTACTGCTAGACGAAGTTAGTGCTGCTAGACCAAATTACTACTGCTAAACATGGTTAGTACTGCTGAGCTGAGTTACTACTGCTTGAAGACTGTGAAGGTTAATACTGCTGAAGGTCATTAATGCTGCTGAGCCAAATCATCATTAATACTGCTGAAGGTTGTTAATGCTGCTGAGCCAAATCATCATTAATACTGCTGAGTTGATAAGTTTGGGATGCGATGCTTTTGGAGACAAATAAGGAATTGATCAAGATATGTTTAACGAAGATTCAGAAGATCAATTTACTTTTTATAGTTATCTTGTAATTACTTTTGTATAAATAGTGTTGATAGATAGCTATTAAGCAGATATACAAAAACAGAAGATAGATAGTATACAGAATTCGATATTCAAGAGTGAATTAACCTCAAGATCATAGATCCTATTTCTAGAGAAGTAGAAATCGTCTTGTTGAGCCTGTTCAACAAGATTGAGGTTTGGTGTAAAACTTGTGAGTTATAACTGTTTGATATATATACAGTTTATTGAATTTCTATTGATTGTTCTTTAATTGATTTAGAGTTCTATTCCGCAAGATTCTCTAAATTCTGTTTCTAAGAAGTTTAATTCTTGTTAAGAATCGATCCTGACAAGTGGTATCAGAGCTTTGGTATCTTAGAAACTATGGACAATTCAATGGATTCTCACAGTACTCTTGTTTCAAAGGTTCCCATGCTCAAACCCAATGAATTTGACATGTGGAAACTAAGAATCAAGCAGTACATTCTTCTTACTGACTATGCCATATGGGACATCATAGAAAATGGCCCATGTAATGAAGGAAAGATTGGAGCAGATGGAAAGAGACCTCCTCCCAAGACAGATGCTGAAAAGAAAGTAAGACAAACAGAGATGAAGGCCTTAAGCACTCTGCTTTTGGCTATTCCTAATGAGTACCAACATCAATTCCAACACTGCACAGATGCACAGATGTTGTGGAATGCTCTGGAGAAAAGATTTACTGGCACAAAGAGCACAAAGAGAAATCAAAAGGCTATTCTCAGGCAACAATATGAAAACTTTATGTCTGCAAAGAATGAGTCTATGACTCAAACTTTTGACAGATTTAACAAGTTAATTGGAGAATTAGCAACTGTGGGTGTACACATGGATGCTGATGATGTCAATAGAAAGTTCCTTAGATCATTGGGAGAAGAATGGACCATGTACACAGTCTCATTCAGACAGAATGACCAATTGGAGGACAAAGAGCTAGATGACCTCTACAATGATCTGAGAGTATTTGAGGCTGAAGTTGAAGCCAAGAAAAGGCCATCAGGATTTGTTTATAATGCTGCTTTATTATCTTCATCCTCTGATACTGCTGCTAATCCTGATTCTGTTAATACTGCAGGTTCTGTTAATTCTGCTAGTGGAACCAATCAAGAGAAGACTACAGATTCTGTACTAGAAGCATTCTTTTCTAGTCATGTCCACTCTTCTCTAATCAATGATGATTTAGAGCAGATCAATGCTGATGATCTGGAAGAGATGGACATCAAGTGGCAGATGGCTATGCTATCAATGAGGGTGAAGAAATTCATCAAAAGGACTGGGAGAAACAACTTTTCCCAAAGAAGAGAAGATGGTGCAGGCTTTGACAAGTCCAAGGTTGAATGTTATAAGTGTCACAAGATGGGACACTTTGCCAGAGAATGCAGAAGTGGAGGATCACAGACTCCAAATGGAAACCAAAACAGGAGCTCCTCTCAAGCCCTTGTTTCTCAACAAGGAATGGGATTTGATTGGAGTGATCAAGCTGAAGAAGCCTGTCAGAATCAAGCTCTTATGGCAGAAGTATCTGATATCCCCACTGAGGTACAATCTAAACTCTGTTCTCAAGCTTGCATTGATGCTGTTAAAAGATATAGGGATCACAATCAGGGTATGTGTGATGACCTTAAGAGGCTAGAGAAAGATGTGAAAGATTATGTTAGGATTGTAGAAAGGTTTGAGGAACAGATTAGAGCTTTTCAAGCTAATGAACTTCAACACCACTATGATACTAACTATTGGAAGTGGGAGAAGAATGAGTATGAGATTAAGCTGAAAGTGTCTGGGGAGGAGAATGAAAAGTTAAAAGAAGAGCTTAAAAAGGTTAAACTTGATGTTGAAAAGTTTACCTGTGCTTCTAAAACCATGGACACCATCATTAAAGCACAAATCCATGACAAGATGAAAGTAGGGATAGGATACAATACCACACCTCCACCCTACAATAACAACTACATACCTCCTAAATCTGATTTGTTAGAGACCAAGGATAGAAAGGAACCTGAATTAATGATTAATATAGATCCTTGTGAAAAAGAAATAGTTGTTGAAGATGAGACTGACAAAGTAGACTCTGATGAGGAATGTGAGAGTCCATGTGTCAAGAACACAGAGATCAAAAGGACTGAAGAGAAAAAGGAAGTTCATTACACACAACCCAAAGTTGTGAACTCTAATACTTGTAAACAGTGTTCCTGCAGGAAATTCAAAGAGAACAAGCCCCAAAAACATGATAATCAGAGGGGAAATCAAAGGAACTGGAATAACCAGTGGGCTATGAGACAAGGAGTTGACCTGAAAAGAATCAACAGGCCAAAACCTTGTTTCATCTGTGGTAAGCTAAATCACTTAGCCAAACACTGTTATTTCAATCCTGTTAACCAAAGGTTTAATGCTCAAAGATCTTTTCAAAAACCTGGTGGTTACAGAAAGAATGGTGGATATAAAAAGTCTGCAAAGAAAAATGTGGCAAAGAAACAAGATAAACCCAAAAGCCACATAAAGAAAATGACTGAAAAGGAATGTGATACTATGTGGGTTCCAAAAAGCACTAAAAACAATACTGCTTCTAGCAGTGTTAGTACTGCTAACACTGCTAGTACTGCTTCAAAAGTTAGTGCTGCTAGCAGTATTAATACTGCTAGTAATCATTCCAAAGTTAGTACTGCTAGCAATATTAATACTGCTAGTAATCATTCCAAAGTTAGTGCTGCTAGCAGTGTTAATACTGCTAGTATTCAGTCCAATGTTAGTGCTGCTAATACTTTTAGTGCTTCTTCTTCAGATAGTACTGCTGCTAGCAGTATTAACTCTGTTAATACTGCTTCTAGCAGTGTTAACTCGGTTAATACTGCTACCTCTGTTAGTACTTCTGAGGTTAATACTGCTAGCACTGTTAGTACTGCTAGCACTGTTAGTACTGCTGCAAGTGCTGCTACACCAATAATTTTGACAAAGTATTCCAGCACAGCAGTACCAAAAGTTAAAAATCTCATCAAAACCAAGTGTAAGTACTTTGATGAGCAAGGGAGACCCAAGACCACTTCGGCTTGGGTTCCAAATAAAACTAACTGATTTATCTTGATGTGCAGGGCAACCAACAGCTCAAGGGGAAGAGCATTTGGCATGTTGATAGTGGTTGCTCCAGGCACATGACAGGTAACATGTCCTGCCTCAAAAATTTCAAAAAGGTTGATGGAGGACATGTTGCATTTGGGGATAATCCTGCTGGTGGAAAGATAAGTGGTAAGGGTGATGTTTCAAAGGGTAAGATGACCTTTGAAGATGTATACTATGTTGAACAATTGAGATACAACCTGTTAAGTGTATCACAGGTTTGTGACAAGAAGCATAGTATATTGTTTACAGACTCTGAATGTATTATCCTTGCTCCTGGATACAAAGTGGTTGATGAAAACATGATACTTCTGAGAACTCCTAGGAAGGATAATGTTTATTGTTTAGATTTGGAAAGTGTTTCATCTGATTCATCTCTAAATTGTTTAGTTTCAAAAGCTTCTTTAGATGAATCATCACTTTGGCACAGAAGGATGTGTCACATGAACTTTAAAACAATAAATAAACTTGTTAAGAATAACCTTGTAAGGGGTTTGCCATCCAAAGTATATTCATGTGATGATCATTGTGTTGCTTGTCTCAAAGGCAAACAACACAAAACTTCTCATAAGTCCAAAGAGATAAACACTATATCAAATCCTCTTCAACTGTTACATATGGATCTGTTTGGTCCTACCAATGTGATGAGTATTGGCAAGAAATCATACTGCTTAGTTATTGTTGATGATTATTCTAGATTTACTTGGGTATATTTTCTGAGAACTAAAGATGAGACAAGTGGACTGATCAAATCTTTCATTCTCAAAATTGAAAACCAATCAAATCAAAGAGTGAAAGTCATTAGATCAGATAATGGAACTGAGTTTAAAAATTCTGATCTAAACACCTTTTGTGAAGAAAAAGGAATTGAGAGACAATACAGTGCTCCTAGGACTCCACAACAAAATGGTGTTGCTGAGAGAAGGAATAGGACACTGATTGAGGCTGCTAGATCTCTGTTAGCAGACTCAAAGTTACCAATTACTTTTTGGGCAGAAGCAGTTAATACTGCCTGCTATGTTCAAAACAGAGTTTTAGTTGTAAAGCCTAAAAACAAGACACCTTATGAGCTTTTCCATAAAAGGAAACCATATATTGGATTTTTCAAGCCATTTGGATGTCCTTGTACTATTCTCAATACCAAATCTCACTTAGGCAAGTTTGATAGCAAAGCAGATGATGGTTTTCTTGTTGGGTATTCATCTCAAAGTAAGGCCTACAGAGTTTTTAATACCTCTTCTAGAATAATTGAAGAAAGTGACAATGTCAAATGCAATGAGAACACACCAAATCCTATTGGTTCAGGTCCTAATTGGCTATTTGACATTGATTCACTCACTAATTCTTTGGGTTTCAGTGGTGATGTATATGCAGGACAAAGGGATACACCATCATCAGAACACAGAATTCAATCTGTGATATTTCCAATCCCTTCCATTGATCCTGTGGAATTCTGTGAACACCATGAGGAGACTGAACCTATTCAGAATGAAGAAGAGAGGAGAGCAGAGGAAAATCAGTCTTCAGGTTCAAATTCCAGAGAATCTGAGGTGACTGAAGAAGCAGAAACAAATCCAGAATTAAATGAGTCTAATCTGGATGAGGACTTACAAGAGGAAGCTGGTCATCAAACAAGAACTCAGAAAAATCATCCTCCTGAGTTGGTAATTGGAGATATTGCATCTCCCATGATGACTAGAAAGCAAAGCAGACTCCAAGAGTTGCAAGAGCAGCAAAATACAGTTAACACTGTTCTTACTTGCTTTCTGTCCCAGATTGAGCCCAAAAAGGCTTATGATGCCATGAAAGACCCAAGCTGGATAGAGGCAATGCAAGAGGAGCTGCTACAGTTCAAATTACAGGATGTTTGGGACTTGGTAGACCTTCCAAAAGGTCATAGAGCAATTGGCACCAAGTGGATTTTCAGGAACAAGAAGGATGACAGAGGGATTGTAATCAGAAACAAAGCTAGACTGGTTGCACAAGGGTACACTCAGGAAGAAGGAATAGATTATGAGGAAGTCTTTGCTCCTGTGGCAAGGATTGAAGCAATCAGGTTATTTCTAGCCTATGCCTCATACATGAAGTTCAAAGTGTACCAAATGGATGTCAAAAGTGCATTTCTGTATGGAAGCATTGAGGAAGAAGTATATGTCTGTCAACCCCCTGGATTTGAGAATCCATTGCACCCTGACAGAGTATACAAGCTGAAGAAGGCTCTCTATGGTTTGCATCAGGCCCCAAGAGCATGGTATGACACTTTGTCTACCTATCTCTTGAAAAATGACTTTGAAAGAGGAGTAATTGACAAGACCCTGTTTATCAAGAGGAGAAAGAGAGGTACTTTACTTGTTCAGATCTATGTGGATGATATCATCTTTGGATCCACCAATGATCAAATGTGTAAAGAGTTTGAAGAATTGATGCACAAAAGCTTCAAGATGAGCTCCATGGGAGAACTTACATTCTTTCTTGGGCTTCAGGTAAAACAGAGGAAAGATGGAATTTTTATTAGCCAATCCAAGTATGTGAAAGACATCCTGGACAAGTTTGGTTTATCAGACTCAAAGTCAGCAAGCACTCCAATGGAAACACATAAACAGATCACTGCAGATCTTGAGGGGGAGGATGTGGATGTCCATCATTACAGATCAATGATTGGATCTCTCATGTATCTCACAGCCTCTAGACCTGACATTATGTTTTCAGTCTGTGTTTGTGCCAGATTTCAGGTTTCTCCTAAGCAATCACACCTTCATGCTGTCAAGAGAATATTCAGATACTTAAAAGGGCAACCTAGATTAGGTCTCTGGTATCCTCATGAATCCTCTTTTGACTTGCTTGCATATTCAGATAGTGATTTGGGAGGAGCCAACATGGATAGGAAGTCTACTTCAGGTGGATGTCAGTTTTTGGGTACAAGACTAGTATCTTGGCAGTGTAAGAAACAAACCACAGTGTCCTTATCTACCACAGAAGCTGAGTACATAGCTGCTGCAAGCTGCTGCTCTCAGGTTCTATGGATTCAGAATCAGATGTTGGACTATGGGGTAACTTTTCTTCACACACCAATCTTCATTGATAACAACAGTGCTATTAGCATTGTTAATAATCCAGTCAAACACTCAAAAACAAAGCATATAGAGATAAGGTATCACTTTATAAGAGATTGCAATGAAAAGAAATTAATTCAGGTTGCTAAAGTTCATACAAATGACCAGTTTGCTGATCTATTCACAAAAGCTTTTGATGTGGGTAGATTCACCTTTTTGGTAACAAGTGTGGGCATGATCAACCTAGAATAAATTCATGACTTTCTGTTTTTATACCTATATTTCTTCATATATTTGGTGCTACTAACTTTCTTTCTCAGGATCCTCTGTTTTCCTCTGATTACCAAGTGAAGAAAAGTGTAAGTGTGGTTACTACTGCCAGTACAGAAGTTACTACTGTCTGTGTTCTAGTAGTTACTACTGCTTGTGCAGTTACTACTGCTCAGTAGTTAATACTGCTCAGTAGTTAATACTGCTAGTGCAGTTAATACTGCTAGTGTAGTTAATACTGCTTGGTCGTTAATACTGCTCAGTAGTTAATACTGCTCAGTAGTTAATACTGCTAGTGCATTTAATACTGCTAGTGTAGTTAATACTGCTTGGTCGTTAATACTGCTCAGTAGTTAATACTGCTCAGTAGTTAATACTGCTAGTGCATTTAATAATGCTAGTGGAGTTAATACTGCTCGGTAGTTAATACTGCTAGGTAGTTAATACTGCTTGGCAGTTAATACTGCTCGGTAGTTAATACTGCTTGGTAGTTAATACTGCTAGGTAGTTAATACTGCTTGGCAGTTAATACTGCTCGGTAGTTAATACTGCTAGGTAGTTAATACTGCTTGGCAGTTAATACTGCTCGGTAGTTAATACTGCTCGGTAGTTAATACTGCGAGGTAGTTAATACTGCTTCTGATAATCTAGGGCATATAAATACCCCTGTTTGCCCGCCCATGTTCATAACGACTCTTCGTATTTACTTCTTCTCTCTCGTTCTAACCTAGCCTCCCCAGAATCTCTGTGCTTTTCTTTCAAGAATCCTTAGGCATCATGGAGTTTGTGGATGAGCACAATGAAATAGCCATGCTTCAGAAGCCGAAACAAGCTGCGGGATTCCACGATATAGTCGATTTTCTCAAATCCTCGCACATCTCCTATGCACTCACGGTGAGCCCAACAATCTATATCGAACATCAGAAACAATTTTGGGAGAATGCCACTGTTAGTGTTGAAGAAGGGCAGAAAACCATTCGAACAAGGGTTTGTGATAAACCCTTGAAAGTCACTGAAGAGGTTATTCGCATCTCCCTTCAGTTGAATGATGCTTCAGGTATATCTTCTATTCCTAATGAAGAACTCTTTTCTACTTTACAAAGAATGGGGTATGAAGGTCCCATTGGTGTTTTTAAATTCTACAAGTCAAAAATTTTCAACCAATGGAGATTTCTTGTTCATACCCTGATGCACTGTATTTCCAAGAAAACTACTGGATGGAGTGAGTTCAGCAGTCCCATTGCATATGCCTTGGTCTGCTTATCCACTGCCAGAAAGTACAATTTCTCAGCAATGATCTTTAATGATCTTGTATCAAACTTGGAATCCAAAAAGACCTTTTTCATGTATCCAAGGTTTGTGCAAGAAGTTCTTAACAAGGAGTTGATGGACTTACCTCAGTTCACTGAGGTATATGTACCCAAATCCCCTAAAGGGAAGGTTTTTTCAAATATGAAAAGACTTCCTAGGGACTCGGAAGGAGTTGACACACCATTGTTCTCTACAATGATGGTTGTGTCCCACCCCTCTGAAGGTATGGCATCAGGATCAAGGCCCTCATTAGATCAACCCACTGATGACCAATCCCAACCTTCCATCTCAAAAGACATCCCACAGTCCATTCTTGAACAGCCCACTCCCACAATCACCAAAAGGTTTCAAAGAAGAAAGGTGCACAAGGCTCCTTCCCTTGATGTACCTACTCAAAGCCCTAAGCCTTTAAGCCCTCAATTGGAGCATTCTCCAATTGAGAATATCAACAGGGAAACCACAGGGGTGTCTCCCAACCCCAAGAAGGTGGTCTCTAAGGAGAAGGATGACCATATGGGTGCTAAGGCTGCCACTACTTCTGCTAGCACAGAGAAGGACAGTGGTAACATAAATAAGACCTTCCCCATGGCAACTCTAAATGAGAAATCATTAGGAGGACCCAGGTGCCAAGAAACCAAGGGGGCAGGTAGTGCTTCTGCTAGGCAGAAGGCTTCTGCTGAAACTTCCAAGGATCCTTTAAAGAAGGTAAACACTTCTAAACAAGGTGAGGATAGATATAACTATGAGGAATTGATGGAAACCATAGGGAATATCAACTTGGATGTAATGGCACAAAAGACAGAGATAGAGCAACTTAAGACTGTGGTCACCTACCAACAGTCTCAAATTGAGAAGCTCAAAAAGCTGGTCACCAGGTTGCTGAACAGAAAGAAAAAGGCAAGATTTGTGCTAAGAAGAAGAACTTCAACTGATGATGCTCCCAAAAAGGGGGAGTCAGAGTCAGAAGCAGAACTGAAACTGAAGGGTCAACATATTGAGGGGGAGACTGTTCACATAGAGACTGAGATGGAAATGGAGTATGCACAGGTTAAGGGGGAGACCAGTGAGACAGAAAAGGGGGAAGAGTGTGTTAAAGCAGCAGAAACCACAGCAGCAGAAACCACAGCAGCAGAAACTGTTAATGCTGCTGAGTTTGAACAAGCAGCAGAAACAGTTAATGCTGCTGAAGGCCAAACAGTCAAAGCAGCAGAAACTGAGCAGGAAGCAGTAACTACATCTCAAGCTGAAATAGATGAAGAAATTTACTGGATTGTAAAGAACTGTATTGAAGCAGCATCACTACATGTACTAAGAGAAGCAGTAACAGCCATAGCAGCAGAAATGGTTATTGCTGCTGAAAAACTTAAAGCAGCTGAACCAACTCCTGAGGCTGTCAAAACTCTTAAAAGAACCAAGATGATGTCCAAGAAAAGACCAAGAACCCAGCCCATAACTTCAAAGAAAAAAAATGAAAAGAAGCCAAGGGTGGAGTCATCTGCAGAAGAGGCCCAGGAGGAAACAGTGAAATCTGATGGAAAAGTTGCTGAAGAAGAAGTGGCAACTCCATCAGGGCAATCAGGCAATGTGCAATCACAAACGGATGCCCAATGTGACTTGTACATTACTAGTGTTGACTCTAACCCAATTCCACTTCAGACTGAACCAATATCATCTAAGGCTCCTGAAATCATCTTTTGGGACACTTTGAAAGATGGTAGAAAGGAGTTCATTAGGATAAAAAGAGCTGATGGAAAATTTGAAGTATTTTCTACTTGGGGAAAAATTGTCAGAACTTGCTCAAGATCAGACTTAGAAGAGATGTTCAAAGTTGGGATGAAGATATATGGAAACATGCTGACTGAGCCAGGGATGTCAATTTCTAAAATGGTACTTGAATTCTTGTGCCAAATGTTCAAACCTGAAGCAGTTCAGCATAGGTTAAACACACAGTTTCAAGTCATTACCAACTGGATGCTCTATGAAAACTGTGGAGTATATGTCATCTCCCTTGACTCTGCAACTCAAGAATACTATCTTGTAGATGAAATATACAATCACAGCATGAAGAGGCTGCAAGGAATGTTACACACTAAGCTGACCTGCAACAAGGATTCAGCAATGGGTAGATTCTTGGTAAAGAGGATTCTAAATCAAAGTCTAGGTCTAAGTCCTAATCTGTGTGTACATGATGACTAAGTTTTGGAAGCATCATCTGAAGAACTTGACTTCTTTTCCTAAAAGTCAAGTTAGGGGGAGATTGTTGGGAACTGAAGATATGCTAAGTATGGTTAGTACTGCTAAGTCTTCATTACTACTGCCAGTTCTTCGTTACTACTGCTGGGCAAGGTTACTGCTGCTAGATGAAGTTAATGCTGCTAGATGAAGTTAGTACTGCTAGATGGAGTTAGTACTGCTAGATGAAGTTAATGCTGCTAGATGAAGTTAGTACTGCTAGACGAAGTTAGTGCTGCTAGACCAAATTACTACTGCTAAACATGGTTAGTACTGCTGAGCTGAGTTACTACTGCTTGAAGACTGTGAAGGTTAATACTGCTGAAGGTCATTAATGCTGCTGAGCCAAATCATCATTAATACTGCTGAAGGTTGTTAATGCTGCTGAGCCAAATCATCATTAATACTGCTGAGTTGATAAGTTTGGGATGCGATGCTTTTGGAGACAAATAAGGAATTGATCAAGATATGTTTAACGAAGATTCAGAAGATCAATTTACTTTTTATAGTTATCTTGTAATTACTTTTGTATAAATAGTGTTGATAGATAGCTATTAAGCAGATATACAAAAACAGAAGATAGATAGTATACAGAATTCGATATTCAAGAGTGAATTAACCTCAAGATCATAGATCCTATTTCTAGAGAAGTAGAAATCGTCTTGTTGAGCCTGTTCAACAAGATTGAGGTTTGGTGTAAAACTTGTGAGTTATAACTGTTTGATATATATACAGTTTATTGAATTTCTATTGATTGTTCTTTAATTGATTTAGAGTTCTATTCCGCAAGATTCTCTAAATTCTGTTTCTAAGAAGTTTAATTCTTGTTAAGAATCGATCCTGACAGTCAATTATCATAAGATGGGTGAATTATAGCTTAGTCTATGGAAATAAAATTGCAATAAAAAAGAATAGAGTGGAAAAATTAGTAAAAACTATGGATGCTTTTAGTTAAAGGGATTTGAGATGCATAATAAAAAAGGAAAAAGAAAAAAAGAGTAAAATTGAAGATCCTATTTGTGATAGTTAGTCTTTTTGTGTATTTTGTATCTACATTTGTTTTTATCTTTGTCCTTTTAGGTACATGGGGACAAGTAACAAGTTAAGTTTGGGGGTGTGATAACTCTCATTTTGAGCGTTATTTACATTTCGTTTGTGTGTGTTTTTCTTCCATTTGAGTTGTTTTTCCTTTTTTTTTGTTTGTGTTTCTTCCTTTTATAATTTTATTTTCATTTGGAGTTGTTGAGAATGTTTTTATGGTTAAACACATCATTTTTGGGTTAAAGACGTCACAGTTCGTAAATTGGGCATTGTTTTGCCCACAGTGGGCATTCGTAGACTCATGTGGTAAAATGTTAACCTTGGTTAAGTCAGTTGGTGGTGAATACATTGCTGTAATTTAAGGAAAGTACTATTATGGGAAAGAATGACATCTTTGCCCTTGGATCCATCAATTGCTTGGCCATGCTTAGTTCAAGGGATTTTGGAGATATTTGCCCATCTCATGCTATAAATAGAGACTTTGGGGAAGCATTAAAGAGGAGCACACAAATGTAGAAGTTAAACTTTAGCTTGCATTTTGTTATCTTAGTTGTAGTTTAATTTATAGTCTTTAACTTTCTGACATTTAATTTCCGCATTTACTTTCCGTCTAAGTTTGTAGTTTATTTCTATCTTTATTTTAATGCAAGTAGTTAACAAGTATTTCCTATCTTACATTATGTTTTTTACTTTTATTATTAGCTAAGCACCTTCATGGGTGTGGATGTGAGCCTAACTTGAGACTAGTAGCCTACACTTGGGTGTGACCATTGTTACTAGCTTTTGAGATTGGTCACTTGAGTCAAGACTTCATTCAATGCGGATAAGATGATCACTTTGAAGTGTTAATATTAGATCTTAGACCCCGAGAGGGGCGGATCTGAAATACGACTTAAGTGATGCACAAAGATTTAAGAAAGTCTTTGTGGACCGCGTCGAGAGGCGGATTTTGTATGATTTACTAAGGTTCAATCGTCGATCGAGTATTCCAAAGAGATTTGGGAGTAAATCTCCATACTGATAGAACTTTGATTTCTGAGTCATACTTAGTTAAATCGGCAAGATCAAGAGTTAGTGGAAGTGGCCACTTTGTGGGCACTGGTGGGCACGGTGTATAAAAATCCACTTTCGAGAGATCGGGCTATTTATAGGTCACTTGTGTCATGAAGTGACTGACCATATTATTTCTACGAATATCTCAAGGAAAACTTACACCCATACTCATTTTTATTTACTTGTTTAGTTTTTGTTGTTAAACCCGTAACTCGCTCAAACAATATTTTCTTCTTCTCTCATTGAAATCAGTGTATTATCGATTTAGGTCTTGGAACTTTGAAGTCCAATCCATGTGGATACGATCTTGGTATATTTACCACTTTATTACTTGTAGCGATACCATTGTTGGTATATACTTGTGCCTTCATTATGAAATTATTGTGCCCATATTGTGGACCACACAATAATTAGCTACCAAGGTTTTGGCACCGTTGCCGGGGATTGGCGTATTTCCAGAGTTTCTTGAGTTATAAGTTGAGTTTTTCATTAGTTTTTCTTTCACCAAAATGGAAGGTTTTAGTTGGGATGCCTCGTATTTTAATTCTTTCAATAATTCATGGGAACAGCATCCTAACTTTTTGGAAAATATTCAAGATGATGATACCTACACTTCATTTTCACCTCCTGGTCAAGATTGGAATGACACGTTTATAAATACATTTGACCAATCGGGGGGGGGGGGATTTTGATTATTTTTGTGATTTTCAAGGGAGTGATCCCCACCATGGATTGACGTCCTTTGTTTCCAACAACCTACCGGGGAATGTTTTTTAACAACCTGAACCGTCTCACTCTTTTGAAACTTTTTCCCCAAGCTTAACATAAAATTTTACAACATTTTTGGGAAATTTCACATCCTCTTCTTAAGCCTTAAACACTAAGATGGGACAACTAGTCGACGAGTTGAAAAATCAAAGTCAATGTTTCTTACCAAGTGATAATGAAAAATCAAAATGTGTTGGTAAGGATAAGAGTGATGTTGAGAAAGAGTTGGAGATTTTTGAGGCAAATTTCAAGCAAATGAGCAAGTCTTCTTTACTTCTTAATAGTGAAGAAGTTCTTTAAGATGCTAAAATTCCTAACTTAATGATTTTTGCTCATTGTGTGCAGCCTTCTTTTTGTGATTACAATGTTCCTATCGGGATCATGCCATGGATTGTTGGGAGGATTTGTGTGATCAAGAGCTCGGGAATTTTGCCTAGATCGTGTTCTTTCGGTGGTGGACTTGTTGGAAGAAGCTTTGGTATGGTGGAGGTGTCTATTATCTTGAACCCACTCCACTTTTTGTAGATGCACTCGTGGGGTGGTGAACCACATCCTACATAACCTTGATGAAAACTATCGTCTTACTCTCAACTCCAAATTTGTGTCTTTTAATTTACACTTTTGTGTGTGTGATTTGAGTCTCTTCATTTTCGACTAGTATCAAGAATTTTTGGGATAAAAAAAAACAAGTCTCATGCATCTTATATCCTTAGACTTGAAGTTTCATAGTTTGAATAATCTTTTCCACCACTCGCAGATTTCTAGAACTAGCAACCAATTCCCCAGTATACATATTGATTAAACTTTGAAACTCTAGAAATGACATGGCCCTTTTTTCTAGACACTTGGCCGATACAATTTTTTTTGTTGCCTTACCTGAGCCTTTGGGTCCTACTATTCCCTCCGCAACGAAGATATTGAGTATTTTAAGTCTGGGGAGGAAACTCAAGTGTTGAAAAAAAGAGCTACATCCTTCGAAAAATTGGAAGGATAAAAAAATACAAATAGCTGAAATTGACACGTTGAGGTGAAAAACAAAAGTTGGGCAAAACACACCAAATACATAGTTTAAAATAATTTTCTTTGGTGTAACAAAAAAAGAAGAAGACAAGTTTGGGGGAAGATGAAAAATGTAAGGATAGTGAGAAACCATAAACACTAACCCTTCAAAGTCATGTGGATCTAAGTTTGCAAAGTCAATTATCATAAGATGGGTGAATTATAGCTTAGCCTATCGAAATCAAATTGCAATAAAAAAAGAATAGAGTTGAAAAATTAGTAAAAACTATGGATGCTTTCAGTTAAAGGGATTTGAGATGCATAATAAAAAAAGAAAAATAAAAAAGAGTAAAATTGAAGATCCTATTTGTGATAGTTAGTCTTTTTGGGTATTTTGTATCTTCATTTTTTTTTATCTTTGTCCTTTTAGGTACATGGGGACAAATAACAAGTTAAGTTTGGGGGTGTGATAACTCTCATTTTGAGCGTTATTTACATTTCGTTTGTGTGTGTTTTTCTTCCATTTGAGTTGTTTTTCCTTTTTATTTGTTTGTGTTTCTTCCTTTTATTATTTTATTTTCATTTGGAGTTGTTGAGAATGTTTTTATGGTTAAACGCATCATTTTTGGGTTAAAAACGTCACTGTTCGTAGAGTGGCACTGTTTTGCCTACAGTGGGCATTCACAGACTCATGTGGTAAAATGTTAACCTTGGTTAAGTCAGTTGGTGGTGAATACATGGCTGTAATTTAAGGAAGGTACTATGCTGGGAAAGAATGACATCTTTGCCCTTGGATCCATCAATTGCTTGGCCATGCTTAGTTCAAGGGATTTTGGAGATATTTGCCCATCTCATGCTATAAATAGAGACTTTGGGGAAGCATTAAAGAGGAGCTCAAAAATGTAGAAGTTAAACTTTAGCTTGCATTTTGTTATCTTAGTTGTAGTTTAATTTATAGTCTTTAACTTTCTTGCATTTAATTTCCGCATTTACTTTCCGTCTAAGTTTGTAGTTTATTTCTATCTTTATTTTAATGCAAGTAGTTAACAAGTATTTCCTATCTTACATTATGTCTTTTACTTTTATTATTAGCTAAACACCTTCATGGGTGTGGGTGTGAGCCTAACTTGAGACTAGTAGGCTACACTTGGGTGTGGCCGTTGTTATTAGCTCTTGAGATTGTCACTTGAGTCGAGACTTCACTCAATGCGGATAAGCTGATCACCTAATTTGAAGTGTTAATATTAGATCTTAGACCTCGAGAGGGGCGGATCCGAAATACGGCTTAAGTGATGCACAAAGATTTGAGAAAGTCTTTGCGGACCGCGTCGAGAGGCGGGTTTTGTATGATTTACTAAGGTTCAATCGTCGGTCGAGTATTCCAAAGAGATTTTGGAGTAAATCTCCATACTTATAGAACTTTGATTTCTGATTCATACTTAGTTAAATCGGCAAGATCAAGAGTTAGTGGCAGTGGGCACCGGTGGGCACGGTCTATAAAAAGCCACTTTCAAGAGATCGGGCTTTTTATAGGTGACTTGTGTCACGAAGTGACTGACCATATTGTTCCTACGATTATTTCAAGGAAAACTTACACCCATACTCATTTTTATTTACTTGTTTAGTTTTTGTTGTTAAACCCGTAACTCGCTCAAACAATATTTTTTTCTTCTCTCATTGAAATCAGTGTATTCTCGATTTAGGACTCGAAACTTTGAAGTCCAATCCCCGTGGATACGATCTTCGTATATTTACCACTTTATTACTTGTAGCGATCCCGTTGTTGGTATATACGTGTGCGTTCATTGTGGAATCATTGTGGACCACACAATAATTAGCTACCACTGCATGTAAATTATAAATACTACTTATTGATTAATGGAATACTAGAAGTGTATTTGTGAAATACAGCCTGATAAATCTCGATTTTATTGTTTTATTTTATTTTTTATCTCTATCGGTTTTATAATATAGTTTTGTGTGGTTTTGAGAGAACGATAATTTTAAACTATAAATTTGTTTAATTTAATTTAAGTTTAATATTGATGTATTTTATTTTAGGTTTAATAATATAAAGTTTTTTGTTTTATAAAATAATAATTAAATATTATGTTAGAATTCAATGATTATTCTAATTATATTTTAGATTCTTTATATTTTAAATGAGATGTTCATTCTGTATTTTTTTATGCATATCAGTTAGTTACGAATTCAAACATACAACTTTAAAAAATTGTACTCATGTATCATTGTTTGTAATCTTAAATTTTAAGTAATATGCATTAATGCATAAAAATTTGTTTGTAAGAGTTTTTCTTAAATGCTTTATAATATAGTATAAATACGTTATGTATCATATTAGATTCAATAACAAAATTTGAAAAAAATATATATACACTTATACATTAAGTATTTATAATTAATTTATTGTATATCAAATATCTAAGGTTCCTTTTAATCAATTTGCAAGATTTTCATAGAATCCAAAGGTATTACTATGACCATGCAATTTATGTTAACAAAATTCCATCCAACAATTTGGTTTACACATTTAATGAAATAGACTTCAATAGATTCCGCATTCATGGTGTTGTTTTATCACAAATGTGATGTCAACTACCTTTTTTCTTTCGAAAAAAAACCACTAAAGACCCTAGCGTTTGACTCTTGATCATGCACCCCCATCACCCGGGGAGGACCACAAAGGGATATATCACTATAACAAATTAAGTTTATAGGACGTCTAATATAAATAAGCGTCATAATATAGTATTTTATAGGACCTAAGTTTATAAGACCAAACAAAAAATCGTCCTATCTAAGACATCGTTTGGTAAAAATAAGCTAGTTTATTTTTTAGGTACATTTTTGGATGGACATAAGCTAGCTTATTGATAAGCTAGTTGTAACAGCCCAAAAAAATACAACAGGACTTACACAGCATTAAATCATAACATTTATAAAACTGGGTCCCAAAATTTCGTTACATCAGTCTCAAACTAAGGTTGGCGGAAACAACCTATACACAACTGAGAACATTCTAGCTTCTACAAGTGGCACATGTACTGTCTCTATCTGCATCTGTACTCTATCCTGCTCTTACTCACTTACCTGAGCCTTCTACTATTTGCTTACCTGAAAATGGTTTAGTTTTTGAAAATCGAGGGTTAGACCAAAAGGTCTAGTGAATTCCCTCCGAAAGACAACATACATAAACAGTTTGAAATCATTTACAAGTCTCATCATCATCCTTCACATAACATCAAACATGGTACTGCACCGTGTTGAGGATAACATAAACAAACCACGATCGGGGCCCAAGCAGACTCCCCTCTCGCCTCATATCGGGGCCCAAGCAGACTCCCCTCTAACCAAATAGGAGGGAAACGGATTCCAACCTACCGGCTCATCATACAAGTCCAAGGGATCATCGGATCCTGAGGCACTCTGATCCCATGGTGCAGACCGACTCCACATAGCAAACACATAACATATCATAAATCATGTAACGTGGAATTCTTGTAAACAATAGTAATCATTTCGTCATGCTAAATATTCTTTGAATAAAATATGAGTTTTCATGGGAATCATGCATATCAGTTGGTAAACATTTCATGATCATAATGAACCATAATCAGTTAAAAGCGTTTAACATCTTGTGTCGTAAAAGGGTTTAGGGAACTCACCTTATGATGATATTGAACACACTCTCGATCTAACCTCGAGTTAACTGAGCTTGGCACCTAAAAGATTAGGCATTTCTCAATCAGCTATAATTATCGGATACTACTTACCGAGTGCAGGAACTTACCGGGTACAACAATTCTTACCGGGTGCAAGGACTTATCGGGTATCCACCACTTACCGGGTACCCACCACTTACCGGGTACTACACATCCGGTAACCGACTTACCCGGTAACCACACAATTGCCCAGGAACTACAACTTACTCGGTTACTATGCATTGACCCGGTCACTACCACTTACTCGGTAACTACACAGTTACCCGGGAACTACAAACTTACCGGGTAACTGCAGACTTACCGGTAACTACAAACTGGAAGAAAACCCATTTCCCAAAAGTGATTAAAATCCGATTTTATGCTATAAACTTGATTAGGCAATCACTTGGGTTCATCCACCAACCATAAACACTCAATTAAACTCACTTATTACATCTGAATCGTTTTAATACAACCAAAACCCACTTTTCTCTTTTAATGGAGTTTAGGTGAAGAACACAATAAATCTTTGAGTTCCCACCCCCATTTCTTAGACAGAAGAGAAGAGAAACAAGAATTAACCAGAGATAAACGTTTTAGATGATTACCTGCACTGATCTCTTCCTTAATCAAGATTTCTCCCAATTTGTTCCTTCTTTCCCTCTTTTCTCTTCTTCCAGCCGCCAACCACCAAGCAAATGAGAGAATTAGCTAAACCTAGGGATTTGAACCATTATATATTCTTCACAAATTGCACAAAGGCCCCTTAACTTAACTTGCATTCTTTTAACATTAGCCACTAAACTTTCAATACATACTAAAAATTCGGGTTGTTACAACACTCCCCCCTTAAAAGAACTCCGTCCCCGAAATTCCTCATTGGAAAAGATACGGATATCTTGCCTTTAATTCCGATTCCAACTCCCAAGTCGCCTTTGGACCTTTGTGATGCCGCCATTGTACCTTCACCAGTCTAATCCCCTTGATCCTTAAATTGCGGATCTGGCTGTCCACCCTCTTAACGGTTCCTCTACGTAAGTCAACCCCACACCAAAACTGACACTTCCCAAAGGTAACACCTACTTCCGAATCAGTCAACCGCCTCATTAATTTCGATACATGGAACATTGGGTGCATTCCCTTCTGTTCTTACGGTAACTCCAACTCGTAGGTTACTGTTCCCACTCGATCACTCATGACAATAGTAGATTAAATAAGGCTTCTCATGCATCTTTACTTCCTTTAAGGAGGAATTTGGCGGAATTTCCCGCCACAACACGAGATTCTTTTACTAGATAAGTAAATTACCCACTTGACAGCTTGGCACAAGGCCAACCCTGTACATCCCGACAAACTCACATCCCAGAGTTCCTTCAACGTAATACAAGCAATTCTTGATTACTTCTCCCAACCAACATTCGTCTATGCAGATAACACTCCCTTTTCTCGGAACACCTCGACCACAGTTCATCAACCATCTCTTACATCCTCACCACTTCACCACTCCATACTTATACGTAACTAAGAGTAGGAACCTCCAAACCCATCGTTGAAGTGTTCACCTACTCGAATTAAACTTATCCTGAAACACATCAATTTCTCACTGGTCGCCACGATCGTTCAGTCATATAAAACATAACTTCGGTTATCCTCATTCAACTGGGAGGAGTAACCATGGTCACACCATACTATTCTCAATAGCCTATCACTGACCGACTAGTTCGTTTGAGTATCTTTCACAACATTGCCCACTCAACCCATTCAACTGCTCCTTTCCACTTCTTTCCCGTAATTATGCATACACAAATCCTCTTTCTCATACCCCTTTCCAGGAGTTCACACACTTACCGATGTCAAGCTACACACACTGCTCCACTTTTCGGTGTTACTGCCAAGCTAACTACTCTCAATCTACTCACTTATTCTGACATACGATGTTCACCTCCCCACGTTAGCGCGGAGCACCGCCCACCAACCATTACTTGCCCCTCTCTTCCGACCCTTCTACATGCTGACAACACTTTCTCATTACTATACATAATCAAACGGTTGCATCAAAATTCTAACTTAAGGCATTCAATCAAGTCATCTCGAAATGACACCAGTGTTCGAAGTTATTACACATTCTTTGATCTCTCACTAATACCTTCTCGGATAATTCCACCATACATAAGAAACATTTCACGTTCTGAAAAGATTTAGCATCTACTATCACACTTTTTCGACTCACTCATCTACCATCTTCCTTAAACTTCCACTGATTCCAAAATACACTTTCTTAGCGACTTACACATAAAAAACAATTGGTTTCTTATTGGGTAACTACCCACTCCCGCTCAGTCATTCTATTCTGATAGCAGTCAAAGCAAAATGCCAACTTACAAACCACATGCTCCGACAACTGGATTTGCAAATCTTACACTTCATCTTACATCCCAAAAGGCTTCCTTTTTATGCCTCATCTTTCTAACATCGCTTTACTACAACACTGGCTGGCACATTTATCTTGGCAATTGAAGCCATTATTCATTTGTACATTCTCCACTCCTAACATCACACTGCCGACCAGGTCTTTCATGGTCATTTGTACACAATTCAAACTTTCCTTCATATTCTCCCGCATGCATAATCGAGTCTATCTCGCTATTTTGTCCTTTCTCAACTCTAGTTGTACTATAACTCCCTAGTTCCCAATTAGCTCAAACGTAATCGTTCTTGCTAGCTCTTTACGATCCGAGCCCTTACATAAACATGGCACATTCCCTCACCAAACGATATAATTTACACACTCGCTTCGTTCGTGTTACATACCTTATCCTTCTACGAACCCTCCATACCTCGTAAGTAAAACGCTTATCCAAAGCAGCAGTCCCTCACCAACTTAGCACCCCTACAAGGTGCTCTATCAACTTACAACCTTCTGGTCCAAGTCTTCGGCCTCAGCCACCTTGCCCAGTGATAACGCCACTTTTTGGCGTTATTTTCGGTCCTCAATCCAATGAGATTGGCTTGTGTTCTAGCAAAAAGGCGAGATTTTACGCTTTATTTAGTGAAATGTGCAGGTTATTTAAAAGGAAGTAATCATCGAGAAAAGAAGCTAAAAAGAGCCCCAAAAGAGCCAAAACAAAGCCCAACGGAAGCCCGAGATCCAAGCCCAAGACCCGCGCCCGAACCAGGACCCGAAGCTGACCCAAACCACTTCAGAAAACCGGGCGACTTGCAAGTTGCGGCACAAGTCGCGTAACTCTCTGTTTCAGCCAATAAGTTTGCGTTTTTCTGGATTTTAGGTCATTCTCGATACAGCTCTCACACGATGAACGACAGCGATTTGGGGGCGATTTTCAGAGGGTTTTTGGAGCTTCTGGAGCCACGATAGAGGATCGATTGGAGTCACGTTCAACACGTAAAGTAGATACGAGCACACGAGAAGGGAGTCACCATTACATTCATCGCTTTCATTATCATTATGTTTACATACACGTTTTCATCTTCGTTCTTTGTGTTTGAATCCACCACCAACATGAACTAAATTCTAGATGTTGGGGGTTGGAATGAATTTGGTTTAAGCTTATAAACATGTAACTTGAGACTTTTATCAGTTTTCCTAATTAATGAAGCATGTGATTTGGTTTTTAATGCTTTTGTGAGTTTAGCTAGCTTCCAATTGTTTTGTTGTTTTCAATTAAGTTCGAGAGAATTAATTGTTAACTAGAACTAGAAATTGCATGCCTAGGGTGAGAAAGGGGATAGAGATATACCGAGTAAACCTTAGTCCTGTTGAAATCTTAATCTTAATATGTTTTGAACTCCATAGGTTGAGATCGAGAGATAAAACTTGTGTTTTCAAGATAAAACCCGTGGTTGCTTGAGAAAGAACCATGCTTTTAAAATAAAACCCGTTGTGGCTTGAGAAAGAACAACGATGACTTTAAGATTGGGTATTCATTAAAGGGAATAACTGGTAACTGTTTCGAGTTAATTGTTTATATGTGAAAGCTTTAGGATTTCCAACCCTCACCTGTTTTCTCTATCAAGGTTTCTTCAGCTGTTTACTGTTCCGTGTTTGATTTAGTTTGTTTGCAATTAATTAGTTATAAACCACAACTCAAAATATCGATCGTTCAGTTACTAGCAATTGTAGTAATTGTGATACTTAGTTCCTAGTTCCTTGTGTTCGATACTCGTACTTTCTAGTACTATTACTTGACTTCGACCCGTACACTTGCGGTAAGATTTATAGGGGGTGATACCCGCCTATCACCCAGCTACCGATTTCACCATCAATAGTCAACCTATTAACACTTTCTTAACTTATTCCTTAACATGGGTTCCTTACGTAACTAAATCCCTCTAACATATCATAATCAATTGCATAATCCGTCTCTCTCAATTCAAAACCAATTCATGTAACATCCATATTACAAGCTCACCTCAAAACTCATATCCACGCCGTGGACATTTCATTTCTGCCTCTCAATACTACTCATAACGAGCTGCTAAAACCAACACCTTGATGACTCCTCGTCCTTCCTCCGGACACCATCGTCCCTCGGCAACTGTATTTCCGGTCACCGAACAAGGGTACAGACCCTCATACAACCAATACCAAGGTCCACTTCCGATTCTACCACTGTTCACCTCTCCTCTTGAACACAATTTCTAAAACTACAAACATTCTCCCCTGATTTGTCCAACGTCTTTCCACTCTTGGAGTTTTTTCTTAGCTTAAAATGTAATACTCTACGACCTAGTGAGCTCATAGCCTTCATGCATGACAACGCGGTAAATAAATCATTTTGCACATTTTCTTTTCATTTTAAAGAACAACACTGGGAACAACTTGGGTACATATGACCCCACATTCTCATGACTCCAATGCCCTGCTCAACGATCTTGTAACCCTAAAAATTTAGAGTGAATTTAAACTTGAATAATTTGCGAAATGAGCTAAATGACATAGACAAATCACCCAAAAAGGGGAAGTAATATTGTGGCGTTTACATTACAATTAACCGAACGGAATTAAGTTCAACAACCTACTAATCTAGACTTTAGAAAAGTTCAGATTATAAACGGGTGTTGCTATTTCGCTCTCAAAGTAAGTCATTCTATACACCAAAAGTCGCCTCTATGTCCATCCACAAATGCTCTCTCTTTCTTCTCCACTCTTCCCTCAACCCCGGGAAGTACCATCGCGAGGAATGCCTGCTTAAACACAACACACGTCTAAGAAGTGTTAGTCAAAAGCCTAGCCAAATTAACAATTCCATAATAAAGCATTATGTACACAATATATATATATATATATATAAGGTGCATCGTCATCCATTACCAATCCGTCGTACGCTACAACATTTCATCATAAGGCATCAACCAAAACTAGGTCTTTAGCCCATTAAGACATCAACCAAAACTAGGTCTTTAGTCCATTAAGACATCAACCAAAACTAGGTCTTTAGTCCATTAAGACATCAACCAAAACTAGGTCTTTAGTCCATTAAGACATCAACCAAAACTAGGTCTTTAGTCCATTAAGACATCAACCAAAACTAGGTCTTTAGTCCATTAAGACATCATAGTGTCATTATAATATACAAGTCTTCATATACATAATAACATCTTTAAAACACAATAATCATTATACAAACTTTGTTAAATCATAATTGATTCATAATACTTGCACACCAAATTCCTCATTGAAGTTTACTTCTACTTTGGAATTATAGAGAAGAAGAGGTGTGTATATACTCAAGAGTATACCCCTACACAACCCATCCATCTCCTTTCACCTTTACATCATATCATCATCATAGTTGGACCCTAATTTACCAAAATAGGGAAATTAAGACACCTATCATTCCATAGTGAGAGAAACAAGTAAAGGAAGCAATTATTTCAAACAATGTAAATACATAGACATTAATGAGCTTAGTGAGTCAAAAAAAACTCACACTGGGAGGTTTGTAAGGTAAAAACCCCAAGAAATGGTAGAAACCTTAAGAGTGGTTAAGAAGAAAACACTAGGATTTGGAAACCCTAGTCTTCTCCTTGGTGGTGGCTTGAACCTTGGCTTAATCAACCTTAAATGCCTACTAGAACGAAGAAGGATTTAAGAGCTTAGAATCCTTAAAGAACCTCCATTCAATGAAATTAGATTTAGGATGAAGAATTAAATGAGGTTGGTGGTGAGAGTAGTTGAGAATCGTCCAAGGGAGAGAGAGAATAGGTCACGCTCTGAAAAGAACAAAGGAAAACTATGGATAGGGTTCTCTTTTCTTTCTTTCTTTTATCTAAGCTGCTCCCGTCAACTTTCTTTTAAGCCCAGCAGCCCGCCGGCGACTGTGCCTTTGGCGATTGTGACATGGGCATAATCGCCATGTCACTCTCGCGTGGCATGTACCGTGAGCTCCCATCCCGCTGCCCTTTCTCCCACATGCGATTATGCCACCGGCGATTGTGACAGGGGCACCATCGCCCTGTCACTTTCGCGTGACCTGTACCGTGGGTAGTGGCGAGTTGCAGCAGCCTCCAAAAATCTTGAATTACATGCATGTCAATTGGGTGAAGGCATAGTGAGGTTACGTGGATTGGTCAAGGCACATGCATACACACACACACATGACAATACTTAAATCATAATCGATGAAAGCTGTCCAAAATCCACGTGAGTTGCATGCACGGTATTCTCCTTAGGTAAAAGACATAAACTAAACTAGCAAGAAGACACTTGGAATTTCTAAATTTTGAGAATTTAGTTAAAACGATTTGTGTTATGCGGAATTTACGAGAAGGCTTACTTACAAATTTCGGGTGTTACAATCCTCCCTTCCTTGAAGAAATTTTGTCCTCGAAATTTTGCATTAATTGAAAAGGTGAGGGTACTTCTTCTTCATTTCCTCTTCCGGCTCCCACGTGATATTTGCTCCTCGGTGGTGTCTCCATTGCACTTTGACTATTTCTTTGCGTCGAAGCCTTGTAACCGCCCTATCTAAAATAGCTTCGGGTTCCTCGATACACCGGTTATCAACTACCCGAATTTCCGACAATGGTATCACGCTCTCTCCTTCTGCTAAGCACTTTCGAAGATAACATACATGGAAGGTGGGATGGATTCTGTTCATCTCCGGTGGTAAGTCCAACCTATAGGCTTGCGAACCCACACACTCTAAAATGATGAATGGTCTAAGGAAACGGGGACTCAACTTCCCACACTTCCCGAAACGGATCAATCCTTTCCAAGGGGATACTTTCAACATTACCCTTTCTCCCACTTGAAACTCTACCGGACGTCTCTTCTTGTCGGCGTAACTCTTTTGTCGATCTTGTGCCGCTTTCAAACGTTCTCTAATGGTTTTGACTTTATCGGCCGTTTCTTGTACTATTTCTGGTCCGACGAATTGTTTTTCTCCCGCCTCTAACCAACACGCAGGAGTCCTACACTTTCTCCCATATAAAGCCTCGAACGGTGCTGCCTTCAAGCTCGAATGGTAACTATTGTTGTATGCAAACTCTACTAACGGCAGGTGAGTATCCCAATTGCCCCCAAAGTCGATTACACATGCCCTCAGCATATCCTCCAAAGTTTGAATGGTCCTTTCGCTTTGACCATCCGTTTGTGGATGATAGTCCGTGCTCAAGTTTACCATTCTGTAACATCCCCAGTCCATCGTACACGATATTGTCCGCTTTACGGATACCCTCTGCATAACAGCATGCCGACACCTGATAAGTGCTTAATTTTGAGTACTTAAGCACTTATTTCTCTTCTCTTTTAGGTAGGATTTTACACTTTTACATCCCAATTTGAGTCTTTTACTTCATTATTTTACACTTTATTGATTTGGAGCTTAGGATGATGATTTACTTGTTTTCATGGGATGTTTGGGTTAATTCTAACTTGGATTGAAAAACCTCTTTGATGAACAGGTCATGCTGCAGCAAGGCTTGCAGCATTGGACAGTCGCTGAGCTGAAAGGAATGGGAGAATTGGAACCGGCTTAACATGGACTGGAAATAGATTTTTGTTTATCCATTGGTTAAGCCATTTATTCAGCTGAATAAACTAATAGTTGTATTCTAAATGCTTTTTGTACTTTCCTAGTTACTTTTTGTAACTAAGGGATAATTCCCAACTAGATTGGTTGCCATTTTACACCTTTAGCCCCTCCCTATTTGCTATAAATAGGAGGCTTTGGGTGCCCTAATTGGTATCACTTTTACTATCTCTCATATGACACTTACTACAATTTCTCTCTACCTTTTGTAACTTTGGTGGCTGAACTTTTCAGTCCCAATTCTCTCTGAAATTCCAACAACTTTCCCAGATCTTCAAGTGTTCTTTAGTTAATGTTCTTATTATCTTCAAATCTTCATATACCTGTATGAATACTTGTAGCATCGTCTGTGGCACTGGGCAGTAATTTTTAATTGCTTTCTTTTGATTCTATCATATATCACTAATCTTGGTAGTTAGTTTATGTCTTTATTTTTCTGCACTTAATATAAGCATCTTACATTATTGTACTTACATACCATCCTTTGATATTGTCATTTATTTCCTTGTACCCTTATTTTCTTGTTAGTTATTAGTTATAATTTTTGTTTTCTAAGTATCATTTCCATTCTAGTATAATGTTTACCTTATATAACTTTTGCATTTATTTCAGTTTATTTATTATCATGAGTAGCTAAGCATATTAGCTTGGGTGTGAGGCAAATGGTGTTATGTTGACCAAAATAAAGTAGGCATTTTCAATGGCAAAAATGATGTTTTATTATTCTAACCCAAGTTTCTTCAAGATAATATAACTCCTTGACAAATTGATCACTTTGATAGTGTTCAAGTGTCATGGACCTCGAGAGAGGCCATTGAATAGCACGTCAATTTGGATGACTTAAGGAGTAATATCGAGAGAGTTACTTGCAACGAGAGTTGTTACTTTTGTTTTCTAAAATGATTCATTCTTGATAAGTTATCTTTTTCTCAAAGGGTTAAAATGGAGTAGACTTAGAGATAAGCTACTTAGGATCACTCAAACTTGGGAGGTACGGGGGTTATATCGAGAGAGTAACTTTTAACAAAGAGAATTTGTTTTTCCGTATACTTTGAGAACTCCATTTTATCGTTCCTTTACCTTTGGTTCTGCTCAGAGATGAGATTGCTGACTGCTACTGGAATCATGGGATGGTGAGAGTCCGAGAGGAACGTGTTTCAAAGTAGATAATAAAACCAGTTTTTGTCACTGTTATGCTGCAGCATCTCTGCAGCAGTAGCCTACTGGAAGTTGGTTTAACATAACATCACGAGTCTTACACCTTTGCTTCTCTTTTATTACTGTTTGTTGTAATCTGTGATACTCATCAACCAACCAATCAAAGATATTTTCTTCTAAATCGTCATCTGAAATCATTTCTTTCATCATACTTTAATGGCAATTTTAACTCCAATCTCTGTGGGACGATATTCGGTATTTTACCATTTTATTACTTGAAAGACGACATAGTTCTATATAAGTATACTTGCTTATTGGTTCTATTAGCACACGTCTGTAGGTGTATTCAAAGAATTCACTCATCAACACCGCTCACGGTTTTGTTCCTGCCCGCACAGGCATACGCGGGACGCACCCAGACCGCACCCTGTGACAGGCAAAAGGCCTAATGCAAGGAAGGTATCCATCCACCCTTATAAGGAGGACTTCGTTCCCCCTCCTAGCCGATGTGGGATCTCACAATCCACCCACCTAAGTGGGATCAGCATCCTCACTGACACATCGACCCGGTGACCGGCTCTGATACCATTCTGTAACATCCCCAGTCCACCGTACATGATATTGTCCGCTTTACGGATACCCTCTGCATAACAGCATGCCGACACCGCTCACGATTTTGTTCCTGCCCGCACAGGCATACGCGGACGCACCCAGACCGCACCCTGTGACAGGCAAAAGGCCTCATGCAAGAAAGGTATCCATCCACCCTTATAAGGAGGACTTCGTTCCCCCTCCTAACCGATGTGGGATCTCACAAAATCTGAACCCTCGAGAGGAGAGACCTCGAGGTCATCTCCACCACCCAAATAATCGAGTGGGGAGGTAAGTTGTGGCTTCTCCAAATGTACAACCGAGGCCTGTGGAGAGGCAATGGAGGAGTCGGTTGGGGTGATAACGGAATCCCTTTGCCCGAAGGGGTGAATTTCAACAACTGTCGACTTTTGAGAGTCGACAGTTGGCTTAGTCGGTTGGGCCGATGGCTTACGAGACCTCTTTAAAGGAGACCTCGAAGGGGATGATGAGTGACTCCGCTTATGAGAAGGGTTTTGAACCGGGGAAGCCTCATGCAAGGAAGGTATCCATCCACCCTTATAAGGAGGACTTCGTTCCCCCTCCTAGCCGATGTGCGATCTCACAATCCACTCACCTAAGTGGGATCAGCGTCCTCGCTGACACATCGACCCGGTGACCGGCTCTGATACCATTCTGTAACATCCCCAGTCCACCGTACATGATATTGTCCGCTTTACGGATACCCTCTGCATAACAGCATGCCGACACCGCTCACGGTTTTGTTCCTGCCCGCACAGGCATACGCGGGACGCACCCAGACCGCACCCTGTGACAGGCAAAAGGCCTCATGCAAGGAAGGTATCCATCCACCCTTATAAGGAGGACTTCGTTCCCCCTCCTAGCCGATGTGGGATCTCACAAAATCTGAACCCTCGAGAGGAGAGACCTCGAGGTCATATCCACCACCCAAAGAATCGAGTGGGGAGGTAAGTTGTGGCTTCTCCAAATGTACAACCGAGGCCTGTGGAGAGGCAATGGAGGAGTCGGTTGGGGTGATAACGGAATCCCTTTGCCCGAAGGGGTGAATTTCAACAACTGTCGACTTTTGAGAGTCGACAGTTGGCTTAGTCGGTTGGGCCGATGGCTTCCGAGACCTCTTTAAAGGAGACCTCGAAGGGGATGATGAGTGCCTCCGCTTATGAGAAGGGTTTTGAACCGGGGAAGCCTCCGAGGGATCTCTCGGTGGCGTGGTCCTAGAAGCATGTGCGAAGGTGTCGGTGGCCTTTCGTTGTTTCTTTTGAGTGCCACCCGACTTCACTCGAGTACGAGGAGATGGGGCCACTACAACATGGGGTTCCTCAGGAACTTCCGGGTGTTGAAACCCGAGAGATTCCTTCTCACCCCAGTGAAGATCGGGAGATAAAGCGAAAGAAATCATACCTGGGCGTAGAGGGCGATCAGTAGCGAGGGGACCAACATTGAGTGTCTTTTGGCCAACAACGAGGGATAACCAGTCGTAAATAAAACGCGGAGATTGAGATTTGCGATCTGAATCCAAAGCCGAGCCAAGTTTGTGTTGTAGGATCATAGAGATAAATCGTGGGTAGGCAACATGACATCGTTTTGGGTGTTTGATCACTTCCGTCAGCTCAGTAAAGAAATACTGAGAAAAATCCACTTTTCTTTGAAAAATTAGAGCATGGGCCAGTTTGGTAATATAAGAAGGGGATTGGTCTTGGCCACTTGTCTTTCTAGAGAGACAATGGATAACGTGTGCAAAGAAGAAAGTCCAAACACTGCCCATTTTGTTGCGAGTGAGAGTACCTGGGCCTTTTGAAGATTTGGAGGCTTTGTCATCAGATTGATGAACATACCCAAGGGCACCAATGACCTGTTCAAGAAAGTTATCGACGTGCATGTCTTGGTAAGATGAGAAAGCTTCAATCTTGAGAGCACTACGAACGTCATCAACACCAAACGTGAGATCGTGATCACCCTCCTCGTCAGTGAGAATGGATGCATGGATGGCTTCGTTGGATGGATCATACACACAGGTGAGCCAAAAATTGCCAATGAGCAGTTTGCTCATCTTCGGGTTGCACGAGAAAGCATGGAGAAGAGGTGAGCGGGTTAAGAATTTTATGATAGTGTCGAACTCGGGATGTACGGGATCGGATTCGAACCTTGCCACGTGATTGCAAGGGTTGAATATGAGATCTTCAAAGCACATGGGTATCTTGGTGGGTGCCATTGTTGCAGGTGAGAAGAAAGAAGAGAGAAGAGAGAAAAGTGGGGTTGGTTGCAGGTTGCCAAAGAAGAAGATGAATGAAAGAGGACGAAGGGTGGTATTTATAGGAGAAAGAAATAGGGTTTATGAATTCAAAATCGAGAGGGAACGGTTAGAAAAGGGTTTAGAAAAAAATAATGATGAGGGAGTTTTGGGATTTGTGGCTGAAAAGTACTTGGGAATGGGAAGGGTCACCCATCATTCTGACACATAGGGTTTTAGGGTTGAAGTGATTATGGGTACATGGGGAGTCGTAATATATAAGCTAGGTGAATTCGGTGGCGGATTTCGGTAGGAAATCTCACCGATGGGTAAGGATGGATCGGTGGAGAATAAGGGTTACTGACTGGAGAGTATGGGATTTTTGTCGGTGTGGTTTGTTCTACCGAAGAGTTGGGAAGGTAATTGAGTGTATCGGTGTAAAGGTCATCGATAGAGGATATGGTAGAAGCTTCGGTGGATACACCGATTGGGATGTCGATGAGCAGAAGGACGCCGATGTAGAGGTCGGTGCAGACAAAACAATCGTCGGTGTAAAGGGACTTTGGTGAAGAAGACCGAAGTGAGTTTCAGTGAGTTTATTTGGAAGAAAGATAGGACATATATACAAGGGATCGAAGGGGTGATCACACTTATCACTGAGAATTGCATATTCCAAGTTCACTTATTAAAAAGTTGAACCGGGTTTCATATAAGGGTTTGGTGAATAGATCGGCAAGCTGCAGATCGGTAGGAATGAAATGTAGCTTAATGTCACCTTTTGAGATATGGTCCCTGATGAAATGATATCTGATGTCTATGTGCTTGGATCGTGAATGTAGAACATGATTATTTGCAATGGCTATTGCACTTGAATTATCACACAGAATTGGGACTTTGGAGTAGACTTGAGCATAGTCCCGCAGTTGATTTTTCATCCACAGTATTTGAGCACAGCAGCTTCCAGCAGCTACATATTCAGCCTCAGCAGTAGAGGTTGACACATAGTTTTGTTTCTTGTTGGACCAACTGACTAATTTGCCACCAAGAAGTTGGCAGCTGCCTGTGGTACTTTTCCTGTCAATTTTGGAACCTGCATAGTCTGAATCTGAATACCCAATTAGTTCAAAACCTGAGTCTTTGGGATACCAAAGACCCAGGTGCAAGGTACCTTTAAGATACCGGAAAATCCGTTTTACAGCGGCCAAATGAGATTCTTTTAGATTGGCTTAATAACGGGCACAAAGACAAGTAGCAAACATAATATCCGGTCTGCTAGCAGTTAAATAAAGAAGAGAACCAATCATCCCTCGATAATTCGTTACATCAACAGATTGACCATCTGGATCAGCATGAATTTTCAAAGGTGGTGCCATGGGGGTTTTCATAGGAGAGCTATCTGCAAAGTTAAATTTCTTCAGAAGGTCACGAATATATTTACTTTGATTTATAAAAATCCCTTCTGAAGTTTGTTTGACCTGAAGGCCCAAAAAGAATGTAAGCTCTCCCATCATGCTCATCTCATATTCACTCATCATGAGAGAGGCAAACTCATCACATAGTGATTCATCAGTGGCACCAAAGATGATGTCATCAACATAAATTTGAACAAGAATGAGATTACCTGAGGTCTTCTTGATAAATAGAGTGTTGTCAATTTTACCTCTGGAATATCTATTCTTGAGAAGAAAAACAACAAGAGTGTCATACCAAGCACGAGGAGCTTTCTTGAGACCATATAGAGCCTTGTCTAATCTGTACACATAGTCTGGATGAGCTGGGTCTTCAAAGCCAGGTGGTTGTTTCACATAGACTTCCTCTGCAAGTTCCCCATTTAGGAAAGCACTTTTGACATCCATCTGGAAGACCCTGAAATTTCGGTAGGCAGCATGAGCCAGAAATATTCTTATGGCTTCAAGTCTTGCAACAGGGGCAAAAGTTTCATCATAGTCAATGCCCTCTTCCTATCTGTATCCTTGAGCTACCAGTCTGGCCTTATTTCTGATAACTGTACCTTCTTCATCCATTTTATTCCTGAAGATCCATTTGGTTCCGATGATTGTCTTCTTTAGGGGTCTGGGAACCAATCTCCAAAATTTGTTTCTCTCAAATTGAGAAAGCTCTTCTTGCATGGCAGTGATCCAATAGGGATATACTAGAGCTTCATCAATCTTCTTGGGTTCAATAAGAGAGAGAAAATTCACATAGAGACAAATATTTCCAACTCATTTGCGAGTTTGAACACCAGCTTGTTGATCACCAATGATTTGATCTATTGGGTGATCTTTGGTCCATTTTGTGGCAGGAGGTAAAGGTGGTGGAATATTTTGCGTGGAACAGGATGTTGGAGTGGGATCAGAGGTTCGGTGGACAGATGAGATTTCGGTGGAAGGCATGGGATCGGTGGAAGGTATGGGTTCGGTGGAAGGATTCATATCGGTGGGAAGGTGGTCAATTTCGGTGTTAGGTGCTAAGAAAGGTGATCCAACTTGGTTTCTTGAAGAAGGATTCAAAGGAATGGAGGATGCATCGGTGGAGTGGGTTATGGGAGCATCACCCATGCATGAGGAAATCCACCTGTGTAATTCATCATCATCATTTGAGAGAGATGATGATCTTAGATCATCAAATTTGACATGAATGGATTCATCAATGCATTTTCTCCTGAGATTGTACACACAATATGCTTTGGAGGATAGAGAGTAACCAACGGATATTCCTTCATCAGCTTTGGGATCAAACTTCCCAAGATTGTCACGATCATTTAAAATAAAACACACACAGCCAAAAACATGAAGAAAGCCAATATTTGGTTTTCTGCCATGGAAAACTTCATAAGGGGTTTTATCATGTCTTTTGGATATCACCGACCTATTTTGGGTAAAGCAAGCAGTATTAACAGCTTCAGCCCAAAATAGGTGGGAAGATTTGATTCACTAAGCATTGATCTTGCAGCTTCACATAGAGTTCTGTTTTTCCTTTCCACAACTCCATTTTGCTGAGGAGTCCTGACCGCTGAGAAATTCTGAGAAATTCCTTTCTCATTAAAGAAGTCTTCAAGAGCACTGTTTCTGAATTCAGTGCCATTGTCACTTCTCACCGAACGTACAAGTTGTCCATTTAGAACTTCATTTTTCTTGACAAAATTGATGATTTCTTCAGTTGCATCACTTTTGTACCTGAGAAAAGACACCCAAGGATATCTAGTAAATTCATCAACAATTACAAGAATGTACCTTTTGCCACCAAGACTGGGAGTGCTGACTGGTCCACATAGATCCATGTGCAGCATTTGAAGAGGAAGAGTGATGGAAGAGCATTGCTTGGTCTTGAATGAGGTTTTGGTGAGCTTCTCTTTTTCACATGCATCACACAACTTTTCTTTAACAAAGTTCAGCTTTGGCATGCCAGTCACCAGTTCTTTGTTTGAGATTTTGTGGAGTGTTTTGAAATTCAGATGAGATAGACGTTTATGCCACAACCAGTTCCTTTTGGTTGTGTCATCTGACACAAAGCAGACATTGGAAGAGTTGTTACTTTGTCCCATATCAATGATATAGACATTTTCCATCCTTTTTCCAGATGACACCACGTTGAAGTTCTTGTCCACAACAGTACAGATACAGAGTTCAAAGATAACTTTATATCCAAGATCACACAGTTGGCTAATGCTAAGAAGATTATGCATGAGGCCTTCAACAAATGGCACTTTATTGAAAGTGACAGATCCATTAGTGAGAGTTCCATATCCTTTGGTGTAACCTTTAGAGTTGTCACCAAAAGTTACAGATGGACCTTTCCCAGACACATAGTTGATGAGAAGAGATTTGTTTCCTGTCATATGGCGTGAGCACCCACTATCCAGATACCATATTTGATGATGCTCAAAAACCTGCATGCATACACAGATTATTTCTTAGGTACCCATTTGGTGGTGGGTCCTTTGGGGTTAGAAGACGAAGAGTCCTTAGGTTTGTTTCTTTCAATTCTTTCCTTTGGACAATCCTTTGCAAGATGAAAAGTGTCACCACAGTTATAACACTTTCTGTAGACAAAAATCTTTTTGGGTTTTTGCACTTTTTCTTTTCCTTTTCTCATGTCATTAAATTGAAATGTTTTAGGACCAAAAGATGAGGTGTGTGGAGGAAAACTTAAAGTCCCATTACTTGAGGTGGAAGCGAATTTGGAAATATTTCTTGAAGTATTTTTGAAAGATTCTTTCCCAAAATCGGTGGATTTTCCTTTTAAAGAAAGATTGGTAAGGTTTGTAAGTGTCACGGATCGGGGAAGAAACTTTGCTTTTGAAAAGTCACCCGTCGGTGGAGAATTCACATCGGTGGAGTTAGACTTAACTCTTTTGACAGATTTTGAAAGATCAGTAGGAGGGACATATTCATCAATCGCTAAATCCTTTAAAAGGTCATGGATGGGTTTTGAAAAATCATTGGAGTCCTCTTTTTCCATGTTTTGATCAAACAGAGATTCTTTAGTTTTTATGAACATTCCAAACTTTAAAGCTTCACCTAGATCTAAAGAGTTTAAGGAAATAGAGTCACAGGAACTTGACTCTGAGGCATCATCCCATACACTTGAAATGGGATCAAGAGTTTGAGAGGATGAACATGTTTTTCCATAGCCTAAACCAAACTTGTTGTTGCCAGAAATTTGATCTTTAAAGATTTGCTCAAGATTCTTTAAAGAACTTGTCCATTTCTCAACAATCTCTTGTTCTCTCTTTAATTTCTTAAAAAGTTTGTTTTTCTCTTTTGAAATCACATGATTTATGGTTTTCAAATCTTCAAGCTCAGCTTTGATTTCCTCAAACTTTTCAAGTTTAGACAAACATATTTCAAGTTGAGATGTGAGATTTTTGACTTGTTCAGATTTTGTTTTCTTACCATCCTTCATAGAATAGAAATCTTTAGTTAAGGATTCATAAGCATCAATCTTCTCAATATCAGTCATATAATTAAAGGGATGTACCTGAGAGTATGATGTCGAGCACCCAGTTGACACCAAAGCCATTGGAGATGTAGCTTTTTCAGAATCTTCCACATCTTCTGAGATGGCCATGAAGCACTTGTTGGGAGAGTTGTTGTCACTGTCATAAGTCTCTTCTTCCCAATCATGTATTTCGGCCATGAGACCCTTTCCTTTCTTAAGGAGACCCTCATTTCTTTCCTTTTCTTTCTTGTATTTGGCTTTGTACTTCTCAGCCCTTTCTTGATGATCTTTGGAAGAGGTTTGGGTATCTTTCTTGGCAAGGTTTGATTTGAAAGAGTTATTTTTGGGTTTTTCATACTTGGAGGAAAACTTGTCAGAAGATGAATTTCTAGAGTTCATCACACGCTAACTTCTACACTCAGCTGCAAAATGTCCTTTCTTTCCACAGTTAAAACATTCCTCATTTGTTTTATCAGACGAGGGAGTTTTTGTAGAAGAGAAGGGTTTTCTGAAAGATTTGGATTTGTTTGAAAAACGATATTTGTTTTTGAAACCAACTAACATGGCTAATTCATCAGACAACTGTTTGACCGACATTTCTTCACCTTCATCATCAACATCACTTAGATATGCCTCCGATTGGTGAGAAGAGTTGCTTTGGCTTTCATTTTCAGAATCTGATGACGGATAGGTGATGCGTGGAACACTTTGAGATTTTTTGGAATCTTCACTGACAAGAGCAATAGAAGAGCCCTTTATCTCTTTAATGAAAGATTTCCTTTGTAACTTGGTTTGTTCAAAGTTGAAGAGAGTTCCATATAAAACAGTTAAACGCATGTACTCAAGGTCCTTGGAAGTTTTGATACAAGTACACATGTTTTCCCAAAAATCTGGGAGACAATCCATGAACTTGTTTAAAACTTCCTCATTATCATAGACTCTGCCTAGTAACTTCAGATCATTCAGAAGAGAGTTAAAACGATTATAGTAGCTAGGAAGAGATTCACCTTTTTCATAAGTGAAGAGTTCATACTTTCTTATGAGAGAAATCTTTTTGCATTTCATTCACTTCCTCTGTACCTTCGTACAGAACACACAGTGTGGTCCACATCTCTTTAGCAGTTTCAAAGTTAACCAGAGAATGATAGACTTCATCAGGAAGTGAGAGAGCAATGATTGCTCTAAGCTTTGAGTCAAGAGTAACTAGACGTTTTTCCTCATCAGTATATTTCTTTGGATTTTTGAGAATATAATGTCCAGTACTTTTGGCTTTCTCTTTGTCAGAAGGTTCAGAGTCATCGGAATCGCTAGAGTCCTTCTTCTCACCGGTTTCTTTACCAGGCCTCTGCGTTTCATAGCGAGCCCAAACTCGAGGGATAATAGGTCCCTCTCTGAGAATGGTTGGATATCTAGTATCCACTCCTTCCATGAATAGCATCATACGGCTTTTCCAAAGAGAAAAGTTGTTAGGATTAAACTTAGGAGGTTTGGTAATGGAACCATTTTCAGAAAAGTTGTTTTGAGAAGCATTTTCAACAGTTGAAGATGAAGAGGCAGCCATCGCAGATCAAGTTTATGAGTCAAACTTTCTGCTCTGATACCACTTGTTAGGATCCAAGCGCTTACCACTACGCCAAAAGCAATTGCTGGTGGATAAGGCACAACTTATTTCCATATAGCGTAGCAGGCAGTGCCACGTTTTGATTTAGGAAGATGCTGGTCAATGACCCAACAATCCCCCCCAGTATCTGCCAGCACTAACGAGAGCTTCGCTAGAAGTCAATGGCTGCACAACATGCCTTTGGCATTTTAAATGCACTCCATGTGATTCGAACCCGTGACCTGCTCTGATACCACATGTTAGTCCCAGATGGCTATAACAAGTATTGTAGAAGGGAGGGGGGGGGGGGGGGGGGGTTGAATACAATACTCAAAATTTTTACAATTTTAATTCTATTATTGGAAAAATCTTCAACAAGAATTACAAATAGAAACTAAGATTGTTGTGGAAAAGAACAGATAAACTATTCTAACAATCTTTCACAAAGTAAACAAAACAAAATAACTAAGAACACTTAGAACAAAGCTATGAAGTTTTTAAGCAAAATGGAGATTTCTTGCACTGAGAGAGATAACCAGAAAGCGTGGTTTGCATGGGGCCTTCTACTTCCTTTTATAGTGAAGATAAGAGTATTGTGCATTAAATGCTCAGGACACTTGTCATAAGGAGATTGGATAGAAGGTGTAGTACTCTGAAAAGTTGATGTTTCCATATCACCTTTTTCCTTGGAACCAGGAAGAATGCCCATGCTGATTTAGACGTTATCTGAAAGTGGGTAAAGTACCAAGAGGACATTTTTACCAACCACTGGATTTTTGCCTAAACTGGAGGATCTTCTTGATGTGTTTTCCAAGACAATTTTATCGATGATGTTCCACCGATATAAATGTCATTGGTCTTTGAAATCATCTGCAAGAAAATCTATTTACACAAAGATCCTACCGATTTGAGAATCCTTATCGGTGGGATACATCTGGCCGATGTGAGGACACCATCGGTGGTGAGCATGTCCACCGACGTGTGAAGACACCATCGGTGGAGACTGTGTCCACCGATGTGTGAGGACCCCATCGGTGGTGAGGATGTCCACCGATGTGTGAAGACACAATCGGTGGACAATGACTTGTATATATCTTGAGAAGAGTCTTCTTGATTCCGCAAAGAGAATCTCTTCAATCTTGGTTTCGGTTGATCTTCGATTTCACCGAACAGTTGTTATCTTGTACAAGTCATCTAAAGAACCATGCTAAAATATTCTAAGTAGGATTTTAGGGAAAACATCGGTGAGTCAATTTCAAATCTTTGGTGACCCAACAACAACCTATACACAACTGAGAACATTCTAGCTTCTACAAGTGGCACAGGCACTGTCTCTATCTGCATCTGTACTCTATCCTGCTCTTGCTCACTTACCTGAGCCTTCTACTATTTGCTTACCTGAAAATGGTTTAGTTTTTGAAAAGCGAGGGTTAGACCAAAAGGTCTAGTGAATTCCCTCCGAAAGACAACATACATAAACAGTTTGAAATCATTTACAAGTCTCATCATCATCCTTCACATAACATCAAACATGGTACTGCACCGTGTTGAGGATAACATAAACAAACCACGATCGGGGCCCAAGCAGACTCCCCTCTCGCCTCATATCGGGGCCCAAGCAGACTCCCCTCTAACCAAATAGGAGGGAAACGGATTCCAACCTACCGGCTCATCATACAAGTCCAAGGGATCATCGGATCCCGAGGCACTCTGATCCCACGGTGCAGATCATGTAACTTGGAATTCTTGTAAACAATAGTAATCATTTCGTCATGCTAAATATTCTTTGAATAAAATATGAGTTTTCATGGGAATCATGCATATCAGTTGGTAAACATTTCATGATCATAATGAACCATAATCAGTTAAAAGCGTTTAACATCTTGCGTCGTAAAAGGGTTTAGGGAACTCACCTTATGATGATATTGAACGCACTCTCGATCTACCCTCGAGTTAACTGAGCTTGGCACCTAAAAGATTAGGCATTTCTCAATCAGTTATAATTATCGGATACTACTTACCGAGTGCAGGAACTTACCGGGTACAACAATTCTTATCGGGTGCAAGGACTTACCGGGTATCCACCACTTACCGGGTACCCACCACTTATCGGGTACTACACATCCGGTAACCGACTTACCCGATAACCACACAATTGCCTAGGAACTACAACTTACTCGGTAACTATGCATTGACCCGATCACTACCACTTACTCGGTAACTACACAGTTACCCGGGAACTACAAACTTACCGGGTAACTGCAGACTTACCGGTAACTACGAACTGGAAGAAAATCCATTTCCCAAAAGTGATTAAAATTCGATTTTCTGCTATAAACTTGATTAGGCAATCACTTGGGTTCATCCACCAACCATAAACACTCAATTAAACTCACTTATTACCTCTGAATCGTTTTAATACAACCAAAACCCACTTTTCTCTTTTAATGGAGTTTAGGTGAAGAACACAATAAATCTTTGAGTTCCCACCCCCATTTCTTAGACAGAAGAGAAGAGAAACAAGAATTAACCAGAGATAAACGTTTTAGATGATTACGTGCCCTGATCTCTTCCTTAATCAAGATTTCTCCCAATTTGTTCCTTCTTTCCCTCTTTTCTCTTCTTCCAGCCGCCAACCACCAAGCAAATGAGAGAATTAGCTAAACCTAGGGATTTGAACCATTATATATTCTTTACAAATTGCACAAAGGCCCCTTAACTTAACTTGCATTCTTTTAACATTAGCCACTAAACTTTTAATACATACTAAAAATTCGGGTTGTTACAACACTCCCCCCTTAAAAGAATTCCGTCCCCGGAATTCCTCATTGGAAAAGATACGGATATCTTGCCTTCAATTCCGATTCCAACTCCCAAGTCGCCTCTGGACCTTTGTGATGCCGTCATTGTACCTTCACCAGTCTAATCCCCTTCATTGGAAAAGATACAGATATATTGCCGTTGTTCTTATCATCGAGTTATGGTGTTAATGTAATTTCCTATTGTTCTAATTTTATATAAGTAGGTGTTTCATGTAACCTTTTTTACACAAGTGATACAATTTCAAAATTTCAATTTCTCATCTATGTAAAAGTTGTCGATGCTTCAAAGTCTATGCTTCAAAGTGTGGAAGATGTCAAGGATGTGTGCACTATAAAAACTTCACTGTTGTTAGATGCTTCAAAGTCTATATGCAATAGTTACTTCAAAGTCTATATGCCACAACTTGTTATTTTTTAAATTTATTTTTTGTAATGGTAGACAAAGAACCAACATGTTCCTTCAAAGTCTATATGCGTCAAATTTCTTCAAATTTGTTTTTGTTATTGAATAATGATGCTCCAAAAGTCTTATATGCCACAACTTGTCCCTTCAAAGTTTAAATGCTTCAAATTAGATCTTGTACATCAATATTGTGTTTGAACTTGCATTTCATGTGATGTCTTGTTATGCCAAAACTTGAACAACTGTTGTTATGTTTGTTTGGATTTATATGATATTATGTATTGATTTGGAACATTAATTATTTTACGTTTTTCATTTAGAAATTTCATTCAGAACTTTTGTCAAACGTTAGTTTTTATTCAATATAAGACCGGGGGTAAAATGGTAATTTTATGTCATTCAGACTGTTGATTCAGAACAGTTCACAAACAATCATTTTCTATCTAACACTAAACCATACAGAGTCTTTTAACCATTCTGACCACTTAATCATTCTGCACTAAATCATCCAGTATTTGCCAAACAACCCCTTACTATAAATTTGTTTTAATTATATTATTAAATATTGTAATTGATTATTTTTTCAAAATGTCATTTTTGGTCATTTTACATGCTTATAAGCTAGTTTTTACCAAACGCGATTCATCAACTAGCTTATCAGCTATCAACTAGCTAGTTTATCAATCATCAACTAGCTTATCAGCTAGTTTGCCAGACATAGCCTAAAAGTGTTACAATAAGTTATAGGACGCTTTTGATTGCCATAACAAGTTTTTAGAACATTTAAAAAAACTGTTGCATTAGCTAATTTTATAGGACACTTTTGAGAAGTGTTATACAAATCCATCTTTTTACATGATAGTTGTATTTATTGGACACATTTTCAAATAATGTTTAATAATACGCTTTATTTGAAAAATATTGTAAAAAACTTCTTAAGATGTACAAAAGCATGCTATAAACCTTTTATAACACTTTTATATAAGACTTGTTTTGTTTGATCCTATAAACTGTAGTCTTATAAAACACTCTATTATAACTATATATTTTATGCCTCCTATAATTCAACTTTATTACGGTGTATACTTGTGATGTATAAATAATAAATATGCAATACCACATATTATGATATTAGTGTTAAGTTACAACCACTTTTTTGTTAACACTGTACACACATATATTTAAGATAGACTAGAAGTCTAATCGCACAATGCAGCACGATATATCTCGATTTTAATGTTCTAGTTTATTTTAATGTGTGGTTTTGAGAAAACGGTCATGTTTTTTTATAAATTTGTTTAAAGAATGACGCTTTTTAAGAAGTTCATGATTTGAGTATTTGAAATTGGTTAGAGATAAGGATTAATTAATAAGAGTCCACGATTTAAGGATTTGAAGGTTGTTAGAGATAAGTATTAATCAAGTAATTAACATTAAAAGCGGTACATAAAGCTTCATTGGTTGTTTTTAAGAGATTTTAAGTAATTAACATTAAATAGCAGTACATGAAGTTTTAGGGGTTATTTTTAAGAGTTTTTCATAAATGCTTTATAATATAGTATGTATAGACATATCTTTAAATCTTCTAATTTTTTTTCTATTATTTCAAGACGATAGAGCTAGGCAAGTGGAAACCCTACCTTCTTAGGTCCATAAGGCCGTGCGTACCGCCATCGGGTACCACAGCCGGGTTCACATCGGGTTGGGGCGGGTAGCCCGGGTACACGGTACGGGTACCGCGGGTTCGGTGGGTGCGGGTAAGAGTGGGTTCGGGAACCCGGTCCTAATTTTATTTTATTTTATTTATTTATTTTTTAAATATAATTGGTGGGTGCGGGTAAGAGTGGGTTCAGAGAGTATGATAGGAAGCGGTACTCCACTTTAGGATAAGGGGAGTAGGAAAGAGAAAAGCTGATGTGGCGTTGAGGTGGCATCATGGTTCAGAGGGTGTAAGATAGAAAGCGGTACTCATGGTCTAAGAGTCAAGTATTTCATAAAAGCATTATCTAAACCAAACCCCATATTATATATATATATATATATATAAAAAGAGGATATATTCTTCTGTATTTAATTAATTTCTTGTAGATTAAAAAAAACAATCTTGATATTTTTCCTACCTAATATAATGGTTGGTAAGTGGTAACCATCCGTTTCTTCCACGCATGGCTCCAAATTTGATTGAAATAGAGAAGTCACTGAAAGGTTCTTGATGAAATAATGACCGCAAAAAGAAGCAAGAAAAGAGCTGTATAGAAGTGTGCAAGACACTATAAATTAATACATCAAATCTATATATAGTAAGTTCACGGGAGTGAGTGACAAATTCATTCCCAATGGCGAACCAAATCTTGTTTGTGTGGCTCTTTTCTCTTATCGTTTTAGCAAATTCAGAAACTTACATAATCAACATGGACTTATCCGCCATGCCCAAATCATTTTCTTCCCACCATAACTGGTTCACCGCCACCCTTAACTCCATCACCACCACTTCTTCTTCTTCTTCCTCAAAACTTGTTTACACTTACACAAATTCTATCCATGGCTTTACTGCAACTCTTACTCAATCAGAGCTTGAAATTATTAAAAACTCACCAGGGTTTCTATCTTTTATTAAAGATACTACTGTTCAGCTTGACACAACTCACTCCACTCAATTTCTTGGTTTGAACTCAAACTCCGGTGCATGGCCGGTTGCAGAGTTTGGAAAAGATGTTATTATTGGGCTTGTGGACACCGGAGTTTGGCCGGAAAGTGAGAGCTTTAACGACGATAAAATGGGTGCAATTCCGAAAAGATGGAAAGGTGAATGTGAAGTAGGTGTCCAATTCAATTCTTCTTTATGCAACAGGAAACTCATTGGTGCTCGTTATTTCAACAAAGGTCTTCTCTCGAACCGCCCAAACTCAACTCTTTCGATGAATTCTGCTCGTGACACAGATGGCCATGGAACTCATACTTCATCAACTGCAGCTGGAAGTTACGTGAAACACGCGTCGTATTTTGGTTACGGAACTGGAACAGCGATCGGTGTGGCTCCAAATGCTAGACTAGCGATGTATAAAGCTGTTTGGGAAGAAGGTGTTTTTGTTTCTGATATTCTTGCTGCCATTGATCAAGCAATTATCGATGGAGTTGATGTGCTTTCGTTGTCACTTGGAGCAGATGGTGTTCCGTTACACCAAGACCCTATTGCGATAGCCACTTTTGCAGCACTTGAGAAGGGTATTTTCGTCTCTGCATCCGCCGGAAATCATGGACCTTATTTAAGGTCACTCCATAATGGAACACCATGGGTTCTCACCGTTGCAGCTAGTACAATAGATCGCGAATTCACCGGAATATTAACTCTTGGAAATGGAGTTTCCGTCAGCGGTTTCGCTCTTTATCCAGGAAATATAAATTCAAGTTCGACACTACAAGACAGAGAGGCCTTTCCGACGAAAAAATTAAATCCGCCAAAAATGGCCATCAGTGGCGGATTTTCGACGGATAAGCCAGCTCCGATTGTTTTTATCGGAGCTTGTGAGAAAATGGAAGCTAATTATAATAAAGTTGAAAGAAAGATTGTTGTGTGTTTTGACAATAATGACACACTGAGGCAACAGTTTCTTAGGGTTGAAAGTTCAAATGCTTTGGGTGCTATTTTCATAACCAATAGCATTGATCTAGAACCCTACATGCAAAGCTCATATCCAGTCATATTGTTGGATCTACACTCGGGTAAAACAGTCACAGATTATATCCAAAAAGTCAACAATGGTCAACCCAAAGCAAGTATGAAATTCCATGGGACTCATCTCAGAACAAAACCAGCACCAAGGGTTACTAGTTATAGCTCACGAGGTCCTTCGTATACGTGTCCGATGATCTTGAAACCCGATCTAACGGCTCCTGGTTCGCTAATATTGGCGGCATGGCCCGATAGCATCGCGTTGGGTTTTATACAGAAAGAACGAAAACAACTTTATGGTAAATTTAATCTCTTATCCGGCACTTCTATGTCATGTCCTCACGCTAGTGGGGTCGCTGCGCTACTTAAAGCGGCTCACCCTGATTGGAGTCCGTCAGCCGTCCGATCGGCGATGATGACTACATCGGAGATTCTCGACAACACCTTAAAACCGCTCAAAGACATTGGTGATAACGATAATCCCGCAACTCCTTTTGCCATGGGTTCTGGCCATGTTTCGCCGAACAAGGCCATGAACCCTGGACTCGTGTACGAGATCAAACCCGAAGATTATGTTAATCTTTTATGTGGGTTGAATTTTTCGAAGATTCAAATTCAAACAATCACAAGATCTTCAACGTTCAATTGCTCCAACGCATCGTTGGACATAAACTACCCTTCTTTCATCGCGTATTTCAATGGGAATGACACGAAGTCGACTGCGAAAGTTGTTCGAGTGTTTAAACGAACAGTGACTTATGTTGGGGATGGAAGTTCGACATTCACGGCAAAACTAACGGCGATTAGTGGGCTAAATGTGAGTGTTTCGCCGGAGAAACTGAGTTTCCGGTTAAAGAATGAGAAGCAAAGTTACAAGTTAAGAATAGAAGGGCCGAATACATTGAAAGATGAAGTGGTGTATGGTTTCTTGAGTTGGATAGAGAGTAAAGGAGAGATTGTAGTTAGAAGTCCAATTGTTGCTACAAGCCTAATAGGCACAGTAGATGCATTCTAATTATATATCACTACAGCAAATGTAGTCTATTGCGACAACAAAAATCGTCGCAAAAGATCAATATTGATCTTTAGCGACGACAAAAGTCGTTGCTAAAGATCAGATCTTAAGCAACAAAATAAGACGTCGCAATAGACTACATTTGTTGTAGTTTGTATATGAGACCCATAAATTTTGTCTTTATTGCTGCTACAAGCCTAAACGCACAGCAGAGACACTCTAATAATAAAACTACCCATAATTAACGTTATGATTGAGTTCAAGAGATTCCTTATGTCTGTCATTTTATCTTGCTAGACTTTTGTGATAACATATGAAGTTGACGTGAGAGTGAGGGACAATTTTTATTGATTTTTATAGATTTATATTTAAATCTTTTTATACAACAGTTGATAGAATATGTATAATTATGTAAATATTCTGTCAAATATTCTTAATAATTGCTAGCATTAGTTTAGCATTAGAATAACAAATAATCTCCTAAATTAGAGGTGTAGGTTACGAAATCAAAGCTGGAAATCAGCTTGGTCCTCTTGTATATATTGTAATGCAATCATCAATGATAAGGAAAGAAACCAAGTTCTCTCATGGTATCAGAGCCATCTTCTCCCTCATCTCCTCAAACCTTTCCTCCTGCAACCATGACTGATTCATCGTCCAAATTCCATTCGGCCCTCTCAATCACCAACGTCAAATCTATCATCTCTGGACAATGAAACCGACCTCTATCATTCATGGTGTGCTCTATTCAAGGTTCAAGCCCGAGTGCATAATTTGCTTCACCACATAATTCCACCTACAGAAGCCGCGGCCAAGGCACTACGGGCGGCGGATACCGATCTCTATGATCGTCTGGATGCAGCCGTCTTACAATGGATATATGGCACCATATCTCCTGATCTTATCCTATCTATTTTAGTCAAAGACGACACGGCAACCCAAGCATGGAAGCGGTTGGAGACCATCTTTCAAGACAACAAAGGCTCACGAGCAACCCAACTCGAGGAAGAATTAGCGGCTGTTTCCCTTGCCAATTTCTCCAACGCAGAAGCATATTGCACCCACGTCAAGTCATTAGCTGATCGACTTGCTAACGTGGATGCTCCTGTATCCAACAGTCGTATGGTCTTACAACTCGTTGCGGGACTACCGGAAGCTTACTCCGAGACGGTGGATTATATTCAGAATCAAGACCCAATTCCTCCATTCGAAAAGGCTCGTTCTCGCATTAAATTGGCCGAATGAACCATTAAAAGCAGAGCAGCGGACGGTGGCGCGGCAACAATGGTGGCCACAGCAGGAGGCTCTTCTCCCGCTGACATGAATGGTAACTCTTCCTCCCATCATCACAATTTTTCTAACTCCTCAAATGACAGGCACAATAACAACAACAAAACTAAAAAGAAAAAATTTATGGGAAAGGAAACAACAATGGCTACCGTGGGAACCACCGTGGCGCTGCCAGCGGTGGCGGTGCAGGCCAATAGTGGCAGCCGCGCCCGATGTTCGTACCTTATGTCTATCCTCCGTATGGCCAACAATGCCAAAGTTGGGTAGCCCCTCCTTGCCCATATCCTGCGGCCCAATAGCAGCAACCTCCAAAGATTTCTAATGGGCCTGGCATACTGGGCTCACGTCCTATGCAGCAAGCCTATGCAGTTTCTGGTCCATCTCCCGCAAACGAATACACACCACCGACATTGAAGCGGCTATGCACACTCTTGCTCTTAATCCACCAGGTGGTAATTGGTACATGGACACCGATGCCACATCTCATATGACGTCGGATCGAGGTACTCTCTCCTCTTATTTTAATTCGAGCAATAATAATCATCACATTGTAGTTGACAATGGGCATCTAATTCCAATTCATGGTTACGGAAATACAACTTTCTCCCCCCCCACATCCTCCCTTAACCCTCAACAAAGTCTTACATGCACCCAAACTCATTAAAAACCTTATTTATGTCCGCAAGTTCACCACTGGCAATTTGGTTTCTGTCGAGTTTGACCCTTTTGGTTTTTGTGTGAAGGATTTACGGACGGGGAACCACCTAAGGAGATGTGATAGCACCGGTGACCTATACCCTCTCTCCAAAATTTGGGAATCTCCTTCAACTACTCACTCCGCTTTCAATACCGTGACATCCGATCTTTGGCATAACCGTCTCGGGCATTCGAGGGCTCACATTTTAAATTCTCTTCGTTTAAACAATTTCATTGAATGTAATAATGCCAAACAATCTTTTTGCTCATCTTTTCCTTTGGGGAAACATATCAAATTACCGTTTTATGATTCGAAAACGTTTACTGCTTTTCCTTTTGATATAATACATAGTGATTTGTGGACATCACCTATAGAAAGCTCTAATGGGCATCGTTACTATGTTTTATTTCTTGATGATTTTAGCAAATTTCTATGGACTATTCCCATTTCAAAGAAATCTCAAGTATTCTCTATTTTCACTACATTCCACACCTTTGTTCAAACTCAATTTGGAAGGCCAATTAAGAATTTACAATGTGACAATGGCAAAGAATTTGATAATGGCCCACTTCAATTATTTGCAAAATCATGTGGTATGCAATTCCGATTCTCTTGTCCACACACCTCTTCTCAAAATGGAAAAGCCGAACGTCATATTCGTTCAATAAACAATATAATTCGCACCTTACTTGTCCATGCTTCGATGCCACCATCGTTTTGGCCTCAACCACTAGCTATGGCCACCTATCTCTTGAACATCCTCCCCACCAAAGTCTTACATTCTCAATCCCCCACTCAAATTCTCTATCAAAAAGACCTCCATCTATTCCCATCTTAAGGTTTTTGGGTGCCTTTGTTTTCCTCTTTTTCCATTCTCTACGATCCACAAATTACAAGCAAGGTCCACACCATGTGTTTTCCTTGGCTATCCTCCCAATCATCATTGGTATAATTGTTATGACATTTCAAGCCGACAAATATTTGTGGCGAGGCACGTGTTATTTGATGAAACAAGCTTTCCATTTGCAAATATTCATACCCCTTCCCCTCATTGTTATGATTTTTTGAATCTCAATGACAATTTGGATAAAAATCCAATGCTGGTATATCAAATGCACCATCAGGCATCCTTGGGCCGTTCTGAACAACCCACCATTCAGCCCACTCTTCAGCCCAATTCGCATCTTCAGCCCAATTTGCCCACTCATCAGCCCAATTCGTCCACTCCAATCTCTCACCCTCCCAGCCCAACCAACAGTGCGCCCCATTCTCCTCTTCGGAGCAGCATTGGGCCTCCATCTCCAGCGGCCCAAATGGCCACCACTCCCCTACCCCTACCCAATCAAGCAGTCCTAGCCCGAATAATGCGATTCCTCACCGTATGACCACTCGGGCCCGTAATGGTATTTTTAAACCCAATCATAAATATTCTTCCAACTTAAATACCAAGACCACCACATCCATCTCTCCCATCCCCAAAAATTCCATTGGTGCTCTCCGTGACTTAAATTGGAAAGATGCAGTGCAAGATGAATTTAATGCTCTAATTCAAAATAAGACATGGGAATTAGTACCTCGACCTATTGATGTTAATATTATTCGGTCCATGTGGATTTTTCGTCATAAAAAGAAATCTGATGGTTCTTTCGAGAGGCATAAGGCCCGACTTGTAGGTGATGGCAGGTCTCAACAAAAAGGAGTTGATTGTGAAGAAACTTTCAGTCCGGTGGTCAAACCGGCTTCCATCCGTGCAGTTTTGAGCATTACTTTGTCTCATTCTTGGCCCATTCACCAACTTGATGTCAAGAATGCCTTTTTACACGGGAATCTCAATGAAACTGTTTACATGCATCAACCTATGGGGTTTTGGGTTCCTAAATTCCTAGATCATGTGTGCTTATTGAAGAAATCATTGTATGGCCTAAAACAGGCCCCTCGGGCTTGGTACCAGCGGTTTACAGATTTCATGGCTACCCTTGGATTCACTCACAGCAAATCTGATCACTCTCTTTTCATCTACCGTAGAGGTACTGATATTGCATATTTATTATTATATGTTGATGACATCATTCTAACGGCTTCTTCAGATATTCTTCGTAAGTCCATAATGACACTATTGGGTGCCGAATTTGCCATGAAAGATCTCGGTCCTTTCAGTTATTTTCTAGGCATTGCTGTCACTCGTGATGCACATGGTTTATTTTTGTCTCAAAAACAATATGCCGAAGAAGTCATTATGCGGGCGCCCATGACTAATTGTAGCCCGTCACCAACACCTGTTGATACTAAGCAAAAGCTAAGTTCTTCCACCGATGAGCACTTCACAGATCCGACCACGTATCACTAGTTAGCTGGTGCTTTGCAATACCTTACTTTTACTAGGTCGGACATCTCCTATGCAGTTCAACAGGTATGCTTACATATGCATGATCCTCTCAATGCTCATATGGCCGCATTGAAGCGTATTATACGCTATATACATGGCACTCTTAATTTTGGATTGCATCTCTATAAGTCCAAATTTGGCAGCTTGGTCTCATATACAGATGCAGATTGGGGTGGTTGTCCGGATACCAGACGATCCACTTCTGGCTATTGTGTGTTCCTAGGTGACAATCTCATCTCTTGGTCCTCTAAACGTCAGCCTACTCTTTCTCGTTCAAGTGTCGAGGCTGAGTATAGAGGTGTTGCTAATGTTGTTTTCGAGTCATGTGGGATACGAAATCTTCTTCTTGAGCTTCATTGTCCCATTAAAAAGGAAACATTGGTTTACTGTGATAATGTGAGTGCAATATACTTATCAGGCAATCCCGTACAACATCAGCGCACTAAACACATTGAGATGGACATTCACTTTGTTCGTGAGATGGTAGCACGGGGTGAAGTTCGAGTCCATCATGTTGCATCCCGGTTATCAAATTGCTGACATTTTCACAAAAGGGCTTCCGCGCGTACTCTTTGATGATTTTCGTGACAGTCTCAGCGTTCGACCTCCCGCTTCGACTGCGGGGGGTGTGATAGAATATGTATAATTATATAAATTTTATTTAAATATCCTGTCAAATATTCTTAATAATTGCTAGCATTAGTTTAACATTAGAATAGCAAATAATCTCCTAAATTAGAGGTGTAGGTTACGAAATCAAAGCTGAAAATCAGCTTGGTCCTCTTGTATATATTGTAATGCAATCATCAATGATAAGGCAATGAACCAAGTTCTCTCAATAGTCTTTGAGAACATAATGAGATTCCAATAGATATTGAGAGTAAATAATTTAATTTTATCAATTTTTTTGATGATATTAGATCTAACATGCTCCCTCCAACAAAGGCTATATAGATGCACATTATCTCATAGTTTTGAGCAATGTTCTAAAAAACTCGTCACACAGCCGTCATGGCGCGCCATAGCACCAAGGCTTGTGCCTCACGCCATGTTAAGCCCGTGGCACGCCACGCCATAATGCACAGTTTTCGTAATGCAACATTTAATTTTTCTTTACGTTTTAATGTCTTATTTGCAAGTTTTTTAATATATAACCCAATTTAACTTGCTTGTTAATATTGACTCATTTAAAAATACTACAAACATATGTTTATATTGTTGGTTCTATATGCTCAAGAATGATTATAAAATAATATTACCGGTAATATATGATCCTATAGGGTCACACCGAACAACAAGTAGACACCGAATTGATATTTATAAGAATTTGATTCTTGATAAATATTAATTAATTCTTGAAAATATTAATGAATATGATTTATAATATTAGATGCAAATAATAAGTTTTGGTTATATAAAATAATACATATGATGGATTTATTTTATAACTAAAATTGAAAGGAGGGACTTGAGGAGAAAGTTTAAGATACTTAAAATATGATTTTAACCATCTTAAATTAGGAGGGTTTATTTTGTAATATTGCATGGACCCTCATTGGACCCTTTTTATGGTCCAATAGAAATTGCCCTTGTTTTTAATATACTTGGCATTTTCAAGAGAGAGTAAACACACAACACAACTAACTAAGCTACTCTCTCTCCCCTCTCTCCTTGTTCACGGCCGAAACACACACACATAGTGTGTGTGTGTTTTGTGTTCTTCCTTTCAAGACTATTGTAGTGCTTGTTAGAGTTCTTGCATCAAGATAGAAGAGGAACTAGCATTCCGAGAAAAAAGTGTCGTTGCTTGTGGTGGACTTCTCTAGAGGGACTCTTTTTGAGTTCTTTGCCATCTTCATCTTCATCAACTAGAAGACTTATCAAAGACTCCAAAGGTTGTTATTACTAAAACCCCCTATGTATGGTTTTTATCTTTCATGTTCATGCAAATGGATTCTTGATGGGTGTTAAACTTGTTTTAATGTTGTTCGTTCTTAAGCTTCCGTTGCATATTTTAAATTTTTGAAATCATATTTTGAACAAAACCCAACAAGTGGTATCAGAGCCACTTTTGCATGCGTGTTAAGATTTTTTGTTTATATGAAAAACTTGGTTTTTGGAAGCCATGTGTGATTTTTCATCTTGTATGAAGAAGTTCATACATGGCATCTTTGGCAACTTTAATGTTTATATTTTTTTGTGACCAAAATTTACATGCATTTTTGGTCATAAAAGTTGCCTTAGAAAAACAAAGTGTTTGTTTATTTTGTTGTTTTGTTGAAATGGTTGTGTTGCTTTGTTGAAATGATTGTAATATTTATTTATTCATAAAGTATGTAATAGTAAATAGGCATTCTTTCATTTTGTTATTTTTGTATATAAATAGATTTATGTTAGGTTAGATTTATTTATATAAAATGTAACAAGTTTGAAGAAAGAAGACCATTTGAAGACTTTCGAGAAACAAGCACATACCATGGAGTTCCTAGAAGATTTGCATGCATTTGGATGTTCTTGCAAGTGGGAGCTTGAGGACTTCAAATTTGGAATTTTTGGTCATCTTGTCCCTTAGGAATGGACTTGACATTCTTGTTTGGTTCACAAGAATTGTCACTAGATTTTTGGCTTGGTTTATACATTTTTACTTTTTGTTGATATTTTATGTTAATATTATCATGTGTGGTTGAAATAGGTTCTTGCATGCTAGATAATATTTTGAACATAAAATAAATCATATTTTGGAGTTTGGCTTTTCAAAATAACATTTTAAAGTAAAATGATAAAAATGGGTTTTTAAATAAAAGGAGTTTTATTATAAAAACTCTTAATTTTTTGAAATAGTAAAATGAGTCAAAATTGTGATTTTAAAACTCATCCAAACTCCAAGTCTAATAATAAAAGGGTTGTTTTATTAAAGGAACTAAAATTGGTTCAAATGCGCTCAAACTCAAACTTTAATATAGGATATTAATTTAAAACTTGACCGCAACGAAATAGTTAATAAAATGGAGATTTTATTTTAAACTAAAAGAACCAATAAAAGAAAAATATGTTTTTCAAATTATAAGTACCATGTGATATTGGATGCATGCAATATACATGATACAATATGTTTATAAAACTAGAATTATAAAACATCTAAAATCCCTTTTATAAACGCAAGTCTATGCCGTCCTTTTTGAAAACACTCGCACATCACTTGTATGATCCTTGTGGGATAAAGGTCACCTAACTACTTGGATCGTCTTTTGATGGCCGAGGTGGTTTCGCGTTTTCTAGTGAGATAAAGGTCACCTAACCACTAGTTATGCGCCGATTCCGCATGTTGTTCAAATTGGATGACTTGATCGGGAATCTTTTGTGATAAAGGTCACCTAAGCATTAGAAACCCGAGACATAGATAGGATCAAACATGCCTATTAACGAACGTTGTTAAGGATCCCATATTGCTAGGAATTACATTTGGATGTAATTGGTAAACGTCACCTACCATGTTGAATTAAATAGATGGGATAAAGGTCACCTAACCATTTATTTGTTTTGCAACGTTGGATCCTAGACTTTATATTATTAATGTTTTAAATACATAAAGGGTATTAATAAATAAAGTTTTGAAAATCGAAAATACTAAATAGAACTTTGTTAAATTTTATAGATGGCAACTAATGCGAACCACCACAACAATTACCTTCGATCTCTCCTAGAAAAGGAGAAACTTAACCACACCAACTTTCTGAACTGGCGCTGAAATCTGAGAATTGTTCTCAGGCCGGAAAAGAAGTAGTATGTGTTGGATACCCCTATTCCCGATGAACCTCCCGTTACTCCTAGGGCTCCTCACGCTGAATGGTCGAAACATGTGGATGATTCGGTCGAAGTGTCGAGCCTCATGCTAGCCACAATGATTCCCGAACTCCAAGAGATTTTCGAGAATCACACGGCATTTGATATGATCAATCAGCTGAAGGAAATGTTCCAACAGCAAGCCCGAACTGAAGGATTCGAAACAGTTCGATCGTTGCATGCATGTAAGATGGAGGAAGGAGGAAATGTAAGCAATCATGTACTTATGATGAAAGGTCACTTGGATCATTTGGAGCGTCTTGGCTCTAAATATCCAACATATTTGGCTACAAATATTATTCTGAATTCTTTAGCCAAATCCTATGACCCTTCATCATGAACTACAACATGAATGGTTGGGAGAAACCTATCTCAGAGCTGCATCAGATGCTAAAAAATGCTGATAAGAATCTCCCAAAGAAAACCCCTCATGTGCTCATGATTCGGGAGGGTGGAACCAAGAAACCCAAAACCCCTAACTCCAAGGCTAAGTTTGTTAAGGGCAAAGGCAAGAAGGTTGCCCGAACCCCACCAACTAAAAAGAAGGAAAAGGTGGCTAAAGAAGACGCATGTTTTGAATATGGCATGATTGGTCATTGGAAAAGGAACTGTCCTACTTACCTTGCCGAGTTGAAGAAGAAAAAGGTCGGCGAAGGCACTTCAGGTATCTATGTGATAGAATTAGATCTATTTACTTTTTCACCTAACACTTGGGTATTTGATACTGGGTGTGGAACTCACATATGTAACATGTTACAGGGGTTCAGAAGAAGTAAGCGACTGAAGACAGGGGAAATCGTACTCCACGTTGGAAATGGAGCAAGAGTTGAAGCTCAAGCTTTAGGAGATTACGATTTACATTTACCGAATGGCCTGTATTTGACATTAAACAATGTGTGTTATGTCCCTGGCTTGATCATGAATATTATTTCAGTTGCTCGTTTAAAACAATCTGGTTTTACTTATCGTTTTAATGATGATTTTATTCATGCTTACAAAAATGATATGTTCTATTTCGAGGCTAGACCTCTTAATGGTATATACGAAGTAAAACTAGATAGTTCCATAAACGATAGTTGTATATACCATGTCAACACCAAAAGACTCAAGAATGATTTGAGTGATTCTTATTTATGGCATTGTCGTCTTGGCCATATAAACAAGAAACGCACATCCCAACTTCAAAAGAGTGGTATTTTGAAGGCAAATGAGAAAGAATCATTTGATATATGCGAGTCTTGTCTATGTGGGAAGATGACCAAAGCTCCTTTCTCTAGTTCTAGTGAAAGGCCTAAAGATCTGTTAGGAATCATACATACTGATGTATGCGGTCCTTTCAGAACCATAGCAAGAGATGGTGCTAGATTCTTCATCACCTTCACTGAAGACTTCAGTCGTGATGGTTATGTTTATTTGATGAAGCATAAACATGAAGCATTTGAAATGTTCAAATTATTTCAAAGTGAAGTTGAGAACCAACTCAATAAAACCATTAAAGTCCTTCGTCCCGATAGAGGAGGTGAATATCTAAGTGATGAATTCCTAAATCATCTAGAAGCTCGTGGGATTGTCTCACAACTTACTCCACCTAGAACACCACAACATAATGGTGTGTCTGAGAGGAGGAACCGAACCTTACTAGATATGGTTCGCTCTATGATGAATAGGAGTACTCTTCCTTTATCCTTTTGGAGTTATGCCTTAATTACTGCTACCCGTATTTTAAATATGGCTCCAACCAAAAAAGTAGATAAAACACCTTATGAGGTTTGGCATGGAAATGTTCCATCCTTATCCTATTTAAGGGTATGGGGATGTGAGGCTTATGTGAGACAAGAAGCTTCAAACAAACTAGATCCCATATCTACTAAATTCATCTTTGTAGGATATCCTAAAGATTGTATAGGATACTATTTCTACAATCCCTCTGAGAATAAAGTTTTAATTGCTCGAAAGGCTGAATTCCTGGAAACTAAGTTCCTAATGGAAGAAGCCGGAGGGAGGCAAATGGTACTTGAGGAAGAACCATTAGCTGATGCATATGAGGTTGGCACTAGTAATCAACAATGAGATGTTGAACCTGAACAAATGGTTGGTCAGGAAACAAATGAGACACAAAGTGTTAGCAAATCTGGTAGAATACGACAGGAACCAGAAATATATGGTTTTTCCATATCTTATGATGAATGTTGTTTCTTGGTGGATTCTTATGAGCCCACCAACTACCAAATTGCCGTAACGGGTTCTGAATCTGATCGTTGGCTTGAAGCCACGAACACCGAGATGCAATCCATATACGATAATTAAGTGTGGGACTTAGTTGATCTTCCTCCCAATAGTAAGACTGTAGGGAGTAAATGGGTTTTCAAGAAGAAAACCGACATGGATGGAAATTTACACACATATAAAGCAAGACTTGTGGCGAAAGGTTTCACACAAACTCGTGGTATTGACTATGATGAAACCTTCTCTCCTGTGGCTATGATCAAGTCTATTAGAATATTGTTTGCCATTGCTGCATATTATGACTATGAGATATGGCAAATGGACGTCAAAACGGCTTTTCTTAATGGACACTTAACTGAAGATGTCTATATGGGTCAGCCTGAAGGTTTTGTCGATCCAAAGTATCCTAATAAAGTGTGTAAACTTAAGAGATCCATTTATGGACTAAAACAAGCATCTCGAAGTTGGAATCTTCGTTTTAATGAGAAAATCAAAGAGTTTGGTTTTATTAAAAATGAAGATGAACCATGTGTCTTCAAGAAAACTAGTGGGAGCAATGTAACATTCCTTGTATTGTATGTGGATGACATACTGATCTTTGGAAATGATATTCCCTCTATGAAAGGGGTTAAGGTTTGGCTTGAGAAATGTTTCTCAATGAAAGATTTGGGTGAAGCAGCCTATATTCTTGGGATAAAGATCTATAGAGATAGATCAAGAAGACTTATAGGTTTAAGTCAAAATGCATACATTGACAAAATCTTGAAGAGATTCAAGATGCAGGACTCTAAGAAAGGGTCATTGCCAATGCCATCTGGTACCATATTGAGTAAATCTCAATGTCCTAGCACAAAGGCTGAGCGAGACAAGATGGATGGCATTACATATGCTTCTGCAATTGGATCTATCATGTATGCTATGATATGCACAAGACCGGATGTATCGTATGCTTTGAGCATGACGAGTAGGTACCAACAAGATCCGGGAGAAGGTCATTGGATTGCTGTGAAGAACATTCTAAGGTACTTACGAAGAACCAAAGAGATGTTCCTTATCTATGGAGGCCAGGAAGAAAGCCTTAGTATAAAATGTTATACTGATGCTAGCTTCCAAACGGATAGAGATGATTGTAAATCACAGTCTGGTTTTGTCTTTATTATGAATGGAGGCGTCGTCTCTTGGATGAGCTCCAAGCAAAGTGTGGTTGCACAATCCACTACAGAGTCAGAGTACATCGCAACATCACAGGCTGCACAAGAAGCTGCTTGGATGAAAAAATTCATTGAAGATCTAGGGGTGGTCCCTACCATTCAGGAACCCCTAGAAATCCTTTGTGATAATGAGGGTGCCATAGCCATAGCTAATGATGCCATGTCACAGAAAAGGACCAGGCACATTCGTCGAAAATTCAACTACATACGTGATAAAGTTGAAAGCGGTGAAATAAGTATTCGCAAAGTTCATACAGATCAGAATTTGGCAGACCCATTCATGAAGTCTCTTCCACCAGCCAAGCATGAGGATCACGCTAGAGCTATAGGACTTCGTTACTCTAGTGAATGGATTTGATTTGGTTTAGTATTTGGATTTTGGAACAATGAAAAGCAACAAGTATTGTATTTGATTAGATATATAAGATATGTTTTTTTCATACTCGTTGTGTTCTATATTAGCATGTGTAATAACCAGGTATTTTATCTAATTTAAAATTGGTATTTTATAAGTCTTTATTTTAGTATTTTATGGAGTTAAGAAATTTAGGGATAAGTTTAATTTTAATTGGAAGGTTGGGGATAAGTTTTGCCAATTGAGTAAAGCCTAGGGTCTAATTGGTCTTTTTGCCAAACTTCTCCACTTGACCGACTCTAGTATATCATGTATCAGATGAAGTCTTCAATTAGTAAACAAAAAAAAAAGAATATCCCAAAGTGTTTGTGTGTGTGAGTGAATACGACAGAGAGAGAAAGAGAAGAAGAAGTTCGAAGAAGAAGAAGAATTGAAAGATAATCAGCTGGGATTTTAATTGGTGCAGTAAATCAAAGAGGTAATGTTCTTATTCAAACACTCTTTTTAAGAATTAGGTTTCTTTTTGATTTTGAGGTGGGTTTAGGTAATTTTAGATGAATTTTTGATTTTTAGTTACAATTTAGGGTGTTAAAAGGGGTTTAGAACACTTCTGTATAATCTGGGTATAAGATGAAATTCCTACAACTGAACTGAACTTATCTGATAAAGACGATGAACAGTGTTTTTGCGAAAAGTAGGAATTCGCAAGCCTTGGTTGCGAAAAGTCCACTTTTCGCAAGCAGCTAAAACGCATAGTGAGGTTTTCGTATCTGTTGGTCACGAAAAGTAGGGAACTCGCAACTGTGGTTTGCGAGAAGTGAGGTATTCGCATCTGTTGGTTGCGAAAAGTGAGGAACTCGCAACTGTAGGTTGCGAAAAGTAAACTTTTCGTAATAGTGGGTTGCGAAAAGTTGGGTTTTCCTGTTTATGTGTTAAAGAGTATGTATACTTTAATTTGTTTCAGATACTAAGGATCTGGGTTAAAAGATAATCTAAATTGAGGAAAGTTTGAAGGACCTTTGCTTAAAAGATCAGGTGAGTTTTACTTTAAAAAGTATTTTACTGGAATGCATTATGTGAATAACAAATATTTGATATGTGGTATGAATATGTCATACGTGGGTGATTATAATATATTGAGATATTATAATTACGTGAGTATTATATGATAATATAATACGTGGCCGGGCTTTGGACCGGTGTGATAAATTGGCTCGCAACCAATTGATATTGGCCATTGGTGGAGGGATAAGGTGGAATGAGACAGGTATGATGAATAATTGTTAGTTGGTATTAACTTACGTGTGTGGTATGTGTATTTATATAAATAGTGTTTTATATAAATGAGTTTTTAATGAATTACAAATGTCAGGGATTTACTCACTAGACCCTTAGGTCTAACCCTCATTTTCTGTTTTAAAAATTATGTATTCCAGGTGGTGATTCCAGTAAGAACAAGTAAATAGAATACTTGTTGGCTAGCTTTGGAGAAGATTATCATCATGATGCTACGGATGCTTTTGTAGTTATAATTTTTGTTATTACTATGTAATTCAAAGTGGATCAAGTTGTAATGAATTTTTATGTTCAGACTTTAGATGGGACCAAATGTGAAAGATGAAGTACTTTGTTGTAAACATGTTATGGAATGTATGTTATATGTATGTTTCGTTTTGCGGGATGTTACAGATGGTATCAGAGCCCTAGTTTAAGGGATTTAGGTATTAGTATCTGTACCTAGACTTAAACTGCATGTGAAGTAGGATGTCCCTATTATTTTAGAACCTGGGATGCTAAGTATAAAAGGTGGAAGGAACATCATGTAAGGTAATTTCAAATTACACCAGGCCAGTGTAATTATGATCTTACAGGTGCATGTTTGAATTGGAATACCTTGTTATATAGGGTATGTGCTTATGTGTATATTAACTTTGTTTGAATCTACAGAATGGCAAGTGGCACTAGACAAAGGAATCAAAGAGGAGGAAGGAATTCGGGTGGAGGGAATCCACCAATAGGAACAGGGGGAAGAGGAGGAGATCGTGGTAGAGGCAGGACCGGAAGGGGAACTGGGGGCCGAACTGGAGGAAGAACACAACCACAGGGCACAGAGTTTGTTACACGGGACGATTTGATGGCAGAAATGGGGAGGTTACAAGATAACATACAAGCTATGTTTGAACATAATCACCACAATGAAACTGAAAGATCAAATCCGGAACACGAAGTTGAAATACCACTTACCTCTACTATCTTACCGGTGATAAAAAGGTGCGACTATAAAATGTTTCTTAGTTGCAAGCCCCCTACCTATTCAGGAGATCGGGACCCGGTCAAGGCAATGAGATGGCTAAAAGAAATAGAAGCCATCTTCAAGACGTGTAAGTGTTCTGAAGAAGACAAAGTGCTTTATGGAGCAGCAATGCTAAAAGGTGATGCTCTGTATTGGTGGGAGGCTCATACAGAATCGAGAGGAGCGGATGTATATACTACTTTTTCATGGGAGGAATTCGTGTTAGCTTTCACAACACACTTCTGTCCACAAGCTGCTGTCAGACAATTGGAAGAAGAATTTATGAATCTACAGCAAGGGAATTTGTCAGTCAGAGATTATACTGCTAGATTTTTAGAAAAATCTCGTTTTGCAGGATATTATGTTGCTACAGAAAAGATGAAAATGGAGAGATTTATCTATGGGTTAAATTCAGAAGTTCGAAGACTGGTGACTGCAACAAGGCCAGATACGTTTACCGCTGCTGTGGATGCTGCAGAAAATGTCGAACGAGACAATAAAAGGGATGCCGGTGATAAGAGCTTGGGGAAAAGGAAATGGGAAGGACCACCACAAGATCCAAAGAAGTCTAGATTCCCGAGATTTGATAACCGTCCGTCATTCCGACCAGCGGAAAGACCATGTCCGAGATGTAATCGCTATCATCAGGGAAATTGTCAAGTGGAGTCGCGGGTTTGTTTTAAGTGTGGGAAAACCGGTCATGTTGTTAAAGATTGTCGAGTAACACGGTTTTGCTTTTTGTGCAACTCTCCGGATCACCTCCAATCAGATTGTCCGCGGGGTAGAATACAATCCGGGGGTACATCGGGGAAACCAGCCATTACTAGACCAGTGGTCCCAAGAATAGAACCGTCGAGAACGAGGGGTCGTACGTTCCAAATGACAGCTAAAGAGGCGGAAGAAACTCCGGATGTGGTCACAGGTACATTTTTCATAAACTCCACGCGTGCTAAAGTGTTATTTGATTCCGGTGCAAACCGATCTTTTGTGTCTCCCTCCTTTGCTGCTCACATGCATTTAGAGCCTAAATTGTTAAAACATGCTTTATTAGTAGACACCACAAATGATAACCAAGTGGCAGTTAAAGAGGTTTTTGATCGTTGCATGATAGATATAGAGGGATGTGGAGTACCGATACAACTGTTCCCAATAGCTTTGATTGAATTTGATGTGGTAGTAGGAATGGATTGGCTAGCTGAGAATCAGGCTAACATAGTTTGTGATAAGAAAATAATCAATGTCGTTTTGCCTGATAAGAGATCGGTAGTGATTTATGGAGATCGTAGGAATCATCAGTCCAGTCTTATATCTATGGTAAAAGCCCGTAAATGTGTTAATAGGGGTTGCTCTAGTTATCTAGCCTATGTGATAGAAAGTAGGACTGAAAAGTGTAAGTTGGAAGATATTTCCATTGTTAGTGAATACCCAGAAGTTTTTCCTGAAGATTTGAATAGTCTTCCTCCTGTTAGACAAGTAGAATTTGGTATTGACTTAATCCCTGGAGCCGCTCCTATTGCTCGCGCGCCGTACCGATTAGCACCACCAGAAATGAAAGAAATGATGGCACAGCTTCAAGATTTATCTGATAAGGGCCTCATCAGACCCAGCTCTTCGCCGTGGGGTGCACCAGTTTTATTTGTGAAGATGAAAGACGGTTCAATGAGAATGTGTATTGATTATCGGGAGCTGAACAAACGCACGATCAAGAACAAGTATCCACTTCCAAGAATCGATGACCTTTTTGATCAATTAGTTGGAGCTTGTTACTTCTCAAAGATTGATCTCAGATCTGGCTACCATCAGTTAAAGGTGAAGGAGGAGGATGTTTTAAAGACTGCTTTTCGCACAAGATACGGCCACTACGAATTTTTGGTAATGCCTTTCGGATTGACGAACGCTCCAGCCGCTTTCATGGATCTAATGAATCGGGTATGTAAGCCTTATCTCGATAAATTTGTCATTGTGTTTATCGATGATATACTTATTTATTCCCGATCCAAAGAGGATCATGCGCAACATCTTCGTTTGATTTTGGAGTTGTTGAAGAAAGAAAAGTTGTACGCTAAGTTCTCTAAATGTGAATTTTGGTTGCGGGAAGTTCAGTTTTTGGGGCATGTAGTTTCAGAGAAGGGTATACAAGTTGATCCAGCAAAAGTGGAAGCAATTGAAAATTGGGAACCGCCGAAGACGGCAACCGAAGTACGTAGTTTTCTGGGTTTAGCTGGATATTACCGGAAATTTATAAAATACTTTTCTCGAATCGCGACGCCATTGACCAAGTTGACTCGTAAGAATTTAAAGTTTGAATGGAAAGCAGAACAGGACGAGGCATTCAGAATACTGAAGGAGAAACTCTGCAGCGCGCCGATATTAGCATTGCCAGAAGGTTCCGATGATTTTGTGGTCTACAGTGATGCTTCTAAGCTGGGTTTGGGCTGTGTACTTATGCAACGTGGAAAGGTGATTGCCTATGCTTCTCGTCAGCTAAAGGATCATGAAAGACAATATCCTACTCACGATATGGAGCTTGCAGCAGTTGTCTTTGCATTGAAGATTTGGAGACATTATCTTTATGGTTCTAAATGCCAAATTTTCACTGACCATAAGAGTCTCCAACATCTTTTCGATCAGAAGGAACTGAATATGAGACAAAGAAGATGGTTGGAATTGGTAAATGATTATGATTGTGAAATTCTATATCACCCTGGGAAAGCGAACGTGGTAGCAGATGCCCTAAGTCGCCAAGAAAGAAGTGGAACAATAAAAGCTATCTTGTTAAGAGCTGAACTTCTTCCAAACATTTTTAACGAACTACTGAAGTGCCAAATAGATGCTTATCAGGAAGAAAGTTTGAAGTCAGAACGGTTAGTGGGAATATCAGCATTGCTTGAGAAAGATGACCGTGGGTTATTGTGTATGGGAAACAGAATTTGGGTGCCTCATTTGGGTGGATTACGTGATCGTGTACTACAAGAAGCTCATCAATCTCGATTTTCTATTCATCCAGGTACAAATAAAATGTATAGAGATTTGAAACAATTCTATTGGTGGCCGGGAATGAAAAGAGGTATTGCTAAGTATGTAGAATGTTGTACTACTTGTAAGAAAGTAAAGATTGAACATCAGAAGCCTTTTGGTCAATTGCAATGGCTAGATATACCAATGTGGAAATGGGATCAGATCACTACTGATTTTATTACCAAGTTGCCTAGAACTTCAAAGGGATTCGACTCTATTTGGGTGATTGTAGATAGATTGACGAAGTCTGCTCATTTCTTGCCGATAAAGGAAACTGATTCCTTGGAACGTTTGGCCAAATTGTACATTAATGAAATAGTGACTCGACATGGAGTTCCAATCTCGATTATTTCCGATCGAGATAGTCGTTTTACTTCTAGATTTTGGAAAAGTTTTCAAAAAGAGATGGGAACGCAAATAAAGTTGAGTACAACATATCATCCTCAGACTGACGGACAGAGTGAAAGAACGATTCAGACTTTAGAAGATATGCTCCGGGCTTGTATAGTTGATTTTGGGGGATCGTGGGATAAACATTTGCCTTTGATAGAATTTGCCTACAACAACAGTTATCATTCCAGCATTCAAGCGGCACCGTTTGAAGTACTGTATGGTAGAAAATGCCGAACGCCTCTGTGTTGAAATGAAGTGGGGGAGAAACAATTAGCAGGGCCAGAAATAGTACAGTTAACAGCGGATAAGATTACTCAGATTCGGGATAGATTGAAAACGGCTCAAGACAGACAGAAAAGTTATGCAGATCGACACCGGAAACCGTTAGAGTTCCAAGTCGGGGAATATGTGATGTTGAAAGTTTCGCCCTGGAAAGGAGTTATACGTTTTGGGAAGCAAGGTAAAATCAGTCCGCGATATATTGGGCCATTTGAAATTACGGAAAGAATTGGTGAAGTAGCTTACAGATTGAATCTTCCGCCAGAATTAAGCAGAATTCACAACACGTTCCATGTATCGAATTTTCGAAAGTGTTTGGTGACATCAGATCAGGCAGTCTCCTTACCAGATATCCAAGTTGATGAAAAGCTAAACTACGTGGAGGAACCGGAAGCTATAGTTGATCACAAGGTCAAAGTATTGAGAAACAAAGAGATTAGACAGGTAAAGGTTCAGTGGAAACATCATAAGGGTCAGGATGCGACGTGGGAATCAGAGTCGGAAATGAAAGCCAAATACCCTCATCTGTTCTCTTAACTGAATTCCGGGACGGAATTCTTTTAAGGGGGAGATGTTGTAATAACCAGGTATTTTATCTAATTTAAAATTGGTATTTTATAAGTCTTTATTTTAGTATTTTATGGAGTTAAGAAATTTAGGGATAAGTTTAATTTTAATTGGAAGGTTGGGGATAAGTTTTGCCAATTGAGTAAAGCCTAGGGTCTAATTGGTCTTTTTGCCAAACTTCTCCACTTGACCGACTCTAGTATATCATGTATCAGATGAAGTCTTCAATTAGTAAACAAAAAAAAAGAATATCCCAAAGTGTTTGTGTGTGTGAGTGAATACGGCAGAGAGAGAAAGAGAAGAAGAAGTTCGAAGAAGAAGAAGAATTGAAAGATAATCAGCTGGGATTTTAATTGGTGCAGTAAATCAAAGAGGTAATGTTCTTATTCAAACACTCTTTTTAAGAATTAGGTTTCTTTTTGATTTTGAGGTGGGTTTAGGTAATTTTAGATGAATTTGTGATATTTAGTTACAATTTAGGGTGTTAAAAGGGGTTTATAACACTTCTGTATAATCTGGGTATAAGATGAAATTCCTACAACTGAACTGAACTTATCTGATAAAGACGATGAACAGTGTTTTTGCGAAAAGTAGGAATTCGCAAGCCTTGGTTGCGAAAAGTCCACTTTTCGCAAGCAGCTAAAACGCATAGTGAGGTTTTCGTATCTGTTGGTCACGAAAAGTAGGGAACTCGCAACTGTGGTTTGCGAGAAGTGAGGTATTCGCATCTGTTGGTTGCGAAAAGTGAGGAACTCGCAACTGTAGGTTGCGAAAAGTAAACTTTTCGTAATAGTGGGTTGCGAAAAGTTGGGTTTTCCTGTTTATGTGTTAAAGAGTATGTATACTTTAATTTGTTTCAGATACTAAGGATCTGGGTTAAAAGATAATCTAAATTGAGGAAAGTTTGAAGGACCTTTGCTTAAAAGATCAGGTGAGTTTTACTTTAAAAAGTATTTTACTGGAATGCATTATGTGAATAACAAATATTTGATATGTGGTATGAATATGTCATACGTGGGTGATTATAATATATTGAGATATTATAATTACGTGAGTATTATATGATAATATAATACGTGGCCGGGCTTTGGACCGGTGTGATAAATTGGCTCGCAACCAATTGATATTGGCCATTGGTGGAGGGATAAGGTGGAATGAGACAGGTATGATGAATAATTGTTTGTTGGTATTAACTTACGTGTGTGGTATGTGTATTTATATAAATAGTGTTTTATATAAATGAGTTTTTAATGAATTACAAATGTCAGGGATTTACTCACTAGACCCTTAGGTCTAACCCTCATTTTCTGTTTTAAAAATTATGTATTCCAGGTGGTGATTCCAGTAAGAACAAGTAAATAGAATACTTGTTGGCTAGCTTTGGAGAAGATTATCATCATGATGCTACAGATGCTTTTGTAGTTATAATTTTTGTTATTACTATGTAATTCAAAGTGGATCAAGTTGTAATGAATTTTTATGTTCAGACTTTAGATGGGACCAAATGTGAAAGATGAAGTACTTTGTTGTAAACATGTTATGGAATGTATGTTATATGTATGTTTCGTTTTGCGGGATGTTACAGCATGTTTTAATCCTTGAATAAATTAGTTATTCTAAATGTCCATAGTCGATCATAGTTGTGGGAACAACTATGAAGTAAGACTAATATGATTTGGATTGGTTGACTTTTAAGAGTAAAAGTGGCAAAGTATTGCAACCAAAATCATAGGTACTTGTTAGGGAACAAGTATTGGACATGACCCGCTTCAAGATCACCTCATGGATCGTAGTCACAAGTGAGTCTTGAATTAAGGTAGTATCTTTGTATCCTTCGACCTGAGATGCATATTTGGGACTCAAGTGTAGGGAGTGTTATGTTTTGATATGGTTAACCGTTGTTCTTGAAAAAGGCAGCTATAAAGGCCATTATTGGGCATGGCATGAACTGCATGAGAGGCGTATGTAGTCAAGATGGGATTTGTTTATCTAAATATGTTAAGAGTGAGATATCTAAGGCGCCTTACCAAAGTTGAACAATAGATGAGAATGATAGTGATCCATGTCTCATGTTCAACATGATGTCCAAACGAAGGGATAACTGATACCACACCTTATACATCAATTGAAGCTATGAGCTTGTGGGAATTGGATGTTGTTGAATGGCACTTACAGTCATACATTGCTGGGGGCAGTGAGATGTTGCTAGACGTCCACCACTGTCTATATCATTCTATAATGCAATCTTGAGCAAGTGGGAGATTGTTGGTTCTATATGCTCAAGAATGATTATAAAATAATATTACCGGTAATATATGATCCTATAGGGTCACACCGAACAACAAGTAGACACCGAATTAATATTTATAAGAATTTGATTCTTGATAAATATTAATTAATTCTTGAAAATATTAATGAATATGATTTATAATATTAGATGCAAATAATAAATTTTGGTTATATAAAATAATACATATGATGGATTTATTTTATAACTAAAATTGAAAGGAGGGACTTGGGGAGAAAGTTTAAGATACTTAAAATATGATATTAACCATCTTAAATTATGAGGGTTTATTTTGTAATATTGCATGGACCCTCATTGGACCCTTTTTATGGTCCAATAGAAATTGCCCTTGTTTTTAATATACTTGGCATTTTCAAGAGAGAGTAAACATACAACACAACTAACCAAGCTACTCTCGCTCCCCTCTCTCCTTATTCACGGCCGAAACACACACACACACACACACACAGTGTGTGTGTGTGTGTGTTTTGTGTTCTTCCTTTCAAGACTAGTGTAGTGCTTGTTAGAGTTCTTGCATCAAGATAGAAGAGGGACTAGCATTCCGAGAAGAAGGTGTCGTTGCTTGTGGTGGACTTCTCTAGAGGGACTCTTTTTGAGTTCTTTGCCATCTTCATCTTCATCAACTAGAAGACTTATCAAAGACTCCAAAGGTTGTTATTACTAAAACCCCCTATGTATGGTTTTTATGTTTCATGTTCATGCAAATGGATCCTTGATGGATGCTAAACTTGTCTTAATGTTGTTCGTTTTTAAGCTTCCGTTGCATATTTTAAATTTTTGAAATCATATTTTGAACAAAACCCAACATATATATGTATATATATATATATATTATACGAATTAGAAATTTGACGTTATAAGTCATGCCTTGAAAACGCCATGGCTTTTGACATGGCTCCTACCGCCACGCCACGCTTCACGCCATTTAGAACCTTGGTTTTGAGAGGGACTAGATAGGTATAGAGTGTTCTATAGTGTTGAGTCCAAAGAGTGATAAACCTTGTTTTTGTACTATCTTAAAATATGTAGAACTCAATAATATACACTACAACAAAATAGTTTTGAGTGACCACTATTTTCATTTGCGTGAAGCCAGGTGGAGGATACCACATTTACAATAAGTTTTCATTACACATTTCAGGTTAATGTAAACGTTAAGATCATTTTCACAAAATATAAGGTAAGGGTGCCTTATTTCTCATGTTATCATGGAAATGAAAACTTCTCACTTGATCTAAAGTCTAGTTACAAAATGTCATATAGAAGACCTCCCAGAATCGTCCTACCGGTAAGGAGGGTTGTTTTCCACAATGAGGTCGTGGAGTCAATCTTGGGTACCATCAACCATCAGGAAACTGCAATTTACCTTTCTTATACATAATGTTGTTGTGATTGATACTACCGGACACTCCAAAAAATCCCATATACAACTTGTTATAGCTTTTAAGCTTACATGGTTAGTAGACCTGGCAAAAACTGACACGACACGCTAACCCGACATGAACTCGACACGAAATAAACGGGTTTGGGTAATACATTTCAACCCGTTTAAGTAAACGGGTTGACATGACACGACGCGGAAATTAAACGGGTAAGGTCAAGGTCAAAATGTTTAACTCGAAAAATGACCCGAATAACCCGTTTATATATAGGGGTGGTATTTTTTGCAAACCAGTGTATTTGTACAAACTCGTACAAACCATACCTAGCTTCATGATTTTGTAAATTTGGCTTCATGAATATTTTTATATATATTTTGGCTTCATGAATATATAATTTGGCTTCATGAATATATCATTTGACATTTTTAACTAATTTTTTTACAAAAATAAGGGTATTTTAGGGCCCCACCGAAAAAAATTAGTTAAAAATGTCAAATGATATATTCATGAAGCCAAATTATATATTCATGAAGCCAAAAAATATATATATATATATATATATATATATTCATGAAGCCAAATTTACAAAATCATATAGCTAGGTATGGTTTGTACGAGTTTGTACAAATACACTGGTTTGCAAAAGATACCCAGCCTATATATATATATATATATATATATATATATATATATATATATATATATATAGAGAGAGGGCAAATCAAATGCAAACCTCTCAATTGTTGCACCCCTTTACAAACCATTCTCTACCAATCATTTGTCCATGTCATTATCTAATTATTAAAATTAATTATTTTATTGAAGGGTTAATTTAGTAAATTCATTATTCCTGATTTTTTGTTTAATTATGGATAATATTTACTAATCAAATCAGTTACAAAAATATAGGAAATTATATTGATTGTGTATATCCTTTCTTATTATGTTCTGTTTATTCTTTTTATTCATCCAGCGTTTTATTTTTCTGTGTATTCTTCCTGCATTTTTTTCTGCGTTTTCTTCTTCTTCTTCATACATTTTTTGACTGTGTATCCGTCTTCTTCTTCCTCATTTTTTTCTGCGATCCTTGTTACATTGTTTAGATAACATTTCAAAGTTGAATAAATATTTGTTGAATTCCAGCATCTGTTTGGTAGCGAGATGAGCAACTCAAATATGCAAAATGATGCTGAAATAGAAGTGCAGCAAGACGACGGGTTGGACGATTTCGAAGTGAATCATGATGATGTTTTGGGGTTGCACGAGGAAAGACAGAAGTTCCAAATAAAGTTGGACAAAAAAATTGCATATATGCACTTATGCAGTTTACATGGACTGCATATATGCAATTATGAATTCTTAATATACTGCATATATGCAATTATGCAGTTTAAATGGATTGCATATACGCAAGTATGAATTTTTAATAGACTGCATATATGCAATTACGCAGTTTACATGGACTGCATATATGCAATTATGCAGTTTACATGGACTGCACATATGCATAAATTGAAATTGTATGTATGAAATTTAAGATTGGTATATTTCGAACTTAAAATTGCACATATGCAAGGTGCAAAATGAAATCAACCCTAAAACTAGTTCTTACATTTGGAACTCAAAATCGAAACTGCATAGTGTTGTATTACGAACTCAAAATCGCACATATGCAGAGGCAAAATGAAATGGATAAACCCTAAAACTAGTTCTTACATTTGGACCTTAAAATCGAAACTTTTTTTTTAAATAGCAGCAAATACCAATAAAACCAAAACCAAGTTCAACAAAGCCATACACCAACCCAGCTTCCTAACAGCCAACGAAAACAGGAAGCAAAGCTGAAACGAATAAGCTAAAACAAGAAACAGGTTTGCAAGGTGCAAACTGCAAACCAAACAGCAAACCATAGCCTGCACTAAAAAAGCAAACAGGAACATCGAAGGTGGTTAAATCTGGACAGTCAGACCAAAATCAAACCTGCATAGTTGTTTTGGTGGGAAATCGTATCTCGAAATCTTTGATTTTTGTTGTTTTCCGCCATTTTCACACCATTCTTTGATCGATTATAGCTATTTTTCAGGAAGGAAGATGATCATATGGAAAGGGAAAGGGCGACATATCAGGGAACGAGATTTGATTTGGAGATGGCCTACACATTTGATTTCTCTAATTTACCCTTCCCTCTACATTTTTTTTTCATTTGGTGTATCTATGTTTCTAAAGTTTACACTTTCTACCCAAACTAATCTAGACCATTGGATTAGAAAATCAAGGGACATGATGGGTTTGTAAGGTGTGCAGTTATTGGACGGTTTGCATTTTACGGAGCCTCTATATTATATATATATATATCCATATTTATATGATGGCTAGATAATAATTAATAATAATAAATCCTATTTTCTATTCAAATATAATTCACGCCAAGGGGCATTTCTGGAAAAAGTTTTTTAGTGAAACTGACATCTACCGAAATCTTCGCCCATTTTCGGTTTCCATTTCATCTCAAACACCAACCAAAACCAAAATCTGCAAAAAATTCTTCATCTTCTTCGGAAACCTAATCAGTTCATTCAACGACATACTTTCGCCTCCGGAGACCCGAGTGGCTTCAGGTGGCCGCACGCTACCTCAAAACGGCCGTCGTCTTCATCTTGTGCATCTGTTGCTTCAACTACACTTTCTTATGCTTTATTTCCATTTTCCACTGCTTGTTTATATGCATCTCCTCCTCCATCACGTTCTGTACACTTATATGTCATAAATCTCACTTGTAATTCATGAACAGAAAAGGTTTGGCAGTAGCCGTACAATGGTAATCTGTGAAAAGCTAATATGATCATTAACCCTAAACAAGGATTAAAGCAAACTATTTATACCCTAGACAAGGTATTTACAAGAATTGTCAAATATGGTCCCTATACTTCTATTCCACTAACATGAGACCTAACAATCTCCCCCCTTGGAATTGAAGTTCGATCTCACGCCAGTTAGGGACATATCGCTTTCGAATAGCGAACAAAATCTCGAAGTGCCGAATGGAGCTCCTGAACTCTAGCCGTTCTTCGATTGCTTTGAGAAGATCTTTAGCTAGATACTTTCTGACGTTGACGTAGCTTTCTGGCGACTCTTTCTTTTCTTCTTCGATGATCTTCTTCAACACGTTCTGTATGTTCATCAAAGTTCCCTCGCTGAACTTGTGCACCTCGCTGATTCTCATGAACCGTTTCCCCCCTTTGTTGTTCAGATACACAACCCCTGTTTCTGGTTTGGAAAGAATAGTATGTACCTGTACGTCTTCTGGAAGATTCAGATTGGGCTTCAGAATGTTGATCTTCTTCTGATTGCTTTCTAAACCCAACTGGAAGTCGTTGATGTAGGCGAGGGTGATGGTGCACTTCATAAATCTCTTTATCGTCTCGAGGGCTTTGGTGTACGGTAACGGTCGGATGGTGCGGGTCTTCAATTCTTTCAGTAGAACCGGGAAGTCGTTCAGATTCAAATGCCTGAAGTCGGCTTCCGAGAATACCCAATCTTTTCCGTCATCCCTTTTAATTGTGAAAACTGGGAACCATACACTAAGAACTTTATCAGACACGATCTCCATAATCTCTATAATTCTGTGTCGCGTTTGGACTTGGTGGACCATTCTGCTTCTCTTCATTACTTCCAAATATTGTTTGCGGACTGGATCTTTCAGATGCGAGACCCCATGGCACATTACCGGGTCAAGAGGCCTGATCCAGTGGGCAAAAATCTTCTTCTGTGATTCCTCCAGATATGGAACCAAGATCCGGACTCTTTCCCAACGAACTGGTTGAGCAGGTTGAGGTGGAGCCGTTTCTGGGTCTGGAGTTGGAAGCTCGGAAGTACCTGCAGTATCGTGTACATCATGCTGAGAAATCGATACCTGTTCGCTCTGAAAGAGGAACTGGTCATAGTCGTCGTCATTCATGAACTCATCTTCATCAGAAAAGTTCCACAAAGCATCTGTCTCGGATTGAATGGCTAGCACGACTTTCTCTCTCCATTCTCTTTCTTGTTCCGGATCACTAGCAGAGTCCTCATGGATCAATTCCAGGACTGGCCTTTCCGGAACCGTCAGCAATAAGATTTCTTCTGATTGACCCTCGGGCTTTTCAACCGTTGGGTCTGCTGACTCTGGCACTGTTTCTCTGACCGGTGTGGACAACTCCATGTCCTGAACCATTTCTGAGTCTTTTGGCTGATGTTGTGGTTCAGTTGGAGTGGTTTCAGATGGTAGTACTGTCTCTGAGGTTGACAGCTCGGTCAGTCTAAGTCGTTTCTCCCCCTCATGTTGGTCAGGATCCTCCTGATCATCATGTCGTCGTTTGGAGCCCTGTGCCTGACCCTTACATGTGTCTTCTAAGCTGGCAACCCTCTCGGATAGAGTCTCGAGGGTTTTCTTGACTTCGGTTAGAGTGTTGGTAAGAGTATCAAGCTTGGAGTTGGTTTGGGCTTGTGGATCAGTTGGAGTGACTGGGGTGGTGGTTGGGTTTGTGAGCGTAGAATACTCACTAGGTTGGCTTCAGATGAGGCGTCGATGTTGGATTGTGAGAGTAGTTTATCCAGAAAGGCGGCTTTGAGTGCCTCGACGCTCATGTTCTGGAAGTTCGGGGTTGGATGAGGCGTACAGATCTGTGGTTGCGTAGGGGGAACTTCTGTAGCCGCTGCCTTGCCCGATACTGCCCTTCTGATAAAGGCCATCTCATCTAAAATATTCTTCAATATCTCCGTTTGGACATCCTTTAAGGCGCCGTCCATATCTTCCTTGGAGACGAACTCCGGGGTACTAACTCCTGGAGCACTTAGCCTCCCAGTTGTAGTAATTGTGGTGGATTGCACCGCAGTACCGCCTGCGCTCACGGTTGGCTTAATGATAGCCGTGGCAGGTCTTCCGCCCTGTCCTTGCAAGCCACCAAAAGGTAGACTTACTATGGGCGTTCCGTCGAGGCACGAAGACTCTCGACATTAGCAGTAGATATGACCGGTGTCCTAGCCAAAGGAATAAAGTCAGCAAATGGATCTAGACTCGTATGAGCGCCCAAAGAAGTCAAGAATCGGGGCTGGTGTTCTCTTATTTCAACACCAGAACTCTCCAAGTGAGAGACCGCTGGAAGTTGTGCTGAATCCCCGTGTGAAGTTGAAACGGTTTCCTTTTGAGAGGAAATTGAGTGGCTAGTTGGGGTGTGCGATTGCGTCGCTAGGCCTACGACGTCTTCTTCAATACCCTGTCGCAACGGATGCGACGTGGTAGCAGATGTGGCTGCCTGGCTAGGTGGAGGCTGGTTGGGAGCAACCTGTGAAGATTGCTCCATCACTCGTTCACTCTCATTTTTTCTCTTACTCCTCCTTTCACGCACATGCTCACTTTCTTTTTCTTTTTCAACTAAAACACCCTCCGGTCTCCTTTTCTCTCCAGATATGGCTTCGGTTTGGGGTGTGTCATCATCATCGTCGTTGTCATCCGACTCAGTAGCCTCACTACCGGATTCCTCTGACCCTGATTGGGAACCGGAAGCCGAGCCTGATTGAGACTCGGATTCGGACCCTGATTGTGAGCCAGAGGCGGACCCGGAAGCTGGTCCGGAGGCTGAGCCGAGCTCGGAGCTAGAAGAGGAGGCTGCCTCTTCCTCGACTTGTACTCGGGTTACACCTTCCACTTCCATGTCGTGCAATGCTGGATCGTCGTCTCTAGGTGGTGTCGGTGTACGTGGTGGAGTGGATGGGGTCTGGACGAGCTAGCATCGTGTGTTGACCTACCGGCACTGCCCACGCCTGTTCCCCTCACTATATTTTCTCTCGTCACGCCCCGTTCCAGAGCCCCTGCTCGTCGGACCCTTCCGCCTCTCATACGTGGACCCTCACGTCTCTCGGGTCGCGCTCCTTGGGGAGGTCCTGCCGGATCTGACTGGACCATCAGAGCGTCTAGGTTGTTCTCTCTCCTATAAGCTATCACACTCAGTGCCGATTGGTCTGCGATAGCTAGCAAGTCATTCGGTATTACCATGGGGACTAGGTCCGGGATCACCTGTTTGTTCTAGATCATAGTCATTCTGGTTGAGAGAAGTACCTCATGATCGACGCGTCAAGGAATTGTCAGGTCTGTCGCCATGAAGTGAGCGACGATCAGCTGTAGAAAGCGCAGGAACAGCAGGAATGTGAGGCGTCGGCTGCCTTGCTTCTTCTGGACCTTCTCGACCAGTTCCGTCCAAAGTGTAGATGCGTAGTCGAAGTGGCGGTTGTACACGACACCGTGGAATAGTCTAAGCAGGTTTACGGTCGTCTGATCTAGGCCTTTGTTGATTGCTGATAAGCACCTGTTCAGTATTGTGAACAAGGTGTACCAGACAGGCTGAAGATGAATTCTCGAGAAGTGCGAGGGCTGGCCGAGGGCGGCGGTGTATCCGAGGGCGCGCACATCCCGGCATAGGACTGTATCAGAAACCTGAGCGTCGTAGGTAACACGTTCTGGTCTTGCTATCGCTTCCGGCAGCTCAAGGATCTGACGGAAGATATCGCGAGTGATTAACACCTGGGAATCGCCAATGCGACTTTGAAGGATGAATTGTTGGCCGCGTGCGACAGGTATGAGTGAGTGCCACAGTTGGAGAACATATACGGCTGGAACTGGAGCGATGGCTGTCAATGCTCGATTGAGCATGTGGCGCTTCAGAATTTCCACTATGACTGGACATTGGCATATAAGATTTGTCGTGTCCAGGTGGAAGTTGTTGGCACTTAGGGGTAGGTTCGGACCTGCTGGAAGAAATGGGGCATCGCCTTGGGGTGGATTTGGTTGAGCCATGATGTACCTGTTTAAAAGCAATAAGGTGTTGAGTGATCATGGCTTGTGTAAGTCAAAAGCGTATCTCGGGGCTCGTATTCTCGGATTTGGAGTACCGAGAGTCGATGACCGTCCGAAATAAGTCACTACTCGGATCTTGACGATTCCGAAGTGAGTGTATGCATTTATGTGGAAACAGATCACCAAAACAACAAATTAAAAACCAATGGAATAGTACTTCCGGAGTCTATTTGGACCGGATCCGGAATGCATACCGGAACCGCTTAGGATCCGGAACTGGGTAGGAACCGAATCCGGAACTTGCAATACCGAACGCAAATAGTGACCAGATCCGGAATGCGGAGTACCGGAAGCAAATAGGAACCGGGTCCGGAATTCGGATTACCGGAACACGTACCGGATCTTTAGAATACCGAAACAGGTACCGGAACTTTAGAATACCGGAACACGTACCGGAACATTAGAATACCGGAACACGTACCAGATCTCACATCTTCCGGAACTCAATTCCGGATCGTATGAACCCGAAACCCAAAAAGGAACTGTCGCGATACTAAACCCAAAATCGAACAACTCAGACTGAAATTAATGGTCACATACCCACTTAAACATCCGATTTAAGGTAAAAAGAATGCTAAGTACTTCGATTGGACCACGATGTTGCACACCGAAGGGTTTGAAACCCAACAGCGCCGATCGATGGTTATATGACCAAATTGATCGATTTTGAATATGAGTTGGTCGACTTGAACAAGCTAGAACGATTTAACTTAGTTTAGAGCACATACCTGGATGTTTTGGTGAAGATCTGAGACTGATTGGAGTGAAAACACAAGTAGAAGATCAAGTGAGAATAAGTTGGGTCTGAGAGAGTTTTGGGCGCGAAGAATTTGAAGTTGTGAGGATTTTAGAATGAAAATCCGGTATTTATATACCGGTCGATACCGGAAGTGAATCCGTTACCGGATGCCTTAACTCTCCCGGTTCCAACTTTGTCTCAACTTTTGGCACTTGGCGAAAAATTACCCCTGAAGTTTGAAAGACTTTAAAAATTGACCCTGAGCTTTGAAAATTTTCATTTTAGCCCCTCAGGTTTTAAAACTTTCACTTCTCCCCCTCAACTTTTCGAAAACAACTCTCCCCCTCAACTTTTCAATAACTGCGATGCTCCCCCTCAACTTTTCAAAATAAGACCCCCTTTTTTTAAAATTAAAACTTAAACAAAAACATGAAAGATTTCCCCTTTTAAACTTGATTGAGTGACAAAGCTCCCCCTTGACTTGTCAACCTGACACTTCTCCCCCTCAATTTCTCAAAAAAAAATGCTACTCTCTCCTCACAGAAACGAGAAGCGTACCTTAGGGACTTGGCTTTCGAGGAAACACCTTGTAGTGCAAACGGTTAGTAGCACGGGGAATTAACGGAAAAACAAAGACTAGATGGATAGAAGTAAAGAAACATGTAAAAAACGAAAAACGAAAGAAACACTAAAACAGAAATACAGAGTACATGTCACCGATGTTCTTGAAACACCTAAACCACACTGCGAGACAAGTGTAACTGATTAAGGTACAGTTATCCCGTAGTGTAGAAAAGATATGAAAAGTACATCAATGACTCAAACTTTCAGATTAAGCATACCCAGCTTGGACACGAGTTCATTGAACCATTTTTCGTCCAAAGCCTTGGTAAACCGTTTTTCATCTGACCCATCATACTCATTTTAAAATGCTTTTTCACGAGGACTGAAAAGTTGTAACAGTATTGTGGGTTCGTTGAGCCGAAAATAATGTCATCGACATAGACTTGAATTAAAATTATATCCTCACCTTCCCTTTTTATGAAAAGGGTCGTTGCTCTAGTTTGAACGGGAGCAGACGGATCTCCAATGATTTGCTCAAGTGGGTGCGCTCGAGTCCACTTCCGCGTGTGAGGTAGCGGGTCCGTGAGAGGTTCAGAATTGTCAGCATCGATGTAGGAGCCTAAGGGTAGGTTCTGAACCGCTTCTAGGGATGGAACCGGATGTAATCGGTCGGCAGCCGCAGATTGGGAAACAACAGCAGTGAACGAAGATTCGGCTGTGGCGTCAGTACTGTTGCTTGTTCCGGGGGAAGACGGAGTTGGTTGAACCACTGGAGATGGAGTTGCGGTTACCGTTGCTGTACTTGATGATGGCATTGTCTCGATCACAGGTGAAGAGGGAGAGTCCTTCGAAGATGTAGTATTGGGGGTTGGTGGAGGACCGGAGATATGTGTCGACACCACAACGGCTCCATCTGCATTTAGAGAAACATCAGTAGATACAGGGGGAAGATAAAAATCATTATAGAAATTTTTAAACAGTAGATCTAACTCGGATGGATGTGATTTCGACGTATTGGACGACGAAGGATCTACTTGTTGTGTGCTTGGGTTTCGATCTAGAGAGATCCGAAGCCAGCACTCCAGTAAGCACAGGTTCTGAACTGGTATGTTTAGAAGCCAAATCGACCAATTCGTCGAAGGTCACATTTATACTCTCAATGACACTCTTAGTCCTCTTGTTGTAGACTCAGTATGCTTTGGAAGAGGTTGAATAGACGATGAAAATCCCTTCGTCCGCCTTTGGCTTGAGCTTGCCGAGATCATCTTTGTCGTTCAGCACGAAGCACTTGCACCCGAACGCGTGAAAGTAGTTGATTTTGGGGGTGCGTTTGTTGATGAGCTCGTATGGCATCTTGTTGAAGCGCTTGTGGACGATGGACCTATTCTGAGTGTAGCACGCCGTTGCGATAGTTTCGGCCCATAAGAACATCAGAAACCCATACTGAGTCAGCATGGTACGTGCTGCTTCCACCAAGGTGCGGTTGCGTCATTCCACCACGCCATTCTGCTAAGGAGTCCTAGCCGCCGATAAGTTGTGTGAAATTCCAGCTGATGTGAGAAAATCATCGATGATGCGATTCTTGAACTCGGTTCCGTTATCCGTGCGAATCGCGATGACAGTCAGCTGCAGGTTATTCTGGACTCCCTTCAGGTGGTTGATTATGACCCCAGGAATCTCGTCCTTTGAACGGAGGAACTTGACCTAGGTGTATCTCGAGTAGTCGTCCACCATCACCAAGACGTACTTCTTATGGCTTATGCTTTGTACGCGCATTGGGCCGCAGAGATCCATGTGGATCAGCTCTAGAGGTCTGGACGTGCTAGGAACCGGCTTCGGCTTGTGTGACACCTTCTTCATCTTACCCATCTCGCATGCGGAGCAAAGATGTTCTGTTGCAAATTTGAGTTCTGGCATACCCTTGACGAGTCCACCCAGCACCAGCTTGTTGATATTCTTGAAGTTCAAATGAGAGAGCGGTCGATGCCACAACCAGTTCTATTGAGTTGTGGCTTTTGAAAGAAGGCACACGACTTTGTCGGTCTTCACAGCCACAAGATTGATGGTGTAGATGTTCGTCCGTCGAGTACCAGTGAGGATCTCCGTTCCATCGTCGTCACGAATACTGCACCGCTTCGCTTTGAATCTGACTTCAAGATTCTTGTCGCAGAACTGGCCGATGCTGAAGAGGTTGTGACCAAGGCCTTCGACGTAGGACACACGCTTGATTGTGAGGTTGTGCTGAACTAGGTCGGCGTAGCCCATGATCGGGGCCACGTTATCATTGCCAAATCGAACATCACCACAGTACTTCTCCTTAAAGTTGGTGAGTAGTTCCCGTTTACCAGTCATGTATTTGGAGCATCCGGAGTCTAAAAACCACACATGACCGGGCTGCAAAACAAACTAAGGTTGTTTGGTACCCATTTGTAAATGGGTCCTTGGGTGTTAGGTGCAGCACCTTTGCTTGAGACCCGTTTAGATCTGGGCCTTTTCCTAGAGGACTTACGAGAAGCATTGGAATTAAAAACATGATATGTACCAAACCAATCAGATGCATTTTTAGACACAATCAAGTCATTCAATCCACATAAAGAACAACAAACACAATCATGCGAAATTTCAATCAATTGCTGAACATTATCAAGTTTAACTGGAAATTTAAAACCATGTTCAACAGAGTTATTCAAACCAAAATCATGATTGTTGTTATGTTTCCTAATAAGCGAAAAAGGAGTAAATGACTTGGTTTTCTCGGGTCGTAAATTAGCCTTCTTCTCTACCCACTCTCTCCGAACTGCTTTCCCCCGACCCGTTCTATCTGAAATCACATTAGAGTTATTGTCAGGGGAGCTTGAGTAAACTGTTTGTTTGGAAGAGCTCTTACCGGTTTTAGCACGTTTCTTGGACCGACGTTTAGATTTAGATTTTGAAATTGTCTCAGAAACGGTTTTAGAATTAGAACATTCACCTTTTTCAAAATTAACCGGTTTGGGCATTTTTTCTAAAAATTTAGTGTGACTAGCAAGCTTCGGAGCAAAATCAATCTTAAAAAATTCATCATCATGACAAGCAGAGGAATTCATACACTCAGAAAACCTACGTGCAGAATCAAGTGGGGTTTCACCATAAGAGTCGGACGAGGAGTTATCCGCAAAGGGATTGTCAAAAACGGGAAAAAGGTTATTTTGAATAGAATCGGATTGAATCGCCTTACCTTTATCTTTAGAGCTCAAATTTGAATCATTTTTGTCATTTGACACTCCTAGAAAATCTTTACACGAGGAACTATCCGAATAAATTGGAGCGACGTCAAACGAGATTGTTTCAGGAGTGACAGGCGTCATTGGAGCATCGACTGGATTTTCCTTAGCCATTCTCAGCGTTAAAGCTTCTGTCGCCAAAGCGGACAATTGAGAAGTTAACTTAGCAATCTTGGTTCGATAACTCGCTCTTTCTGATTCGGGTAATGTCTCGGGTTTGTTCTTTTTGAGCTTATCGATAGTAGCTAAAAGTACAGTTCTTTCGGTTTCATAAATGACCTTATCCCTCGCAATCGATTCTTCAAGTTTAAAAATGATGTTTTCCAAAATCAAAAGTGGAACATAACGTTTGAACTCTGATTTATCATTAGAATCTACATCTGTTGTTTCCGTAACGGGAACCGGAGTTTCCATAGTTTTGGCAAGCGAACAGATGTCGAAGTAATCATTGGAGAGATAAGGAGTTTTGCTTTTTAAATATGACGCATTTAGCGTTTCGTACACGGATTATCTTTATGTTTTTCCTAGGCGGCTCATATTCCAATTTTGTGGTATCTTCAGAATTAGGAGTACCATATTTAGGTTTAGCCTCTATTTTTGGTAGAGGAATACCTGTTTTCGTTTAAGATCCTCTTTCTCCTCATCTTCCGAAGATGGCTTAGTCCACTTGATCTTGTACTCGGGATATTTATTATCTAGGCCCATGAAATTGAATTCATAAAGAGTGGGAACCTTAGACAAGATTTTCTTTAGGTAACACGGATTATCATATCCGAGTCCCCATTGTGAGTTGTAATATTTGAACTCCTTTGGTTTGTTCAAGTGGATGGTTTGCTCAGATTGACCAAGTTTATAAAGTTTGGATTCAAGATCCTTAAGCTTAGCGGTCAACAACTCATTCTCTTTTTGAACATTCTCTTGAATTACAATGCTCTTAGAATACTCCTCCTGAGACTTTTCTAACTTTTGTGTAAATTCAGATATTTGAGTCTCAAGGATTTCAGCTCTCTTTGAAATGGACGAGCATTCAGTTTGATAGTTTTCTATCACACATTTGTCCTCAGCCTTTTCAATAGCTAGCTTGCCTATGGTATCGTATTTAATCTTAGCATCGGCTTCTAGCTTAGAGATTTGGGCGTCTTTGGTTTTAACCTTAGGTTTGAAGGTATCTAAGGTACGCACCATAACTTGCATCTGATTAATTAAGTCAGCATTAGAAGAACTACATACCTGGCACTCGCTTTTGTCTTTTTTGTCTCCGGAAGAGTCATCTTCAGATTCGGATTCTTCCGGGTTGAGACCAGTATAGCACATGTGAGCTTCCTCATCGTTGTCTTCTTCATCGGCCAGTTGGAGCTAATGATCATCTTCCACCAGCAACGCTTTACCCGCTTCTTTTTGCCTTGATAGAAGCATCATGTTCTTGTAGTACTCAGCATTGCGTACTACAGGTTTCTGGTAGTCTTTGGCGAAGTGGTCGCGCCTTCCGCAGTTGTAGCATTTCACTGGTTCATCATCAGCTCGATCATCAGACTTTCCTTAAGACCGCTTCCCTTCATCGTTCCTCTTTCTTCCATCATCAGACTTGCGCTTGCCTTCTTACTTGTCTCTATAATCCCGACGCTTTGTATTTGTGGAGTATCGTTGGTTGTTGTTGGTTGGCTTCTTGAAGAACTTCTTCCTAGCATACTCCCGGGACAGCAAGGAAACGACTTTCTTGATACTGTCGAGCTCGGGATCAGAATCACTTTCAGGTTCTTCATCTTCACGGTCAGACTCACTTTGAGCTTCCTCTCTATACGAATTGCGTTGTGCATGCTTGTCTTTCTTGTGAGACATGAGGGCAAGAGGATCTTCTTTCGTCTTTTCACTAGACTTCTGATCTCCCATCAGCTCACGTACATCATCTTCGTCTTAGAGCAACATCTCGTAGAGCTCATGCAACGGAACACTCTCTAATGATCGGTTGTGACGGACGTGTAGAACAAATCCCTTCCATTCAACTTGAAGGTTGTTGAGGAACTTGATGTTGCATTCGAGATTCGACTTGAAGATGATGTTCTTATGCAGGTCGTTGAGGAGTGTGCAGAAACGCTCGTAGGTTTCAGTGAGTGATTCCCCTCGTTTGGCTTTAAACGATTCGTAGCGGGTGAAGCAGTTGGCGATCTTCAGCTGATTACCCTCACGACTGCCTTGCATGATCTTCGCAAGTTGGTCCCACATACCTTTAGATGTGTCCTTGTAACTGTCAATACTGCAGTAGATATTGTTGGGAAGACTGTATACTAGATAAGTCTTTGCCAGCTTATCTCCATCGTCTTTCCTCTTTTCTTCAACCGACAGCTTGTCATATGGTTTGGGCACCTTATGCGCTGGAGGCCCGCCTTCTTGTGCTGGAACGTCCATCAGAGGTGGAATACTCGGTCCTTCCGTCAGTGATCGGAGAATCTCGTCATATAACGGCTTGGTCTCGATGAAGCACATAAATCGATCCTTCCAGACATTATACTCCCCGCGGTACAAGATCGGAGGTTTGAGTTCCGATCCGATAGCTAATGCGTCTTGAGCATTCATTGTGAGCACTTATGTGTGATCGTAAGACGAGTAGGATGATTCAAAGGTAACGAGTGATCTAACGCACAAACTAACGCACAACTAACGCGAAATCCTAAGGGAGTGGTAACCTAACGCAATTCCTATAACGGATAAAGAATAAGCAGAAAGGAACACATAAAGAAAGAACCAAACATAAACTGATTAAGAAAAATTTAGTGTGCAGAGGTAAGATCCGGAATGAGTAGATCCGGAATGAGTAGATCCGGAATAGTAGTTCCAGAATTATGGGATCCGGTATGTAAGAACCGGAACCGGAACCGGAACAAGGATCCGGAACTAAGAATCCGGAATTCAAGATCCGAAGTCTAAAACAATGATCCGAAAAGTAAGGATTCCAGAAGCAAAGGAACCGGAATTGATGAATCCGGAACTAAACTAAGTTCCGGTATTGGAACCCGGTATTCTACCGAAATCAGAGTGAGATCCGGTACTATGTCAGGATCCGGTATTTAAAATTGGAACCGGAACTCAAGAACTGTGTCCCGTATTCAAACACTGGAACACGAAAAACTTACCTGGAAATCGAATTTGCACCACTTTGACTTGGAAACTTTCTGCAATCACTTTAGAAACAACATAAGCAAGTAGGGAAAGCAAAAACAACTGACCAAATCGATTAATCAAGCACTTTTGAAGCAAAAATTGAGTTTTTGACAAGAACAGAGACTTTGAAACCCAGAAACCAAAAATCTCAAAAATTGAAGATTTAATGCTTAATCAAAACAACTCAAAACTTGATATGATTTCAGAAACACAACAAAGATGATTTTTCAAGCCTCAATTTCAAGTTTTTACACTTAAATCAAAGCAAAGAAAAATCTTTATCTATGAAACAGTCGACAAATTTTTTTGAATGACCAGAATAAGATTTTACCTTTGAATCAATCGTCTTTCTACTCTGATACCAATTGTGGATCCCAGATTAACAAGTGCAATCAAACAATCAACACAAATCAGTAGAATATGTCATAAATCTCACTTGTAATTCATGAACAGAAAAGGTTTGGCAGTAGTTGTACAATGGTAATCTGTGAAAAGCTAATATGATCATTAACCCTAAACAAGGATTAAAGCAAACTATTTATATCCTAGACAAGGTATTTACAAGAAATGTCAAATATGGTCCATATACTTCTATTCCACTAACATGAGACCTAGTACGTTCTTATTTGGATGCATCTCCTCCACCGTTGCATTCTTGTTCCGTGGCATCTCCTCCATTATCACCGCCTGCTTCTCTGCCATCTGCACTATTTTCAGGTTTCTGATGTCGTGTTTGCGTTGGGGAGGAAGATCGATGACTATGATGACAGCCCCTGGTATTATTTCATGAATTTAAATGCATGAATCAACACTTCACCCCATTTCATTCTTTCATGAAAACAGTTTTAATGAATTTCAATTCATAAGCCAGCAGCAAAACCCAGTACGAATATTGCACACCATCATGATTGATTGTTCATGAAAATACATATATGAATTAGGTTTTCATGAATAGTAGATTCATGAAAAATTATAGAGAGTAAAAAATTTAAAGTGAATCCTTATACATCAGACATATACAGTGTGAAAAATTATACAAAAGATGAAAGTGAATCATTATACTTTAGATGGATGATTATACATCAGATGAATCTGTATAAGGAGGAATGAGGCGGGGGTGCCGGCGACAACATCGACGATGATCGTGGTGGTGGTAGGAGGCGGCCGGGAGTTGTGGATCAGTGTCGTCAGTCTTCAGCGGTTGGCCTGTTTGTGTCGGCTGGTGCATCGTTAGTCTTCGACGATGGATCTGTTTGTGTCGTCTTCTTCAATTTGTTAACATCATACCATTGTTTTGCATGCTCAAGGTTCAGGGAACATGTATGGTAGAAAGACGAAGAGAGACAATTGAGAGAAAAATGGATGTTTAAAAATTTAAAATTGTAGTTTCCAAGAAAGGTGATTTGATTTTGATACATTTTCCATCAAATCTTGATACGCTAACCATAAAATACGGAATAAATTAATAAATATCCAGATATCTAAATTAATCATAAAATAAGTTTATTAAAGTTTGACAAAATTGCCCTTCCAGTTATTAACATAAAAAATAAAATTAAAAAACTATCAAGATTAAATGGACGGTGATGATCAAGGTTACAAGAGTTGCAATCTTTTTGAGGGTTGCAACCCGTGCAACCTTCATCATCACCGTCCATTGTGTTTTGAGATTTTCCTTTATTCTTTTTTTAATTCCAATATTCAGAAAGGTACATATGTCAAAACATATATGTAACACTCCAAAACAGGGGTTAACAAAAACTTCCATAAAACGGAAGAGTGGTACACATTACTAAAGTAAAAGTATACCTAATTAACATTACATAATCAATAATACAAAGATTTAGTTAATTATAACTACTATTGGACCACTAGCTTATTTGATCACTACTATAGCAATCAAATATAAAAAGGATGTCGGAAAGTTCTATCATCAATCTTCCAATCTTTATCTCTCTAACAATGATCCCATGCTCACAACCCCGTTCTAGACCTTCTTGTGTCCGGAACCACTAAAATCTGTAATACATAAAACACATAACAAGTGTTAGGCTTTTAAAGCCTAAGTGAGATTTACACATAGCACATAGAGCATAATCATAGCATGTAGGAATAACAATTCGATACATTCACAAATTGGATTCCATGGAGAAGGTCCATATCGCTACCCAGTTACATCATAATCGAAGATATACCTTGATCGGTACCCCACGGTATTGTCACAAGGCATAACACAACGGAAAACCCCACGGTATCCGAAGGTATGAATCAATTACACTTACCCCACGGTGTGTAAGAATATATCCTCCAATGCCTACTAGGTGCTCCTCCAATTATGTGAATACCAAATATGTTAGTCCAAATAACATTCAAAACATATTTAATCACTTAACAATGGTCCAACCATTTAACATAATCAATACTACTTCCATGTAGTTCATATACATCCATATGTATAAAATCATATTCTATATGCTATCAATAATAAACATCCATGTTTACAATTCAATAATAGGTCCATTTTGACCATTAAGCCATCTTTGCTTCATTAAGACATAAATTAAGCCATCATCATAATCACATACCAATGATGTATAATCAAACCCAAACCTTTAACACTAACATTTACCATGGCATTCTAAGAAGTAAAACACAATTAATCCACCATAACTTACTTGAACTCTTCTTGTTTCCCTCTTAACCATTAAGAGCTTATACATCAAGATTTCTCATTAACCATACCAAAATCAAGATAAAGAATGGTAGATAAGTGTAATACAATCAATTAATTACAAGTTACTCACCTTAATTCTTCAATTGGTATAACCCCAACTTGATGATTTAAACTCAAACACTCCAAGAAGAAAGATGAAGATATATTGCCCTAAATCAAATTTAATTGGTGAGATTCATCTAATTGTTGTTTGAATTGAACTAGGATTAAGAGAAGTGGATTTACCTTAGTTTAGATGGAGAAAATCGTATGAAGCAGAGCAAACAATCCCATTTTTGAGTTCTAAGATGAAAGGATAAGTGACAAGGACCAAGAGGTGGGTTTTAACCCCCTTTCAACACGTCAGGTGCTCGGCGCCAGCGCCCGCGCCAGTGCATCGGCGCCACCATCCGCGCCAACCTCTGTTTGTTTGTTTCTCGTTTTCCAATAATTTGGCCGTAATTTCTTCGTTATAGCTCCGTTTTTGCTCCGGAAAGAACCGTTGGACTCGTATTCGAATTCTTCATCCAACTAGACCATAAAATCTAATATTTAACTTTATCATCTATTTTTCATTAATTTCCTTAAGGAATAAACTTACGAATTTCTATCGGAAGTTCTCAAATAACAAGTAACACTCACGGAAATTACTTAGGAAATCAATTATAATCTAAGAAGTCAAAATATAAAGAAATATTAGGACTATTATTACTCACAAGGATTTTCCGGGTGTTACAATTCTCCCAACCTTAAAACGATTTCGTCCTCGAAATCTATATCCTTTACAACCCAAAGTCAACCGACCCACTGTCGACCAAAATTCCACAATTCCTAACGGGAATCTAAATTCCATCCACACGGTCTTTAAAGATAATTCCTCGAACAATTGTTTATTAACAAAGCCCCTACACATACATTGTACTTATGTACGGATAAACGTTCCAACCATAAAGAAACTCCCAACCATACGACTTCAGTCGTCTCCCAACCTTAAAATGTTCTATGCATCTTGATTTCAGTTTCAAACTCTAAATCAATTTAAGGTTCAATTAATACTGAGACCAACCGAATCTCTAATTTCAATTGTCCCTATCGTTAACGGCCATTCACATCCAAAGAGCTCTAATAGATTCCAAAATCCATCTCAATAATTAATCATCAAACAGACAGGTTCATTCACCATACACAAAGATTAGTTCACTAAAACCACTCATCACAAATGAGTATCTTAAGGTTACTACTACCATCACCATCATTCTTTTTAAAATCGGCTATAATTCCCCGATTACACTAAAGATGTTTGGCCTTAAGCCCAAAAGTTGATACCTAATTATCACCAACCTTTGCACTCTAACCAAACCCACACATGAGTTCCATTCACATATAAAAAATCTAGAAGGAACAAAGATTCATCTTTCATATTTCCTGAACCTTACTTCTTTCCTCATTATCCGCTCCCCAACTTAGATTTGTAAGCCTCCTTAAAGTAACCGTTTACCATCAAACCTTTATCCGACTATTGCTTGGTCTTCAATACCGTCATCATCCACATCTCAATCTCCAGGTCTCAAAATAACATTAACGTATACTGCTTGAAAATCCATACTCACTTTAAATTGAGCATACTCACCACTTTTGAATACTTCTATATCTACGGCACCCATCACTACATCTATGACCCATACGTTTCTTCAGTATATAGTATTACCACTTCCTCACATCAATATCGTACTACGCGACCACATCGCAACCAAGCACTAAAATATTATATATCAAAGGTGATAATTCCATTGAACCTGTAATATGATTACATTCTTAAGTCCAATCTTTCTATTATAGGAAGCAACTCACACAATCAAAATCACTTTGGGTAAACACCCAATACCATTCCGACATTCTGTTTCGATATTAGCCATATCACTACTCCATCTTACAAACTACATGCCCCAACAACTTTAATGGCAAAGTGGTACTTTTCATCCGGAATCCCCGAAAAGACTTCCATCAGATGCTTCCTAGTTCTAACTTCATAATACATACTAGTTGACACATTTATCTTGGCAGTTGATACCAATACTCACTCGTACATTCTTCACATATAGTCTTTCACCACAGACCAGGTTTCTCACAATCATTCATACACATTTTAACCGAGTTTATTTCACTAAATATCTCCTTCCCAACTTTAGTTGAACTACCACTTTCGATTTGCTAAATAACTTGAACTTATTCGTTCATACTAGCTCCTTGTGAATCCAAACCAATACTAAAACACGGTACAATCCTTCACAGATCAACATTTTCCATACCTCACTTTATTCATGCCTAATACTTTCTCCTTTGTAAACAATCCGCATCGCAAGTAAAACACTTCTATAACACAACAGTCTTTCAAAATCTTAACACTCTTACAAAGTGGTCCTTCAACTTTTATTCTTCTGATTTAAGACTTAACAGTAATTAAATCCAAAAGAATACCCAAAACATTCACATCATGCAAACCTCTATTTTAATACAATCCATGTAATCCCAACCCAAGCCTATAATGAGCTTATTAAATCGGGTCAATGCTCTTAAGACTCAACTGAGTTCAAAACCTAGCCATCTACTCCAAGAATTAATGATCATTATACAACATACGTTCCGAGGCATAATAAATCTATGACTCCTTCATTGCTACTTTCCCAACGAAGTCAATTTATATAGGTATATGCAATTCTTATATACTTCACAATGTATATACCTCGCCAAGGTTCGTTAGTTCCTAAGGTATTAAAACGCAAAAGTTATCAAACAATCTTTACACTTAAGACTGACACTTATTCAAATAAAATGCAGTTAAGCATATAATACAACCAAGACTCCATCTCGAGTCATTAAAACTGACAAACATTCAAAAGACTCATTTGAATATCAATCAAGCCTTTAAGGCTAAAATAAACGTTTGGTTAAACATGTGCCACGCACACGAGTACATAAACCAAAATACATTGTTACCCAATTCTTTACCCTTTTTAAATCTCTTAATTGGCCATCGGCCCCAAAACAAAGTTTTACCAAAATCCCCCAACTCACATGTGCACAATTTTAAAACATAATACCTCATAAATATTGCACATCCACAAAATATTAAAAGCGTAATTTTGACTACATATCTTTCGCTTGCGCAACAATAATTCGAGACTTCTATCATCAGTGATCTATTCTTCAATCACTCAAAATCCTTAACCATGTCGTACCCCATATTAATTGCTTTGCGCATACCCTTTGCATAACCGCTTACCGGTACCGCTCACAGTCTTATTCCTGTCCGCACGGCATACGCGGGACGCACCCAGACCGCACCCAATGACAGACAAAAGGTCTCATACACCTTACATAACTATCGATTTCAAAGCCAATAGTCGACCTATCGATACTTCTTTAATCTATTCATTAACAAGGACTGAACCTAATCCTTTCAACCAAACATAATACAATTTACATCTCATCGTCTTCATTTCAAACTTATTCGTGCAATACTAATATCACAAGATCACCATAAATTCTTATTTAACGTCGAAGGTATTTCCTTACTGTCTCACCACACTGCTCATAACAATTTGCTAATTCCATCACCTTGATGACTACTAATCCTTCCTCCGGACACAACCGTCCCTTAACAACTGTATTTCTAGTTACCAAACAAGGGTATAAACCTTCTTACAACCGACACTAAGTCCACTTTCAACTCTCCCATTGTTCACCTTCCTCTTGAACACAATTACCAAAATTACAAACATCCTCCCATGATTTATTCAACACCTCTACATTCTCAGAGTTCTCTCTTAGCTTATAGTAATATTTTACAACTTAGTTCGTTCATAGCCTTCATACATAACAATGTATTAAATATATTACTTCGCACATTTCCTCATTTTAAAGAACAATACTTGGAGCAACTTGGGTACACATGATCCCAAAATTCTTATAACTTCAGTGTACTGCACAACGATCACGAGAATCGTTTGCATACTACTTTCCAAAAAAAAAAAAACTTAATCTTTTTCAACCAAAACGATGTTGTTATGACCGTAATATATTTAAAAGAATTTTCCCAACACAAAGCAAGCTAGTCGGATCTTACTTGATATCCTCAAGTTAATACTTTTGTTGGTTACAAAGGTTTTGCTAGCCAACGTTTTCTTGGCCCCTTTTTACAATTAACTTTTCATATATACAGAAAATACGAAATATTTTGCAAGTTGCTAAACCCAAAATTTCATTGTGCATCAAAAATGAAATTGTCTCTTTCTTAAAATACACATTTGTACAAGCAACTCATTCTTGAATAAAAATTGTTATTTATGCATTTATTTTAAAATCAAGAAAACTCATGTAGCACACTTACTAGGACACCATACATAAAACTTTACTCGTAAATGAAGGCTACTCACTCAAACAAGGTCAATCGTTGTACTTACATCACTTATCATTAACACTCTACTTCCGACTAGTGGTCGTCCTCTTGACCTTGTAACACTATCTATCCATGCGTTCCACGGCCCACTTACTTAATCATTTCATATTATTTCCATTTTGATGAATCATCTTACATTCTATCTCTACACATTTCCATCCGCCTATTAAAGGTTACCTCGGCGGGCTTTCATAAGTCCTGCCAATTCTAGGTTGTCCTTCCAACCCCCAAATCATTTACTTATCTATTCTCTAAAGAATTAAAGGACCTTGGTGGCATATCCACCAACGATCTGCTATAACACAAAGGAATAACCATAAGAAATGGTTATACGAATATAGACATACTAAACGTACTTTACCGATCATTAGTTACTGTAATAATTTAGAAACAAGCATGCTTACGTAACAATATATTCATAATAACAGTAGCTAACTGGAATTGTGAACATATTATACATGAGAATCCTCATCACCATTGTCACAGTACTAATTTCACGTATTTCTGTCAACTATAAGACTATCCCTTCTTAGTACTTCTACCCATATCTCACAAATCATAACTTAACTCATCACATCTTAAGTCTAAGTACCTCCTCAGCATACTTAGTTCACTTAAGTTAATGCTCTGATACCAACTTGTAACACCCCAAAACAGGGGTTAACAAAAACTTCCATAAAACGGAAGAGTGGTACACATTACTAAAGTAAAAGTATACCTAATTAACATTACATAATCAATAATACAAAGATTTAGTTAATTATAACTACTATTGGACCACTAGCTTATTTGATCACTACTATAGCAATCAAATATAAAAAGGATGTCGGAAAGTTCTATCATCAATCTTCCAATCTTTATCTCTCTAACAATTATCCCATGCTCACAACCCCGTTCTAGACCTTCTTGTGTCCGGAACCACTAAAATTTGTAATACATAAAACACATAACAAGTGTTAGGCTTTTAAAGCCTAAGTGAGATTTACACATAGCACATAGAGCATAATCATAGCATGTAGGAATAACAATTCGATACATTCACAAATTGGATTCCATGGAGAAGGTCCATATCGCTACCCAGTTACATCATAATCGAAGATATACCTTGATCGGTACCCCACGGTATTGTCACAAGGCATAACACAACGGAAAACCCCACGGTATCCGAAGGTATGAATCAATTACACTTACCCCACGGTGTGTAAGAATATATCCTCCAATGCCTACTAGGTGCTCCTCCAATTATGTGAATACCAAATATGTTAGTCCAAATAACATTCAAAACATATTTAATCACTTAACAATGGTCCAACCATTTAACATAATCAATACTACTTCCATGTAGTTCATATACATCCATATGTATAAAATCATATTCTATATGCTATCAATAATAAACATCCATGTTTACAATTCAATAATAGGTCCATTTTGACCATTAAGCCATCTTTGCTTTATTAAGACATAAATTAAGCCATCATCATAATCACATACCAATGATGTATAATCAAACCCAAACCTTTAACACTAACATTTACCATGGCATTCTAAGAAGTAAAACACAATTAATCCACCATAACTTACTTGAACTCTTCTTGTTTCCCTCTTAACCATTAAGAGCTTATACATCAAGATTTCTCATTAACCATACCAAAATCAAGATAAAGAATGGTAGATAAGTGTAATACAATCAATTAATTACAAGTTACTCACCTTAATTTTTCAATTGGTATAACCCCAACTTGATGATTTAAACTCAAACACTCCAAGAAGAAAGATGAAGATATATTGCCCTAAATCAAATTTAATTGGTGAGATTCATCTAATTGTTGTTTGAATTGAACTAGGATTAAGAGAAGTGGATTTACCTTAGTTTAGATGGAGAAAATCGTATGAAGCAGAGCAAACAATCCCATTTTTGAGTTCTAAGATGAAAGGATAAGTGACAAGGACCAAGAGGTGGGTTTTAACCCCCTTTCAACACGTCAGGTGCTCGGCGCCAGCGCCCGCGCCAGTGCATCGGCGCCACCATCCGCGCCAACCTCTGTTTGTTTGTTTCTCGTTTCCACTAATTTGGCCGTAATTTCTTCGTTATAGCTCCGTTTTTGCTCCGGAAAGAACCGTTGGACTCGTATTCGAATTCCTCATCCAACTAGACCATAAAATCTAATATTTAACTTTATCATCTATTTTTCATTAATTTCCTTAAGGAATAAACTTACGAATTTCTATCGGAAGTTCTCAAATAACAAGTAACACTCACGGAAATTACTTAGGAAATCAATTATAATCTAAGAAGTCAAAATATAAAGAAATATTAGGACTATTATTACTCACAAGGATTTTCCGGGTGTTACAATATATATGTAATTTTCTTAAATTTTAATTAGTAAATGGATCATAAAAATCCGGTTATCATGGAGTGTAATTTAGAAATGTAGGGAGGTTATATTTGGTAGTTATGCATTTTCTAAACCTGGATGAGTGGATTGATATCATCATTTAGTGTCTATAAAAGACTATTGAATGGTCGTCGGGTTTTCATGATTCGTCCTCCGGTAAGATATTTTCATTGAATGCTCGTCGGGATTTGATGATTAGGGTCTACCGACTGATTTTGTTCTCTCTTTTTTTGTCTCCCTCGCCATTGAATTCACCGGCTGCATCAAATTCATCTGTTGCATTTGTGATTTTCCGTCGTATTGTTTACGCTATTTCGTCTCGAGCGGGCATTGCAGTTGAGATTTGAAATAACGAAGAGGATGGCTTATTGATTTTGGTTTTTTCATCTCATTAACAGATGATGAAGATGCAGTAGGCCAGGGTGGTTGGCCGGAGCTCTTGTCGGAGATGATGAAGATGTAGTGTGGATGGTTGGTCGAAGATCATGAAACAGATTTCATGAATGCATGAAGCCCTACTTCAGCGCATGAACAGATGATGAAGATTCAGTGGGCCGGGATGGTTCGCCGGAGATGATGAAGATGTAGCCGGGTGGTTGGCCGGAGACCATGAAACAGATTTGATGAATGCAGCAAACCGTATCAACTCATGAAACATAAATGAAACCCATAATTTCGTATGAAGAGTTTGGATGATTTCACAAATAGGCTTCATAAACAGACTGAATTCACAAAGAGATTGAATTCACAAACATATGCTTGTTGAAGAGAGTAGATGATTTTCCGGGATACGTTTCTAACTTTCCATGTTTAGTGGATTTTTCAAAATTTGTTTTTCCCAATATACCCTTCTACGTCTCCCAAATTCATTAAAAATATATTAATTAATTCAATTAATTATATTTCATCCATTGAAATCATCTCAACCGTTGATTTTAGTATTAAAGGTTGCACGTGCTGCAACCTTTTTGAGTTCATTTTAAACCTTATCCACCTAAGCTCTTTTGTTTTAAATTGAAAACGAAAAATGATATTCAAAATTCTAAGGTGGCGTTTGGTTCATATAATGTTTTTGAATGAAATGAAAGTTTTCAAAGGAATTTGACTTGGAAGGAATTGTAATAAAATGTTGTCAGGTTTGACTACATGTTTGATTGACAGAATTGGAATGAAATCTATTAAAGGAATTGGAAATTTATCTGTTTGATTCACAGAATGTATCTTTGGAATTGGAATGAATTTTTGTAAATGACCGAAATACCGTTTTTGATAATTTAAATTTTTTTTAAACAAAAAATGCTTTAATAGTAAATACATTAGTTTTTAACTAAAAATAATTTAATAAAATAATTATAAAATACTTTAATTTGCAAAAAATATAATATACACAACCCAAATAAAATATATTGTCAGACAAACAAAATAATATTTCGAAAAAATAAAATTTATATTATGAGAAAATAAAATATAAAACAAATGTATTAAATTATATTAACTAAAAAGTAAAATAAAAATTAAAAAATTAAAGTATTAAATTAAATTAATTAGGTTATATTTAGGCTAAATGGTATATTTGGGAATTGGGATTATGAAATACAACATTCTATTTCATCAAAATCCCTCATAGTTGCTAAGGAATGTTAAAGTCGATCATTTATGAAATTTGATGGAATTCAGATATTACTTACGTGAAAAAGAATGAACCAAACGAATGAATGTAATTTGGTCAATGGAATTCAACATTCCAATTCCATCAGATTCCTCCAGAATCTGCTTACCAAACGCCACCTAAGAAAATATCGAAGCATATGACATACCTAAAAATATCCAGATCAAAACAAGATTTGTCATATGTTTATTACATGACATCACTGTAATTAAGCCCAACGGATTGATTTTGCCTTGTATTCATCACTATACAAAAGTTAATTTTAGAGTAAATTACATCTTAATTTGGTCTCTGTGATTTATGTGTTTTAACAGTCTAGGTCCCTATTTAGAATATCTATGGATTGCATCTTCATGGTTTGCATTTCATAACGTCTTGGGTCACTAAAACTAACTCCATTAATGTACTTCTGTTAAGTGAGTTCACTTAGAAGGTCATTTTAGTCATTTTAACATTCTCTACATTTTTCTATTCTTTTTTTTCTAAAAAAATGTTAAGTGAAACATTTGATTTTGGGAATCCCCACTTCTCCGGCCAAACTCACAGCACTTCTCCGGCGAATACACCTTTAAACACATGGACGATTTTTCTTCGGCCAAACTCCAAACACTTGTCAGCTCCGGTCATTTTTCTCCGGCGAAACTTCAAACACAAGAACTCAATCTCTCTTCAAGACCTCATTCTCTTGATCTCGTTCTTCGGCCAAACTCCAAACACAAGAACTCCAAACGATTCTTCTCCTCCAGATGTCGTTTTCTAGATCTGCATTTTAGGAGCTCGATCTCATCCTCCAGATCTCGTTTTCCAGATCTTCTCCAAAAGGACGTTTCTCCAGACCGTTTTCATCTTTTAGAACATCTCTATTCTTGGATGATCTGGATCTGGTCTGAACGAATTCACCACTGATAGCGGAAACCGTATAGTTCCACACAGTGACCACAGTGTTCCCACAGTGGGGGCACAAATATACACCTCAACTACGGTCGCCACAAGTAATAAAGTGGTAAATATACCGAGATCGTATCCATAGGGATTGGACTTCAAAGTTTCGAGTCCTAAGTCGAGAATACACTGATTTCAATTAGAGAAGAAGAAGAAAATATTTTTAGCGGGTTTGGTGTTTTCTAACAATGAAATAAAATTTAAACAAGTAACTAAAATGAGTATGGGTGTAAGTTTCCTTGAGATGAACGTAGTAACAAAATGGTTAGTTACTTTGTAACACGAAGTGTCTATAAAAACCCCGATCTCTCGAAATGATGACTTTTATAAACCGATCCTACAAAGTTCCCATAAAGTGTCCATTGTTACCGACTCTCGATCTTGCCGATTTAATTAAGCTTGACTCTAAACGTCAAGTTCTACCAATATGAAGATTTATACTCAAATCTCTTTGTGATATAAATCTTGACCGGCGTTTGAACCTTAATAAATCATACAAAACCCGCCTCTCGGCGTGGTTATCAAAGACTCTCTCAAATCTTTGTACATCACTTAAGCCGTATTTCGAATCCGCCCCTCTCGAGGTTAAGATCTAATATTAACACGTCAAAGTGATTGGCTTATCTACATTAAGATTAAGTCCCGACTCAAGTGACCAATCTCGAGAGTTAGTAACGATGATCACATCCAAGTGTTGCCTACTAGTCTTAAGTTTGCTCACACCCACACCCAATCGGTGCTTAGCTCATAAAAACGAAAGGCATAGTAGAAGAAGATAAATACTTAAAAGATATTGCATTAAAGTAAAGAGAAGAAAATAAATTACAACTACAACTACTAAGAAGAACATATTGTTGGAACTTCTACATTGTTCAAGCTCCTCTTTAAAATGAATGGCCAAAGCTCCTTCAAATAGCTCCACAAAGTGAGAAAATCCTTTGGTCTAAAACTTCATTCAAACCCTTGGACAAAAACCAAGCATGCTTCTTTAAGGATTTTCAGGGATTGCCCCATGCTTCCAGCCATGATGCAGATCTTTTAATATTATTTCTCTTGCTCATATTTAAGCATTGTTCGATGATGAATAAATGTGGTCCGTCTGTGCCCGCAGTGCATGGGCAGACAATGGGCACAGTGGGCAAAATCGCTGCTCAATATTAAACCCAAAATTTGATGCAAATAACCATAAAACGTCCTCAACAACTCCAAATAAAAAATTAATTAATAAAAGATAAAACACGAACACATAAAAAGAAAACACAACTAAAACGAAAGAAAAACTCATACAAATGATGTGTAAATAACGCTCAAAATGAGAGTTGTCAACCACCCATCTCTCTTTTGAACATCTAGACTTGGTTTTGATATGGGTTGTGATCTAGTTTTCGATTTGAATGTGGAGTTCTTTTGTAATCTTGTTTATTTTGGAATCAGAGTTTGTTTTTTCATTTTGGAATTTGAGGTTGTTTGAGAACCATGATTTCTTTTACTATTTTGGATTAGGTTTAATCATCCATAATCTTGTTAACATTTTTTGGGTTTGTTGGAGAAGATGATAAGAATCGGTGTGATGGGGTGAGGGATTTTTCCAGACGGTGGTGGTGGTGATGATGGGTTAGACGAAACTAAATAAAGGAGACATATGACATTATTTAATTGGTGAGAAAAAAAAGAGGCGGAACCAATTATTTAAATAAGAATAGAGTAAATTATTTAAATGAACATTAAAGAACATAATTGAACGAACGTTTACGAACATAAATAAACGAACGAGACCTATGTTCATGTTCGTTCGTTTATTAAATAAACGAACATAAACGAACTTTCCGCCGAACGGTTCACGAACAGTTCCCTGAACGTTCGGTTTGTTTACAACCCTAAGACTAATTACATCCTTGGTTCCTATGATTTTAATTGAAAATAAAAAAAATGTCCAAAATACCCCTCTAAACTAACTCAGTTAATGACATATTTTGGATGAGTGAGTTTTAGGAATCCACTACGTTATAAAATGCAAACCACGAAAATGCAATCCATAGATATTTCAAAGTAGGGACTCGTTAAAACATATAAACCACATGAACCAAAAATATAATTTACACTTAATTTTATACCACTCCAATAATTTCTTATTAGATCATTTCCGTTATGACCAATGTTCTAAAAAACTCGCCGCATTGTCGTCATGGTGCGTCATGACACCAAGACTTATGTCTCACATTACGTTAAGCTTGTGGCACGCCATGGCCTAATGCCTACTTTTCGTAATATGATATTTGATTTTTCTTTACGTTTTTAATGTATTATTTACAAGTTTTTTTTAATATATAACCTAATTTAACTTGCTTATTACTATTAACTCATTGAGCAACACTACAAAACATGTGTTTTTATATATAATACTATACACAAATTAGAAACTTGACGCCATTAGTCACTCCTTGAAAATGCTAAACTTCACCGTGACTCCTAAAACTTGAGGCTTTGCCTCACACCATTTAGTACCTTGGTTATGACACATGTTTAAATTTCTTTCAACTCTCATTATCAGTGGTGATCCTACCATACGACACCATGCATCATGTTATGGCATCAGGGAATAAAAGACAAGGTTACCATAATGATGAATTTAATTGAAAAATCCAAATAGACCACATAACAAATTGCAGAGAGAAGGTCCACACCCACACCCCTATAGGCTTTACTTGTATCCCTTCTTGATTTCTTTGTTGTTTTCTTGAGTCGACAAGACTTTGAAGTTCAACTTACGGTTGCAATTTCCCATGGAGATTTGCTTGTTTGCATGCACAACACTCGTTTTTTTATCCCAACTTGTAAGACGAATGATCGTGAGAGAAAAATAGTAAGGTGAGAAGTGTAAGAAAAGATTTAGAATTTTGATTATTTTTAATCTAACTCCCACACATGAGTTGCGTTTTTCACCGGAATTGATCCGGTGCAACTTTATACATCTTATTAGTGTTGATCTTCAATTGAGATTGATCCAATAGTTCAAATCCCTTCTTATATTTTTCACCAAAACTTTATTTCTCACCGGAACCCAATCCCAACCCAACCCACCTTGTAATTAGTGTGTGTGTGTGTGTGTGTGTGTATATATATAGGGTCAGGTTAAAGGGAACACCTCAAATAAACGGAAAACTAAGGAACACTCTGCTAGCCCTTCATTTGGGTGATATATGTACTTATGCATACAGGTAATTTATAACATGCATTTGTGCATATGCATAATGCATTTGTGCATAATAACCAAAAAAACAACTTAATTACATGTATGCACAAGTACATACCGTCCAGATGAAGGACCACCAGAGTGTTCTTTAGTTTTTCGTTTTTTTTGAGGTTTTCCCTTGAACCTTCCTCTCTCTCTCTCTCTATATATATATATATATATATATATAGGGAAAGGTTCAATTGAGAAGTCTAAATATTTTGAGAAATAGAGAAGTAAAAAACATGGGAGTGTTCATATATGAACGTTCATATATGAACGTTCATATATAAACAGTCATATATGAACATTCATATATGAACACTCTCGTGTTTTTTTACTTCTCCATTTCTCAAAATATTTAGACTTCTCTAATGAACCGACCGCTATATATATATATATATATATATATATATATATATATATATATATATATATATAGCCATGTAAGATAATATAAATATTTGTCATTTTTAAACCAATAGTTATATAATAATATTCAGAAAAACTTATTGTGCATTATGAAGCGGTCCTATGTTTTGGAGGCTCGAGTTAAAAAATTAAATGTAGCCTTGTATTTTTTTCAACTAAATTATTATTTTTATTAAATTTCAACGTTTTGATAATAGATCGACTGTTGACTTTTCTGTGAAGGTCAAGTTTTTCTTCTTCTTTATTTACGTTTAATTTATTTGATTCTAATTTTCTAGTAAAAAATATCATATTTTATCGTTATCTATAATTATAATTACATATATCATCAAAAACCATTTTATTAAACTATCAACGTAAAATTACACTAACATTAAAGATAAAAAAGATCAAAAAATATAGATAAAAAATTAACAAAGATTAAAAAAATATAAATTATATTATATATACAATAAAAGTTATAGAAGACATTATTTAAATAAAGGGAAAAGTCCAAAAAAAAATCCAATGGAATTTAGTGTTTGGAATGATTAAAAGGAAGATATTGGTAGCTGATTGGTTGATTGAGAAAATCTCGATAACACGTTATAATCTCTCTCGGTTGGTAATAAACATTTGTTCTCTCTTTCTTTGGTGGACGTACACTATCACAACGATAGTGGAACCACGTTAATTCCTGGTGTTATTGTTTGTGATCTTGCCATATATATATATATCTCGTTATTATATATATATATATATATATATAGGGTACAAATCAAATACAAACCATGTATTTGTTGCACCCCTTACAAACCACAGTCTGCATATGTGCAGACTGGTTCTGCATATATGCATTGTCTCATATAAATGTATGTTCATTATCTATACTACATATATAAGCATTTAAGATAAAGTCTTAAGTACTACCTATAAAGCACAAGTTACAATCATTTTATGCAAGAAATTCAAAAATCTCTTAAATACACTTTATGTAGCATAGTTTACAAGTCTTTGATGCAGTAATTTTTAAACGGACTGATAAAGAGACGTGAGGCTGCAATGCAGCCCATGCTTTCTGATCTCAACCCTTCTTCCACAGTTCCACATCTCAAAAGCCATACCCTTTTACCTCTTATCTCACGTCTCACAACCCATGCCTATTTTGGTTTCTTCACACGTTTTCTCTGAAATGGAAGATTTCCCTCTACCTGCTACTACATCGCTTCTCCCAAGACGCCTCAATGTTGCATATAAATCTGGCCATGAGGTTGTGATTTCTATTCAAAACCCTACACATTTCTCTAAGGTATGCTATGGATTTTAATTTCGATTTAGATTTCCATTTCCATTTCCACATCGATTTCTCTGATATAATATATTGTCTAATATTGTTTTTGGTTAGTTGGTTGTATATTCTCTTATGCTGAAATTTGATTTCCATAGAGAATAGTCACACACGGTGATTTCGTGAATTTTGGAGATGTTGATAGTTTTGGTAAATGCCTGCTGTTCAGTTTGTGAATATAGAATCTGGAATTCTGTTTTGGGATGGTATTAGGAGATGCTGCTACATGATGGCCAGAGGCCAAATTGGCCAAATTGGTAGCTGGAGTACTCAAATGGTCCATATTTGGAATAAAAAGGTTGAGGTTTTGACTATTAGCTTCTGCATTCTTTTCTGGTTCTATACCTTTCTAAACCTATAAAGCACAAGTTAGGTTCTAAACCTTTGGTTATTCGTGAATTGCTTTTGATCTAATTTGTGAGATAGGTTTTAATGGCTTACTCGCACTTCTTCAACAATGTGTTCTTGGATTTTAATTTTGTATGGTGGAAGATATATTTTTGATATCCTCTATGATTTTTGCACTGTTATGTTGGAGAATGTCTGTTGTTCGTATGGCTAGAGATACCATGACAACCTTAGGAGTTAGGATCATGATTGTTGCCAAAACTTGTATCCTCATTTTCTTAATTTAACGGACTTCAAAATATTTTCTTAATTCCAATTCATATTCAGTTTCTTATTCTTTAGAAGTTTTCTTTTGAAGATAGCATTATAGACTAATGTATCCAAAACCATTCTTATCAATTTAAAGTTCTAAATCATCCATTTGAATCAGAAAAGTGGACTCTACTTGCGGAAAATCCATAGAAATTATTGGATTGGAAGTGAACAAATAATGGAATTGCCTTCACAAGATCTAGAAACCTCAAAAGAAGAATTGACTGCTGCAATTTTCACATTAACGCCTCTCATTCTCCTAAATTAGACCTCAAAAATACTAAAATGGTTGTGTAATTTAGTAGAGAACCTTATTGTTCTGCTTCATCTCTTACGGTATAACCCCCAACTATAACTCCATAATTATGGGAATTAGCTCATCCTAATCTAAATATACATGTTTTAAAACAAGAAAAATGTTCAAACTCTAACAGGTTGTGGTGTTGTACCAAGCTCCAGGAAAAAAAATTCAGTTCTGTATGTTGCTTTTTAAGAGTTATTTGGATCTGATTTGTCAATTGTCAACTATCTCCTTGGTTTAGGCATGCTGTCAACTATCTGCTATGGGGACTGTTTGCTATGCCCCATGGTTGACTATGTTTGCTGCAAGTAATCTATTTTGATGCATTAAAGAATCTTCGGTTGCTGAATTGGTTTAGTTGGTTCAAATTATACGGTGGTATAAGAGATGATGAGAGTTTAGGATGTTTCTTTTTAGTTTCTACCACTGAATTCTTTTGTTTTGGATCATCTAAAACTGGTGTACAATATGAGTTTTACACATGAACTCCAATATTATAACATGCATTCAATATTTACTTATCCTTTCTTAATTAACTTTTGAGGTTTCTTTATTTTTGTTCACTATTATATATTTCTATTCATACATTCTATTGTTAAAAAGTTTAATGTTGTTCTATTCTTTGTGTACCATTTTCTTGATTCTAATTATCTTCAAGTCAATGAACATCACCTTTTAGGAGATGGGCTATTCTTATCATGTTATTTACACATTTCAACTTTCATCCAATTAGAACAGTTGATAAATCTTGCTTGGATCTGCTTTAGTTGCCTAATGATTGAGCAAATTCTTGAAGCATTTTTCGTTCTTGTATCTTAACCCGTTAACATTTGTAGATCATATCTCACTTGAGCGCCTAGAATTTGGGCCCGTTAACATTTATAGATCATATCTTACCAGGTAAAAGTCTTCACTCTCACTCTCAATCTCAATATTTGTTTTGTATGTTTGAGTTAAGTAAACGAATCAAAACTCTCACTTACCGGGTAAAATTCGTAACTCTCACTTACCGGGTAAAATTCGTAACTCTCACTTATCGGGTAAGATTTTGGTCTATCAAAACAATATCGTATGCACCAATTTACCTGGTAAGCGCTTACCGGGTAAGAGGCGTAATTCTCGCTTAGTGGGTAAGTGATTTTCTATCATTATCATCACTCTTACCGGGTAAGATTCTCGACCCTTGCCATTTTATCCAATATGATAAATGACCCGATAAGCACTTATCGGGTAAGATCCTAGCAGGTAATCATGGCTTTCATGGTTTAAATTATGAGATGCAATTTTTGGTGGGTATGGCTTTTGGCCTAATTGTTGTTGCTAAAAGGAAGGACTTTGATATCTATTCTGTTGCAAGCATGTTTATGTGTTTGGTTTCAACTTCTTAAGTGGTGGATGGTTCTTACCTTTGGATTCAAATTTATTAAAGTAAAAAAGATATGATTATTTACACGTTGAATTCCTCTCATCAAGTGGCCTCTGGTTTTGAATAGTATTGATTATATTCCAACCATTTCTTTATTGGTTATAATTAGCAATCTTGGCCCTCAAAAAGTGTCTAGCTTTCAAGATTGATGATTTTTTGATGTTGTCATATTTTTTATTATCATTTAGAGCAACATTGATTTTGAATGTCTTGTGAAGGGTCTGTCTTTTGCTCTATATGTTGATGTTGTGATTCAATGATTTCACACCTTGCTCACTCTGTGCATTGCACTGGCTTGTGTTATTTGCAGCAGGTTTTTGGTTTTCCTGGTAAGCATCATTGGTGTGGATTGGAGTTCTTTCAGCTCAATCTGATTGGGGTTGTGAAGATCTTGTTTGTTGGAGTTCATCTTGATGCACACTGCATTCACTTGGGCTTATTTTGCATAAGTCAATCCTGCTGGCATGGTATCTCTCCTCTTCCTCTGCTTTTTATTTTGAGGAGTCTGGTTATTTTTGGATGTGAGAGTGGCCTTTTTTCTCTGTGTGTGTGAGTTATTGCTTCTCTCCTCCTTCAATTGGTCTATTTTTTGGGTGGCAAGAAACAGGCTGGTCATTGATCCCTTTTCTTTGTTTAACCCTGTTCCAAGCTTTACTGGCAAAATGGTGTACTGGTGGCTGGTCATTGATCCTGCTGGTACATTCATTTATTTGGAACTTCTTTTTTGGGTTATGGCATCTCACATCATAGTTTTTCAGTTGGGAGTTATAAGGCTGTCTATTGTTTGGATTAATCTCTTTAGTTCAAACCTTTGCTCCTATCTTTTCTTTGGTCTTATATGTGCATACTTACTGCTTCTGCATATGGTCCATCTCATTGTGATTATCAATTTTGGAGATGTTGATAGTTTTGGTAAATGCCTGCTGTTCAGTTTTGTGAATATAGAATCTGGAATTCTGTTTTGGGATGGTATTAGGAGATGCTGCTACATGATGGCCAGAGGCCAAATTGGCCAAATTGGTAGCTGGAGTACTCAAATGGTCCCTATTTGGAATAAAAAGGTTGAGGTTTTGACTATTAGCTTCTGCATTCTTTTCTGGTTCTATACCTTTCTAAACCTGTTGGAGATTACTCTGATTTCTCAACATTTCGTTTTCTCTCCTTTCCTTGGTCTGGAAACCTGGCATACTGCCATTTCTTTAATTTCCTGTTCCTGGTGGTGTACCCATACAAAATACCGTAAATGCTATCAATTCAATATTCAAGGTTGCCCAACTGGTGTGTTAATTAATTTGGTGATTGGTGCTGACACTTTGGTTGCTCTTAAGAAAAGAGATGATGTTATGGAGTTTGGGGTAGTGATAATAAGATTAAGGACAGCACTTTTTACTGATAAATTCAACCAATTCATGTATGATATCTGTATGTTGTGTGAAGAAATACGAGACTTCGATTATGAAAGGGCTTCGTGTGGTTTGATTGGCTTTATTATAGATAACATAAGAAATGTTTGTTCATCTTCAATAATGTGTTTGAATGATAGAGAATGGCGGGATAGGAAAAATGAGGTCAATATCGAGTAGTTTGATTGGCTTTATTATAGATAAGAGAGACAAATGCAACACCTATTGAGATGTTACATTTGTATAAAATCTTTAACATTAGCAAGTTTTAATGATGACATTTTTGTAAATATTCCAAAGTATAAATGGTTGCAATTTTATTGTATTATCTCATACTAACCCAATTTGTCACACACACACACACATTCATATATGGGTGTCATAATTATTTATATTTCATTTCGTAATACAAAATTAGCATCTCGGGTTTGGTTTTTTATATGGAAAACAATGCTTTTGAACACCTTAATATTAAATAGGTCCTATAAAACTAAAACACCGTGTTAGGATACTTAGTTATTTTAGGTTATCAAATAAACTCAATTTAGTAGTAGTGGCTTCATAATTACGATTCACCCGCGCTGCATCGCGCGGGAACACTGCTATATTGTCGGTGTTTTTAAAAGGTTGGGTCATTAGAGCGTAAAAATGGCGATTAGAGAGCATCCATAACTTCAGGGCGGCACTGCCGAAGCTGCAACAATAGGAATCGGTGATGAAATCGAAGATGTTTTCGATTAGCAGAAGATTGCAATTATGACTCTTGTGGACAAGCATGGAAGTGTTACTCCTCTAACCTCGTATGGCTATGTGATGAAGTTGAAAGATGTTTCTTTGAAGTTAGTTTTGCTTAATCAAGAGGACTTTATTTATGCAACTGGTTTTTAGTTTGGATCAATTACATCATACCCACTTACCTAGCTCACCCGGTGCATTGCACGGGCACACTGCTAGTATATATATATATATATATATATATATATATATATATATATATATATATATATATATATATATATATATATTCTTGCACGTATTCATATGCATATATGCATAACCAGTCTGCACATATGCAGACTGTGGTTTGTAAGGGGTGCAACAAATGCAAAGTTTGCATTTTACGGAGCCTCTCTCTCTCTCTCTCTCTATATATATATATATATATATAGATAGATACTAACGTTTCCATCGTTTTTTATCTCTCTCTATATATATATTTCGTGTGGGTTTAATTTTCTACGTTAGAGAATTATTGTGTAACAACTAGATTATTGTTATCCGCATTTGTTGTTGGGTTTATTGTGTACTTGGATTTCTACTCGTTTTGGGACCTTAGAAATCGTTTGTGAGCTTCTCGTATTTTTTGGCACGATAAATTTTTCCTAACAATTGGTATCAGAGCTTCGGATCTAGATTTGGGTTTGTGTAGAAAATATACATAAACTAGTTTACACATTTTGTTTTCTCTATGGGTGAAGTAGAAAACCCATTTGGTACTGGTCCGTCTAACCACTCCCAAAAGTCGTACAAAAAAGGTACCATTAATTTGTTCGGGGCTGGGATTCGTATACAAACTTGGAATGGGGACGGTAACTTTGGTAAATGGGAGTTCACAACATCTGCGACACTTAGAAAAATTGGAGTCCATCCCGTAGTATTTGCTAAAGATGAGTTAGACCCTAATATGTCTGACCTTAAAGCTAAAGAAATGGAAGCATGAGCATTTACTACTTTGCAGAAGGCTATGGGAGATAATGTTATACATGAGATTGTGTCTGAAAAAATAGTTGCATGTATTTGGAGCAAGCTTAAGAATATATATCTCAAGAAAACTTTGACCAACAGATTGTTACTGATGCTGTCATGTATCTGCTTCAAAATGAAGGAAGGCACAACAATTAAGGTGCACATGACCGAATTCGAAGACATCGTCATGAATTTGAAGGCAACGGATGCGCTTCTTGCTAAAGATGAAGAAGCACTTGCTATGATTCTGTTGTATTCACTTCCCGGGAAATATTCCCAGTTCACTAACAGTTTTATTTATGGAAGAGAAACTCTTTATTTGTCTAATGTGAAAACATGAATGATTTCTGAAGATCAAAGAATTCAAATGCGAATCGGTAACAATCCCAGAGAGATTAATTACAGTCAACGCCTATTTGCTTACAGAGGCCGAGCCGATCAGCATTCTTGAAAAGGAAGAAACCGTGGGCGCTCTCCGTCTCGCCGACCTGGTTCTCGGGGGAAAATCAAAGGCGCGTGGCAACTGTAATTATTGCCACAAGCCAGGTCGTTGGGTTAAGGACTTTCCGAGTCTTAAAAACAAAGACAATGCGGACACCTCAGCCGTTGCAACCGAAGTGGAGCAAGATGACTTCTCTTCCACAGTTACACCACCACAAAGTGACAGGCGATGGGTGTTAGATACCGGTGCATCTTGCCACATAACACCATTTCAGGATTGTTTCTTTACCTTCGAAAAAGTTGAAGGTAACAGTATTTATATGGGAAACAGTACTTCGTGTGTCACTCAGGGTATCGGTACTGTGTGGATCAAGATGTTCGATGGGTGTATTCGGACAATGAATAATGTCAAATTTGTTCCATCCATGACTCGTTCTTTGATCTCTGTTGTATAACTGTCCAAATTGGGTTACAACATTCGTATTGAAGACGGGAGTTTGCGCATCTCCAGAGGGAGTATTATCGTAATGAAAGGCGAGCGGGCGAAAAATAATCTTTTCCATTTGATTGGCGAGACTATTTCTTCTGAATCGTGTGTAGCCGATATTTCTTAGAATCTTGATGGTGCTCGCTTATGGCATCTTCGTTTAGGCCACACATCCGAGAAGAACTTGGAGATTTTGCGCAAGCGAAAGCACATTAAAGTCTTTATACCAGCAAGCCTGGAGTTTTGTTCGGGATGTGTCAAAGGAAAGCAGACGCGTGTTTCTTTTGGTGTTGGAAAACATAACACTAAAGGAATCCTCGATTATGTTCATACAGACGTCTGGGAACCATCCAGTACTCCATCCCTCAGTGGAGGTAAATATTTCATTTCGTTTATTGATGATTTCTCACATAAGCTTTGGGTGTATGTGTTAAAGTTAAAGTCAGATGTCTTCGATACGTTCAAGACTTGGTTGGCATGAGTAGAGGTCGAGATTGGCAAGAAGTTGAAAGTGCTTAGATCTGACAACGGTGGAGAATTTACTAGTGGTAACCTCAAGGACTTTTGTTCACGTAAAGGCATCCATCGTCACTACACCACTCCGGGCGATCCTCAATCTAATGGGGTAGCCGAACGGATGAATAGGACTTTGCTTGAAAAGGTCCGATGTATGTTGTCGACATTGAAGTTCCCCAAAACTTTCTAGGTCGAAGCACTTTACACTGTAGTGCACATTGTTAACAGGTTACCTTGTTCGACCATCGGGGGAAAGATTCTGAAAGAGGTTTGGAGAGGTAAAAGAAACATCTGTTTGAAATACATACGTGTATTTGGTTGTCCAGTTTACGTTCATGTTTCAGGCCAGAACAAGTTGGATCCTAAAGCCACCAAAGGATTCTTGCTCGGCTATACAGATGGTATCAAGGGTTACCGAATCTGGAACCCCTTGACTCGTAAGGTGGTTCATTCTCGACACGTCACGTTTGATGAATCGGTCCTGTTAAAGTCACAGGATCCTCAGTCTTCTCAAAATTCGGAAGTCGTCACTACTGTTGCTCCTACTGTCGATGATGTGGAGCCAGTAGCTGTTGGTGATTTTAGTGAAATCATCATGTTCATTTCGTGTAATTGGATTCACAAAGGTAATAATGGGGTTGTTTGCTAAGCTATAACATGGTTAGGAGGTGTGGAGTGCACACTCGTGTAAGCTAAGTAGAACCCGTGATTGTTGGACGGTTAAAATCGACAAGTTACAAAGTGATTTTCTGAGCTGGGCGTCGGGGCCAGTGCTGGCGCCAGTTGGCTGGCACCAAGACTGGCGCCAGACACTGGATTGTGTGTTGGCGCTGATGCCGGCGCCTGTTGGCTGGCGCCAAGACTGGCGCCGGGCTCTGTTTGTTTGCCGGCGCTGATACTGGCGCCAGTTGACTGGCGCGAGACTGGCGCCAACGTCTGGACTGGTTTTCGAGTTTGTAACTGCCATCTTTAAGTCCACAATCAATCTCATTAAATGAGATATTATTTCCTGAATCAATATGGTGAAGGTTACGATTCCTAACGTGTATAAGTATGTATCGATTTCTGCCTTAATCGATACACCGAAACATAGAGATTATCCTCGAGAGAATTTCGTGATACCCGGGCAGAATAGGGTCGAAATACCTCTTACGGAAAGCGAGCTCTCACGCGATCTCTGTCGTTTATCCAATTTCTAATCTATCAATCTTCTCTCACCTGGTCGAAATCCCCCAACAATCGTAAGAGATATTTATCGTGAGAAAGATGGCGAATGATCAATCCGTGAGAGACATGACTTCCAAGTTCACAAAACTTGAGAAGTTTGAAGACGTTGATTTCCGTAGATGGCAGAAGAAGATGCATTTCTTGCTGACGACGTTGAAGGTCGTGTACGTACTTAGCACGCCGATGCCGGAGGTGATGGAGAACGAGACGTTGGAGATGACCCGGCGTCGCAACAAATGGGAGAACGACGACTACATCTGTCGTGGCCACGTCTTAAACGGTATGTGTGACTCCCTCTTCGATATCTATCAAAACGTTGAATCCGCCAAAGAGCTATGGGACTCTCTCGAGTCCAAATACATGGCGGAGGATGCTTCTAGTAAGAAGTTCCTGGTGAGTAATTTTAATAATTACAAAATGGTAGACTCAAGGCCGGTGATGGAGCAATACAATGAGCTCCTTCGCATTCTCGGCCAATATGCTCAACATGATATGAAGATGGACGAATCCTGTTGATCCAAACCCTCAGTGATTTGATAATGACCCTCTCTTATATACTTAGTGAAAATTGTAAGTAAACAATATGTATCAGAGTTTCACTATCGCTGATAAGTACTAAGATCTTACAGTACCGCTGATAGGAACTCTCGCTCTTTTAAGTTAAACATTCAGCGAAAACTGTTCATCATTAATGCTCTGAGTCTGTTCAGTTATTATGATGATCGCTGATAAGTTAGTTGTTTACTTATGATCCCTGAAGACAAGTTTCACGTCAACAAAGGTTCTACGCTGAAGTCGAAGATCAAGCTCAAGAACCAGCGACAAGTCTCCTAATAAACTGATGCGGATCAGCGAAGACTCAGATTTGTCCACTCAACGTGAAGTATCAAGTACAAGACTTCAGCTATCGCTGAACTTTATCATTCGCTGAATAGAAAATGATAATCGCTGAATCAACGAAAAGCTGATCATGAAGTCCTCCGTACAAAGTATTTTTGTCTTAACCTCCCTTGCACGACTCCGTACGAAATGTCAGAAAAGAACCTCCGACTGTCTGAAATCGTACAACCATTCTGATACTACACTGTTCATCCATGCGGCTACTAAGGTTGTCAATCAAGGTCAATGACATGCAACCAACCAGCTGATGACACGTGTAAAGTGTATACTGACTTGCATTAAATGCATGCAGTATATAAAGAGATGAACCCACTTCTTTTGAAGTAACTTGCTAACTCTGGACAAGTTCAATCTCTTATCTCAAGATAGGTTATTATTAGTAATTTCCTTATCTCTCTTAGTGCAAGAAACCTTAGTGTTCCAACTTGTTTAGATTTAGGTTTATCCTTAATCTTGTTTCCGCAACAAGCTGTAAATTGTTAATGATTTATCAATAAACAATTTAGAAAAGTAAAATCTGTGTGTTTGTATTCAACCCCCCCCCCCCCCCCCTTCTACAAACTTGTATAGGCCTCCGGGACCAACAAGTGGTATCAGAGCGGATTTGTTTAATCTCATAAACAAGATCTAATCTAAGATATTTCTCTTCCTTGCTATTATCTGAAAATGGCCACCAACACAAACACAAATTATATAGACAATGGTTCTCTTGCTAAACCCCCTAGATTTTCCAAAGATAACTTCAACTTATGGAAAAATAAGATGACACTCTTCTTAGAAGGTGTAGACCCTACTATGCCTTACTATCTAGAGAATGGTCCATTCATCCCTGTAAGAATAGATGCTGCAGTTCCAGCCGCTGAGAATAGACCTGCTATTCCAGAAAGGCTGGTCCCTAAGGAAATCTTTCAGTGGACCGACGAAGATAAGAAGAAAGTGGCTATAGATACAAAAGCCAGATCCATACTATCCATGGCTCTTCCTGATGAAGTCTACCATTCCGTCATGAATTTGAAAACATCAAAAGCCATGTGGGACACAATATGTGTTCAGTATGAAGGAACGTCTGAAGTCCAGGACTCAAGAAAGATCAACCTGGTAAGACAATACGAAAGCTTCATTTCTGGTAAAAATGAATCTCTCTCTGAAGTTCACCAACGTTTTAATTGTTTAATTATAGATCTGAAAACTGTTGGTAAGGAATATTCTAACTTTGAAGTGCTGACAAAGTTTCTAGAATGTTTACCTGAAAGCTGGGACAATTATTCTATGTGTCTCAAGCTGTCAAAGGATCTAAAATCAATGACCCTTTCAACCTTATATGGCACGTTGCTGAATCATGAGCAATCGATCCATCTTAAGAAGAATCTTGTAAAAGATTCCAAAAGCACCCTTGTTGCTTTAATCTCAGAGGAACCTTCTACTCAGCGACCCTCGGTCACTATCACTGAGTTAGAGAGTAACTCTGAAAGGTCATCAGATTCTGATTATTCAGATAATGATGAATCTTTGGCTCTCCTAACTAAGAAGTTCAGGAGATTTGCCGAAAAGAAAATGTTTAGAAAGAACAAACCTCTTTCCATAACTGACAAGCCTAGATCATCAGCTTTTGTTGATAAGGCTACTGCTACTTGTTTTAACTGCGAAAAGACAGGACATTTCGCTAACGAGTGCAGGTCTAAGAAAGTTTCTAGACCCTCAGCTTTTACAAAGAAACCCTTTGTTCCAAGGAATAAAGATGACAAATATTCAAAGCTGAAAGAAAAATATGCAAAGCTGAAAAGCTTTAAGAAGAAGAATAAAGGCCTGATGGCTGACTATGATTGGGCTGCTTCTGATGAAGAAGCATCATCATCTGACTCTGAAGATGATGAAGCAAATCTATGTCTCATGGCCAAGATTGAAGAAGAGGAAGAAAGCTCAGACATTCCCTCCACTTCAACATCTGCTATTCAGGTATCACCTTCTTTCTTTACCAATATTGCAAATATTGATGAAGCTGATAGTCTCCGTAAGATCGATCTCTTGACTAGAAGTTTATACGAAGCCATGAACGGCAAAACTGTGGTTGAAAACCAAAATCTTGATCTCGCTGAAAAGCTTAAAAACTGCCACCTTCAAATAGAAAAGCTTTCTAAAATTGAAGAAGATTTTAAAGATCAAGTATATTTAAATCAGCTAGTCAAAATCGAACGAGCAGAAGCTATTGCTGCATTAAAAGCTGAAAAAGCTACTGTTGAAGGATGGTGTAACTCTTCAACAAAGATCATTGAGATAATAAAGTCTCAGATTCCCCTGAGTGATAAACGTGGTTTGGGTTACAAATATGATACTCCAAAACCAACCACTGAGCGTTCAATGCTTAAATTTGGAACGTTCGTATCCTCAGTCGCTGATACTTCATCTTCTCAGTGCTCCTCGTCCATTACACCAATCCCTGAGGAAACTCCTACCTCCTCAAAAGGCAAGGAGAAAATGGTTTATTCAAAACCTACCTCTGTCTCTAAAGACAAAGGTAAAGGAGTTGTTATTTACCAGAATCCTCAGAAGGGTACCTTAGTACCAAAGATGAATGCTTCTAAAGCTTCAGTGGCACATCCCTCTGGATCAAGGAAGCAAATCTCTGGATCTATTCAGCGATCTACTCCTAGACTCAGATTGGATGTCATTGGTAAGAAATCTGAAGAACTGAATGTTCGTCCTATTTCTAAAGCCAATAGTTTACTTGGTGCTGGCACTTCTAATTCAAAATTAAAAGCCCAGCGTTCAAATGGTCCTAGAACTACTTTTAGTTATAGGAAATGTTATCACTGTGGACTTACCGATCATATTGCTAGTAAGTGCCCCACAGCCACCAAAGCTGAAAAGATAGCTAAGGTGAAGATTGCTCCCAAGGCAAAGAAGACCAACCCTGGTGCAAATCAGGTCAAGGTGAATCCTACCACTGAGGTTAAGAAATTAACCAAAGTGAAGAAAGACAAAGCTGAATCTTCAAATGCTGCGAAGACTGCTGAATCTTCCATTCCAACTACTTCCACTGACAAATGTGTATACATGGTTAAGTGGGTACCCAAGAAAATCTAATCTTCCATTGTATTGCAGGTTAAGAAGGGTATCTGGTATCCCGATAGCGGATGCTCTAGACACATGACTGGAAATAAAAGCCTGCTCGCTGAATACAAGGAAGAGAAGGGTCCCTCTGTGACTTTCGGTGGAAATGGAAAAGGACATACCCGAGGGTATGGTGTACTTTCAAATGGTACAACCTCCTTCATAAGGGTCGCATATGTTGAAGGGCTGAAGCATAATCTTCTAAGCATCAGTCAGCTTTGCGACATGGATAACAAAGTAATATTTACTAAGGAATCCTGCTTTGTCGCTGACAAAAAGGAGAAGATAGCTCTCAGCGGTTATCGTTTGGAAAATGTTTATGTAATAAACATGGACTCAACAACCACTGAGAACTCCTGTTTCTTCTCAAAGGCCTCATCTGATGTCAACTGGCTATGGCATAAGAGGCTATCTCATCTAAATTTCAAGACACTGAACACTCTTTCTTCAAAAGAGTTAGTCACTGGTCTACCTCAGCATTCATACGCCAAAGAGTCTTTATGTTCAGCGTATGAAAAAGGGAAGCAGACCAAAGCAAGCTTTAAATCTAAGCAAGTTTCCTCAGTGTCATCTCCTCTACAACTACTCCATATGGATTTGTTTGGCCCTGTTAACAAACAATCCATTGCTGGAAAGAAATATACGCTGGTCATAGTTGATGAATTCTCTCGCTTCACTTTGGTAATGTTTCTCCGTTCTAAGAGTGACACCCCTGAAGAACTCATCACCTTTGTTCGGAAGATGGAAACCCTGAACAATTTGACCGTTCGCTCAATAAGGAGTGATCATGGGACTGAATTCAAAAACAGTTCTCTTGATTCCTTCCTTGAGAGTAAGGGTATTTCTCACAACTTTTCTTCAGTGAGAACACCGCAACAAAATGGAGTCGCTGAAAGAAGAAATAGAACAATTATTGAAGCTGCACGTTCAATGCTCAGCGATTCTCACCTGCCTACTCAGTTTTGGGCAGAAGCTGTAAACACTGCTTGTTTTACGCAAAACTGGTCGCAGATAGTTAAAAGATTCAAAAAGACAACCTATGAACTCTTTCATGGGAGAAAGCCCTCAATCAGCTTTCTTCACATCTTTGGATGTCAGTGTTTCATACTGAACAACAGAGATGCTCTTGGAAAGTTTGATCTTAAGGCTGATGATGGAATCTTTCTTGGATACTCCTCAGTTTCCAAAGCCTTCAGAGTCTTCAATCGAAGAAGACAAACTGTAGAAGAAACTATTCACGTCACGTTTGACGAATCCCGTTCAGCGAACTCTAAACCGTCCGCTGATACTGAAGAACTGAATCAATGGATGTTTTCTCATCTTGGTGATTCAGAAGATATTCCCACTTCTCATGCTCATCCAGTAGAAGATGATAGTTCTCCTATCATTCCAAATATGCAGAACAGTGAAGCTGAAACTTCTTGGGTCTCAGCTGTTCCTATAAACACTATACCTAACGCTGAACCAAATGTCTCAGACATTCCATCTACTTCTCAGCAATCAGTGAATATAATGACAACTGCATCCATTCCTCTCTTGGCTGATACTCCCGACGTCGCTGAAGCTTCATCTTCAGCTCCTCCAGTTCAAGTTGAGTCAGCGTCTCACGCTCCGGCTTAGCGATGGACTATAAATCATCCAATTGATCAAATTCTTGGTGATCCAAACGCTGGGATTCAGACTCGACGAAGTGCAGGTAATATTTGTTTATTTGTAAATTTTATTTCACTAACTGAACCAAAGGAAGTAGATGATGCCCTCAAAGATCCAAACTGGGTCAGCGCCATGCAAGAAGAGCTGACTGAATTCGAAAGAAACAAAGTTTGGAAACTTGTTCAGAGACCAACTGATAAAACAGTGATAGGCACTAAATGGGTCTATCGAAACAAGTTGGACGAACATGGTACTGTAACCCGCAACAAAGCTCGTCTTGTTGCTCAGGGATACAGACAAGAGGAAGGTATAGATTATGACGAAACATTTGCTCCAGTAGCAAGACTTGAATCTATTCGTCTATTCTTAGCATATGATGTACACAAAAACTTCAAAGTACATCAGATGGATGTTAAGTCAGCGTTTCTGAATGGAAAGCTGAATGAAGAAGTATATGTGGAACAACCTCCAGGATTCTCAGATTCTAAGCATCCAGGTTATGTTTATAAACTAGATAAGGCATTTTATGGCTTAAAGCAAGCTCCACGTGCATGGTATGACACTCTTTCCACTTATCTCCATATTGAAAAATTTGAGCGTGGTAAGATTGACAAAACTCTATTTTTTAGAAAAGTGAAAGGTCATATCATTTTAGTTCAAATATATGTTGATGACATTATATTTGGTTCTACTAACCCTGAGCTTTGTACTCGTTTCGCTGATAGAATGAAAGATGAGTACAAAATGAGCATGATGGGTGAACTAACATATTTCCTTGGTCTTCAGATTAAGCAAACTGAAAAAGGAACTTTTATAAATCAGGGAAAGTATGTTAAAGATATGCTGAAGAAATTCGACTTAGCTGAAAGCTCAGCTATGAAAACCCCTATGGCACCACCGCTGACACTTGATAAGGACACTAAGGGTGTTCCTGTCAATGTCACACTGTACCGTGGGATGATCGGCTCTCTCTTGTATCTTACAGCTAGCCGACCCGATATTATGTTTGCAACATGCTTGTGTGCACGATATCAAGCTGAACCTAAGATATCTCATATGAAAGCTGTAAAGCGCATTTTTCGATATCTTAAGGGTACAACGAATCTAGGTCTTTGGTATCCCAAAGATTCAGGATTCGATCTAACCGCCTATTCAGATAGTGATTTTGCAGGTTGCAAAATGGATAGGAAAAACACCACAGGAGGATCTCAGCTCCTGGGTGGAAAGTTGGTATGTTCGACAAGTAAAAAGCAAAATTCAGTGTCCACTTCCACAGCCGAAGCTGAATATGTAGCTGCTGGAAGCTGTTGTTCTCAAGTCTTATGGATGAGAAATCAGCTACTAGACTATGATCTTCAGCTCTCCAAAATTCCAATCTATTGCGACAGCACAAGTGCCATCGCTATAGCAAACAATCCAGTACTACATTCAAAGACCAAACATATAGAAATCAGATATCATTTTATCAGAGATCATGTGATGAATGGTGATATAGAACTTCATTTTATCCCAACTGATTATCAGTTAGCTGATTTATTTACCAAACCTCTTGATGAGACAAAATTCAACTTTCTTATCAGCGAGCTTGGAATGCTGAACTTTGAAGGATAAAATCTCAGCGGTTCACATTGATCAGCGATAGGATAAAATCAACTTGTATAACCCATTCTATCATCTTCTCTCTGAATAAACTTGATTCACTGATATCAAGGTATGTTTCTCTCTCTGACAATCGCATGAAAAATGCAAGATTTCAAAACAAAATGCATCGTTGAATATCTCTTCCTTAACAGCGATATTTTGAAATTTCTTAAAACCATCGCTGAATATTTTCATTCAGTGCTTCATGTTTTCAAAAGTATCCCTGAGTTTTTCAAAACCTCAGAGACAACCAAGAATATGAAAGGACAGTTGTGACGTCATTGCAACGGATAAACCTCAGCACGTTTTCTCTTCCTGACACACGTTTGCACGTCTCGTTCAAACTTCCAATCAAATGAAAACACGTGTCCGTGTCATGATGAAAATCTTTTCCCGCTCAAGATTTTCTCTCTCTAATCTCTCTATATAAACAAACTCGTAGTTTATATTTTTCTTTTACGCGATCAATCTTCCTCCGCAAGAAAGAATTCACTGTTGCATTTGTGATTTCAAAAACTTCAAGCACTGTTCATCATCTTCTTCATCAAACATCAAGGTTAATATGTTCTTATTATTTACCGAATGCAAATAACTTGTTTCTGATCTACTCTTTGTTTAACAAGATCAAACAAAAGAACTTCTTAAAAAATAAAATCATTTTCTTTCATGGTTTTATGACAACCATTTCATGGTTGTTCTTCAAGTTTAAATGCAAAAATATTAAACTTGTTCTTCACACATTCGTTTTTCCAGAATCTATTTCTTCATAGAAAACTGGATAACAAGAATAAATGGGTTTTCTATTTCATTTCTTAAATTCAAGAAAAACCCTAATCTTCATTAAGACATTTGTGTCTGAATGAAATGAATAAAATTTGAACCATCTTAATGGAAATTCTTTCCACATTAAGATCATTCTTATTTGTTAACATCTTTGGTTGAACTGATAATACAGAGAAATGGCTTCATCTGACATTCCTGCTACCGCTGAGAACATCTCCGCTGATTCTGAGGAAGTGGACATCCTCAAGGCTCCTCAAGTCAAGTTTGCCCTTGACAAACTGGATTGGACTAAGGTAAACAACCTCTATGCGCTTTTCGAGTTTCCTCCTCGAAAGCAAGTCACACATCTAGATGATGCTGTGAATTTCCTAAAGAATTGCTGCATCTCCACAGCCCTGACCATAACACCTCCTGCTCATCAGCTCTTGCTCTCACAATTCTGGTACTCAGCCAGACACTCTCAACTTCCTTCAGCCAAAGACCCCTCCAAAACAATCGATTGCATCCTCTGCGACATAGAATATGGCACCATGAAGATCACCCCTGCCATAATTCGCAAAGCTCTCAGCCTTCCCATCGCTACCAAAGAAAAACCTTTTGTTCCCCTCCCTGACCCCAAGAAAAACTCAGACAGGGAAGCCATCATTGCATTTTTCGATGCAATGGGCTATGTATGGGAAATCGGCAGAGACATGAAGGCCGAGAAGAAGCTGACGATTATCAAGAAATCGAAAATGCCCAGCGAGATGAATTTCATCTTCGCTCATCTTATCAGTTGTATGACTGCAAAGAGTGGCTCCTCTGACCAAGCCGCTAAACCTCAGCAAGCAATGGGGTATGCACTGCTGAAAGGTCTCAACATAGACTGGGCATCGATTATCTATGATGACCTAGTTCTAAGAGTAGACACCGTCGCTGACAGACCTCCATGGGTTCCTTACCCCCGATTCATCAGCGTCATCTTCCAATATGGCCTGAAGGAGAGCTACCCAACTGAAGGTGACCTGAAACTCTCTCAGGTCGGCCCAAAGATACTCGACTTCAAACCGATGGTGAATGAGGTACGTCTTTCTACACTCTTGTCTCTTCTCAACCCTTCTTCTTCTCATTCTGTGGCTCCTTCAGCGACAATACCCATCGCTGATACCCTGGCCACAAAATCCTCTCCTTCTAAGAAAAGGAAACATTCATCTACCCCACTTGGTTCTAAAAGGATCAAGAAAACAAAGGAGCAACCCCAGCAATCTCATGCTGAAGACTCCTCAGCTCTTTCTGCAGAGCTGAAGGAACGTTCAGTGGTACGCTCTGCCACACCTGAACAAGCCATCCCTTTAATTCCTACTTCAGCGTCTCTAAACGCTGAGGCTACAAACTTGGAACCTACCCACCCTCCTTCAGTCTCTCAAAAGACTGATGAAGTGATTGTCAGCGAATCCAACGCTGAACTCAGAACCCAACCCCCGTTCTTATCCTTCGCTCCTCCCTCTACTCATTTTGTCTCTACTCCAGATCTCGCTGGAGCTGCCATCATTTCTACGAAACCTAAAGTTGATTCTCCAGGAATGATGAAGACAGGACCTGCAGAACAATCCATGGGCACTTTTGAAGATGACATGGAACTTTACTCAGGAACCCGTGATTTTGATGAATTCACCAATCCTCCTGCAGGTACACAACCACCCATAAACACTGTCACCAAACCCCAAACTTCTGAGCTTTCCTCTGTTCACAAGTTTTTATATGTTACAGGTCCTAATTTGGGAGATATCAACACCTCTCTGAAGTCCGTGGAGACAAAGCTGACAGGTCTCACCACTACTCTGGAGAGAATCTTACAAAGCTGATAACGGTGGTGGAGAATAAGGCTTCCGCATATGACATAAAGCAGGTAGATAGAACTCTCAGCGACTTCGCCAAGGTGCTCGCGTCACAGACTACACCTCTCTCAAAAACTCAGTTTCGTCCATGTCCAGCGAATTTACATCGCTGAAGACATCGGTTGGACAACTAGAGGGGGATATGTCTACTGTAAAGACTGACTTAGGCTCTGTAAAGACCGATGTTAGTTCGATGAAATCGATGATCGAGCAGCTGCTGAACAAGGCGAATACTCCTGATCCTGCTCCTGCCCCCATCCCTGCATCTGACAACTTCACAGCGGCGGATCGCACTGAGCTGAAGAAGATCAATCCTGCTATTTCTGGCCTTGAAGATAGAATAGCGAAGATTGAAGTTTGTATAGGTCTCTCTGGCCACGAAGACAGAGAACCTACCAACGCTGCTGAATCTACCCATTCCTCCCCCAGTCATCATGAAAAAGAGGGGGAGAAGAGCGCTGAAGACCTCTCCAAGAGCGCTGAAGACCTTTCCCATGATGAATCTATCAGGGGAGAGAAGACGAATACTGAAGAAACCACCGCTGGACCTCAGGGAGATGAAAACCCTGAGGAAACCGAGAAGCTCGCCTCTGTATCTGAGGGGGAGCAACTCGAAGAAGAAGCTGATAAAACCGAATCCAAAGCAGAAGATGATGAAGCCGTCGACATCCCTGATGATGAACCATCTTCTTCTCCAAAGAATGATGATGATGATGACGAAGATGACGATGACTTCTTTATCGTCAAACCTGCTCCGAGGATCAAAACTCTTAAGGGAATCTCGATAAATGAACCTTCAGGGGAGCGGACAAAGACAAAGCCCTCAGCCTCTGGAGCTGAGAAAGGCAAAGGATCGCTGAAGATGACAATCTGATGATCTTGCTTGAAAAGCCGGCTTGTCGGGTATGCTAAACATCTCTCACTCCATCCCTCCTCTATCATACACTATCAGTTCTACTACCCAAGCCTATACACTTGAACCAATTCTCTCTATCTGATTCTACCCAAGTTCTTACTTGTAAGATCGTTGTGTTTCAGCTAGTCCTCTCCCCTGTTTGAGGATATCGCTGAAGGTTCCACAACTGCGACTTCACCAATAATACCAGCTGCTGCTGAAGAAATAATCCCAGTCTTAGATTTAATCTCTGAGACTGATGAACCAGAAGAACAGCTACTCTCGCATAGAGGCAGACCTTCCTTAGCTCCTCAAAAGCTAAGTGAAGAGGATCAGAAAAGAAGAGAGGAGATAATAAAGCGATTCGAGGATCAGCGAATCATTCTGAGGCGCGATCAACTTCCTTCAGTCCCTCCAAAGTTCAGGATTTCCAAAAAGGAATACAAGGAACACTTTAGAGCAGAACGCCTAATCGCTGAAAGAAAGGAAGCTGAAGAAAAAGACAGAGAATACGCCATCCAGCTTTCTAAACGATCAATAAAAGACCCCAAGCTGAAAAGAGTTCCCATTGATGTTCAACGTCAGCTATGGGATGATGCTCAAGAGATCGTTAGAGAAAAGACTAAGGTCTCTGATACGACCTTGGAATGGGCTAAACAAATGCTGACCTATCGATCTAGACCATCCAAAATCGTCAAGGCAAACATCAGAGGAAGACTGTACGCTGAAGTTCCTGTTGTTGAAGTGGATGTCTACAGAGATGATGAAACCAAGCAAACCTTCTATGCTGCTACCTTAGAAAAGTTTGGTCTCTCTGAATGGTTAGAAACAAAATTAGGCATTCAGGGATCGCGCTCAAAGTTCAAAAGCCATGTCGAGAAGATCTTAAACAAACAGATCGACCTGCTTTCATCTGCTGTGGATATTCCTCCTACTCTTCCTCAACCAAGAAAAGTCTCTGATAAGAAAAAGAAAGCCTCTGGTTCAGGTCCTCATATTCGGAATGAAACGGGCATTGGTTTCTCTCGTGCTGAAATTGTTGGCCCTGATGCCGATCTCTCAATGCTTTGCACCTCCCTACCACCTGGAGAAACATTCATTCCTGGCACAGTTGTAAGTGATCCCTATGGTATATTCTTTTTAGACTACTATGGAAATCATCACTTTCAACGTATCTCTGAGCTAGACATCGCTCCCATCGAACAACTCAGAGATCTCGTATACTGGTGTGAAGTCAGACGCAACATCAAAGCTAGACACCTGAAGCCCTTGATTTTTGAAGCAGCTCTGAAGAAAAAGAATCAAGGAGAAGATGTCCCTGACTGGATGATCCCCACATCAAAGACCCTTGATGAACTTCTCATTAAGGAAGAACCTTTATAAGCTGATATGATCGCCTTTTTCTCTATTGTATCAGTTATTCTTCTGTACTTGTAATTTATTTCGCTCGTACTTGTAATCTTTCCATTTCTCTTTGTAACCTGATTCAAAGTTTTAAAGAAAGATTTCAGCGAATGTACTTTACTCCATCAGTACTGAAAAGATCCCAGAAAACAGTAAAAGGGACAAATATTTTATGAGTTCTTTTTATCCTTATGCTTTCATTAAATAGCAATTTTCTTTGTTGCTATGTCATAATCAAATAGGGGGAGATTGTTGATCCAAACCCTCAGTGATTTGATAATGACCCTCTCTTATATACTTAGTGAAAATTGTAAGTAAACAATATGTATCAGAGTTTCACTATCGCTGATAAGTACTAAGATCTTACAGTACCGCTGATAGGAACTCTCACTCTTTTAAGTTAAACATTCAGCGAAAACTGTTCATCATTAATGCTCTGAGTCTGTTCAGTAATTATGATGATCGCTGATAAGTTAGTTGTTTACTTATGATCCCTGAAGACAAGTTTCACGTCAACAAAGGTTCTACGCTAAAGTCGAAGATCAAGCTCAAGAACCAGCGACAAGTCTCCTAATGAACTGATGCGGATCAGTGAAGACTCAGATTTGTCCACTCAACGTGAAGTATCAAGTACAAGACTTCAGCTATCGCTGAACTTTATCATTTGCTGAATAGAAAATGATAATCACTGAATCAACGAAAAGCTGATCATGAAGTCCTCCGTACAAAGTATTTTTGTCTTAACCTCCCTTGCACGACTCCGTACGAAATGTCAGAAAAGAACCTCCGACTGTCTGAAATCGTACAACCACTCTGATACTACACTGTTCATCCATGCGGCTACTAAGGTTGTCAATCAAGGTCAATGACATGCAACCAACCAGCTGATGACACGTGTAAAGTGTATACTGACTTGCATTAAACGCATGCAGTATATAAAGAGATGAACCCACTTCTTTTGAAGTAACTTGCTAACTCTGGACAAGTTCAATCTCTTATCTCAAGATAGGTTATTATTAGTAATTTCCTTATCTCTCTTAGTGCAAGAAACCTTAGTGTTCCAACTTGTTTAGATTTAGGTTTATCCTTAATCTTGTTTCCGCAACAAGCTGTAAATTGTTAATGATTTATCAATAAACAATTTAGAAAAGTAAAATCTGTGTGTTTGTATTCAACCCCCCTTCTACAAACTTGTATAGTCCTTCGGGACCAACAAATCCATCTCCGTATCAAGTATTATTGATAAATTGCCCCCCTCTTGGAAAGACTTTAAACAAATGTTGAAACACAAGAAGGAAGAGTTGTCCCTTGTACAACTCGGTAGTCACTTGCGCATAGAGGAATCTCTTCGGGCGCAAGAGGCTGAGAAACCTAAGATTAAAGAGGTTTCTGCACCTTCGGTGAACATGGTGGAAGAGGGGAAATCTAACAATTTCAAGGGAAAACGGAAGTTCAACGAAGCCAAGAAAGGGCCCAACAAAAAGGTTAAATTAACCTGTTGGACCTGTGGGATGACCGGCCATCTCAAGCGGGATTGTCGGGTCGTCAAGAGTAAGAATGGAGCAAGCACAAGTGGTGGTGGGCAAGGATCCAAGGATCAAAACCCACGGCAAGGTCAGAATTTAGACTTTGGTTTTAATTCAAATTTGAATTATGTACCACTAATATCCGAATCTTTTTACGTGCAGGATGATGATGTTTCTTGGTGGATCGACTCGGGTGCTACAAGTCATGTGTGCAAAGATCGCCGTTGGTTCACCTCCTTGGAACCGGTTGAAGACGGATCAATGCTACGCATGGGGAACGAGTCGGTTGCTCCCATTCTTGGACGTGGCTTAGTTAGGCTAAGATTTAGTTCTAGCAAAATAGTTGAATTTTTTGATGTTTTGTTTGTACCGCGAATTCGAAAGAATTCGGTTTCCGGTAGTATCTTGAATAAGTTAGAATTTTGTTTAAATTCTGTTTATATTGCTTTATGAATTGCTTTATATTGCAAAAGAATTTTGTTTAAAAATTTTGTTTATGTTGCAAATGAATTTTGTTTAAAATTCTGTTTATATTGCTTTATGAATTGCTTTATATTGCAAATGAATTTTGTTTAAAAATTCTGTTTATGTTGCAAATGAATTTTGTTTAAAATTCTGTTTATATTGCTTTGTGAATTGCTTTATATTGCAAAAGAATTTTGTTTAAAAATTCTGTTTATGTTGCAAATGAATTTTGTTTTAAATTTTGTTTATGTTGCTTTATGAATTGCTTTATGTTGCAAATGAATTGCTTGATGGTTTTCGGGTGACGCCATGCTAACGGCTTGTTTCTTGTTGAATCTAGTTCCCAATAAAAGGAACAAGATTACCCCATATGAACTTTGGTTCAAGAAAAGGCCGAACTTGAGTTATACTCGAGTTTGGGGCTGTCAAGCGGTTGTTCGACTACTCGAACCCAAAAGGAAGACTTTGGATGAGAAAGGCATTGACTGCATCTTTGTTGGATATGCCGAGCATTCCAAAGCTTATAGGTTCTATGTTATTGAACCTAATGATTCTATAGCGATTCACAACGTTATAGAATCGAGAGATGTAAATTTTAATGAGACAAGATTCTCTTCAATGCCTAGGCCAAAGGACATAGTTCCAAGTACTAGTGAGGTTGAAGAACAAGCAATTGTTCCAACCGAAACTCCGATGCTTCGAAGGAGCAAAAGAGGAAGGATTGGAAAATCCTTTGGTCCCGATTTCCATGTATACTTGGTAGAGGGATCAAGAGATGAAATTGGGTCTCAATTTCTGTTGGGAACTGAAGATATGCTAAGTATGGTTAGTACTGCCAAGACAATTTTACTACTGCCAGTTCTTCATTAATACTGCTTATGTGAAGTTACTACTGCTAGACACAGTTACTACTGCAAGTCAAGGTTACTACTGCTAGACAAGGTTACTACTGCTAGACACAGTTACTACTGCAAGTCAAGGTTAGTACTGCTGGTGCATAATTGAATATCTGTTAGTACTGCTCATGATTAATACTGCTGGAGTGATGTTAATACTGCTGGAGATGAAATCGGTTAATACTGCTGAAGATTGTTAGTACTGCTCATGAAGAATGAAGGTTAATACTGCTGACTTGATAAGTTTGGTATGCGATACTTTTGGAGACAAAGAAGGAATTGATCAAGATATGTTTAACGAAGATTCAGAAGATCAATTTACTTTTGGTAGTTATCTTGTAATTATTTGTGTATAAATAGACTTCAATAGATAGCTATTAGTGCAGACGTGAGAGTTTCAATTTATACATTCTGCAAAAGATATTCTGAGAGAAGATATTGATTCAAGAGAGATTTAACCTCAAGGTGTAAGAACCCTATTTCTAGAGAAGTAGAAGTCGTCTTGTTGAGCCTGTTCAACAAGATTGAGGTTTGGTTGTAATCTTGTGAGTCGATTTAGTGAATACACAAAGTTGTGAATTTTCTGTTACATTGTTCTTGATTGTGAGAATTAAAGTTCTTTTCCGCAGATTCTTTAATTCTGAATTCTAAGTGTTTATTGTCTTGTTAAGATTCGATCCTGACAAGTGGTATCAGAGCTTGTGTTTCTTAGAATTCGACAATTATTATGGACAATTCTATTGAATCAAACAGTACTTTTGATTGGAGTGATCAAGCAGAAGAGGCAATCCAGAATCATGCACTCATGGCAGAAGTTTCAGATATTCCTACGGAGGTAAAATCTAATCTCTGTTCTCAATCTTGTATAGATATTGTTAAAAGGTATAGAGATCACAATCAGGGAATGTGTGATGACCTTAAGAGATTAGAAAAGGACATCAGAGATTATGTATTGATTGTTGAGAGGTTTGAAGAACAGATTAGGGCCTTTCAAGCCAATGAACTTCAACATTCATATGATACTAACTACTGGAAGTGGGAAAAAGGTGATCTTGAGTTCCAATTAAAAGAGTCTAGGGAAGAGTGTGGGAAATTAACAGAAGAACTTAAGAAAGTTAAAGCTGATGTTGAAAAGTTTTCAAAGGCATCTAAAGCCATGGACACAATAATAAATGCTCAAGTCCATGGTAAGGTGAAAACAGGCCTAGGGTATAATGCCACACCTCCACCCTATAACAACAACTACATCCCTCCTAAGTCAGACCTATTAGAAACCAAGGATAGGAAGGACTTACCTAAAGGAGCCACTGAAGTAGATCCTTTAGATAAAGTAGTTGTTGAGGATGAGACTGACCAAGTAGGATCTGATGAGGAATGTGAAAGTCCACGTGTTAAGAACAATGAGATGAAAAGGACTGACAAGGGAAAGGGAGTTCATTATACACAGACCACTGTTGTGAACTCTAAAACTTGTGAACATTGTTCTTGCAAGAAATCTCAAAAGAATAAACCCCAAAGACATGATAAAAAGAGGGGAAATCAAAGGAATTGGAATAACCAGTGGGCACAAAAGCAAGGAGTTGATCTGCAAAGGATTAACAGACCAAAACCTTGTTTCATCTGTGGCAGATTGAATCATCTTGCCAAACACTTTTATTTCAATCCTATTAACCAAAGGATGAATTTTCAAAGACCTTTTTATAAATCCAATGGTTATAGGAAGCCTGCAAGGAACAATGTGGCTATGAAACATACTGAACCAAAAAGCCACATAAAGAAAAGGCCTGAAAAGGAATGTGTTACAATGTGGGTTACAAAAGGCACTAAAAATAATACTGCTGCTAGCAGTGTTAGTACTGCTAACACTGTTAGTACTTCTTCAAGAGTTAGTGCTGCTAGCAGTGTTAATACTGCTAGAAATTCTTCAAAAGTTACTGCTGCTAGCAGTGTTAGTACTTCCTCAAGAGTTAGTGCTGCTAGCAGTGTTAACTCTGTTAATACTGCTTCTAGCAGTGTTAACTCTGTTAATACTGCTACCTCTGTTAGTACTGCTGCTAACAATACTGCTGCTCCCAGTATTAGTACTGCTAGCACTGTTAGTACTTCTGAGGTTAATACTGCTTCTAGTGCTGCTACACCAATAATTTTGACAAAGTACTCCAGTACTGCAGTACCTAAATTTGAAAATCTCATCAAAACCAAGTGCAAGTACTTTGATGAGCAAGGGAGACCCAAGACCACTTCGGCTTGGGTTCCCAACAAAACTAACTGATTTATCAGATGTGCAGGGCAACCAACAGCTCAATGGGAAGAGCATCTGGCATGTTGATAGTGGTTGCTCCAGGCACATGACAGGTAACATGGCCTGCATCAAAAATTTCAAAAAGATTGATGGAGGACATGTTGCATTTGGGAATAATCCTGCTGGTGGAAAGATAAGTGGTAAGGATGATGTTTCAAAAGGTAAGATGACATTTGAGGATTTGACTAGTGCTGCAAAGTGCAAGTATAGTTACTACTGCCAGTGCAGAATTACTACTGCCAGTGTAGAGTTACTACTGCTAGTGCAGAGTTACTACTGCCAGTGTTCTAGTAGTTAATACTGCTTTGTAGTTAATACTGCAGGTGTGGTTAATACTGCTTTGTAGTTAATACTGCTCAGCAGTTAATACTGCTGGTGCAGTTAATACTGCTTGTGTAGTTAATACTGCTCAGCAGTTAATACTGCTTGTGTAGTTAATACTGCTCAGTCGTTAATACTGCTTATGTCGTTAATACTGCTTTTGAAAATCTAGGGCAAATACTGCTATAAATACCCCTGTTTGACCGCCAAAGTTCATAACGACTCTTCACATTAACTTCTTCTTCTCTCTCTCTCGCTCTAACCCCTTCTCCCCAGAATCTTTGTGTTTTTCTTTCAAGAATCCTCAGGAATCATGGAGTTTGTTGATGAGCACAATGAAATAGCCATGCTTCAGAAGCCGAAACAAGCTGCGGGATTCCACGATATCGTCGATTTTCTTAAATCCTCGCACATCTCCTATGCCCTAACGGTGAGCCCAACCATCTATATCGAACATCAGACGCAATTTTGGGAGCATGCCACTGTTAGTTTCGAAGAAGGGCAGAAAACCATTCGAACAAGGGTTTGTGATAAACCCTTGAAAGTCACAGAGGAGGTTATTCGCATCTCTCTTCACTTGGATGATGCCTCAGGTATAACCTCTCTACCTTCTGATGACCTATATTCGACTTTACAAAGAATGGGGTATGAAGGTCCCATTGGTGTTTTTAAATTCTACAAGTCAAAAATTTTCAACCAATGGAGATTTCTTGTTCATACCCTGATGCACTGTATTTCCAAGAAAACTACTGGATGGAGTGAGTTCAGCAGTCTCATTGCATATGCCTTGGTCTGCTTATCCACTGCCAGAAAGTACAATTTTTCAGCTATGATCTTTAATGATCTTGTATCAAACCTGGAATCCAAAAAGAGGTTTTATATGTATCCAAGGTTTGTTCAAGAAGTGATAACTAAGGAATTGACGGAATTACCTCAGTTTGATGAGGTATATGTACCAAAATCCCCTAAAGGGAAGGTTTTTTCAAATATGAAAAGACTTCCTAGGGACTCGGAAGGAGTTGACACACCATTGTTCTCTACAATGATGGTTGTGTCCCACACACCTGAAGGTATGGCATCAGGGTCAAGGCCCTCATTAGACACACCCACTGATGACCAACCCCAACCTTCCATCTCAAAAGACATTCCTCAGTCCATTCTTGAACGACCCACTCCCACAATAACCAAAAGGTTTGAAAGAAGAAAGGTACACAAGGTTCCTTCCCTTGATGTATCTCTTAAGAGCCCGAAGCCTTTAAGCCCTCTGTTGGAGCATTCTCCAATGGAGAATATCGAAAGGGAAACCACAGGGGTGTCTCCCAACCCCAAGAAGGTGCTCACTAAGGAGAAGGTTGAGCATGTGAGTCGCAAGGCTGCCACTACTTCTGCTAGCAAAGAGAAGGCCAGTGGTAAAATAACTAAGCCCTTCCTCACGGCAACTCAGGGTGAGAAATCATCCAGAGGCCCCAGGTGCCAAGAAACCAAGGGGTAGATAGTGCTTTTGCTAGGCAAGAGACATCTGCTAAAACTTCCAATGATCCTTTAAGGGAGGTAAAAACTCCTAAACAGGGTGAGGATAGATACACTTATGAGGAATTGATGGATACTATTGCCAATATAAACCTTGATGTCCTAAATCAGCAGCAGGAAATTGAGGAACTCAAAAAGGTGGTCCTCTATCAAAACTCCCAGATAGAGAAGAATAAGAAGATGATCACAAAGCTACTACACAGAAGGAAGAAAGCACAGTTTGTCCTTAGAAGAAGAAACCCAACCAATGATGCTCCCAAAAAGGGGGAGTCAGAGGATGAGTTGAACATGGAGAGTGCACAGGAACAGGGGGAGCAAGTGAATGAATTTGCTGAGGAAAGTACAAAGGAAGCTAAAAATGTTCAAGCAACAGAAACCATAGCAGCAGAAACGACAGCAGCAGAAACTACAACAGCAGCAGAAACCACAGCAGTAGAAACTGTTAATGCTGCTGAGTTTGAACAAGCAGCAGAAACAGTTAATGCTGCTGAAGGCCAAAAAGAAGAAACAGCAGAAACCTTTGCAGAGGCAGTAGAAACAGAAAAAGCAGCAGAAACTGAGAAGGAAGCAGTAACTACATCTCAAGCTGAAATTGATGAAGAAGTATACTGGATTGTGAAGAACAGTGTTGAAGCAGCAGCATTACATGTTCTAAGAGAAGCAGTAACAGCCATAGCAGCAGAAATGGTTATTGCTGCTGAAAAACTTAAAACAGCTGAACCAACTCCTGAAGCTGTTAAAACTTTTAACAGAACCAAGATGATGTCAAAGAAAAGACCAAGAACCAAGCCCATAACTTCAAAGAAGAAAAATGAAAAGAAGCCAAGGGTGGAACCAACTGCAGAAGAGGCCCAGGAGGAAACAGTGAAAGAAAAAACTGATCCAAAAGTTGCTGAAGAAGAAGTGGCAACTCCATCAGGGCAATCAAGCAATGTACAATCACAAACTGATGCCCAATGTGATTTGTATATTACTGTTGTTGACTCGAACCCAATTCAGGCTGAACCAATATCGTCTAAGGCTCCTGAAATCATCTTTTGGGACACTTTGAAAGATGGTAGAAAGGAGTTCATTAGGATAAAAAGAGCAGATGGAAAATTTGAAGTCTTTTCAACTTGGGGAAAAATTGTCAGAACTTGCTCAAGATCAGACTTAGAAGAGATGTTCAAAGTCTTTAATTCTGAATTCTAAGTGTTTATTGTCTTGTTAAGATTCGATCCTGACAATTTCTTTACTGTTATAGTGTTGAGGAGGATCCAAAATCATTTGATGAGGCTATGAAGTCTCAAGATGTTGCTTTCTGGAAAGAAGCAATACATGATGAGATGGACTCCTTCTTGGGGAATAATACTTGGGTATTATCGAACTTGCCACCGGGTTGCAAACCTTTGGGATGCAAGTGGATCTTCAAAAGGAAGATGAAAGTGGATGGATCAATCGACAAGTTCAAAGGTCGATTAGTAATCCAAGGCTTTAGGCAACGAGAAGGCATCGATTATTTTGATACCTATGCCCCGGTAGCAAGGATCTCCACAATTAGATTGTTGATAGCCTTAGGAGCTATCCACAATTTAGTGATTCACCAAATGGATTTCAAAACGGCATTCTTGAATGGTGACTTGGAGGAGGAAGTTTACATGAAACAACCGGAAGGTTTTGTTATGCCTGGGATGGAGCATAAGGTATGTAAACTTGTAAAATCATTGTATGGGCTGAAACAAGAACCCGAACAATGGCATCAAAATTTGATGAGGTTATGATTATGGTTTGTCATATGTCGGGTTTCCTTCAATATTGGAGGAAATTCGGATGCAAGTTGGATTACCAATTTGGAAGATCACTCGTCTATGAGTGGTTGGGTGTACTTGCTTGGGGGAGGTGCCATTTCATGGGCTTCCAAGAAGCAAACTTGCATCACGAGTTCGACTATGGAGTCGGAATTTATGGCATTAGCCGCTGCCGGTAAAGAGGCGGAATGGCTAAGGAATTTGGTCCATGAAATTCCATTATGGCCGAAACCAATATCACCCATTTCTATCTGTTGTGATAGTGAGGCTACTTTGGATAAAGCATATAGTCAAATGTATAATGGAAAGTCTAGACACTTAGGTGTTAGACATAGCATGATTCGTGAGCTAATCACGAATGGGGTGATTTCGGTTGAATTTGTTCGGTCGCAACAAAATCTAGCGGACCACTTGACGAAGGGGTTAGCTAGGGACTTGGTTCACAAGTCGGTGATAGGGATGGGATTAAAGTCCATCTAAATCTCTAACAGTGAGATACCCAATTCCCTTCTAATACAACGTTAGAAGTTGAATTCAATGGGAAAGCTCACTCTAAGGGATTGGAGCACAAGATGATCATCCCACGGTATGTGCTCGGTATTGCAAGTGAAGGAGGTAATTGTTCTTTTGTAAAAATGCATGTGCAGGTACATGAAGAAAAGAACTACCTATATGAGTGTGAAGTGTGGCCGCTTCAAGAAGCTTGGACTTGGCTTTGATACACTCACGAATGGATAAGGACACATGGCATGTATAGTGTCAAGTTTATACTTTAGAGAGTCATTTAAATTCATGTGTATGTTATTTTCTGGTACTCAAATGGGTTGACGGGTTCAATCCTTAGGACACCCGGATTCTCGAGTATTTGAAATGTGTAATGTACTAAGATGGAAATTCAATCTTTTAGATATTTTCATTTATGCATGAGTTTGTTTACCTGTATTGAACTTTATTTTGTGAATCAAGGATTGCACTAAAACAGGGGAGGAATGTTGGTGATTTTAGTGAAATCATCATGTTCATTTCGTGTAATTGAATTCACAAAGGTAATAATGGGGTTGTTAGCTAAGCTATAACATGAGTTAGGAGGTGTGGAGTGCACACTCGTGTAAGCTAACTAGAACCCAGGATTGTTGGACGGTTAAAATCGACAAGTTACAAAGTGTTTTTCTAAGCTGGGCGTCGGGGCCAGTGCTGGCGCCAGACACTGGATTGTGTGTTGGTGCTGATGCCGGCGCCAGTTGGCTGGCGCCAAGACTGGCGCCAGGCTCTGTTTGTTTGTCGGAGCTGATGATGGCGCCAGTTGACTGGCGCGGAGACTGGCGCCAGCGTCTGGACTGGTTTTCGAGTTTGTAACTGTCGTCTTTAAGTCCACAATCAATCTCATTAAATGAGATATTATTTCCTGAATCAATATGGTGAGGTTACGATTTATAAGGTGTATAAGTATGAATCGATTTCTGCCTTAATAGATACACCGAAACATAGAGATTATCCTCGAGAGAATTTCGTGATACCCGGGCAGAATAGGGTCAAAATATCTCTTACGAAAAGCGAGCTCTCACGCGATCTCTGTCGTATATCCAAGTTCTAATCTATCAATCTTCTCTCACCTGGTCGAAATCCCCCAACAGTAGCTAGTCCTAATAATCCCAGTTCATCTGTTCCTGATATTGTTCCAGAATCACCCGATATTATTGAAGAAGTCATTCCGCCAGTGACTTCTACTAGTGATTCTGAAGAAGAGATTCTGAATAATGGTGGAGGCCAAGGCGATACAATCCAGTTGTTGCACCTACCAGGCGTAGTTAAAGGACTATTCGTTCGCCTAACAAGTATGGAGATTGGGATTTTGCTAACATGAGTTTTACAGATCAGCTAGAGTTTGCTTTGCATGTAGGGCAAGAAGAGCCGATTGATGTAAAGGAGGTGTTGGCCTCAACCCACAGTTCGAAATGTCTTGGTGCCATGCAAGAAGAGATGGAAGCTCTCTCGAAAAATAGCACTTGGGACTTATGTCCATTGCCGAAGGGCAGCCGTGCTATTGGTTGCAAGTGGTTTTCAAAGTCAAAGATGACAAGGCTCGTCTTGTTGCCAAAGGATTTGTACAACGGAAAGGTATCGAGTATGACGATATTTTTGCTCCCGTTGTTAGACATACATCTATTCGTGTTCTTTTAGCGATCGTGGTTGTTCATGATTTGGAGCTAGATCAGCGAGATGTGAGACCGCCTTCCTACACGGAGACTTGAAGGAAACTATCTATATGAAGCAACCTGATGGTTTCGTTTCCGACAGCAAACCAGAATATGTATGTAAGCTCCAGAAGTCCCTCAATGGACTTAAACAGTTGCCTCGTCAGTGGTATAAGAAGTTTGATTCGTTTATGCTCACTCTGGGATTTGAGCGCAGTGAAAAGGATGCTTGTGTCTATCATAGACAAAGCAGTGGTATTTTCACTTACTTACTTCTTTATGTAGATGTGTTAGGACTTAAAGTCCTATAAAATAGAAAGTGATATAAAGAAAATGATTGTTTTATTTAATTGTTTGTAAAAGCATTTAATTGGTTAAATGGGCTTAATTAGAGTTTATGGGTCATGGGCCTTAGGCTTAAAGCCTTGGTATTTAAGGTGTGATTAGAGTGGAAATTAGATTAAGGGCTTTGATAGATTAATCAGGATACGGCTAATATAGATTAGAGAGAGAGTTATGTTTATCATTTAAATATTGTAACCTCTCTATAATCATTTAATAAACGATAATTGTTCGATTCATTGTTACTTGATTGTCAAACTGGGATCTACAATTAGTATCAGAGCAGAGGGACAAAGCAATCGATCTAAAAGGTATCAATTTTTATCTGTGTTCATCGACATCACAAAACGGCGTTGTGTTTTTGAGGTTAGAATCTTAATCTTTGATTTCTGTGTTAAAAACGAAATTATTGTTTGAGATATCATTGGTATTATTCTCTTAGTGATCTTTACAAAAGTTTGGAACTGATTTTGAAATATTTTGTTCATCAATTTTGATTTTTCAATTATGGGTTTTTTTTGCACTCTGTTTCTTGAAAAATCCTAAATTTATTGGTCAAAAGTGGTTTAAAAATCGATTTGGTCAGTTGTTTGTGTCTTCCCTATTTGTTGGTTTTGGTACTAAAGTGTCTGGATAAGCTATTCGGTCGAAAAAGGTGCGATTTTGATCTCCAGGTACGTTTTTCTATCGACCAAACTTTGAATACGGGACTCAATTTGCTTGAGTTTCGGTTTCAGTACTCGTATCGGATCCATGCTCATACCGGATTTAACTCCGGTTCTGGAAATACCGGATCATGCATATACCGGAATTCCAATCCGGTTCCGGTTAACACAGGACTCACATCTGGTTCCGAAATCTTTACCGGTCCCGGACGCCTATCGGGAATCGAACCCGACCCCGGTCCCCCGATCCACAAGCATACCGGTTCTTATTCTAAACCCGGTTCCGGTCCCAATTTGTTCCGACCTTAATCCGATCCGGATCTCCTTGATTCCGGGTCCAAATTCTCATACCGATCTACCAATCCGCATCTCTATATCTGATCTCAAATTCGAATCTCATGATTTCGGATCTTTTCCGTTTCTGGACTTCCAGGTCCCGGACTTCTTTCCCGGATCCCACTTCCCGGATTGTTTATCAGGGACCCCCGTGCTAAGTCGCCGTAGGGGGACATTTGTGTATTCTTTGATACACCGTTTGATTATTTTTGGATCGATATCTTGAATTGTCTCACGATCATTTCTTTCAAGTAACAATGTCTTACCCAACTTACTCTGAACTTACAGAGAAAGTTTCTCTTTTAGAAGCCCAAATCACTAAGCTAGAAGCCGATGCTGTTAAGACCATAAATGTCCTACATATTAGAAAGATATATAAATAATTAAATAGAGCTTAATTAGATTTATTATTATTGTAAAAGCCCTTAATTAGTTTAATTGGGCTTAATTGCTTAATGGGCTTAGGCCTTGTTTGTTTAAGGCCTAAGTATATAAGGTTTCCTTAACCTTAGAATTAGGTTAGACTTTCATTAGCGATTCATTACCAATTCATTAGAGCTTAATCGTTTTAGAGAGATAGTTGAGATTTTCATTCAAACATTTGTAACTATCTTGAATCATGAATATGAGAGGGATGACAAGTTGAAATCATCAATTGTTCTTGTCATATCTATTGATTTCGTTGTTACATGATCAATCTGGAAATCACAATTGGTATCAGAGCCGAATCGGTGATTTGAAGAATAGAAGAAATCGAACGAAAGAAAGAAAAAGCAAGAAATTCGTTGTAATAACCCAAATAAATATTTTGATTTAAATAAAAGTTAGGGATGGTAATTGTTTATTTTGCAAAGTTTGGGGGTAAAAGGTAAAAAGTTGGAAACCAACTCCCTTTTCTTTAATGAGGCGCCGTTTGTTACTACATCTTAGGAAGAAAAAAAAAATAACCCATGTTGCTTTTAGGGGTTTCATAGGTTTCTTGGCTGCACATCGTGAGAAAGAAGAAGAAAGGAAAGAAGCCATGAGAGATCTGTGTGTTCTTCGTGAGGAGAAAAGAGCAGAGAGAAAAGTGTGAAAGATCTCATGTGTGTGTGTGTGTCTTGCTGCTCGTCGAGAAGGGAAAACCAAAAGTAAGAAAAATGGAGAGTTGTGGGTGTTTGTTCCTGCTGCAAATCGGGAGAGAGAGAGAGTTGCGAGGGAAGAGAGAGAGAGAGCTGCGAGAGAAGAGAGATGTCGAGAGAGAGAGAGAGAGATAGACAGCCGGGGAGAGAGAGGCGACGAGAGAGAGAGGCTGTCGGCGGGAAGGTGACGGCCGGCGAGGAGAGAGAGACGACGGAGGAGAGAGATAGACGATGAGAGAGAGAAGGTGGCGGGGTTCGCCGGCGCCGGAGAAGATGGCCGGAGTGGCGGCTGTTGAGCGCCGACAGTCGGCTGCCGGCGGTGGTCGGCGGCGGCGGCCTGGCGGGTCGGTAACTTTCCGTCTCGTGAAGTTTTTCGTGGGTAAGAAACCGTTCCCTTGCGTTTTCTCTTTATCAAGTAATGTTAGATTGGTTAATTCCTATTGTGCTCGGTTATGTAAAGTGAGAAAGCAAGTAAAAGTGTTAATAGAGTTTTCCCAATTCATATTTTCAAGTTAAACCAAATGTTTGTGGATTCATGATTTCGGAAGAAATGGTGATGGTTAATTTATAGAATAAGTTAAAAACGAAGAAATAGAGTTTTTGTCGAAATACCCGGACTTGTTTGCAAAACGATATGGTAATTTAAAGAAAATGAAGTTCCGGTAGTGTTAGATATTGATTGAGGTTCCGGTAACATTTTGTTGAGTCCCGATAAGTTAATAATTGGGCCGGAGTGTAATTTTAAGAAAAGGGTCGGAATAATTATTTTAATTGGAGCCTAAAGCTTGTGTGTACCGGAAGTCGGAATGTTCCGGGAGTTGGCCCGTAACTCAAGTTTGGGCCGGATTGGTTTATTGGGCCGAATTGGTTGTTGGGCCGAGAGAATTATTAAGTCCTTTTGGGCTTAGTTATTGTATTGGGCTTAATTAATTAGTAAAGTCTATAATTGTATAATAAGGGTGTGATAGTCTAATTTATTTATTTTGGACCATGTTAATAGTAGCACGATTCAGATTTAATATTAAGGGATCCAGTGATTTTATTATTATGTTTGGAACCTAGAGTTGGGTAAATTAATGGATCCGGTTTAGTATGTCAATTGGTTGGGTAAGCAAAGACCATTAATTATGATTTTGGGCTAGAAGGTAATCTACAAATTTAGACAAGTTAGGGTTGAGTTCGGGGTTTAACTCGAGTAATAAGTGAACGGATTATGACGTACGTTATTAATATAATAGGTGTTCCACCTAGAGATCGGAAGTGTAAGTGGAGAGCTTTGGAGCAAGCAAGCCAGGTGAGTTTTCTAAACTAAAATGTGTGGCTTTTAAAGTGTTTTCAAAATGCGTTATGAATGTTGAGAATTACCATGCTTTATTATTATGCTTTAATTGCATGACAGTTGTTTAAAGTTTTATGTAGAATGTATGCATACATCAAGGAGACGTAAACTGGCAAAGACGGGAGAGTCGTTCCACCAGCTCTCGTGCGGGAAGGGAGGTCCCTATATGCCAGGAGCGAGGCTCCGCAAGGCAGCATGAGGCTGACTCGTTGTCACCTTCGGGTGGCTTCAGGGTGTCAGATTACGAGGAGGCGGACTTTAGTCCGTATACGATTTATTTACTGTGTTGAGTATAAATGTTTTATGCTGAAAAGATGAACTATATTTAAATGCTTTGATAACTGTTAGGAGGGACTCACTAGACCTCAAGGTCTAACCCTCGCATTTTCAAATAAAACCCTTTTCAGGTAAGCAGGTACAGAAAGGCTCTAGCAAGTAAGCAGGGCGTTAGCAAGAGAAAGATGGATAGTGTAGCGACACAATAGCTTTTCTTAGTTTACTTCTCAGTTGTGTAGGTTGTTTCCGCCAACCATTTTTGGATATTATGTAAGAAATTTTAGAGATGCGATTTTGGGATATTTATTTTATATGAAATGTATTGTTTAAAATTGTTGGGTTGTTACATTCGTATTGAATTTTCTGGAAAATCGCAGCGAGCCGTTTCGCCTATTCCCGGAGATTGAACCGTCGGATCGTCGCGATATTTGGTCAGTACCTTCACGACATTCCGTTTTACATTCTGAACGGTTGGGTTAATCGTTTGAGGTCCAGAAGGCTCCCAGATTATTTTCGAAATACAGCAGTTTTTCTTGAAGAAAATCGTTCATCAATCGGGTTTGCAAAGCTTTACGTTGATTTATTAATTCGTTTGTTTGATCTCGATTGTTTATTCGCGTTTATCTGCTATTTATATGCGTTTACATCAATTCTCAAATGTATCAATTTTGTGATTTAAAAATCAATTATTGAGTTTTTGGTGTTCTAAAATATTTGTGGTGATTGTTGACAAATAGGACACATCTTGCTTACAAATCGATTTGGGTGTGTTTGTTTTTATATTTTTGGTCAAAATCTAACCTTACAGGAGTGAAATCAAGCAACCCTATCGATCCCAGATCCGAATTGCAACCACAGCCGCAGTTTTCGGGTAAGTCAATTTTTTTCCATCACTTTCCGGGTAATTCCCCATGTTACCGGATGAATTATTTCTTTCCGGCTGAATTTTTTTGAGGTTCCCGGACAACAAATGTTTCCGGATGACCAATCTTCCCGGATGATTTTTTTTGTTTTTTTTCTATCCGGATGAAACTGAAACTATCCAGATGACTCCATTTTCTACACACACTCAATCAAGACTCAAGAACACGTGTTGCTTAGTCATAGCTCACTTTTATTGACTGTTGTACTTGGTTTTTTTGACTTTCCATACGTCACTTTTAATTTGCATTCATATACATAATTTCCATTCACACCTAACCACTTTTATATTGCATTCATATTCTTGGTGATGCTGTGTAATAAGTTGGGTTTTTCATCCGGTAAGTCACAATTTTATTTCCGGTAAGTTACATTGTTTCGGTAACCTCATCTGATCCGGTAAGATTGCTTTTATCTTATCCGGGAACCAATTTTGTCCGATAAACCATATTCACCCGGAAAGCACATCACACCCGGTAAGGTCTCACTTCACCCGGTAAGTTCTCATCGCATCCGGTAAACTCATCCGGTAAGCACATTCTGCCAGATACCTTGAGTTTGGCTAATTGTTTCCGGAATCTCAATTCATCCGGATTTCTTCACGACCGGTAAGTATTTGTTTATCTCATTTATCCGGTAAATTGTGCTTTGGTAAGTTTTGATTGGTAAGTTCTCGTCGGTACCCGAGTTACCGAACGTCCCGTGATTGAGAACTTTAACAGTCTCATTCTCGAAGTTTGATTTCGTTCGTTCCGATAATAATCAGATTTAATTTTTGAAACGAACTTAATTTTTGAAACGAATTTAACTTTTTAAATTTGTTTTTCAGATTTAATTTTTGATTTTTCTTCCGCAAGTTTTATTCTTCAAAGTAACACCGATCAACGATCATAATTTTTCAGGTAACAATGCAAAGGTATTGCCTCAATCGGGCTTGTATCGAAAGTGAAAAAATGCATGAAGAGAATTGGAAGCGTGCAAATGAATCGTGCATAAAGTACTTCAAAGAACTGAAGGAACAGAAACTGCAAATATCTAAAAGTTCTGAGAAGCTTGCTAAATCTGAAGAAAAGGCAAAGATATTAGAAAGTGAAAACACTGAGCTCAAAAAGAAGTTGTCTGATTTATCATCACGAGATGATATCAAGGAGACTGAGAAAGAGCAAGCAAGACTACATGAAAAGACTATCAAGCGATCAGATGATTTGTACAACAAGTACATCAAAGAACTGAAGGAACTGAAATCTCAAATCTAGAATAGTTCTGAGAAGCTTGCTAAAGAAGAAGAGAAAGGTAAACTCCTGAACTGTGAAAACCATGAGCTTAAAAGTAAACTAACTACTCTTGAAAAGGTTTTTGAAAAGGAGAAAGAAAGTTTTACAAAGGAAAGGCAAATGCTTATACAAAAGCAATCTGATTCTTCAAAGAAATCTCTTGAAGAGAAGAAGAGTCTTGAGCTTATATGTCTAAAACTTTCAACACAAATCTCCGACTTTGAAAAAATTCTAATTTTAGAAAGAGAGAAGTTTGAAACTGAACGCAAATCTTTTACTAAAAAGAATGGAGAACTTTCTATGAAAATAATTGATTTGGAGAAAGAATTAGACGTTCTAATCAAAGAGTCAGAGAAGAAGAAAGTTGAAGTTTGTAGGGCAAAACGTTTGAAAGATGATTTTGCAAACGACAGAAAGATCTTTCAGACTGAGATTTTTAAGTTTACAAAGAATTTATCTGTTTTGTCATCTGATATTATGATAGAGAAGAGGCTAAAATCTGATCTTCAAAAGAAGCTAGAAAAGAAAAATGTTCTGTTTAACAATGACAAGGAACTTGAAAGCAAAAACTCTGATGTTGAATCACCCAATCTTGCTAGTCCAGATAATGTTAATCAGTCTCTTTACGGTGATTCAATTAATTCAGTTTGCTTTTCTAAGACTGCTTCAAGTTCTATTCACATAAATATTTCGTCAAAGACCTGCATTAGATCAAATAGCTCTTCAAAAGATCGAATCCATACCTCTAATCTGTTTTATAATCCTATCATTGACAAATCAGCTAATAAATCTTTCAAGAAAGTAAACATGGTTTGGAAAGTTAAAGGATCCGCTCCTGCTCCAAAGTCATTCGTCTCTGTTAAGAGTGACAAGAACAACACAACTTTCCAAACTAAACCTTTTGTGAAAACTGATCGAGTTTACTCTGTTAATAAACTGATCAACTTATCTACACAGAAGCTGTGTTGCTCTTATTGTGGAACAAGTGAGTTTGTGAATAAAGACCATGCTAAGTATTGGTATGGTACTTATAGTATCCCAAGTCCTCATAGGGCATCTAACCAACAAGGATCCATCAAAAGATGGATACCAAAATCCTACTAATCTGTTTTGCAGGAATTTCATGTGCATTTAAATTAGAAGATTCTTTTCACATGACGGACATTCAAAGGTTATGCCAATTTTGAGGGGGAGTACTATTCTATGAAAGGTAAGTGAACTTCAACTGAATTCAAAGACCGTGGTAATTCATTCTGGATAACTTACTTGTGTTTGTTATTCTCCAATTTTAAATTCCATGATCGCCACGTGTCATTTTTCTTGATTTAGTTATTTCCATGTCTCAAATGTTCGTTGATTTTTCGATGGAAATACACTCGTTTGAATTCCTAGTTGTTTTCCAGGTTCGCTATTTCATGTTAATGATTCAATTCCTATCTGATATATTAATTGTGACTTGTTCTTCACAATTAAACTTTCTGATCATTGTTTCATTTTTGAACATCATGTGCTTACTGAGTCATTCTGTTTAGCGCTTGATTTTTGTTTCTTGAAATTCCGTTATTTCAATCATTGACTTCTGATTACCTTAGATCAGAACTCGGACTTCATTTTTATGACTTCTGATCACCTCAGATCAGGACTCGTTCTTAAAAGTGATGACTTCTAAACATTTCAGTTTAGAACTCGTACTTCACTGTTTACTTAACTGTTCAACTCGATGCATGAAAGGAGTGTTAGGAATTACATCGTTTCTATGGTCTATCCAGAACCGGAAGGACCTACCCAAGAACCACATCCTTTATAGACAACAGTGAGAGGTCTAGATGATAGATGATTTTCGAGAGAAAAGAATATGGTGAGGCTGTGACAGGACTTAAAGAAAATATTGGTCCTTACCAAACCGAGTCAGTTATCCGGGTAACCACACAATCTATTCATTCTCGTTCTTTGGAGATGAATATTGAAACAGACTTGGACCCAGTGTCGATAACTTGTGTCATCCCACTCAGCCACTCAAGTATCTCACAACAGATGCTTGTTTCACATATTAACGGAGATTTAGCACATAATCTATCTATTCCTCACTCGGAGGTCTTAGATATTGAAACAAGAAGACATCAGCTTCGGTCTCCGAACTTCATATTCTAATCACTGAGTCTATTGATTTTTAACTTGCGTCCCATGTTAAATCAATTTTTGAGCCAATCAGATAGAATTTATTTCTTTCACACATGCACGAGTCTTTGTGATTCCATTTGCATATCTTCGTTGTTGGGTCATCAAAGATTTGAAATTGACTCACCGATGTTTTCCCTATAATCCTACTTAGAAAATTCTGACAAGGTTCTTTAAATGACTTGTACAAGATAGTAATTGTTCGGTGAAGTCGAAGATCAACCGAAACCAAGCTTGAAGAGATTTTCTGTGCGGAATCAAGAAGACTCTTCCAAGATACATACAAGTCATCACCACCAATTGTGTTCTCACACATCGGTGGACTTCCTCACCACCGATGGTGTCTTCAAGAATCGGTGGATATAATCCCACCGATGTTGTCTTCAGGAATCGGTGGACATAATTCCACCGATGAAGATACTCAAAATCGGTGGACTTCTTCCCACCACCGACATATACACCGATCTCCGTTGAAATTAATCGGTAAGATTTCTACCACCGACGTCTCTTGGTTATCCAAAGTCGGTGGCTTCATGGCCATCGATACAACATACCTAACGACTTCTCTTGGTTATATATCGTCGGTGAGTTATGTTCCACCGAATTATATACCGAATGGTTTTAAGCTTACCTCGTACGTTTCCCTATGCAACCATGAGCCTAAAAGAAACCCTAAGTGTCAGTGTGATGGCTGACCCTTCCCATTCCTAGCCGTTTTGACCACACATCCCCAAATCCCTCATCATTATTTTTTTTAATTTGTTTATTTTATTTAAACCTTCCTCTCACACCCTCAAAACCGTTCCCTCTTATTTTTAAATTTTTTAACCCTCCTCATTCCATCTATATATACATACCACCCATCGCCTTCCTTCTTCATTTTACTTTTACTAAACCTGCAACCCTCTACAGTTTTCTTTCTTCTCCATCACCATCCTCTTCTCCATGACATCCTCCAAGAATGCAATCCCTACGTGCTTTGAGGACCTCAAGTTTAACTCATGCAATCACGTCGCACGCTTCAAAACTGACCCATCTCATCCCGAGTTCTCTACTGTGGCTAAATTTCTCACTCGGTCCCCTTTTCTTCATGCTTTTACCTGCAACCCTAAGATGAGCAAAATACTCATTGGTAACTTTTGGCTAACCTGTGTGTACGACCCTTCGAACGACGCTATTCACGCCTCTATCCTCACTGAAGAAGAAGGTGATCACGACCTTACCTTTGGGGTCGATGATGTTCGTCTAGCCCTCAAGATTGATGCCTTTACCGCCTATGATGACATGTATGTAGAAAACATACATGAAGAAGTTATTCAGACGACTGGTTATGTGATCGACGATTCTTCCAAAGGCTCCAAAGGCCCTGTTACTCTTCTTCGTGGCAAAATGGGGGGTGTATGTAACTTCTTCTTTGCACATGTTATTCACTGTCTCTCTCGCAAAACCAGTGGAGACGACCAATCTCCGTCCTACAACACGAAACTTGCTCATGCTCTAATTTTTCAAAGGCATGTCGACTTTGCACAGTATTTCTTCACCGAACTTACTGAGGTGCTTCAGCACCCCAAGAAGTGTTACGTCGCTTACCCACGATTCATCTCAATGATTATTCAGCACAAGCTTGGAAAAGCTTTGGAGGCAGACCGAAAATCCCCTTCTCCCCGATTCTCCTATGATTGGTCTTCTCCGATAGTCGGCATCAAAACTCTCAACGTTGGACCTCTCGCCACCGATCGTCCTTTGAGACAAGGTATGGTTACTTTCGCTCACTCTCCCGACCTACATTCGGGTGATGCGGAAATTCCCGGGTTTCCACACCTGGAGATTCCCGAGGTCACTCCAACTGTAGTGGCCCCTTCTCCTCGTACTCGAGTGAAGTCGGGTGGCACTCAAAAGAAACAACGAAAAGCCACCGACACCTCCGCATCCGCTTCTAGGACCACGCCACCGAGAGATCCCTCGGAGGTTTCCCCGGTTCAAAACCCTTCTCATAAGCGGAGGCACTCTTCATCCCCTCTGAGGTCTCTTTTAAAGAGGTCTCGGAAACCATCGACCCAACCGACTAAGACAACTGTCGACTCTCAAAAGTCGACAGTTGTTGAACTTCAACCCTCCGGGCCAAGGGAATCCCCTATCAACCCCACCGACTCCTCCGCTGTCTCTCTACAGACCTCGGTTGTACATTTGGAGGAACCACACTTTACCTCCCCACACACTTCTTTGGGTGGAGGAGATGACTTCGGGGTCTCTCCCCTCGAAGGCTCCGATTTTTCACTGCACAACCTTTCATCCGATCAGTTTATGATCAATGACATCTCACAACCCGATCAGGGTTCCCCCCCACCCGATCAGGGTTCCCCCCCCACATGACTTCTTTGATTTTCTTTTGGGTGACACTGGTTCTCCCCGAACCTTCCCGTCCACCGAAGAAAACCCCACCGAGTCTCCAAAGCAACTTACACATCGACGATCTCCATCTCCACCGAAACAACCTTCACCTCGAAGGTCTCCCTCCCCACAAAGGCAACTTACACCCCGACGATCACCTTCACCCCGAGGATTCCCCACACCGATACATGACGATTCCCCTCACCGAGATCCTCCTCTACCGAGAGCACGTTATCCCGATGTCATGTCCCAGTATCTTCCGAATCATGCTCTCGAAGAAGATCGACTACGACTACAATTCCGTCTCCCGGAATTCGGTGGTGTTACCTCTTCAAGTACTAGGCTACACTCTGCATTCCATGCTGATATTCAAGAGTGTGCTCGCTAGTGTCGGCTCGTCGGCACTCAGTTTGAAGGCTTCAAACAATCTACTCTTTCCATGCTAGCCCAGGCCAACTCCAGAATCTCGGTGTTCGAATCTCAGTTGTCAAAGATCTTGTCCGATGCTATTGCCAACGCCCTTCGGCCGGCCTCTTCTACGATTGGTTCCTTATCTAACAAGGTGGACTCTTTGATCTCGTCTCATAGGGATCTTGCTTTATCTTTCGGTGCTTTCAAAGCTTCATCTCTGGTCAAGGATACTGAATTCGAAAGGCTTCTTCAAGAGGCCAAGTCTCATCAAAATCTTGACACAAGCATCGCCAATTCTCTCAGCTCTCTTCACACTAAAACTGACAACTTGCAGGAGAAAGCCCAATGGGAAATGGACTTGGGTGATTTCACTATGATCTCAGATGAAACTACTCAGAGCTTGGCTTTTCTTCACACAAAGTTTGACAGTTGTTTTCAACAGTTGGGTTTTAAGGTTCCGGCTGCTGCTGAGGGGGAGAAATCAGTTGGTCAACCAAAATTGCCTTCCATCAAGAGATCTTTCAGCAACATGCCTCCACCTGCCACCGAAGCTTCAGCCATGCATTTACCGAAGACATCTCAGTCTCCACCGAAACAAACAGGTACCACCGACTTCATCTCCACACCACCGAAAACACCATCGGTGGAAATAGTACATGCAGCAGTTGAGGGGGAGAGAATCCAAGCATCTTCTGAGGGGGAGCAAAAATCCAAAACTCCCAAAGACAAAGGTAAGAAAACTCTCACGGCTAAACAGTTGGCCGAAGAGGAAAAGAAAAGCAAAGAGTTGGCAAAATATGGGACTCGACCTACCGATGCTCAATCCTTGAAACTAAAGCCTCCTTCTCAACAATCTCAAGAATCCAATCTCGGTCTAACTCCTCAGGAGATCGAGGAAGCCAGATTAGCTCAAAAAGCCTTAGATGATTCCATGGCTCTCTCTTTGGAAGTTGCAAAAGAAGAGGCCCTCAAAGTCAAGTCTGCCGATGCACTTTCCACCCAAAAATCGGTGCTGAGTGAAATTGAAAAAGAAAGGAATGAAGAGATCAGTTGGTACAAAAAGACCATGCACCACCGAATCAACAGCTCCCCGGTCTCAAACGTCAAAATTGCTACCTCCAGAACCAACCCAAAGGATATCAGGCTGATCATCGATAGAGAAGATGGCTCAATGAAAAGTGTGAGAGATGTTCATCTCAAACATTACGGTCTCCCCGAATGGTATGAGATCTCTCAACACTTGGTCAGAAGTGCAAACCCAAAGAAATACATCTTTGTAAAATACATTGATGGATTGATGGAAAAGATGAAAGAGATTAAAAGAAAACACAACATCACTCTTTCCACCGATGAAAGGGCAAAACTTCAATCGATGAAAGAAGAAATCATTCTTCCCAAAGTCAAGAATCCTACCGACAAGGTGTTCAAGGAAATGGCAACTGAAGGGAAAATTCCCAACATAAGCAACCTGAATTTGTCCATCCCTACATCTGTGTCTTATCCCACTACGACTTTGAGCCTCTCACCGATTCCAGGGTTATTCTTCAATGATGGTTTTGGTCATCGAGCCTTTTTCAGATTTGCACAAATTCCCATCGCCGATACTTTGTTCCTTGAAGGTATCTCCAAACTATTTCCCTACATCCCCGAAGCTCAACCATTCTACCGAAATGTGTTATATGAGATCAAGCGCCGACAAACCTCCAAGAAATAATTTCTTTTCCTCAGTGGTACTTGTAAAAGTTTGTTTCTCTTTTTGACAAATGTACGAGAAAACTTATCTAAATACAAGTACCTCTCTATTTGAATTTTATTTTTGTACATAACTTTATTTTTAGTAACTTGTAAATATTGTGTATAGTATACATACTCATACAAAAGAAAAATAGATCAAAATAACAAAAAGAATGGTCTATGTGAAAAGAACCCAAAAAGAGTAAAAAGGGTCAAAATGCATTTTACATTTTATTAGTCTTAAATATTCTAAGGATAGAGCTCAAATTCAAATAGGGGGAGATTGTTGGGTCATCAAAGATTTGAAATTGACTCACCGATGTTTTCCATATAATCCTACTTAGAATATTCTGACAAGGTTCTTTAAATGACTTGTACAAGATAGCAATTGTTCGGTGAAGTCGAAGATCAACCGAAACCAAGCTTGAAGAGATTTTCTGTGCGGAATCAAGAAGACTCTTCCAAGATACATACAAGTCATCACCACCAATTGTGTTCTCACACATCGGTTGACTTCCTCACCACTGATGATGTCTTCAAGAATCGGTGGATATAATCCCACCGATGTTGTCTTCAGGAATCGGTGGACATAATTCCACCGATGAAGATACTCAAAATCGGTGGAATTCTTCCCACCGATGAGGATACTCAAATCAGTGGGATCTTCGTGTAAATGGATTTTCTTGCAGATGATTTTAAAGACCAATGACAGTTATATCGGGGAAACATCATCGATAAAATTGTCTTGGAAAACACATCAAGAAGATCTTCCAGTTTTGGCAATAATCTAGTGGTTCCACTTTTAGATAACATCTAAATCAGCATGGGCATTCTTCCTGGTTCCAAGAAAAAAGCTGATTTGGAAACATCAACTTTTCTGAGTACTACACCTTCTATCCAATCTCCTTATGACAAGTGTCCTGAGCATTTAATGTACAGTACTCGTATCTTCACTATAAAAGGAAATAGAAGGCTCCATGCAAACTACGCTTTCTGGAATTCTCTCAGTGCAAGAAATCTCCATATTGCTTGAAAACGTTATAGCTTTGTTCTAAGTGTTCTTAGTTGTTTTGTTAGTATACTTAGTGTAAGATTGTTAGAATAGTTTATCTGCTCTTTTCCGCAACAGTCTTAAGTTTTCTATGTGTAATTCTTGTTGAAAGTTTTTCAATAATAGAATTAAAATTGTGAAAATTTTGAGTATTGTATTCAACCCCCCCCCCCCCCCCCCTTCTACAATACTTGTTTTAGCCATCTGGGACTAACATTCGTGATATTGCCGGAACAGTTTGAGAAGTAGTTTTTAATATCTTACTTCAGTGATAACTGGAAGTCCTATCAGAGATACCCCATTGCCAACTCTGAACATAGGCCACACAATTATTTTAATTGTTGTGATAATAGTTACTAACGTGTTTCTGTGTTAGTTGATTACCCCATTCTGGTTACTTAATGTTTTGATCTGGAATTTTTGCCACTCGTCACTATTGTCTTTGAACGTGCATGATGCTCCGGATGCTCCTACTCATCATGAGGGGGAGAAAGGGTACAGATTCAAAGACACTGAATATCAAGTTGAGGGGGAGTTAGCTAAAGCCGAGGGGGAGTAAAGAAGTCCCCATCCAAAAGCCGAGGGGGGGTAACTGTTGACGGATTTTTGATTTTTCCCGAATGATTGATCTGTTCCGAGATCCAAAGAGTTTCAAAGTGCATACAAGTGATAAATTCTTCTCTTTCCTTATCAAGTGGTGTTCGCTTCAAAGTATTTCCTCCTTCGAGCATATTGTGTAACACCCTAAAAACAGGGCCAATTTAAAACTTAAAAATTGCCACAAGTTATGATCATAAAACTTCAAACTTCTATAACCTGAGGATCAAATGTAAAGGTTTTATATACAATACGTCTAATTCAAATAACCTATTAATCTAATTATACATCATAATCATATTAATTAAGTTATCTAATCCTTTGTCCCAAAAGCGTCCAAAATAACTAGATCCTCCGTTATCTCTAAGTTTGAGTCTTTCCAAAAATCCTCATCACACTTTCCCGCTTACTTCCCGGAGCTTGTACCTGGTAAGAAAATTCAATTTGAAACATTAGGCTTTCGCCTAGTGAGAATATTCAAATCAAATTAAAGTTAAACAATTAAAATCTCAACAGATACATCAAACCTGTTCTCGCTCATCTTACCGTACAATAACTCCTTTCAATACTGTGAATCTACCCCACTCCCATACTTATGACTAATTCGTCTAGCCATAACCACATTACCAAGAGTCTACTATAAATCATCCCAGATTCAAAGTCAAAACTCTTATTTAAGAAATTACAAGTCAAAACCTGCCTATTTCTTATTCCTCTTTTCATAATTGGGAAATCTCTGATCTTCCCTGTAACAATGGAAATCTCCGATCTTCCATTTGAAATGGGAATTACAAATCAAAATCTGCCTATTCCACATTTCATATTTTCCTCACCTCATAATCAATGGTCCCAATGGGATTATTATATCGCGATAAACAACCGGGACCCCCGATGATTCAAGGTACACTCAATTACTAAAATTTACATCCCTTTGGTCAATGGCTAGTAAGCGGTTCCCATTATACCGTACTAAGGTGCCCCCGATGACCGGATGCCTACTTTTAGCAATTACAACATAATACATAAGTATTATAACTCTTATCAGTGTATATGCGTACACACAATGTAATACATCTCAATATATATTTTACATATACATTTATAAAGAATCTCAAAATTCTAACACCTCGACTTCTTAGCTATCCCCTCTTGCCTTTTTGCACGGGGATCAACATAACATAACTTTTAATTATCTACTCGGACTCATTACTGATTAAGACGAGTCCTTTATCAACATGTGCAGACATACCTATTACATATCTATTTCAATATTAATTGCTGAATTTTAAAGAGAGTTGAATAAACTAGCCTGGTAGGAAGTCACTCTTCTTTTAATTCTTTTAAAAACGTAAGGACCTCTGTCTTCACCACCACAGTTTACTGTAATACCCAATATACAAATATACTGATATTAATTTACAGAACAGGACTTTCTAAGAACTAAGAATCCTTAATTTCTAAAATCTACGTCTCAAGTCGCAACGCACTGGCCAAGTCGCAACCAACTACTGCGAATCCAACCCCAAATCGCAACCCATTATTGCAATTCCAACCCAAGTCGCAACCTTCCATTGCGATTTCGACACCAAGTCGCAATCAACTGTTGCGACTCCAATGCCAAGTCGCAACCCTCTATTGCGACTTCAACACCAAATCGCAACCGTCTATTGCGACTTCAACCCAAATCGCAACCTTCCATTGCGACTTGCTTGAATGTCGCAATGCACTACTGCAACTTGCTTGAATGTCGCAATGCACTACTGCGACTTGCTTTAATGTCTCAACCCTCTGCAATTATCAAAACCCAGATTTTAAAGATTAAGCTACACATGTTTGATTTCTTATAAAATTGCAGATATGTTCTATATTACTACTATAACATATCTATCAACCCAGATTTCTCATAATCATCCAAGATCCTCAAAACCCATTTTAAACTCATGAAAACTTATGAACACAAAAATTCATACTTTCAACCCATACATATTTCTACAAGTTGCAGATATGATAAAAACTAAAAACTATTATCATATCAATATTATCAGTTCAGATTATCATTTAAACATCAAAATCATCATAACCCATTTCCTAAGCTTCTATAAGCTTTTTAACTATAAGATGAGGAATTTAAATGAAACACATACCTTTGTTCCACAATTTGTTCTTTTAATCTTCCAGCCATAAACAATAGCTTTTCTTTTTCTTTTCCGTCTTTCTTTTCTTTCATCCGTCCTTCTTTCTATCCCTCTCTCTTTGTTTTACCCAATACACATACTTACACAAAAGATGACATCAATTGAGAATAGCCCACTTTAGGACACATCCCTTCTATTAGAAAAGAAACGTGGCAATTTGTGGTGACTCACCTCACCCTAATGCTAAAATAAACCCTATACTTCCATTAATTAGTAAAACATACCCTCAAACTTCCAAATTAAAATTAAAGGTTACCCCTTAACTTAATATTTCATAAAACACCAACAGAACTTAATCAGGGATAAACTCTAAAATTAATCTTTCACTTAACAAATCATAATTTATCAAATAAATATACCCAATTTATTTAATAAATCCAAATATAATCTTTTATAAAATTTGGGATGTTACATATTGGTTCTACAAGTTCTTTTAAAGCTGAAAGCAAATTCAAGAGCTTTATTCAAGGGGGAGCGCTGAAAAGACATGAAGACAAGCTACACTGAAGTGTTTCAAGGATTCAAAAGGAAGAGGAGTTCAAGACTTGAAGGTTTTAAGACCGATTTTTATTTATATATCTTTAGGGGGAGATTGTTAGGACCATAAATGTCCTACATATTAGAAAGATATCTAAATAATTAAATAGAGCTTAATTAGATTTATTATTATTGTAAAAGCCCTTAAGTAGTTTAATTGGGCTTAATTGCTTAATGGGCTTAGGCCTTGTTTGTTTAAGGCCTAAGTATATAAGGTTTCCTCAACCTTAGAATTAGGTTAGACTTTCATTAGCGATTCATTACCAATTCATTAGAGCTTAATCGTTTTAGAGAGATAGTTGAGATTTTCATTCAAACCGTTGTAACTATCTTGAATCATGAATATGAGAGGGATGACAAGTTGAAATCATCAATTGTTCTTGTCATATCTATTGATTTCGTTGTTACCTGATCAATCTGGAAATCCCAGATGCCAAAATCAAATACGACACTATAGGCAAACTAGCGAATGAAAAGGTTGAAAATAAGTGTGTTATAGAAAACTATCAAACTGAATGCTCAGCCATTTCAAAAAGAGCAGAAACCCTAGAGACCCAATTATCTGAATTAACAGAAAAGTTAAACAAGTCTCAGGAGGAGTACACCAAGATTGTCAATTTCCGGTCAAATGTTCAAAAGGAAAATGCCGACTTGATAAACAAGCTTAAGGATCTAGAATCCAAACTTTATAAACGCGGTCAATCGGAACAAACCATTCATTTGAATAAACCGAAGGAATTCAAGTATTACAACTCTCTTTGGGGACTAGGATATGACAATCCTTGTTACCTAAATAAAATCTTATCTCGTGTTCCCACTCTTTATGAATTCAACTTTTGGGACTAGATAAGAAATACCCTGAGTATAAGATCAAATGGACTAAGCCGTCACAGGAAGATGAGGAAAAGGAAGACCACAAACGACGAACATGAATTCCTCTACCAAAAGTAGGGGAAAAGCCTGAAAATGTTGACACGAAATCGGAAGATGAGCCACCTCGAAAGAATATAAATGTACAAGTTCCTTTCGTGTATGAAAACCTTAATGCGTCTTATTTGAAAACCAAAACACCTTACCTCTCAAATGATTACTTCGACATCTGTTCTCTTGCTAAAACTGTGGAAACTCCAGTTCCAGTTACGGCAACACCAGATGTAGGATCTAACGATCAATCAGAGTTCAAACGATATGTTCCACCTTTGATTATGGAAAACATCATTTTTAAACTCGAAGAATCATTTATGAGGGACAAGGTTATTTTTTAGACCGAAAGAACTGTACTCTTATCCACTATCGATAAGCTCCAAAAGAACAAAACCGAGTCCTTATCCGAATCAGAAAGAGCGAGTTATAGAACCGAGATTGCAAAGTTGACGTCTCAACTGTCCGCCTTGGCGGCAAAAGTTTTAACGAGTAAAATGGATAAGGATTGTCCAGTGGATACTCCAATGAAGCCTGTCACTCCTGAAACCATCTCGGTTGACTCATCTCCTATTTGTTCAGATAGTTCCTCGTGTAAAGCTTTTCTAGGAGTGTCTAATGACACAAATGATATGAAATTGAGCTTCAAAGATAAAGGAAAGGCGATTCAAACCGAATATGTTCAAAGGAATCTTTTTCCAGACTTTAATAATCCCTTTGCGGTTGATTCCTTTAATTGCTCCTCATCCGACTCTGATGGTGAAACCCCATTTGATTCTGTACGGCGGTTTTCTGAGTTTATGAATTCCTCTGTTTGTCATGATGAAGATATTTCGAAAATTGTTTTTGCTCCAAAGCTTGATAGTCACATTCAACTTTTAGATAAAATGCCTTCACCTGTAAATTTTGAGAAATGAGAGTATTCCAAAAACGTTTCTAAGACCATTTCTTCAAAATCTAAATCTAAAAGACGGTCAACGAAACGCTCAAAAACCGGTATTTCTCACAAAAGACAATATTATTACTCTAGTTCTTCTGAAAGTGAGCTTAATGATTCTTCAGATAATCATGTTTTTAGAAAAGTAAAAATGGTATGGAGAAAGAAATCAACTATAGAAGACTGTGATGGAAACAAGTCCCATATTTCTCTTGTAGTTGATACAAAGTCATTTATTCCCAAGACTGGTTCACGTGCTCATGTTTACCCTGTAGCTAAGCTGATCAGTTTAAACCGAGCAAAGCTTTGCTGCACTTATTGTGAAAAGAGTGACTTTGTGCATCCAAGGTATGTCAATAACTGGTATGGTACTTATAGTATCCCCAATCCCCATTTTAAAGCCAAGGCATCTAACCATCAAGGATCCATCAAAGCATGGATACCAAAATCTTTTTGATTTGTTTTTGCAGGAATGTCATGTGTGATCTAATTCAAATTATTCATGTCACATGACTAACACTTCAAGGTTATGCCACTTTTGAGGGGGAGTACCAGGTTTTTTATGGAACATACATGAATTTTTTGTGAATTCAAAGAACCGTGGTAACTTATTCTAAAAAAATTACTTGTGTTTGTTTTTCTCCGACCTTACACTCCCGAGATACCACGTGTTATACTTTCTTGATTTAGTTATTTCCATGTCTCATATACTTGTTGATTTTTCGATGGAAATACACTCACTCGAATTCCAATTTTGTTTCAATAGTTCGTCATTTCATCGTAATGATTCAATTCTTATCTGGCACATTAATTGTGACTTTTTCTTCACAATTAAACTTTCATATCAATTGTTTCATTTGTTGCCAACACTGTGCTTACCGAGTCATTCCGTTTTGCGCTTGATCTTGTTCTTTGGACTTCTATTGCTTTAATGATGACTTCTGATTACCTCAGATCAGAACTCAGACTTAATTTTTATGACTTCTGAATAATTCAGTTCAGAACTCGTTCTTAAAAGTATTGACTTCTAAACATTTCAGTTTAGAACTCGTTTTTAAATGTGTACTTCAATGTTTACAAAGCTGGTTTATTTGAAAAAAAAAGGTGTGACAGGAGTGATAGGATTTATTTTGTTTCTATGGTCTAGCCAGAACCGGAAGGACCTACCCAAGAAACACATCCATTTATAGACAACAGTGAGGGGTCTAGATGCATAGACGAGCTTGGAGAGAAAAGAAAAATGGTGAGGCTATGACAGGACTTAAAAGAATTATTGGTCCTTACCAAACCAAGTCAGTTATCCGGGTAACCACATAATCTATTCATTCTCGTTCTTTGGAGATGAATATTGAAACAGACATAGACCCAGTGTCGATAACTCGTGTCACCCCACCCAGCCACTCAAGTATCTCACAAAAGATGCTTGTTTCATAAATGCACGGAGGTTTAGCACATAATCTATCTATTCCTCACTCGGAGGTCTTAGATATTGAAAAAGGAAGACATCAGCTCCGGTCTCCGAACTTCTTTATTCTAATCACTGTGTCAATTGATTTTTAACTTGAGTCCCAAGTTAAATCAATTTTTGAGCCAAATCGATATATATATTATTTCTTTCACACATGCACGAGTCTTTGTGATTCCCATTGCATATCTTCGTGATATTGCCGGAACAGTTTGAGAAGTAATTTTTTAAAATTTTACTTCAATGATAACTGGAAGTCCTATAAGAGATACCCCGATGCCAACTCTGAACATAGCCACACAATTATTTTAATTGTTGTGATAACAATTACTTTTGTGTTTATGTGTTAGATGTTTACCCCATTTTGGTTACTTAACGCTTATCTGGTATTTTGCTACTCATTAGTGTTGTCTTTGAAGTTACATGATGCTCAGGATGCTCCTAATCATCATGAGGGGGAGAACCGATACAGATTCAAAGACACAGATCATCATCATGAGGGGGAGAAATGTTTTAAGGTTCAAAGACCCAGATTATCAAGTTGAGGGGGAGTAAGCAAAAGTTGAGGGGGGTAACTATTTTTGATCTGTGCAGAAAAGATTAAAAGGGCATGGTTCTTCTCATCCCTTATCAAGAAGTGTTCGCAACAAGTTGATTCCTCCATCGAGAATATTGGTTCAACAATTTCTGAAGTTTTCAAAGCCAATTCAACTCGTGGCTCAACTCGTGATACTATGAAGACCAAGAGCATTATTCAAGGGGGAGCTTGGAAAGACATGAAGACAAATAACACCAAAGTGCTTTAAAGATTCAAGAGGGAGAGAAGATCAAGACCTGAAGATTCCAAGATCGTATTTTTTTATATAACTTTAGGGGGAGATTGTTAGGACTAAAAGTCCTATAAAATAGAAAGTGATATAAAGAAAATAATTGTTTTATTTAATTGTTTGTAAAAGCCTTTAATTGGTTAAATGGACATAGTTAGAGTTTTTGGGCCATGGGCCTTAGGCTTAAAGCCTTGGTATTTAAGGTGTGATTAGAGTGGAAATTAAGTTAAGGGCTTTGATAGATTAATCATGATACAGCTAATAGAGATTAGAGAGAGAGTTATGTTCATCATTCAAATATTGTAACCTCTCTATAATCATTCAATAAACGATAATTGTTCGATTCATTGTTACTTGATTGTCAAACTGGGATCTACAAGATGACATGCTTATTGCCTGCAAGGACCGGTCAAAGATCGAACGTCTGAAAGATATAGTTGAAGTTAGAATTCGAAATGAAAGATCTTGGCGCGGCGCAGAAGATTTTGGGCATGGAAATCGTGCGGGACAGAAAGTCCCGGACACTCAGGTTGACACAACGAGCATTCAGAAAATTCTGAAGCGGTTCAATCTTAATGGTGCCAAGACGTCTAGCACTCCGTTACCGAAGCACATCAAGATTACAAGTGAAGATTGTCCGAAGGACGACAAGGAGAAGGTCGAAATGTCAAAGGTTCCATATGCTAGTGCGGTAGGAAGTCTCATGTATGCCTTGGTGTGTACCCGTCGCGATCTCGCACATTGTGTCGAAGTGGTGAGTCGGTTTCTCTCGAATCCGAGTCGATCACATTGGGCAGCCGTTAAAACGGCATTCCGATATTTGAAGGGAACCGAGAAACATGGGCTTATATTTAGTTTGCACAATGACTGTGAAATTGTTGGATATTGTGATTCTGACTATGCAGGTGATCGAGTATGTTGGAGATCCACATCCAGTTATGTATTTACCTTGGGTGGAACAACCGTCAGTTGGAGATCACGGTTACAATCCATTGTTGTATTGTCGACCATAGAAGCTGAACTTGTTGCGGCGGTTGAGTCTGCAAAGGAAGCAGTCTATTTAAAAGAATTAATAAATGACTTAGGCTTCGAGCAACCTTCCATACGCATTCTCTGTGATAATAAGAGTGCCATCCATTTGGCAACTAATTTGGCTTTCAACTCCCGGATAAAGCACATAAATGTGCGTGATGCATATCTTGTAAGGTTACATGAAGCGAAGGTCGTCTATTTGAAGAAAGTCTTGACAGATGACAATGCCGCTGATATGTTCACTAAGTCACTACCGCTGGCTAAGTTTGGGCATTGCTCAAACTTGATCCAACTCCGTTTGTGTTAGTGCCGTTGGGCACTTTGCGAGAGAGATAGAAGGTATTACCACAGGTGACAAAACGACATCTTTGGGGAGTTAATTACTTGGAACGTGTTCTTGGAGTTGTTGAACTCGTTTGTTTCGTTGGGATTGCACACTGAGGATTTTGCTTTTGGCTTTGACGGGTGATGGCCGAGTCGAAGCTCGTCACGGTTAGAATGCATTTAGTTACCTCGTGTCAATCTCTATCAGCTATTTGCTCATATTCGTTGCATTGGGGTTCGTTTCGCTATCAAGGATCACGTGCATCATGGTGGAGTCTTATAATATATTAACATATATTATAAAATTGGATGCTACACGTGATTTATAAATTGAAAGGGTTCTTAGCCTTCAAGTTGGTAACAAATTACCAAAATACCCTTAACTTAGTCACTAAGTAGAAGCAATGTATGGTGGAGAATTGAGAAGTGTTCATGCATGGATGCCAACTAGCATTTGTACCATGCATGATACACATAAGAGTCATCATCAGTAAACCACCTCCCTAAGTCTTGCCATCTCCTTTGCTTCCTTGCTAAGAATTGCCTCACCTATAAATAACCCCCATGCATGCAAAGAGATAATACACACCAACATATCACTAGTTAGTAGAAGTCATCTTAGACTTCTTCTCCTTCTTCCTCCTTGTTCTTCCTCTCGTTGGTTTATATATATATACACGCTTACACACACACACACACACACAAACACACACACACACACACACATATATATATATATATATAGAGAGAGAGAGAGGAAGATATTGGTAGCTGATTAGTTGATCGAGAAAATCTCGATAACATGTTGTAATCTCTCCTGGTTGGTAATAAACACTTGTTCTCTCTCTTTGGTGGACGTACACTATCACAACGATAGTGGAACCACGTTAAATCCCGGTGTTATTGTTTGTGATCTTGCCCTATATATATATATATCTTGTTATTATTATTATTATTATTATTATTATTATTATTATTATATATATATATTTCGTGTGGGTTTAATTTTCTACGTTAGAGAATTATTGTGTAACATCTAGATTATTGTTATCCGCATTTGTTGTTGGGTTTATTGTGCACTTGGATTTCTACTCATTTTGGGACCTTAGAAATCATTTGTGAGCTTCTCGTATTTTTTGGCACGATAATGTTTTCCTAACAATTCCCACCGTACGGTGTCGGAACATGGTAGTGTTGTGGTGGTGGAACACCGTATGGAGGTGCGTAGTAAGGATCCGACGCACGATAGCGGGTTCCTGACGCAAACTTTCACTTCTACCTTACCGTGAGGATGATCGGAGGGACGTTTAAGCTTTAAACCATCGCTGACCTCATCAACGACGTCCTTTAGTTTGAGTTTGGCGGAGCCGATTAATGGCTTGGTATCCTCCGCCGCGTTGGCATGAACGATGTCGATGTAGAGAGTTAATTCCTCGATGGGATCGTTAAGGGGAATGGCGAGTTTTTTTATTCCAGATAGGCGATTCATCGCCCTCCTCATCTACCAGTGTAGAACATTTGTTTTTGGGGTTGACCCAGACCACGGCGTAGGACTTGAGAGGGTCGTACCGCCACTTGTGCATATACACGTGTGCATTTTACAAATTACTTGTATGCACATGTCCATACCGTCTACATGTAGACCTGCGTTTCTTTTGCAAACCAAGCAATTCGTACAAACTATACAAACCAATCTTAACCGTTTATCAAGTCTAATAAATATCTGATTTTATTATGTTTCCTAATCTAAAGTCATGATCATATTTAATGAACTTAATCATCTTCCATATATATCACAATCATTATTAATGAATGATAATAATTACCATAAATATATCTGTTGTTGCCTAATATAGTCGTTTGCAAAGTTTGTACAAATTGCTTGGTTTGCAAAAGAAACGCACCATATATATATATATATATATATAATTATATATATATATATATACATAGACTTGAGATCACGTGAGACCAGACTATTTCCGTGAGACCCGTGAGACCACAAAAATAACACTAAACCTTCACAACAAAAGACTGTGAATGTATTGTGAAGGTAAACCTTCACAGTGTTTTTGCTGTGAATGTTCGCTGTTTTCCGTACCTTTACAATGAATCACTGTGAAGTTTCAGTGTTATTTTTTGGTCTCACGGTCTCACGAAAACATGTTGGTCTCACGTGAACCTAACCCTATATACATACATACATATATATACATACATACATATATATACATACATATATATATATATACATACATACATATATATATATATACATATATATATATATATACATACATATATATATACATACATATATATACATATATATATATATATACATACATATATATACATATATATATATATATATACATACATATATATACATAGAGGAAGGTTCAAACGAGGAGCGTACCAATTTAAGAGAACGTGAGGAGCACTCCCATGCTTCTGATCACATATGATTTACAATGCTAAAAAATCGGACTTAATCGGAAATTCGCGCAAAAGTGGCGCGATGTGGTTCGCGACGCGTGCAAGTCGCGGATCATTAATGATTTTAGTTGTAAATCATATGTGATCCATAACTGTCAATTGCTCCTCCAGATCAATTGTGAATCACATGTGATCCACAACTGCCAATCACATTTGATTCATAACTATCAATTGCTCCTCACGTTCTCTTAAATTGGTACGCTCCTCGTTTGAACCCGCCTCTATATATACATATATATATATATATATATATATATATATATATATATATATATATATATATATATATATATATATATATATATATATATATATATATATATATATATTATTTCAATACCCAAAAAATAAGGTTTTGACCCTACAAAATATTTAATCTCCTAACAAAATTGTTTTTTTTTAATTTAAGGGTTGTTAATTTTTTGTAATTTAATATTATGTTATTGTTTATTGTTGAATTTTAATTGTTAATGTTAGAGTTTCGTAATTAACGTCTAATTTTTAATTTTTTTGTTAATTATTATTGTTAACGAGCCTAGTCCAATTGAATAGCAGGTTACATTAGCGCGACGAGCTCGAATAACTTATGCAAAGTAAGGGATCGTTTACCTAATCACTTACCCGAGTAAGTGCTTACCAATAAAATTCAACACTATCGCTTACTTTCCGGGTAAGATTTTTTAGTCCACCAAAATGGCATCGTATGCAACAATTTAGCCGGTAAGCGCTAACAGTGGTAAGAGTCGTCGCACTCACTTATCGGGTAAGACTCTCGGTCCTTGCTTTCGACTCTCGGTCCTTGCTTCCGCTCTTACCAATACCGGGTAAGCACTTACCCGGGTAAGCGTTTTGTAAACGGCCCCTAAGGTTCATGTTGTAATATTTTTAATGTTCGAGCTCAATGACCGTATAACAAATTTGAGTTATACAATATACAAAACTTCAGGCTTTGCAAACTCATATATTGGTTCAAACTCGAGATATATTAACTTGTTTACTGACTTGAGCTCGATAATTATATTTTGAATGTATGATTTATGAAAATAAGAACATATTTTGCTAGAAAAAGTATATGCTCGAATTGCTCGGCTCAAACTCTGATTAAAGTTTAATGGAGCTGAGTCGAACATTAGTGTTGTGAAGTTCGACCTGTTAAGTTAAACAATCTTTATGAGAAGATCTGAAGATGATGATTCATTTATAAACTTTAGGGAGAGAAAGTAGGGTCATAAATGTCCCAAGTATTTAGAAAGTTTTATAAAGAAATGTATTAGTTTTGTAATGTCTTTGTATTTGTATGTTTGGGCTTTGGGTTTTGTAAATGGGCTTGGACCAATACTTTTAATGGACATCTATATAAAGAGAATTTGTCCCAAATAGCCCTTTTGACCCTACTTTTTCACGAAATAGCCGGTTTGGTTCCAATTTCCATCTTTAGCAGGACTTTACGCTATGGGTGTTTCGCGTAAAGTCCTATTTTTTCATCAAAAAAAATAAATAAATAATATTTTACAGACTTTATGCAGAACACACCTCTACGTAAAGTCTTTTTGCGTAAAGTCTCTTTGCGTAAAGTCTGACATGTAGGATCCACGTGTACTCCACATGGCTTTAAGCATTGCGACTTTACGCAAAGTAGTGTTTTGTGTAATGTCTCAACTTTTTTTAAACTTTGAAAAATCAAATTTAAAAAACTTACGCAGAGGACCGTACGTACAACGGTCCTCTGCGTATGTTTTTAAAAAAATTATTTTTTAATTATTATTATTATTTTTATTTAATTTATATAAATGTTTTTGTTTTTTTATTTAAAAAACAAATATTTTTTACAGTTGAGTTGACAACACCAAAAACGAATATTGTATTTTGTTAGGACCATGAATCTTAGAATCAAAAACCCTTGTTGGTTATATTTTGAGATATTATTCTTGTTTTTGAGATAAGAGAAAACTTAAGATTCATGAACTAAATATTATGTAACAAAGAGTCAATAATGTATGAAAAAATAACGATAGTTTTGAAATCTTAAATATAGATATAAGTTGTAATGTGTAATATGGTTGATAACTTTTTCAAAAGGTAGAAGTTTTCTTAGTTAATAACAAAAATTCTATTATATTCTGATACAAAAAAATAATTCATGCAGATGGAATAATCAAAGAGTCAATGAGAGATGAGTGATGGAGAATATATCAAGTTTTTCTAGGCAAGTAGTTTAGACTTTGGTATTAGATAAAAAACAATAAGTTGGTTACAGATTCAGTCAAGAACAAGAAACTTATAATATTGTAGCCCCTCATGGTTATTTTGGCTGATTGATCTTCCAATATGTATGTTTTCTCGTTCTTTACATTTCTCCTAGGTGCTTACCCTGTAGCAATTATCTGGTTCAAAATGTTAGCTATCAGCACCATGGCTTTTGTGTAATATAATACTTGGGTTGGTATCATTAACTATGCTAATCTTGCAATGGAAGTTATGCATGAACCTAATGCTCATAATTTCCCTCTATACTTGAAGCTCCATCTAAAACTCTGTTACCTACAATTGGACGACTTTCATTCGAACTCTAATGCCATGTAAGAGACAAGGAATCAAAGTTCTTTATTTGAATCGTATGGATTCAATACACTAGTCATTCAATAAATCATTTTTCTATTTTATTTATTCTCCATCTAAACTGAAATATTTAGCATATATGTAGCGCCAATCAAATATAAGTATTTTTTCACTATTATATACTACAAAATGAACGATCAATTAACTTTTTACATATTTTCATTTCCAATGCAATTAATTAACGCATGTTTGGTTTCTTAATATAATAATAAAAATTATCTTTTGGTCCTATTAGATGCTAAAAAACTTGTTTCACTTTTATTTACTATTATTATATACTAAAAAAGTTTGGGCCCTATTTCTTGTAAGCCCTAGGCACGCCCCCCCCCCCCGCCCCTTGGGATGTCCCTGCCACTAACTATCACTGAGAGGTAAGCAAGTAATAAAGTAAATTTAAATGCATCACCCTCCGTTGCAAAAGTAGAAGAATCGCCATTTGTCTTATTCATTAAGTTAGGACAATCCATCACACAATGCTCGTGCTTCTTGCGAAGTTTGAACCAATATACTCTTTTGTTTCTTTTTCTCCCCACGACCTTAACCAATGCTATATCTCTATAGTTCTTGCCCAAATTTTCCATGTGTTACCTCAAGTCTTCATTGAGGATATATGTCTTCGAGAACCCTATATAACAATTTGGAAGAGAAAATAGTAAATTCATGCCCATTAGCTCCTTATCATGCACGAGGTTCAAATCAAGAGCCTTCATCTTCATAACCATATCTTCAAGCACTATTAAATGATTGTTTGTTGTCTACCCAACTTCCATGAGACACGAGTTAGGGTTAAGTCGGGTGTCAATTTTCTCATAAAATCAATGGTATAACTAAAAGTCTGTGTTATTATGATATGCACAGGGTCGGTCCTGAGATTCCGGATGCCCTTGGCGGAAAGTCAAGAAAATGCCCCTAATATAAAAAGAAGCAAAAAAAATGTACAACTTTAAGGGTTTTGGAACCTAGTCAAGTTGGGGTCTTCCAAGACACCTATTTTAATAAAACATAACAATATGATATGATGGGGGACATAAACTGTAACAACCCAAAATACTTAACATAAATTAAATAATCCAAAAGCCCAAAAAGGGTCCCAATTACATCAAAGGTTAGGTAGTAATCTCATTATCTATGGTTCACATACGAATACAACCGAGATAATTAACTAGCAAAAGAGTAGTGACAGTCTCTACTCCCTCCCCACCGTCTTAAGCCTTCTCTTTTCCTTTGGACGAAGCACCTAAGCCATCCATACCTGAAAATGGTTTTAAGTTTTGAAAGCGAGGGTTAGACCATAAGGTCTAGTGAATTCCCCTTAAAACGTGTTCGTAAACATTTAAAGAAAGCAAATCATCTCAAAAGCAGTAACATATTAGAACATGTACTCAACAAGGTATACACAACAGAGATGACTACGACAAACACCCTACAAAGCCGGGTACGGCAATCACCCTACCAAGCCGGGTACGACATTCACCCTACAAAGCCGGGTACAGCATTCACCCTACAAAGTCGGGTACGGCAGTCAGAGTAGTCCTCCCTACTGTGCAACCCGACTCCATACAAAACGATAATCTTCGAAGCATGCATTTAACGTACTTGAGGATATTCCTCCTTCAATGGTAAAATAATCCTTTTCATGTCAAAGAGAACATATATTCATGATAATTTTGCAAACCAAATTCAGTCATATCAACCTTCACAATTCATTTGAAAATATGAGTCAAGCATAAGGGAACTCACCTGATACTCGGCTTAACGACACACTAACCGGAGCTCACTTAAACACCAACCGAACACCTGAATTGGGGTTAACAAAGGAGGTATTAGACTCCCTAATTATGCCCTAATACATCCCTCAAAAACTCTTAAGACAATCCCTTAAACATCGCCTCGATTCCAGCCCCAAACGACGAACGAAACATGAATAAAAAAACTCCCAACAGAGGGGTACGCGGTTTGTGCCGCGGTTTACAAACCGCGTAGCAAGCCGCGTATGTCCCTGGTCGAGCATCCTCAATTCTGCACAAAAACTCAGCCCGAAAACTCACCCAAAAACCCCTAAAATCGATTCCAATTGATTGGTAACTTCTCCAATCGAAGATTAAAACTATACATGCATTAAGGAAACAATTCCTACCCTCAAAACATTCAATTCCTCATCCAAAAACTTCATGAATCACTCCTTTAAGGACAAAACCCCAAAGTTGAGCAAAACTAAGAAACCTCCATTGGAAAGGTAAGATTTCAACAAGAACTCCTCATTTTTCCAAAGAGTTCACTAATCTCACTCTTCCAATTGATTTCCTTCCCAAAGCACTTAGAAGAAAAGAATCCTTTAAGGAACACACTCAAAATCTCCATTCTAGAAATCAAAGCAAAGAGATGAAGAGGAAGATATACCTTGCCAGCAATTTCTTCAGTTTCTTGCTGAAATCTTCTTCTTCAACCTCCAATTTCGCTGAATTCTTGAGACCCCTTTCTTCTCTCCTTGATCTCAGCCGACACTATGCAAATGATAAGGGTTTTAGAAGGGTTTTCATATACACAATTTCCTCCTTTCACTTCTAAGCCACACAAGTTTCAAGTTTCAGACATTAGCCCCCCCCCCCCCCCCCCCCAAATTCATGTTCATTCACAAAACCACACGAATTTACAAAATAGGGTGTTACATCACCTCCCCCTTAAAAGGATTCCGTCCCCGGAATCTCATCATTGAAAAGGTGTGGGTACTTTGCCCTCATATCGGTCTTGGTTTCCCACGTTGCCTCGTTCCCCTTGTGGAAACGCCACAACACTTTCACGAGGCTAATCTCTTTGCTCCTTGTTTTCCGAACCTTGCGGTCGGTGATAGCTTCGGGTTCCTCCACATAGTTCAATTTCTCATCAACCTGAACTTCATGCAGAGGTATAGCCATATCGACTTCCGCTAAGCATTTCCTCAGATTCGACACGTGGAAAGTGTTATGAATTCTTTGCAGCTCCACAGGCAGATCCAATTTATATGCTACTTCCCCAATGCGCTCAATAATCTTGAACGGTCCAATGTAGCGGGGACTCAACTTTCCCCTCTTCCCAAATCTAATCATTCATTTCTAAGGGGATACCTTTAGCATCACCTTGTCTCCGACTTGGAATTCAATGTCTTTACGCCTTTTATCCGCATAACTCTTTTGTCGGTCGCGCACAACTTTCAGTCTTTCTCTCACCTGGTCGATCTTATGCGCAGTCAACTGTACTAGCTCAGGTTCAGCCAGTTGTTTCTCCCCGACCTCATTCCAACAAAGAGGTGTCCGACACTTCCTACCGTAGAGTATTTCATAGGGAGCAGCCTTTATGCTTGCGTGGTAACTATTGTTATACGCAAACTCGATCACGGTAGGTGGTTCTCCCACGAACCCTGAAAATCTAACGCGCAAGCCCTCAACATGTCTTCCAGGGTCTGGATGGTCCGCTCACTCTGGCCATCAGTCTGTGGATGGTATGCGGTGCTCATCCTGATTTGAGACCCCATTTCTCGCTGAAAGCTCCTCCAAAAAGTCGACGTAAACCGGCTATCACGATCCGAGACTATTGATGATGGTACCCCATGACGGGTCACTACTTCATCAATCTACAACTTCGCCAATTTCTCCATCGGGTAGGATTCCTTTATAGGAAGAAAGTGCGCCGACTTGGTGAGCCGGTCTACAATCACCCAAATGGCATCGAAGCCCTTTGGAGTTCTAGGCAGCTTCGTCACGAAGTCCATCGTGATCTGATCCCACTTCCAAACCGGAATATCCAAGGGTTCGAGTTTTCCGTATGGTCGTTGATGCTCCACTTTGACTCTCAGACAGGTATCACACCTTTCCACGAAATGTGCTATGTCCTTTTTCATACCCGGCCACCAATAGTCTTGTCGCAAATCGCCAAACATCTTGTTCGTTCCCGGATGGACGGAGTACTTCGATTTGTGAGCCTCCTCTAGTATCAGTTTTCGGACATCCCCCAACTTCGGAACCCATATCCTACCATTGAGGCATTTTAGTCCTCGACCGTCTTCTACCAAGGAGTCCACGTTCCCCACTATCCGTTCCTTCTTGAGATTCTCCACCGCGGACGCTTCCACTTGCCATTTCTTTATCACTCCCAACAGGTTAAACGTGACTTCGGCTTTTAAGGCTAAGATCTTCGAAGCCTCTCCTCTCTCTTTACGGCTCAAGGCATCGGCCACCACATTAGCCTTCCCGGGATGATACTCAATCTCACAGTCGTAATCCGATAACAACTCCATCCACCTGCGCTGCCTCATATTTAGCTCTTTTTGGTCGAAGATGTGACGAAGGCTTTTGTGATCGTTGAAGATCTGACACTTCGTCCCATATAAGTAATGCCTCCAAATCTTTAAGGCGAAAACAACGGCCGCCAATTCCAGATCGTGTGTGGGTATCGCTTCTCATGCTCCTTCAACTGACGGGACGCATAAGCGATCACTTTTCCACGCTGCATCAAGACACACCCCAAGCCTAACTTGGATGCGTCGCTATACACCACAAAGTCTTCCGTCCCCTCTGGTAAGGTTAGAATTGGAGCCATACTCAGCATTTCTTTTAATTTCTGAAAAGCTTCTTCTTGGCTTCCGGCCCAACTGAACTTGACATTCTTCTTGGTCAAGGAAGTCAACGGAGTAGCAATCCTCGAGAAGTCCTTGATGAACTTTCGGTAATACCCCGCTAACCCAAGGAAACTACGGACTTCAGACGGCGTCCTAGGCGGTTCCCAGTTCCTGATAGCTTCCACTTTCGTCGGGTCAACTTTGATTCCACTCTGGGCCACTACATGCCCCAAAAACTGCACTTCTCGAAGCCAAAATTCACATTTCGAGAACTTGGCATAAAGCCTTTCCCGCTTCAACAACTCCAACACCGCCTTCAAATGCTCCCCATGCTCTTTCTCTGACTTCGAGTAGATGAGAATATCGTCTATGAAGACGATTACGAATTTATCTAAATAGGGTTGGCACACCCTATTCATCAAAACCATAAAAGCGGCGGGAGCATTCGTTAATCCGAACGGCATTACTAAGAACTCATAATGGCCGTAACGGGTTCGGAAAGCTGTTTTTGGAATATCTTCTTCTCGCACCTTGAGTTGGTGGTAACCCTATCTCAAATCTATCTTCGAGAAGTAGCTAGCCCCTTGCAACTGATCGAACAAGTCGTCAATCCTGGGAAGCGGATACTTGTTCTTGACAGTGACCTTGTTAAGCTCGCGATAGTCGATACACATCCTCATTGTTCCGTCTTTCTTCTTCACAAAAAGCACCGGCGCACCCCACGGCGAGGTACTTGGTCTCACGAACCCCTTGTCTAGCAACTCTTGTAGTTGGGTCATCATCTCCTTCATCTCGGAGGGTGCCAACCGATATGGTGCACGAGCTATTGGAGCGGCTCCTGGCACCAAGTCGATTCGAAACTCGATTTGGCGATCCGGTGGTAGATCACTCAACTCATCCGGAAATACTTCCGGGTACTCGCCCACTATGGGTACTTCCTCTATCCCGCACTTTTCTTTCTTCGCATCCACCACATAAGCTAAATAACTTTGACACCCCTTCCTTAAACATTTAGTGGCCTTAATCATAGAAATGAGACTAGACTTTCTATCCCGACGGTTCCCATAAATCACCACTATCCCCCTATCCGGTAACTGAACAAGGATCAACTTCTTGTTACAAACGATGTTAGCATTATTTCTCGCTAACCAGTCCATCCCCAACACTATATCAAACTCTCCCATCGGCATAGGGTATAACTGCATCGGTACCAAACTCCCTTCTATGTCTATACAACACCCCTCAACCACATCACTAACAAGCACCAAGTTATCATCGGCGGTCTCCACTTCTAAGGCATGATTCAAACGCTTGGGTTTCACCCCCAAACATTTCACAAAATCAGAAGATACAAAGGAACGATTTGCTCCCGAATCAAATAACACTTTGGCACAAATAGAGTTCACCAAAAAGGTACCTGTCACGACATCCGGAGTCTCCTCAGCCTCAACCGCGGTCATACGAAATGCACATCCCTTTGCACGTGCTGGCTCTTCCTTCTTCTCAGCTCCCTGAATTCCTTGACGATTCCCAAACTGACCCGATCCTCCCCTCTTCAACACAGGGCAGTCAAACCGTTTGTGGTCCGGCGGCCCACACTGAAAACAGCCCTGCTTCTTCGGGCAATCCCTTGACATATGCCCCGGCAATCCACAAGTGAAACATGACCCCGAGTCTGCCCTACATTCCCCTTTATGAATTCGACGACACCTCCCGCACGGCTTGTCGCCATAACCCCGGTTTCCACGTGGCTCCGGCCTAGTAACCTTCCCTTTTCGAGCATCAAATCCCGATCCTTCCCATTTCCTCTTTTCCCCGACCCTCTCAGATTGTTGACGATCTTTTTCCTTCTCCGTTAGCTCGGCCGCATTTATAGCCGCTTGGAAAGTGGTAGGGTTTCTTGCCATTGCTAATTCTCGAATGCTGCTCTTCAGTCCATAAAGATATCTCTCGACTCGGCGTTCTTCGGTTGGTACATACAATTCCGCAAAACAGGCCTTTTCTATAAACTTGGAAGTGTATTCTCTCACGGTCATGCCTCCTTGTGTTAGGTTCATAAATTCTTCTTCCAACCTCTTGATTGCCGCCAGAGGGCAGAACTGGACTTTGAACTTTCTCACGAAATCCTCCCATTTCATAGTTTTAGCTACCAACGACCCCATCCCTCCAGTTTCGGCATCCCACCAAAAGATGGCATCCGATTTCAACATAGACAGGGCATAGATCACTTTATCCTCCGCAACACACTTACATGTGTCAAAAGCCAACTCCATTTCCCGAATCCATTTTATCGCCAACACTGGGTCGCATTCCCCCTTGAAGGTAGGAGGTTTGCAAGATGAGAATGCTTTGTAACTACATCCTCTAGCAGCCGACTCATTCACCACTAACGTCGTGGATTGCTTGTGACTACCGATCTCTGTCGGGGGCGGGCTAGACAATTATGTGACCGCCTTACTCTCACTCTTCTCCTTACTCCCGGACGCCGACGTATCATGACGGTTCATCCATCGATCCAACTTTTTCTGTAGTTTCTCCATTTCAGTGGCGAAGGCCTCTTGAGTCACAAAGGCATGACCCCCCGTTGCCGAACTCTCTTGGTGAGACTTTTCTCGAACATCCGATGCCTCAACACTTTTTGCTCGGCGAACAGTCGGAGTCTTCTTCTTCGGACGGGCACCTCCCACTGCGGTGGTAGCCTTTCGTGGTGCGGTCTTTCGTCCCCTACCACGACCTCTTCCCCTCCCTCGAGTAGTTGGTTGCCTCGGAGGGTTCACTGGTTCATCAGCGAGGACCTCCTCCGATGCCTCTACCCTCACACTGGGTACTGACCTGCTCCTTAGAGCCCTCCCTGACATGGAGAAACTGATACAAAACACATAAAACAAACATTTAATACCAACACCACCCTATGAGGTAAATTAAGCATCCTCACGTGCCTGTAAATTCGAAATTATATTGGCCAGATATAATCCCCAATTTACCTCACATGATGATCCTCGGCACCCCGTCCCACTCATCCCTCTTAGGTCATCTCCTATGGCCATCCTATATCTCGGTTGTGTCCCTATCCTCAAAGTTTAAGTTTAGGCCCATCCGGTCACCTAAATCTCTTAAACTATGGCTCTGATACCATTTGTAACAACCCAAAATACTTAACATAAATTAAATAATCCAAAAGCCCAAAAAGGGTCCCAATTACATCAAAGGTTAGGTAGTAATCTCATTATCTATGGTTCACATACGAATACAACCGAGATAATTAACTAGCAAAAGAGTAGTGACAGTCTCTACTCCCTCCCCACCGTCTTAAGCCTTCTCTTTTCCTTTGGACGAAGCACCTAAGCCATCCATACCTGAAAATGGTTTAAAGTTTTGAAAGCGAGGGTTAGACCATAAGGTCTAGTGAATTCCCCTTAAAACGTGTTCGTAAACATTTAAAGAAAGCAAATCATCTCAAAAGCAGTACCATATTAGAACATGTACTCAACAAGGTATACACAACAGAGATGACTACGACAAACACCCTACAAAGCCGGGTACGACATTCACCCTACAAGGCCGGGTACGGCAATCACCCTACCAAGCCGGGTACGGTATTCACCCTACAAAGCCGGGTACGACATTCACCCTACAAAGCCGGGTACGGCAGTCAGAGTAGTCCTCCCTACTGTGCAACCCGACTCCATACAAAACGATAATCTTCGAAGCATGCATTTAACGTACTTGAGGATATTCCTCCTTCAATGGTAAAATAATCCTTTTCATGTCAAAGAGAACATATATTCATGATAATTTTGCAAACCAAATTCAGTCATATCAACCTTCGCAATTCATTTGAAAATATGAGTCAAGCATAAGGGAACTCACCTGATACTCGGCTTAACGACACACTAACCGGAGCTCACTTAAACACCAACCGAACACCTGAATTGGGGTTAACAAAGGAGGTATTAGACTCCCTAATTATGCCCTAATACATCCCTCAAAAACTCTTAAGACAATCCCTAAAACATCGCCTCGATTCCAGCCCCAAACGACGAACGAAACAGGAATCGAAAAAAACTCCCAACAGAGGGGTACGCGGTTTGTGCCGCGGTTTACAAACCGCGTAGCAAGCCGCGTATGTCCCTGGTCGAGCATCCTCAATTCTGCACAAAAACTCAGCCCGAAAACTCACCCAAAAACCCCTAAAATCGATTCCAATTGATTGGTAACTTCTCCAATCGAAGATTAAAACTATACATGCATTAAGGAAACAATTCCTACCCTCAAAACATTCAATTCCTCATCCAAAAACTTCATGAATCACTCCTTTAAGGACAAAACCCCAAAGTTGAGCAAAACTAAGAAACCTCCATTGGAAAGGTAAGATTTCAACAAGAACTCCTCATTTTTCCAAAGAGTTCACTAATCTCACTCTTCCAATTGATTTCCTTCCCAAAGCACTTAGAAGAAAAGAATCCTTTAAGGAACACACTCAAAATCTCCATTCTAGAAATCAAAGCAAAGAGATGAAGAGGAAGATATACCTTGCCAACAATTTCTTCAGTTTCTTGCTGAAATCTTCTTCTTCAACCTCCAATTTCGCTGAATTCTTGAGACCCTTTTCTTCTCTCCTTGATCTCAGCCGACACTATGCAAATGATAAGGGTTTTAGAAGGGTTTTCATATACACAATTTCCTCCTTTCACTTCTAAGCCACACAAGTTTCAAGTTTCAGACATTAGCCCCCCCCCCCCAATTCATGTTCATTCACAAAACCACACGAATTTACAAAATGGGGTGTTACATAAACCAAAACCCTGAATAACAAAATATTAATACATCACGAAGTCTCAATCTTAATTTGAAAGAACCCTTCATTATATCCTATGAATTTTTTTAAATAGGTATAGTTTTAATGCTCCTCTTGTGTAGTTGTCTCCAATGCTTCCACTTAAAACAAAGTTTTGAGTGAATTATCGTAGTCTAAGTAAGGGATCCCTAGTACAAACATAATCAATTTTAGGAAATGTTGCTAATAAATTAGAGGTATAAAAAGTACAAAATAACATAACATGTTGCTAATCTAATTACCTGGAGCATAATTGCCTACTTCAATCCATGTTTGGTACTGTGGTACACCAATGAGAATATATCATTGTATACTTACAGTGATGATGTTGGGATGTTGGAGACGAAAAAGCAAGACGACCTGAAGTGAACTGTTTTTCCAACGTAGAGGCCAATTCGCCATCTTCCTCAGAGGACGGATGGCATATGGTAAATCACAATCGTGAATAAGAGAAAGTCCATATGAAAAATCTAAATAGAGAGGGCAGATGGCAAATCAAAATCAAGAATATGAGAGAAGGCGGATGGCAAATTGGAATCGAGAAGAGGGCTTACCGCATGAGTGTCACCTAGATTCACTACTCAATTATCATTTAAGCTCAAACCTACATAATAAAAACACATAAAACAAATTATCATAATTCACACCACTTTGATAAACTTTTTAGACTTGAAGTTGCATCATCTAACTAAAACCGTATCTTTTTCAAGTTTTGACTATATAAACGAGAGCAATTAAAACACAAGACTAATGAAAAAAAAAGTTTTCAAATATTGAAAATTTAGTCACTCACTTTATTGTAAATTGATTTCAAAAACATTAACAGTCAAATACATGATATGATCAAATAAATCGAAGAAAAAAATTAAAAAAAAATCAATGAATGTTGAATTTTATGCCATAATTTCTGAACTGGGCCTAGATCAAAACGGCTGGGTATTGGGCTGCATTCCTTTTTGTTTATTTAATTTGTCTCCAATACCATACAATTTATTCATCCTTTCGTTTCAACTCCAAATAAAATAAAATTAATACGTTCGTTATTGCAATTCTTAATTTTTTGCTTCATTTTTCATGTCAATACATATTAGACTACAACAAAATTGAGTTTATATGACGTCTAAAATAAATAAGTGTCGTAACAGAGCGTTTTATATGACCAAAGTTTATAGGGATAAACAAAAAGCGTCATATCTAAAAGTGTTACAAAAAGTTTATAGGACGCTTTCGGACGTCGCAACAGGTTTTTAGAACATTTTTCAATAAAGCGTCACATTAACTATTTTATAGGGCACTATTTGAAAATATGTTTTATAAACACAAGTGTCATCTAAAAAGATGGGTTTATAGGACACTTTTCAAAAGCGTCCTATAAAATTAGCTAATACGACACATTTTTTTGAAAATGTTCTAAAAACCTTGTTACGACGCTCAAAAGCGTCCTATAAACTTATCGTAACACTTTTAGATAGAACGTTTTTTGTTTGGTCCTACAAACTAAGGTCCTATAAAACACTTTATTAAGACGCTTATTTATTTTAGGCATCTTATGAACTCCAATTTCTTGTAGTGTTAACCTAAAATAATTAAGTATAGCCTAAATAAAAATAAATCAATCCAACAAATAAAAAGCAATGATTATGAATGTTGTTGTAACTATCAAAATCTAAGCAGTTTACCACACTACCAATGATGATTTTTGGTTGCAAAAACATTGTAAACATATAGTATATAGTTTCAAGTATTTACCATGCACCTGATAATCCGCTAATCTTTAACACACTTAGACTTTGTGTGTCACATTTTCAACAATCTCTTGTTTACATGGTATTGTTTTAATATCGGATATCACTAATACTATAGCTTAAAGTTAACATATCAAAAGTTGACTGTTAAATAAACCTCAAATAACAATTTCGGAATGGTTTAATAGACATACTTTTCTCATAAATTGACTGCCCTTACGATTATTTAGGTTAAAGTATGTATAAAAAATTTGTAAATATTATGAGAAACCCATCTTGCAGAATATATGACAATATTCTACCTAGCTAGAATGGGCGGACCCAGAAGGGTGGTTACGGTGACACGTGCCACCGTATTGTTTCTCCGTCGTAAGGTAAAAATTAGGTTCGTGAAAGGTGCAACTATATCAATTTGTTTTGTGTCACCGTATATATTTTGAATCTGCATTTTATTCTACTTGAGACCCGGGTTCGAGTTTTGTTAGTCATTTTTGTTAATTTTAGCTTTCAATTTCATATTTATTATATTTCTAAAAAAATGTAATAGTAGGACTCGAACTTGGGACCTCCAGTTTGAATATCTCTATATTTATTTCTTATAGTCAAATGGTGCTACCGTTTGAAAAAAATTCTGGGTCCGTCCTGCTAGAAGATGCATGGAAGTTGGTAGGCTAGCTTTGTAGGTAGACCAAGGAGATTTGAACTTCGTATAGGGGTCGTAATTGGATTTCTTTTGGGCATCTTTATCTCAGTGCATGCAAGAAAAAAAAGTGAGTACTTTTGGCCTAATTAAAGTAAGGGTTATTGATTATCCCTAAAAATAAATGGATACAGGTTATGAAATTATATATCCCATTTAATTACTTGCTGTTGCAACAATGATCTCTTCTGTTAAGCAATGGGAAGCTATAGCAAACTATTGTTCTTTCATCTGAACTTGAGACTTGAAACACAGATGTAAAAGGGGTGGAAAATTTATTTTTTATTTTCATTTCAAGACTGATTTGCTTTTGTTTTTCTAATTATGCCTTAGAAAGTGATGACAAAGAGGGAAGTGTCTATGCATCTCTCACACTACTAAACAAAAGACTTTTACCTACGAACTTTCCCTGGAAATCTGTCGCTAAAGGATGATTCGTCACAAAACTGTTACAAAAGTTGGTAGGTAAATTTTTGGTGGGTGATGCAAATCAGTGACAGATTACCCAGGGATTCTCTGGGTGATCCATGAGTATTTTCTCGAAAAATATCGGATTCTACCGAACCATTGATATGTCCTAGGTGATCCCAGGGTAATCGTCGACGGAAATTTTCCTAAGTAAATTTTGTGGGTGAAAGTCATTTGTTTTGTAGTGTCATGATTATGTGCTACTACTACTACTACTCTATGTGCTAATCCATTCCTATATTTGATAATAATTCCTCCTCCACTTCCACCTCCCACACCAATACACCCCTTGCTCCATCTGTGTCCTTTTCATTGCTTTAATCCTTGACCTAAAAAGCACTCCACTTAAAATTTCAACTCATGTATAATCTAAAGTTACATGTTTGTTTGTTTGTGTGTATACTTTATATCCCAAAGTGGCATGTGAAATTCCCATGTGCTGTGTTAAGAGTCGAGTACATTAATTGTAGTTTACCCTTTTTCAAAATAAGTTAGAGGTTTTTGGTTAGAATTAATCTCATCAAGATAATATTAACAATTTAAATTTGCATTAGAAAACAAATGACTTTTACCCTTAAAATTCATCGAGAGAAATTTCCGCCGGTGATACTCAGGGATCACCCAGAAAATATCAATGCTTCAGTAGAATCGATCCGGTGTTTTTCGAGAAAATACCCATGGATCACCCAGAAAATCCCTGGATAATCTATCACTGAATTTGCAATGACCCACCAAAAATTTACCCATCAACTTTTGTGACGGTTTTGTGACGAATCACCTAGCGACAAATTTTCCAGGGAAAAGTTCGTAGGTAAAAATATATCACTGATTTGCATTACCCATCAACTTTTGTGACGAATCACCTAGCGATAGATTTTCCAGGGAAAAGTTCGCAGGTAAAAATCTTTCATTTGTTAGTGTTGGCAATATAAAAAAAATTCCATCTTTTAATGAGGTTTGGGTGGGTCCTTGCAGAAAATTTGAGGTGGGATGGCTTTAGCTGAGTTTTGACATGATGAAAAAAAAAATACCCTCCTCCTTATTCTCCTGTGAAAAGCTGTTTTTCTTCTTCTTTCAAGTGTGTAGTGGGGTCTAAATCTAGTGGGCTTTTTCTAAGGCTAACTTCCACTTTGTATTGTTTTTCTTTCACCAGGGGGGATGTTGTACATCTGTGGATCTTTGTTCTGGAATTCTAACATGCAAAACAAAGGAGATATTAAAGTGGCTTCAATTCCTTCCTTTTTGAGTAGGTCCTGTTGTAGGATTGGAAGGTATATGCTGTCATGCATTGGAGATTTTTATCTCCACACCCGGAAAGCTGAAACTCAGTATTTCACATTTACAGAAAGTTATTAAGATATACAATCAATTTTGACAATACCCTTCATGCACTTTTTAAAGATCTGATTGTACCATCCTTTAAAGTGAATTTCGTGAAGAGATCGTTCTGATTTATGTTGGATTCCTTATCTTTACCTTTAGCTTCAAAGTTCTGGATGTTATGATGGTGTTTGGATTTTATCAATGGCTAAGTGATTAGTGATTAACTACTGCCAATTATAAAGGTGCATGGCCAGGTCATATGGTTGTAATTTCACAAGTCTTGAAAAGATGGTGTTTTAGGCTGTATGCCATGCAATGGTAGTGCTATTACAGGCTGTCCTACAAATAGGTGGTTTGCCGTCGGGCAAGTGCCAATGATAGCCGCCGGGGGCGGTAGCCGACGGCCGGTGGTTGTGGACTTTTGGTCAGGGACGGGATGGGATCTCACTAAAATGAAAAAAAAATGAAATTTTTAGGTTAAAAACTTAGGTTTTTTAACTATCTACCTTAACGTCCCCCATTAATTTCTCGTCCGGGACACCATCAACCAAAAAAAATGTTTCGAAATCAACCAAAAAACCAAAATTAAGTCTCGAAATCGACTAAAAAACCAAAAAGGTTTCTCAAAATCGACAAAAAAAACCTAAATCCTTCAAAATCAACCAAAAAAACTCTCGAAATGTTGGATTTAGGCTAAAAATACGTCGGGCACGATTACGGGCATTTATGCTATTTTAAAGGTGTTCCCATCAGGAAATTTTTTTGGATCCGTGGCTGGTTGTGGTTGTGGTAGCTGACGGTGGATAGAAGAATCCAAAATCTAACAATTGGTAAAAACTTTAATTAACACACACAGTAAGTACTACCAACTAGTTCTGTCACCTTTATGGTTGAACACACGGGTGGGGCTAATAAGGTTTAACATCTTCGATGGTCCACCCCAAAGTTAGACCCACGTGTAAAGATGAGTACAAAACTCATATCTAACATATATTCTTTAACCAGAAAGTTTTGAAATAAGTTTTGTTTATCGTATTATAACAATTATTTAATTTTTTTTTTGAAAAGCAAGCATATTATGTATAGAGCGTCTAGCGGCTCGCTTTGAAGGGCAAATGAACCAAGTCAAAAAGAGCCGAAACAGAGGCTTATGCGGTCTGCCACGCGACCTGAAGCCGCGCGCCAAATCGCGCAACCCTCTGGACGAAGAACAAACAGAAGCTTACGCGGCCTGAAGTCGCGAGCCAAACCGCGCGAGCGTTCCCCCCTGATCATTCAGCTATCTTTCGTTTCTGATTTACCTTGGGAGTTATTTTACAATAAGGATTCCTTTCCCTTTTGGATTGATCCCATTATAGTTTCCATGGTTATCTCTTTAATTAGTTTAGCTTATAAATAAGATTTCTTTTCAATGTTTTCAATTCAATTGAAGTATTCAGATTTAATACAGTTCTTGAAGTTCAAGATTTTTCCTCTTAATTTCCTGGGTTCTACGCTTGTAAACTCGTTCGTTATTGGGATTTGACGCTTGTCGATCCGTTCCGCGCATTCCTACTGCGTCAGTTGGTATCAGAGCACAGACTTACATGTCTCTTCACCTTCAAGATGGCAGAACAGCAACCACCACCACCACATCTTACGCGAGAAGATCTTGATGGGCTCACAGCGGCCTTCACCGCGACCCTCAACACGCCGACGACCACGTTCGCCAACCAGATCAACGCCAACAACTTCGATCGACGAAGACGAGACAGGTACAAAGGTCGTCACCGACCCCAACATGGTGGCCGACGTCACACGATCACCAGTTCAAGTTCCGACTCCGAATCCGACGGAGATGTTGAACCACCCCGAAGAGACCCCGATTACCGAATAAAGGCTGACATTCCCTACTTCAACGGGAACATGGGTGCAGAAGAATTCCTAGACTGGAAAATCGAGGTCGACCGTTTCTTCGACATCATGGAAATCCCGGAACACAAGCAAGTAAAGATGGTTGCTTTTCGCCTAAAAAGCATCGCTGCCATATGGTGGGACAAACTAATAGTCCCACGACAAAAGCAACGACAAGGCCCAGTACATTCATGGAGAAGGGTGAAGCAGTTAATGACCGAACGGTTCCTACCGGAAGACTACGAGCAAATCCTCTACAAGATGTATTTGGATTGCTCACAGGGGTCGAGAACTGTGACAGAATACACCACAGAATTCCTTCGCCATTCCGAACTAAACAAAATAGGCGAGACAGAACGGCAAAGAGTTGCACGATACATCAATAGGCTCAAAGGTTCGATACAAGACAAGAACGGGCTCCAAACCGTGTGGACCGTAACGGAAGCATCGAGCCTAGCCATGAAGGTCGAGCTTACGAAGAAGACCACCCGAACCTCATCCTATCGCCAGTACACCATACCGACTCCCACCAAAACTCCTAGTTCCGCATCTGATAAAGGAAAGGGTATCGCACCAAACCCAGCCCCCCGTGATACCAATCCATCCGGAAACCCTACCGGATCCCAAAGCAAGCCCGACACACCAAAACCATCCAACCCCTATGCCAAACCAACAGGGTCAAAGTGTTATCGTTGTGGCCAACCGGGCCACAGATCCAATGAGTGCACCAACCGCAGAACTGTCGGTTTCGTGGATAAACACGGAAGCGAAGAAGACGATGACTACCATGGAGTTGAATTCGCGGAAGAAGAGTCCGAAGAAAAGGTGAACATCGTACTTCAACAGGTCCTCCTATCTCCAAAAAAGGAAGGCCAAAGGAAGAACATCTTCCGTACCTATTGTTTCATCAACAAAAAAGTTTGCAACCTGATTGTAGACAACGGAAGCTGCGAAAATATCGTCTCTCAAAAGTTGGTAGACTATCTTGATCTACCAACCCAACCACATGATGCGTCGTATTCACTTGGATGGGTAAAGAAAGGGTCGCAAGTTCGTGTGACCCAAGTGTGTAAAGTTCCCTTCTCCATAGGCAAGAACTACAAAGAAAATTTCCTTTGTGACGCCCTCGATATGAACGCGTGCCATATCTTACTTGGCCGACCCTGGCAATACGACAACGACGTCACCTACAAAGGAAGAGACAATGTGATGATATTCCGTTGGGACGGCCGTAACATGGCACCCGTGGCTAACTTCCACAAGACCCCGGAAAAGAAAGGTGAGAACGTTCTAATCATCACCTCCGATGAACAACTCCTCGAGAACGATTTCAAGGAAACCCAAGTCTTTTGCCCAATAGTCGTAAAAGGCTTAATGAACGCCGAAAAGGTCAACGACGAAATTCCGGAAGAGATCGGCGAAATACTTAAAGACTTTACGGACCTAATCTCCGACGATCTACCACCAAAATTGTCTCCTATGAGAGACATCCAACACCAAATAGATCTAATTCCGGGCGCAAATCTACCAAACCTTCATCACTACCGCATGAGCCCCAAAGAGAACGAGATCTTGAGGGAACAAGTTGAAGACCTCTTGAGGAAAGGGTTTATTTGAGAAAGCCTAAGCCCTTGCGCCGTCCCCGTCCTCCTCGTACCAAAGAAAGGTAATCAGTGGAGAATGTGCATTGATAGACGCGCCATCAACAAATCACCATCAAGTACCAATTTCCCATTCCTCGTTTAGAAGACATGCTTGATGAATTAACCGGTGCAAAGTTATTTTCAAAGATCGACCTTCGAAGCGGCTACCACCAAATCCGAATCCGACCTGGCGACGAATGGAAAACAACGTTTAAAACACCATTTGGGCTATACAAATGGTTAGTTATGTCCTTCGGAACCTCTAACGCCCCGAGCACGTTTATGAGGACGATGAACCAAGTCCTCCGCCCGTTCATCGGCTCATTCGTAGTGGTATACTTTGATGACATACTCATCTATAGCCGAAACAAAACGGATCATCTAGCACACCTCCAGCAAATCTTAACCGTACTCCAAGATAACAAACTCTATGTCACTTCAAGAAGTGTACCTTCTACACCAACAAGCTCCTATTTTTAGGATTCGTTGTTGGAGAAGCCGACATAGAAGTGGACGAAGAAAAGGTTCGTGTAATAAAAGAATGGCCCACTCCCAAAACCGTATCCGATGTTCGGAGTTTTCATGTCTTAGCAACCTTCTACCGACGGTTCGTAAGGGATTTCAGCACCATCATCGCACCAATAATCGAGTGCCTAAAAAAGGGTATATTCCAATGGGGACCAGAGCAAGACCGAAGCTTCGCCGTAATTAAAGACAAACTAAGCACTGCGCCGGTACTCGCCCTTCCCGACTTCGACAAAGTCTTTGAAGTTGAGTGTGATGCAAGCGGAGTAGGGGTAGGAGTCGTCCTCTCTCAAGAAAAGCGACCCATCGCATTCTTTAGCGAGAAACTAAGCGACACCCGTCAAAAGTGGAGCACTTACGATCAAGAGTTTTATGCCGTATTTTTAGCCTTGAAACAATGGGAACACTATCTCGTGCAGAAAGAGTTTGTGCTTTTCATCGACCGCCAAGCCCTAAAATTCATCAACAGTCAAAAATCGGTAAGCAAAATGCACGCACGATGGGTAAGTTACTTACAGAAGTTTCCTTTTGTCATTAAACACAGATCAGGGGTTCTTAACCGGGCAGCCGATGCTTTGAGTCGACGAGCTACACTAATGATCACCCTCGCTCAAGAAATCGTTGGATTCGAGGTCCTAAAAGAGCAATACGAAGAAGATGGTGACTTCAAGGATATTTGGGCCAAATGCAAAACGGGTACACCAATGGAAGACTGCTATATCCAAGACGAATATATTTTCAAAGGTAATCAATTGTGCATACATAACTCTTCTCTTCGTGAAAAACTGATTAGAAATAAGTAATATTGGTTCTGAAAATAAACCAAGACATATATGAGCATGTTGAAAACTAAGACGCAACATCTTTCAATGTAATGCATATAATTGTTGAAGACTAAAAAAATGTTGGAAGTTGTTATTTCCCAACACTGCTTTGTTAAAAGATTTAAAGAAAAACTTCAAACAGACTTCAAACTTGTGAAATCTAACCACACAGAAGGGGTTGATGCGATGACGACGACCTGCTACAATGGCGACGACCTGGCGTGATGGCGATAGCGACGAGAGGTGCGGTGGCGACGTGATTGAGTGATGGTGGTGCGGTGGCGATGTGATTGAGCTAGTGTGGTGGCGATGCAATAGCAAGGGTGGATTAGGCGGCCGATTAGTTTAGGTTTTAGGGGTTTATTTAGTTTACCCTCTATTCAGGTTGCTGGTTAAACTTTTAAGGCATTGTTTGGCAAAAAAACATCTAGCTGTACATGTTTGGATGACCATAAGCTAGTTTTTTGAAACGCTACTTGGCATAGCGTTTCAGTAGCTTTTTGTGAATATTCCAATATTGCCCCTTATTATTATTTACTAACTATTATTATTAATAAATATTAATTTTTAAATTTAATTATTATTAATTAATATTAATTGAAAATTATTAAATTAATTTTTAATTATATATTGATATTAATTTTTAATTATTTAGAGTTATTATTAATCATATAAATTATCTTTATATATTTTATAATATTAATTAATATATTCTAATTACCAACTACTATTATCTTTTTAAGTATTATTTGATTTTTTTCATATTATATATAACTGTTATTTAAAATCATAAGTTAATACATTTTTTTTCTAAAACTTGTTTTAACAAATTAAAAATTTATGGTATATATATAATAACAAATTTTAAATTCTTTTAGTTAACATGTTGTATCATTTAATTTTTCTTTACTACATTGGTTGTATTAATTAACATATTATATTTTATAAATTTGTTATAATTATATAATTAAATATCGTAATTGATAATTTGTTTGAAGATGATCTTTTTGGTTATTTTACATGTTTATAAGCTAGTTTTGCCAAACATAACTTTTTCATCGGCTAGCTTATCAGCTACCAGCTAGTTTGCCAAACATAGCCTAACTAATTAGGATTTATTTAAAGGGTTGAAAATGTCTAAGGATTTTTAACAGGTTTAAGAAAATCTGACTTATTTGTTCTAAAAAATTGTCCGTGTAATTAATCATTTCAAATACTAAAGTCCATAGGGCTTTTTTTGGCCTTTTCCGTATATTTTGTTATAAAAATATTTATTTCATTACAATCTGATAAATGACACAAATTAATCAAAATATATAAAAATTCATAAACAGCTCAATAGGATAAATTGGTTGTTTTATTTGTTTTGTTTTGTCCATTATCTCTTACCAAACACTGAACAATTATTATATCATATTCTATTATGTCCTTTCCTATCCCATCTTGTCTAGATACCAAACACACCTTCAAAAATCTTACTTTAAATAATTAAGTTTCTTATTATCTTGTATTTAACATGCATACAAAATTACCCATAGGCATCCACAAAAACATTTATTATATTAAAGTACCATTAAGAACCTGAAAAAATTACAAATTCAAATTTTGTTATATATATTTAAAAACACAAAACATTTATTTTGGGAAAAAAATATAAACAATTATTTTAAAATAAAGAAAATATATAACCGTAAATATTTTCTTTTACCATTTATATAGTAGCCACCAAAAATCAGCATCTTTTTTACGGTCAAAATGGAAATTTTTGACCGACAAAATGTATTTTTGTCGTGCCATTAGAGTTTGCCTTGGTAGTTTTCTTTTTCTTAAGTGGACAATGAGATTGAAACATGTTATCTATACGATTGATGCAAGTATGGAAATGATAAACGGGAAACATTTTGTAGTATAAAACAAGCAAAGTATGAAGAAAAGAAAATCATAATTGTGATTTGTGAGATGAAAGGAAATAACAAATCAATTTATTTTTGAAACGAGGATTCATTAAAACGGAAGCAAGTCAGAGGCTAGCCAAGAGCGATTACATCGTTCCTAGACAGGAATAAGGGGAAAGACTCCACTCGACAAAGTTAATACGACTTCCTTTGCGCCTATGAATCGCCCATCTAAACGAGTTGGTGACTATGGAATCAAATAAATCGCTAAGACTAGGGACAACCCTGTTGAACAGGTTAGTGTTGCGAAGTCGCCATATGGAGAAACAAGAGATTGAGAATAGCTTCGACTCCCCTTCGAACGTCCTTAGACACCCGTGACGAATCGATCACATCCAGCGCCGCTACCAAAGAAGCACTATAAAATAATTGACTTTTACCCACAAAATTTTACCTAGAGAAATTTTCGTCGGTAATTACCCACGGATCACCCACGAAATATCAATGGTTCGGTAAAATCCGTTGTTTTTCGAGAAAATACCCATGGATCACCCAGAGAATCCCTGGGTAATATGTCACTGATTTGCATTACCCACCAAAAATTTACCCATCAACTTTTGTGACGGTTTTGTGATGAATCACCCTTTAGCGACAGATTTCCCAGGGAAAACGTCGTAGGTAAAAGTCTTTCGATTAGTTGTGAAGTGAACGAGGAGAAAGGGTAGTTCCACCACCTTTGTACGTAACTTGTTCCACAAATCCGTCACCTTAAACCATCGGAAAAAAATATGGTGCATCGTTTCGATCTCGCAGTTGCAAAACGGGCATAAGGTGTTATCGAGGTCCACTCCTAACTCGTCTAGTCTATCCTTGGTCGGGATGCGATTGAGAAACAATCTCTAGAAGAAGATGTTGATCTTTGCTAGGACGAGATTATTCGAGCGAGTTTTAAATAACAAATCAAATGATTTAGGGATGATACATAACTTTTCTTTAATAAGATCAATTATCAATTTCCCACAATTATCTTCCCAAAAATAGGAAAAGAAAAACAAATAAAAATAAATGATGATGACATATTCATTCTCCCAATCAATAATAATGAACAGGAAGTTGCAATGTCATGCTCGACTTTTGAAGCAAATTGCTTTGTTTACAATAATGGAAGTGAGAAGGGGTCGTCTTCTTCATCCATATATCTGCATAAAATCATTGCCAGGAGTGATATATATATATATATATATATATATGTATATATATATATATATTGGGACCTACCTCCTCTTCTTTTCTAATTAGGGTTTTGTTTCTATCTTTATTTACTAATTAATGAACTCTTAAATTAAATAGAATTCCCCTAGATTAAGGAGAAGTACTAGGAACAAAAGAATATTCTAAAACATTATAGTAAAAAATAGGGAAATTAATTAAAATACCCAAAGTTTGACTCTGACTTACCAAAATACTTAATTTCATGCTGATTTTACCAAAATACCCATATTTTCCACGATGGGTCCCGCGATCGCGGACCCGTGCCCACGTGGCACACATGTTTGGCCAAAATGCCCCGCGGAGCCCCCCAACTATGCCCGCGGTGACATGATTGGCCCCTGTCCGCAATGGCCTTCCGCGATGGGTCAAAAAGTTTACAATTTTGGTCCTTTTTTGCACGAATCTTTGCATGTTTTTACTGTTTTTTCCACAATTATTGTACTTTGAAGACCAATTTGTGGTTAAAATTCACTCTTCCTCAATGAGATTTCATCCATAAATATCAGTAAAATGCAATCAATAATTCACACCCATTCCATACTTCTTTCTTGCTTTCTTTCTTGCTTTTTTTCTTCAGTAAACAAATGGCATCGTCATCTAACCCATTGTCTACACCTGAAAGAATGCCCGTGAAACTCCAGATCGCGATAGCAGAAAGGGAAAAGGAGATAGACCAACTGACAGAAGAGTGGAAACAGATGATGGCCATGAAGGAAGTCCACTTGATAAGGATCGAAGTGGAAGAAAAGGAGATCAAAAGGATGAAAGGGGATATAAAAGATAGGGAGACTCGTATTCGTCGAGAAAAAGAAGAAATTCACCACATTTTGCAAGACTTCGCAATTCTTCAAGCGAAGGTAAGCGACAATAAAAGTTGGATTGATCAAACTAAAGCAATTTTTCAGTAGGTGGTGGTACGGGTGTTGCTTTAGTACTTTGTTGTTTATGTGTTGTTGTTTTGTACTTTTCCAGTTCGACATTGTTGTTTCGTTCCTTTCCTGTTTGTATGTTGTTGTTTCCTTCCTAGAGCTTTTATGTTGATGTTTCATGTTGAAGTTTGCTCATGAATAAAGGTCTTTAATTTGTCTGAAAAGTAGTGTTTAAGTAGTCTGAAATTTGTCTGAAAAGTGGTTCATATTAAAAATACAACTCATAGATGTTATACAAGATTATTTCATAACAAACACATACTAATCAATACAGTACAAAATTATTCAAATTTGAGGCTACGGCTAGACGATGGTTTGGTTTTTGACAATCCGGGTCGACTTCTTACATGCTCTGGCGAGACGAGTCTCAAAGTGTTAAGCTCCACTTTCTCAATGTACACTTCAATCACAGTATGGTCGTCAACATACTGGCGTATGTTGGTTACATCTTCGTCGGTACTCAATTCTACCAGTCCAGTCAAGAAGTCTGCATTCGGCCTCTTAAAATACAACCTATTATATTTTGGTTTTTCATAGTCCAGCTCTTTCATGATCTGTTCAAGCAGTTGCATAGAAAGATCCTCCACATCTAACATGTCAACATAAATTTCTAGACCACGGAAATAATGTCTTTTGGGTGGTTCCGCGAAGTACCCACCATGGTGGACTTTCATGGTGAACAACTGTGGATATGCATCTGTTGATGAACATTAATTAATATAGTTAGTTCGTAGAACAACGGTAGTAACAAACAAAACTCAATGAAACATGCACACTAACCATATAACTATTTGCCAGTGTCTGAAAGCGATTCAGATAAACGCCTAAAGCACCAAACATGAAGGTTTGGGGATGCCATGTAAGAATACGTTAACGAATAATATGTTCCCGTATATATGTTTTACGACTAATCTAGCGTGGGTTATTTATAGGCAAATGTGGATGCTTTTACTGCATGTTGGCTATTTTTGGTCCCTGTCTTTGCTCTAACACAACTTAGGTCCCTGTCTTTGCTCTAACACAACTTAGGTCCCTGTCAACGCTATCATATGATATAGTTCTATATAACCATTACTATTCTCTCCATTTAGACTACTACCATTATGATCATCATCCCATGCCATGTGACCATGATTATCCATGTCCATGTTCAGATCAACGTACATAAGTTATGTTTGATAAATTACAACGCGCCGATAAAGTAGATAAAATCATGTTATATATCAAAACAAGCGTACTAAACATAAAATATTTATCGTCCCAATCAAGGGAAATCAATGTTGAGATCAACGGTATCATATGATATAGGTCCATGTGGCTCAAGCTCCGATGGACCCTGCGTGTTACTTAGTTGGCTGACTGAACGTCTACTCCTTGGCACGGTTGAAGGGGCGGGATTTGGACACTCTCCACGAGTATGTCCTACGCATTGGCACCGAGTTCATTTTCGCTGTATCGAACCTTCACCACGTGATGGACGTCGGTCGTTCTTTCTCGGTCTCCTGGTTCTGGTCTTAGTGTTTAACGGTGGATAACATGGCGAAAGGGGGTCGGGTGGAAACACCCATGCTTCAGTGGGTCCAGCTGGATTTATTACCTCTGCGTATGTTGCCCGGTAAGTTTCGGACATGAAGAAACTTACAGCCAAGTCGCTGCAATATCTACGACCCATATGCCTTGCCACAACGATGGCATGGCAGCAACGGTAACCCAGATTTTTGCCATTGGAAACATGAACAAGCATGGTCGGTCATATCGACAATCGCGTCAAGTTGGTTATCCCGAACCTGGTACCTCCCATACCCGATTTCGCTTACCCTCCATGTTGACGCGTGACCCGCCCTGAGGAGAACTATCTCCTCCGCCGCTGGTGTGAGTCTATTATGCATCTCAGCTCCTTTCCGGCGTCGAAGTTGGTACCACTCTTGTTGAAAGGCCCGAAAGTACTCCATAAGAGTAACAATCGGACATCTACGCGCAAAACGAGAGAGTACATTCACCGACTCTGCACTATTGGAGGTCAGAATGTCATACCGTTGTGCAGGAAAATGGGCCGCGGACAACCTCTCCGGTCCAACATCGTCCATGACTTTGGATGCTTTCTTGGCACTAACTCGTAGAACATTCATGTACCGGTCAAAGTCCCGAGCCGTATATGCTTTGCATGCCTTCCAGTAGACATCGTGGTAGGTGGTAATACGTTTGTCCTGGCCTTTGGCGTTCATCTCCAAATGTCGACAACATACGGCGTGAGGGGCGTTTGGGTACATGGCAGAGATTGCGGTGCTTATGGAAGGAGCCTTGTCGGACATAAACACCAACCCTTGCGGGTCTCCGATAGCTTGTCTCAACATCGACATAAACCAAGTCCACTCCTCCCCGGTTTCGGACTTGCCTACTCCGAAAGCTACGGGAACGATGGAGTTATTCCCGTCCATGGCAACCGCCAGGAACATCATACCCAAGTAAGGGCCCTTTAAATGGGCAGCGTCTATTACCAGGACACGACGCATATTTGCCACAAATGTGCGGATCTGCAAAAACGTAGGTGGTTTCCCTTTGTAAATGTTATAGTTTATAATGTGTAAACATATGACGTGGTAAAATACGTACCGCGGGTCCAAGGGCAACGAAGCACATCTCAAACCGTCCATTTGAATCGGTCCTTATCTGGGTGACCGTACCTGGATTGTGCAAATGCAAATTATATAAATACCCAGGGAGTCGTTCATACGACTCCTCGAACGTGCCTCTGACCATTAGCAGTGCCCTGCATCGCGCACGTCAGCCTTGGTGGTAACCAATTGTGATCCCGTACTGCTGGCGTACATCCTTCACGATGTCCTTTGGACGCATTAACCTGCTAGCATCAAGAAATTTGTTTTTCAGTATCGCACCCAAAGTCCTTTTGGTGGCTTGTTTGTGGTTGGGATTCAGTTGCGTCCTCGAACAAGTGTGTTCGTCGTGCAAGTTTCTAATGATAAATATACCCCCTTTGTCGCCCACGGACCTCGCGTACAGCCTCCAATTACAATTTTCTCTCCCACATATAACTTCGTATCTGGTTTTGTCGGATCTCGACGTGTAACTTTCGAAGTCCTCTTTTATGAACTTAATTCCAACCTGTGTGGCCAAGTCATCCTTCGAATCAAATATCTGACCTACTTGTACCCTTGAACTGCGCATATAACGTGTAGGTTCATAGGTTTGTGTATGGGTATTCGGGTCTGGAAGAATAGGAGGCATATCAAAAAAGTCATTTAACTGACTAAATAATTTATTACTAGGGGTATATTCTTCGTCCTCATCACAATCGGTATCTGATCTGTCTATATCAGAATTACCCATTGTGAAAACATGGGTTTCGTCGTCGGCAACTCCAGCAAAGCATCCTTCTTGGTCTTCTTTTTCTTCTTCTTCATGTAGTTGTTGTTGTTGCGTCTCCGGAACAAAATCAGGCTCCTCCATTTGAAGGTCTTCGTCATCACCGTCGTCATCACCTTCGTCATCGTCTTCGTCGCACACCGATGAATCGGCATACACAAAAAGTAATGGAGGTCTTTCTGATTCGGCTGCAAAGTGCAGAAAACCAGAGATATCCCCATCGTTGGATAACTCCACAAATAACCCATCACCATTCTTAAATACTAACTTGCAAACAGCAGAAGAGTCGATTCCACATTTTTGCATGGCGTATGCAACAAACTTCTGATAAGTATAGTTTACTGACAATTTTACACCATGCTTTGATTTATAAGCAAAATTCCACTCATTGTTGTCTTGCACCCATTCACCATCGAAACAGAAAAATAGCTTAGCTTTTGAACCAGATGAACTCATTTTTTCAGTAGTATCTCAAAAACAAAATACTGAAGAAAGAAAGCAAAAAGAAGTATGGAATGGGTGTGAATTATGGATTACATTTTACTGATATTTATGGATGAAATCTCATTGATGAAACAACCAACATTGATGAAACAACCAACATGCATTGCAACCACAAATTGGTATTCCAAGTACAATGATTCAACATTGATGAAACAAGTCAGTGAATTTTAACCACAAATTGGTCTTCAAAGTACAATAATTGTGGAAAAAACAGTAAAAGCATGCAAAGATTCATGCAAAAAAGACCAAAATTGTAAATTTTTTGACCCATCGCGGACAGGGGCCAATCATGTCACTACGGGCATAGTTGGGGGGCTCCGCAGGACATTTTGGCCAAACATGTGTGCCACGTAGGCACAGGTCCACGATCGCAGGACCCATTGCAAAAAATATGGGTATTTTGGTAAAATCAGCGAGAAATTGGGTATTTTGGTAATTCAGAGTCAAACTTTGGGTATTTTAATTAATTTCCCTAAAAATAATGTCAATAGACTATTAATAAGATATTTTATTGAAAATTTTGAAAGCTCAAATATAACTTTTTTAAAAGAAAAACTTATATATAACGTGTGTGGGATGAGATCGAGAAATAACCCTAAATAATAAAAGAAACGAAGAACCCATCTAAACAGTTAGATTGGAATGATCCAAATGATGAGATTAAAATAATGGTTATAACCACTTTTTGCAAATATAAAAACATTTCGTCCTAATTTTTAAAACCGAAAATCAACGAAAACAACCAAAATTGGAGCAAAATAAATTACACCAAAAAATGACCACATTATTATCTTTAATTTGACATCTATTTTGATATATTTTTTCATCCGTTTTTTCTTGGTTCTCTAGTTCTTTTATTTTTCAGGGTCCCTAATTAACGTGCAATGAATCAAGTATAAAACAAATAATAATTGATGCTACGTTAACACTTCAATTTTTTAACTATGTGTTCATTTCAATTTTCTTGCTTTGATATGTTGGAATGATATTTCTACCCATTGTATGTTAAATAGAAACTGATCGATGAACCAACAATACAATCGACTAGGGTTTTATCTACCAAAGAATCAAATGAATAGAATCTAGATAAAAAAGTTTACACCACCATAGAATTTCATTAAATTTAAAATAAAGCCTGGGGATACATTTTTCAGAGTTGGTTGCGATCAGCAAAGGGACCAATATTTTGTGTTAATTTTCCTTTCAATTTTTTATATCAATTTTTAGAAACATATAGAAGAATATAGAGTCTTGAATAAACAATGACACTACAAAAATTGACCCTATCTGTGACAAACTGATCCGTCGCTTTGAACTCGTACCTCGAGAAGCCCAAAGGGCTGGGCAGTCAAGAGTTGTTGTTGTACTTGTTCGCTCTGGTGGAAGTAGTGAGCCCACCATTAGCACGTGTTAGTGCTCTATTTGTCATATTGTACCAAGTAGAGGGGCCTTTATTGTAACATTACATTTACAACATATTTAAGATTTTTGCCCTTGTATTTTCTACAATGTCATTCACTCTTATACACTCAAGTATACACAGTATTGCACTTTCTCTCTACACCATTCTTGTGTAACTTGAAGAGCTTATTGAATATATGGATTGCATACTGAGATTAATAGTTGTTTGAATACTTGTTCTGGGATCACAATTGGTATCAGAGCATAGTATATCATTCTGATTTGTATTAATTTCTGTGATTTTGAGCTATTTTTTAGTGTTCTTCATTTTCCCAATATTTTGATTGATTTTGATCATTTGAGTTCTTCAAATGGATCAGAATTGATTAGGATTATATTGGTGATTGTTTCTGGTTGATTTCATTCCGCTTTTACACACAAATCAATCCAGAATAGTAAGATTAGCTCATTTTCGAGAAAAAGTTCCTAAAACACTGTTTTGAGTTGAAAATCACATTTCTGTTGGTTTTTGGACAAAACTTGAAGTATTAAAGTTGTCCAGATTCATTGTGCGAACATGCGTACCAAATTTCAGCACAATCGGATCTGTTTTGAGGACTAGACTTTGGATCCTTTGAATCTTCATCTTTATCGCAACCAATGGTGTTCATCATATATCCTTATCGCAGCCTTCAATCGTGAACAGTAAGATATCGCAACTGCCCTTTGCGATAAACCAGTTTTTATCGCAGCCCATTGTATGTGAACAGTACTTTATCGCAACCCTCTATTGCGATAAAATCCATTTTTGAGTTTTATCGCAACCTCTTTGTTGCGACAAAATTTCCATTTGCGACAAAGTTGGTTGCGACAAATTGTGATCTTGCGACAAACTGTGATCTTGAGTTGAGACAAAGTGTTGGTTGCGACAAGAATTGAGTTGTGACAAATTATTAGTTGCGACAAGACTTGGGTTGAGACAAAATTGACTTGCGACAAAACAGTGTGAGTAATTGTTTGCTAATCAGATCAGAAGGTTACTTAACGATCAGTAACGTGTATTCATCATGACTGCCAGAGATATGCTAGTGATAGGTTCAAAAGACAAACCACCAGTCTTGTTTCCAAAAGATTTTAAAATCTGGAAAGATAGGTTTCTTGATTATGTTGAACGGCAAGAAAATGGTGATTTTATTAAAGATTCCTTGATCAATGGGGTTCAGCCACCAGTGTATAGACAAGATCCAGATGGATCAAACAGAAGACTTGTTGACCCCAAGGATTATTCAGGTGATGAACTTAAGAAATGTAATGGGGATAAAGCAGCAAAGTCACTAGTTATGCAAGCATTGACTAATGATATTTACCAGAAAGTTGATAGTTTGAGTGCCACTGGGAAAGGCATGTTTGATGAACTGATCAAACTTTATCAGGGTTCAGAAGTGGAAAACCAAATGAGATTTTTAAATGTGATTAATAAATATGAGAATTTTAAACAGAAAGAGGGAGAGACTCTGGATAATACATATGACCGCTTCACAACCATCCTGAATGAGCTGAATAGATATAGCATAAAGAAAACCATAATTGAGAACAATGTGAAGTTCTTGAGTGTACTTCAACCTGAATGGAAGAAGTATGCTCACCGGATGAAACAGCATTCCAGATTGGCTGATCTACAGTAGCAAGAGATGTTTGAGACACTCAAACACGATGAGGATGAAGCAGATGAGAAAAGAGAAAAGAAGAAGAAGGATAAGAAAGAAAAGAAGGAGAAGAAAGTGGAATTGATGAAAAAGAAAGAGGATGATTTTGAGAGTGAACCAATTGCTTTGATGTCAAGTAAATCCAGAAAGTATGCTGATAAAGGAAAGAATGTTGAGATAGAAGATGATGGGATTGATAGTGATGACCTAAATGAATCTGAGAGTTTGAGGCAGGCTATGATACTTCTGACCAAAGCTTTTCAAAGGAAGTATGTGAAGAAACCCGGATCAAACAATCAACGTTACTCATCAGGATCTAGAAACTTTGAGCATAAAGATCACATTGAGTCAAAGAAATGGTTTGATGATCGGAAGGAGGATGGTAAAAGAGTTGAGGTTAAGAAGTATGCTGAGAAGAAGGAGTAAGAACATAAACGTTATAACTGTGGAAAATCTGGCTACTTTGCCAAGGAGTGCTGGAAACCGAAGGTACGGGATTCGGACTACTACAAGAATAAGATGTTGATGGCGAAGCAGAAAGAGTCCGGGATAGCACTGCTTGTGGAAGAGGTATATTGGCTGGATCAAACAGATGATGAGAATGAAGAGGAGACTGCAGCTTTGGCGAAGATGTGCTTGATGAGTATAGATGGCGAGGATTCAGAAGCTGATGTTGTGTCTGAGACAGATGAGGTAGATTTCTGTACCATTAATCATTTTGCAAATCAACTAAAAGTCTGTCAACTAAAAGTCTGTCAACTAAAAAAGATGGATTAGATGAAAAACTTACAAATGCACATAAAGTAATAGAATCACATAAACAACTAATCACTGAACATAACAAGTTAAGTGATGGGTTGAAAAAGAGCCAAGCTGAAATCGAGGAAACTCGAGTCTATTTTCGAAATAGAATGGATGAGATGGCAGAAAAGCTAAGACATTCAGAAGATAGGAAGATTGAGCTTGAAACATTATTGCACTCTTACAAAGATATTAATAATGAATTGACTGAGAAGGCTAGTAATCTGGAAGAAAAGATGTATAAGTTAGGTCAAACTAAACAGACTATTCATCTTAACACACCTAAGAATTTCAGATACTATAACTCAAAATGGGGCTTGGGATATGATAATCCTCGTTATTTGGAAAATGCTTTGAAAAAGTCCCCGTCTCTGTATAAATTTGAATGGCTTGACCTTCCATCCTGGAGTCCTAAATATAAAATCAATTGGCTTAATAAAGAAGAACATGAGGCCGAGGAAGAGGTAAAGAGAAAAACCACTGTCAAAATGCAACTTCCTTTTTGCTACGAATGGGAGAATAGGAAGGCATTGGCTTGGAGTTGGAAACAAACATTGTCTAATGACTATTTCCAGAGCTATGTGGTCGATCAACCAAAGGAGAGTGAAAACCCCGTTTTTGAAGGTAAAATTTATTATCCTCCTTTGGTTCTCGAACAAAAGCTCGTAGACCTTGAAAGCAAAATCAAAAGCAAAATTGAGGAAGTCATGAATGATGATCAACTTGCTTTTGCCATTGAAAAGGAAATTATGTTTACAGTTATTTCAAATGGCTTAAAAGAAATGAAAGCTAAACACAAAGAAATGTCTGAAGAGAAATTTTTAAAAGAAAAACATTCTTCAGAGTCAGATGTTTCTTCATGTAAAGCATTTATGAAAAATACTATCTTTAGGAGCTTGACAGTTGATGACCAAGATGATTTTGAATCTTGGGATTTGGAAAGTCAATGTGATAAAGCTTCTCCTGAGACATATATCCCTATTGAAGAAGATAAAGCATTTAGAAAAGAACGAAATGAATTTCTCTATCCTAAGTCTTATGGTATCTTTCATACTTCATTAGATAGTCAGTCTGATTGTGATATTGAGAATCCTCGTGATGTGAAGGGTAAGGAAGTAAAAGAAACAGCTATTGTTGATCCCATTTTTGAGCAACAATAGAAGAAATATAAAGTCCATATTTAAATATAGAGATAAGATATACATGAAGAAAAATCATAAAGAAACTTATCTCATATTCATTGATGATTAAATATGGAGAGGAGAAATGTTGAAGAACACCACACTAAACATGAAACGACTCTCATAAGAAACTAGTCTATGTGTGTTTTTGTGTGCTTTCCATATCTCTCACTCCTTGAAATAAGACTATGGACACCTCTTATATAGGGCCGTTTACACATTAGATATTTAAGATATCTAAAATCTAGACAATATCTAAAATATCTATATAAAATATCTAAGTAAATATCTATAAGAAAATATCTAAAACATTAAAATATCTTTATAAAACATTCATTTAATTAGGAGCTAATTAAAGCTAACAACTATTCAATTTGATTTTGACTTTAGTGCCAAACTTCCAAATCACTCTGACTTCTTAATCAAAGAAGAGAAACCTGAGAAGACTATCTTCAAAGGGGAATCTTCAAAATCAGCTGAGTAAATTTCTGATCATGATTCCAAATCCAAATCTAAACAATCATTTCAAAAAAAGAAAAAGAAGAAGAAGAATAATCATAAATCAAAGTCTTTTCAAGCTCGAAATTCCAATGCTTATGATTCTTATTTTGCTGGCATTTCAGATCATTTTATAAGAAACAACACGCGACTCGAGTGGAGAATAAAGGAGTACACACAGGATGTGGCCAAGAAAAAATCATCTCACGTTGTTTTTAATTCCAAGAAAAACAATTTTGTTTCTAATGTTAGTAATCATGCTGTTTGCAATAAACAAAAAATTGGTATCCCATACAAGATTTCTTCAATGCAACAACTGATTAATTTAGCACATGATCAAATTTGTTGTTCTTCGTGTGGTGTGGATGATTTTATCTGCAAGTTCGATTATTCTTATTGGTTTGGTTATAATTTCCATGGTCCTAAAAGATTTTATACAAATGGATATTATAACAGAGGTTTTCAAAGGAAAAATGCGAAATCCAAACGTGTTGAAACTCCTAACCAAAAAGGACCCATTCTCAAATGGGTACCTAAAACCACTTGATTTCCCTTTTGCAGCCCGGTCATGTATGGTATTTAGATTCAGGCTGCTCAAAGCACATGACTGGTAGAAAGGAGCTGCTCACTAATTTTGTGGAAAAATATGGTGGTAGAGTCAAGTTTGGGAATGATCAGTATTCTCCGATTCTGGGTTATGGAGACATAGTGAAAGACAACGTTAGGATTACCAAAGTTAACTACGTTGAAGGTTTGGGGCATAACTTGTTTAGCATAGGTCAATTTTGTGATAAAGATCTAGAAGTCAATTTCAAGAAGACCCGGTGTTCAGTTCGAACCGAAGTAGGAGATGAGCTTCTACACTAGTACAAAAATGGGTTTTTGCCACGGTTTTGAAAATTGGAGCTAGTCACGGTTGGGTTTAGAATCGTGGCTAAAAAGTCTTAATTGAGTTTGAGTATCGGGTTAGCCACGACTTAACTCAAAAATCGTGACCATTACAAAAAATGTTTAAACATAATGCCATGGTTTAGATAAAACCGTGACTAAATGGTTCTTTAAGGTCACGGTTTTTTTTCGTGACAAGTAACGACTAAAAACCGTGGCCATAGACAGACATATAGCCATGGTTTTTGTCTAAACCATGGTTTTATATTGTAACAGTTATTATCTGTGGCCATAGACTGACATATGGCCACATGAAACCAATTTTCCATGACCAAAAGAAATGTATATATAGCCACAAAAATATGTAAAACGTGGCCAAAAGCCACGGTTGTTTATAGCCACGGTTTTTATTATTTTGTGTGGTCAAAAGGTAACCAGTAGTCACAGTTATAAATATTAAACGTAACTATATGTGATGATTTCGCCACAGTTAATATGAAATGTGTGTAACTATATGTCTTGAATTGATCACTGTTTTATTATTTTGTGTGACGAAAATGTAACTTATAGCCACGATTTGCTATTATTTTGTGACCAAAGTTACGGGTAACTGGTAGCCATAATTCCACATATTAAGCCTAACTATATGCCGTGAATTAGCCACGATTTGCTATTATTTTGTGTGATCAAAAGGTAACCTATAGCCACGTTTCTAAAAATAAAGCGTAACTATATGTCATGAATTTGGCTATGGTTTTTAATATTTTTTGTGGCCAATGGGTAACTGGTAGCCATAATTCCACATAGCAAGCGTAATTTTATGCCGTGAATTAGCCACGACTTTCTATTATTTTGTGTGACCAAAAGGTAACCTATAGCCACATTTCTAAAAATAAAGCGTAACTATATGTCATTAGTATTGGGTTAGCCACGATTTAACTCAATAACCGTGACCATTACGAAAAATGTTTAAACATAATGCCATGGTTTAGATAAAACCGTGACTAAATGGTTCTTTAAGGTCACAATTTTTTTTCCGTGACAAGTAACGACTAAAACCGTGGCCATAGACAGACATATAGCCATGGTTTTTGTCTAAACCATGGTTTTATATTGTAACGGTTATTATCCGTGGCCATAGACTGACATATGGCCACATGAAACCAAATTTCCGTGACCAAAAGAAATATATATATAGCCACAAAAATATGTAAAACGTGGCCAAAAGCCACAGTTGTTTATAGCCACGGTTTTTATTATTTTGTGTGGTCAAAAGGTAACGAGTAGTCACGGTTATAAATATTAAACGTAACTATATGTGATGGTTTCGCCACAGTTATTTAGTGTGATGATTGTCAAGGGCCTCTAATTTCTTTTCATATTATATTATATATATTGTACAAAAGACACAAATTGACACAAATATCATCCTATTCTAGTTGGTAAGCGCATTTCTCTCTACCCAAGAGGCATGGGTTCGAGTCCCTCTCTCTGCACTAATTATATTTTCATTCAAAATGAAATTGTAATCTCCTTCTATTGTATGTGGCATTGGAGGCTTTTTTTAGATTTATATTATTTCCATTTTTTTATTATTCCCCCGTCTCACTGCAATCTTCATCCCTTCCATCAATTGATTCAATTCTTCAAATATATTTATTTCTTTCAATTCTTCAATTCCACGTTTTGCCACGGTTTTAGAAATACAGGTTAGCCACGGTTGGGTTTAGAACGGTTTTAGAAATACAGGATTAACGTTTCCGGCGGATTTTCGGCGATACATGTAGGTTCGCCGGAAATCAGCCGAAACTATAATATTTCTTTATTATTCTTATTTTTATTCTTATATAATTATCAACATTATTATAATATTATTATTATTATATAATTTATAAAAATGATATAATAATAATAATAATAATAATTATTATTATTATTACTATCATATAATAATAATTATTATTATACAATCGATTATAGCCCAAAACGGTCCATTAAAGGCCAAAATGATTCATTAAATCCTAAAACGGTTCATTGAAGCCCATTACGGTTCATTAAAGCCCAAAGCGGTCATATTAAGGTCAAAATTTGTTCTTTAAACACAGAGATGAGTCCTAACCCTAACCTGCGGCGGTGGTTTTCAGGATCAGATGAGCCACGACAGAGATGAGTCACGATTTTTAGGTTGAGCCACGGTGAAAGTTTTTGGAATATTTGATGTTAGAAATGGAACTAGGAGCTCAAGATAAGGTATGTTCATGGTTTATTTCTTTAGTTTTGGGACAAATGGGTTAAACCCTAAGTTATCTATGAATCATAGGTTGAAGATTGAAGAATTGAGGTGGAAATTCTTCAAGTTTGGTGCTGTGAGAAAGACAGATTAACTGTGGTAAGTTCAAAAATTCGTATAAAATCAACCGTATGTCCAAATGAAGTGTTATTTATATCGATGGAAATCTCTGTGAGTGTAGAACAATTTTGTAGTTTACATCGAAATCTAGTTCAAATTCTAAGTATATCGAAATTGTTGATTTTACAGACCTGTTCTGCAGATACTCGAAATTGCGTACTGTTTGTATAAATTCTGTAGAAAATAGAGTATAGCTCCAAATTAAGTGAATCCAGTTGCTATGAAATCCTAAGAGGTATATGCACAACTTTCATTTTGATAAGAAAAATTGTTTCTGCCTCTAAGTATGATAAAAAGGCTTAAACGTTTGGTATAAAGAAGTTGTTAGCTACTGTTTGGAAGTATAAAAATTGGATTTTGCAAATGTTGTTTAGGGTCCTAAGAATTGTGTAAAGTGTTAATTGTCATAAGGGTAGGAACTTAAAGTTGATGAGAACTAACAACGGACAGCGGCGACCAAGGGCTGTGGCCCGATGCTGCAGCAACAGTGAACAAAAAGGTCTATGAGCACAACTTGGGGGCTGCACCAGTAACAGTCATGCAGCAGCCTTCAGGATGACTTCTGCCAAGTCTGGGTACATCTAAAAATGAGTCGGTAGCTTATAAAAATAGTTCAGGTTGACTGTAAAATATTTAAACTCATAAACATAGACATTTGAACAATTTTAAAACGGAAAAACAAATAGCAGGACAACAACAAGAAACAGTTAAACACATCAGCTTAATGATCTGCTCACAATCTGTCTGAATTGCAAAGCTATCTTTTTATGCTTTTGACAGTTTCCTCTGAATTTTGTGCTTCTATTAATCAGCTTCTGTTTCTTCAATAGCCAGCTGACAGCACAGGGTTTGATCTTAGTCGCTATTTGATGTCTGATTGCAGATCTCAAATACTGCACACGTTTATATTTTTTATTTTTGTGTTTCTATTTTTTCTTTAACATCTATCTGCTCTCTAACATTGCTTTGTGTTTAAGCCCTTGATTGTTTCTGTGTTGTACAGGGTTAGTGCAGGTTTTTTTTGGGTGGAAGATAGAAGACAAGGGCTTGTTAGATGGTCAAAGCAAGTTATATCTGCCATAAATACTTACTTACTTATCTAACTCGAGTTGCCAGGTATCATCAGGAACTGAAACTTGCATGCATTCCTTCATAATGTTCCTTCCTTCCATCTCCTTAAATATATTTATTTATCTATTTTTTGGTTTGGATGTTGGTAATTAAAAGTATACAAGACAAGATCACGTGTATGTAAATTGTAGATCTTAAGAATACATTACTATCTTCATTCCATTTGTAATGATAATATATATTGTATTCATCGTTTCCTTCTTCCTCAGTACATAATGTTGAAATCTGCAGTTATAACTCAATTTGAAATTCTGAAATTGGAATGCAACCGAGCATATGATATTATTATATTATGTATTATTAATTCCATACCTATTATCACATGTGATACACGCGAAATGTGATGAACTAATAAAATCACATGTGATACACGCGACTTTGGCCGCGACCTGAGGTCGCTAGGCCAAGTCGCCCGCACACCTTTGTTGGCCGTTAATGTAAAATCACATTTGATTTTGCGCATGATTCGGCCGTTTTCAATTCAAGGTTAACTATATATACACACACCAGTTATATGTATATATTACACTAAAAACCTAATATTTTATGTAAATTTTGTGATTTTTTTTTGAAAATATAACAAGAACACAACATCAGAAATGGTGAAGAAAAGCATCAACCAACCATCATCAACCAAAAGACCAGGAGTGAAAACCCACCATTGCCTGCTTTTAAGGTACAAGTATTTTCTTTTCATCTTTATGAATCTTGAATACAATTACAGTTTTGATTTTTTTGTGTTAATTATTTGGATTGATTAGGTGAGAAAAGAGAAGATGGGGGACAAAATCACTAGGTTGAGGTCGTGGACAGAATCATGGCAGAGGTGACAATGGCAGAGGCAGAGGTGACAATGGCAGGGGCGGTGGTGGTGGTGGCGACAGGTTCAATGGTCGAGGTCGGGGAAGGATGGGCTAAGAAGATGAGTATTTGTGTTTAAGTTTTGAGATTGTATTATGCTCTAGGTTTACAAATTTATGCATTTCCGACTTATGATATTTTTGTAAATAGTTTATTGCCACATTTTTAGTTATTTTGTGTGATCAAAAGACAACAATTAGCCACGGTTATTATAATTCAATGTAACCGTACATCATGAATCGGCCACGCTTACTATGAAATTTGTGTGACTATAACTACTTTATTGTCATGGTTGGTTGTTTCATGTGACAAAATGGTAACCAATGGCCACGGTATTAACAATTCACTGTAACCGTATGTGATCCCAGAACAAGTAATCAATCCACAATAACAACAAAGGAAGCCATCTCTATATTCAATAATAATCCCAAAAGCTCACAATGGAGAATGCAATGCAATACTTGTGTGTGTGGCTAGTGTGTGTAGAGAATGACCTAATTCCTGAAGAGGAAATAAGCAAACAATATATACCTAGGGATAACTATGACACTATTACAAAATAGGTCCATCTACTTGGTACAATCATAATTAAGCACTAACACCGTATGTCATGAAATGACCACAATTAATGTAACATTTGTGTGGCTATAAGTAGTTTATGGTCACGGTTTTAGTTTACTCGCGTGACCATTTTAGTTTACTCATGTACCATTTGTGTGGCTATAAGTAGTTTATGGCCACATTTTAGTTATTTGGTGTGACCGAAAGGCAACCAATAGCCACGGTTCTACAATTTAAAAAACTATATATATATTATCAAGAATTGGCTACGGTGGATATAAAATGTGTGGCTGGAAATAGTATATTGCCACAATTTTAGTTTATTTTGTGTGACCAAAAGACAAAAATTATCCACAGTTATTATAATTCAATGTAACCGTATATCATGAATCGGCCACGCTTACTATGAAATTTGTGTGACTATAACTACTTTATTGTCATGGTTTGGTTATTTCATGTGACAAAATGGTAACCAATGGCCACGGTATTAACAATTCACTGTAACCGTATGTCATGAAATGACCACAGTTAATGTAACATTTGTGTGGCTATAAGTAGTTTATGGTCACGGTTTTAGTTTACTCATGTGACCAAAAGGTCTCTAATAGGCACGTTTAGTATGAGTTTGTGTGGCGATAAGTAGTTTATAGCCACGGTTATAGGAAAAATGCCCCAATACCAGGATACGTTTATGGCCACGGTTTTTAGGCTCTGGCTACGGTTTTTCATGTGATATGGTGACGCATTTTAAACGTGGCCATAAGGGTATCAAAAGTCACGGCAGAATAGGCTACGGTTTTATCAATTCAAAAAACCGTGGCTAAAGGCCTACGGCCACGGTTTTTAACCGTGGCCATTGTGAGTTTTTGTACTAGTGATAGTCCAGGGTTAGGCGAACCAAAAAAAATATCATCAACGTAAATCTGTACTAAAAGAATTTCACCTTCCTCGCGCAAAGTAAAAAGAGTTGTGTCAATTTTACCTTTTTCAAAGCCAGCTCCTAGTAGAAAGGTAGATAAGACTTCGTACAAGGCACGTGGGGCTTGTTTGAGACCCTAAAGAGCTTTGTCAAGGATGTACACATAGTCTGGTTTATCTTTGTCCACAAAGCCTTCTGGTTGAGACACATACACTTCCTCCTTCAGAACACCGTTCAAGAATGCAGTCTTCAAGTCCATTTGATAGACAGTGAAGTTCTTGTAGGCGGAAAAAGATAGGAACATCCGAATTGCCTCTAAGCGAGCAACCGGTGCGTACGTCTCATCGTAGTTTATACCCTCTTGTTGCCTATACCATTTTGCTACTAGTCTTTCTTTGTTTCTCACAATTATGTCGTCTTCATCTTTCTTGTTTTTCAGGACCCACTTAGTACCAATGACTGTTTTACCCCTGGGTCTCGGAACTAATCTCTACACCTTCAGAGTTCAAATTGATTCAGCTCTTCTTGCATCGCAACTAACCAATCTGGATCTTCTAAGGCTTGTTGAACTGTTGATGGCTCAACTTGACTTAGAAAGAGCACGTATAAAACTTCATTTGCGGATGCAAATCTGGTCTTTACTGGTTCAGACACTTCACCAATCACTTGATCTACTGGGTGACTGCGTGTCCACTTCTTAGAGTGTGGATGGAGAGAAATAGCATCTTGGTTAGGGTCTACTAGGGTAGGATCTTTATCAAAGTTCAACTCAACCGTCAATGTCGGTTCTGGATGTGAGGCTGGTTGATAGTCAGAAGAGACAACTGGAACTGCCTCGGGAACTGCTTCAGTTGATTTTTCAGGATTGTTATCAGTATTCTGACCATTGACATTTGAAGTCGTACCCGATGAAGAAGCACCATTCGTAGATACTTGTTGTCTTGTTTGTGTAGACGTCATGATAGTGTTCCTTGGAGAAGTTACAGGAGTTGTTGCACCAGTATTGGATGATGTCAGAACCGATGAAGGTCCTGACATTGTAGCTTGTACCGGAGGTGTAATGTTGATCCAAACCCTCAGTGATTTGATAATGACCCTCTCTTATATACTTAGTGAAAATTGTAAGTAAACAATATGTATCAGAGTTTCACTATCGCTGATAAGTACTAAGATCTTACAGTGCCGCTGATAGGAACTCTCGCTCTTTAGATTAAACATTCAGCGAACACTGTTCACCATAATGTTCTGAGCCTGTTCAGTTCTTATGATGATCGCTGATAAGTTAGTTGTTTACTTATGATCCCTGAAGACACGTTTCACGTCAACATAGGTTCTACGCTGAAGTCGAAGATCTAGCTCAAGAACCAGCGACAAGTCTCCTAATGAACTGATGCGGATCAGCGAAGACTCAGATTTGTCCACTCAACGTGAAGTATCAAGTACAAGACTTCAGCTATCGCTGAACTTTATCATTCGCTGAATAGATAATGATAATGTTCTGAATCAACGAAAGCTGATCATGAAGTCCTCCATACAAAGTACTTTTGTCTTTGTCAGGATCGATTCTTAACAAGAATTAAACTTCTTAGAAACAGAATTTAGAGAATCTTGCGGAATAGAACTCTAAATCAATTAAAGAACAATCAATAGAAATTCAATAAACTGTATATATATCAAACAGTTATTACTCACAAGTTTTACACCAAACCTCAATCTTGTTGAACAGGCTCAACAAGACGATTTCTACTTCTCTAGAAATAGGATCTATGATCTTGAGGTTAATTCACTCTTGAATGAATATCAAATTCTATTTCACTCGTATAATATTCATCTGTTCTAATAGCTATCTATCAATACTATTTATACAAAAGTAATTACAAGATAACTATCAAAAGTAAATTGATCTTCTGAATCTTCGTTAAACATATCTTGATCAATTCCTTATTTGTCTCCAAAAGCATCGCATCCCAAACTTATCAACTCAGCAGTATTAATGATGATTTGGCTCAGCAGCATTAACAACCTTCAGCAGTATTAACCTTCACAGTCTTCAAGCAGTAGTAACTCAGCTCAGCAGTACTAACCATGTCTAGTAGTAGTAAATTGGTCTAGCAGCACTAACTTCGTCTAGCAGTACTAACTTCATCTAGCAGCAGTAACCTTGCCCAGCAGTAGTAACGATGAACTGGCAGTAGTAATGTAGACTTAGCAGTACTAACCATACTTAGCATATCTTCAGTTCCCAACAATCTCCCCCTAACTTGACTTTTAGGAAAAGAAGTCAAGTTCTTCAGATGATGCTTCCAAAACTTAATCATCATGTACACACAGATTAGGACTTAAGCCTAGACTCTGATTGAGAATCCTCTTTACCAAGAATCTTCCCATTGCTGAATCCTTGTTGCAGGTCAGCTTAGTATGTAACATTCCTTGCAGCCTCTTCATGCTGTGATTGTATATTTCATCCACAAGATAGTATTCTTGAGTTGCAGAGTCAAGGGAGATGACATATACTCCACAGTTTTCATAGAGCATCCAGTTGGTAATGGCTTGAAACTGTGTGTTTAACCTATGCTGAACTGCTTCAGGTTTGAACATTTGGCACAAGAATTCAAGTACCATTTTAGAAATTGACATCCCTTGCTCAGTCAGCATGTTTTCATATATCTTCATCCCAACTTTGAACATCTCTTCTAAGTCTGATCTTGAGCACGTTCTGACAATTTTTCCCCAAGTAGAAAAGACTTCAAATTTTCCATCTGCTCTTTTTATCCTAATGAACTCCTTTCTACCATCTTTCAAAGTGTCCCAAAAGATGATTTCAGGAGCCTTAGATGATATTGGTTCAGCCTGAAGTGGAATTGGGTTAGAGTCAACACTAGTAATGTACAAATCACATTGGGCATCCGTTTGTGATTTCACATTGCCTGATTGCCCTGATGGAGTTGCCACTTCTTCTTCAGCAACTTTTCCATCAGATTTTTCTTTCACTGTTTCCTCCTGGGCCTCTTCTGCAGATGACTCCACCCTTGGCTTCTTTTCATTTTTCTTCTTTGAAGTTATGGGCTGGGTTCTTGGTCTTTTCTTTGACATCATCTTGGTTCTTTTAAGAGTTTTGACAGCCTCAGGAGTTGGTTCAGCTGCTTTAAGTTTTTCAGCAGCAATAACCATTTCTGCTGCTATGGCTGTTACTGCTTCTCTTAGTACATGTAGTGATGCTGCTTCAATACTGTTCTTTACAATCCAGTAAATTTCTTCATCTATTTCAGCTTGAGTTGTAGTTACTGCTTCCTGCTCAGTTTCTGCTGCTTTGTCTGTTTGGCCTTCAGCAGCATTAACAGTTTCTGCTGCTTGTTCAAATTCAGCAGCATTAACAGTTTCTGCTGCTTGTTCAAACTCAGCAGCATTAACAGTTTCTGCTGCTGTGGTTTCTGCTGCTTTAACACACTCTTCCCTCTTTTCTGTCTCACTGAACTCCCCCTTAAACTGTGCATAGTCCATTTCCATCTCAGTCTCTATGTGAACAGTCTCCCCCTCAATTTGTGGACCCTTCAGTTTCAGTTCTGCTTCTGACTCTGACTCCCCCTTTTTGGGAGCATCATCAGTTGAAGTTCTTCTTCTTAGCACAAATCTTGCCTTTTTCTTTTTGTTCAGCAACTTGGTGACCATCTTTTTGAGCTTCTCAATTTGAGACTGTTGGTAGGTGACCACAGTCTTAATTTGCTCAATCTCTTTCTTTTGTGCCATAACATCCAAGTTGATATTCCCTATGGTTTCCATCAATTCCTCATAGTTATATCTATCCTCACCTTGTTTAGAAGTATTTACCTTCTTTAAAGGATCCTTGGAAGTTTCAGCAGATGCCTTCTGCCTAGCAGAAGCACTACCTGCCCCCTTGGTTTCTTGGCACCTGGGTCCTCCTAATGATTTCTCATTTAGAGTTGCCATGGGGAAGGTCTTATTTATGTTACCACTGTCCTTCTCTGTGCTAGCAGAAGTAGTGGCAGCCTTAGCACCCATATGGTCATCCTTCTCCTTAGAGACCACCTTCTTGGGGTTGGGAGACACCCCTGTGGTTTCCCTGTTGATATTCTCAATTGGAGAATGCTCCAATTGAGGGCTTAAAGGCTTAGGGCTTTGAGTAGGTACATCAAGGGAAGGAGCCTTGTGCACCTTTCTTCTTTGAAACCTTTTGGTGATTGTGGGAGTGGGCTGTTCAAGAATGGACTGAGGGATGTCTTTTGAGATGGAAGGTTGGGATTGGTCATCAGTGGGTTGATCTAATGAGGGCCTTGATCCTGATGCCATACCTTCAGAGGGGTGGGACACAACCATCATTGTAGAGAACAATGGTGTGTCAACTCCTTCCGAGTCCCTAGGAAGTCTTTTCATATTTGAAAAAACCTTCCCTTTAGGGGATTTGGGTACATATACCTCAGTAAACTGAGGTAAGTCCATCAATTCCTTGTTAAGAACTTCTTGCACAAACCTTGGATACATGAAAAAGGTCTTTTTGGATTCCAAGTTTGATACAAGATCATTAAAGATCATTGCTGAAAAATTGTACTTTCTGGCAGTGGATAAGCAGACCAAGGCATATGCAATGGGACTGCTGAACTCACTCCATCCAGTAGTTTTCTTGGAAATACAGTGCATCAGGGTATGAACAAGAAATCTCCATTGGTTGAAAAATTTTGACTTGTAGAATTTAAAAACACCAATGGGACCTTCATACCCCATTCTTTGTAAAGTAGAAAAGAGTTCTTCATTAGGAATAGAAGATATACCTGAAGCATCATTCAACTGAAGAGAGATGCGAATAACCTCTTCAGTGACTTTCAAGGGTTTATCACAGACCCTTGTTCGAATGGTTTTCTGCCCTTCTTCGACACTAACAGTGGCATTCTCCCAAAATTGTGTCTGATGTTCGATGTAGATTGTTGGGCTCACCGTTAGGGCATAGGAGATGTGCGAGGATTTGAGAAAATCGACTATATCGTGGAATCCCGCAGCTTGTTTCGGCTTCTGAAGCATGGCTATTTCATTGTGCTCATCCACAAACTCCATGATTCCTGAGGATTCTTGAAAGAAAAGCACAGAGATTCTGGGAGACTAGGTTAGAACGAGAGAGAAGAAGTAAATGCGAAGAGTCGTTATGAACTTGGGCGGGCAAACAGGGGTATTTATATGCCCTAGATTATCAGAAGCAGTATTAACTACCTCGCAGTATTAACTACCGAGCAGTATTAACTGCCAAGCAGTATTAACTACCTTGCAGTATTAACGACCAAGCAGTATTAACTACACTAGCAGTATTAACTGCACTAGCAGTATTAACTACTGAGCAGTATTAACTACTGAGCAGTATTAACTACCAAGCAGTATTAACTACCTAGCAGTATTAACTACCTAGCAGTATTAACTGCACTAGCAGTATTAACTACTGAGCAGTATTAACTGAGCACTAGCAGTATTAACTACTGAGCAGTATTAACTGAACACTAGCAGTATTAACTACTTAGCAGTATTAACTGAGCACTAGCAGTATTAACTACTGAGCAGTATTAATTGAACACTAGCAGTATTAACTACCTAGCAGTATTAACTACCAAGCAGTATTAACTGCACTAGCAGTATTAACTACTGAGCAGTATTAACTACCAAGCAGTATTAACTACCAAGCAGTATTAACTACCTAGCAGTATTAACTACCTAGCAGTATTAACTGCACTAGCAGTATTAACTACTGAGCAGTATTAACTACTAGAACACAGGCAGTAGTGACTCTGCACTGTGCATCACTTGTCAAATCCTCAAAGGTCAACTTACACATCACTTTTACCACTTCTCTTACCTTCTGCAGGATTATTTTCAAAAGTAGCATGTCCTCCATCAATTCATTTGAAATATTGAAGGCAGGCCATGTTACCTGTCATGTGCCTAGAGCAACCACTGTCAACATGCCAAATGCTTCTTCCCTTAAGCTGTTGGCTGCCCTGCACATCTGAGAAATCAATTAGTTTTTGTTGGGGACCCAAGCCATAGTGGTCTTGGGTCTCCCTTGATCATCAAAATACTTACATTCTGTTTTGATGAGCTTGTCAAAGTGAGGAACATCAGTGCTTGAGTACTTTGTTTTGATGATAGGTCTAAAAGCAGTACTAACTGATGTAGAAGTGCTAACATTGGCAGCACTAACATTGCTTCCAGAAGTACTAGCCTTCTCAGCAGTATTAACTAACTTAGCAGTACTAACACTAGAAGCAGTATTAATTGTTGAAGAAGTACTAACTGTGTTAGCAGTACTAACACTGCTAGTTACATTATTGCTTCCTGCAGTACTAACATTGTTAGCAGTACTAACTGAGTTGGCAGTATTATCATTGGTACCTTTAGGCATCCATACTCTAACACTTTCTGTTTCTGCCTTTTTCATGTGGCTTATGGTTTTAACTTGTTTCTTTGCCACAACTTTCCTCACAGACTTTTTATATCCCCCACTCTTTCTGTAACCAGCAGGTTTTTGAAAATATCTTTGAGCATTAAACCTTTGGTTAACTGGATTGAAATAACAGTGTTTGGCTAAGTGATTTTGCTTACCACAGATGAAGCAAGGTTTTGGCCTGTTGATTCTGTTCAGGTCAACTCCTTGTCTCATAGCCCACTGGTTATTCCAGTTCCTTTGATTTCCCCTCTGATTATCATGTTTTTGGGGCTTGAGCTCTTGAGATTTCTTACAAGAACAATGTTTACAGGTATTGGGAGCCACAACTGTGGTCTGTTTGTAATGGACTCCCTTTTTCTCTTCATTCCTTTTGATCTCAGTGTTCTTGACACATGGACTCTCACATTCCTCATCAGAGTCTACTTTGTCAGTCTCATCCTTAGCAACTATTTCTTTTTCACATGGATCTATATTAATCTTTAATTCAGGTTCCTTTCTATCCTTGTTCTCTAACAAATCAGACTTGGGAGGTATGTAGTTGTTATTGTAGGGTGGAGGTGTGGCATTGTACCCTATCCCTACTTTCATCTTGTCATGGATTTGAGCCTTAATGATGGTATCCATGGTTTTAGAAGCACAGGTAAACTTTTCAACATCAAGTTTAACCTTCTCATGCTCTTCTTTTAATTTCTCATTCTCCTCCCCAGACACTTTCAGCTTAATCTCATACTCATTCTTCTCCCACTTCCAATAGTTAGTATCATAGTGGTGTTGGAGTTCATTAGCTTGAAAAGCTCTAATCTGTTCCTCAAACCTTTCTACAATCCTAACATAATCTTTCACATCTTTCTCTAGTCTCTTTAGGTCATCACACATACCCTGATTGTGATCCCTATATTTTTTAACAGCATCAATGCAAGCTTGAGAACAGAGTTTAGATTGTACCTCAGTGGGAATATCAGATACTTCTGCCATAAGAGCTTGATTCTGACAGGCTTCCTCAGCTTGATCACTCCAATCAAATTCCATTCCTTGTTGAGAAACATGGGCTTGAGAGGAGCTTCTGTTTTGGTTTCCATTTGGAGCCTGTTGATGTGATCCTCCATAACACTCAACCTTGGATTGGTCAAAGCCTTCACCATCTTCTCCAATCTTTCCTTCATTACATGGGCCATTTTCTATGATGTCCCATATTGCATAATTAGTAAGAAGAATGTACTGCTTGATTCTCAGTTTCCACATGTCCAATTTATTGGGTTTGAGCATGGGAACCTTTGAAACAAGAGTACTGTGAGAATCCATTGAATTGTCCATAGCTTCTAAGATACCAAAGCTCTGATACCACTTGTCAGGATCGATTCTTAACAAGAATTAAACTTCTTAGAAACAGAATTTAGAGAATCTTGCGGAATAGAACTCTAAATCAATTAAAGAACAATCAATAGAAATTCAATAAACTGTATATATATCAAACAGTTATTACTCACAAGTTTTACACCAAACCTCAATCTTGTTGAACAGGCTCAACAAGACGATTTCTACTTCTCTAGAAATAGGATCTATGATCTTGAGGTTAATTCACTCTTGAATGAATATCAAATTCTATTTCACTCGTATAATATTCATCTGTTCTAATAGCTATCTATCAATACTATTTATACAAAAGTAATTACAAGATAACTATCAAAAGTAAATTGATCTTCTGAATCTTCGTTAAACATATCTTGATCAATTCCTTATTTGTCTCCAAAAGCATCGCATCCCAAACTTATCAACTCAGCAGTATTAATGATGATTTGGCTCAGCAGCATTAACAACCTTCAGCAGTATTAACCTTCACAGTCTTCAAGCAGTAGTAACTCAACTCAGCAGTACTAACCATGTCTAGCAGTAGTAAATTGGTCTAGCAGCACTAACTTCGTCTAGCAGTACTAACTTCATCTAGCAGCAGTAACCTTGCCCAGCAGTAGTAACGATGAACTGGCAGTAGTAATGTAGACTTAGCAGTACTAACCATACTTAGCATATCTTCAGTTCCCAACAATCTCCCCCTAACTTGACTTTTAGGAAAAGAAGTCAAGTTCTTCAGATGATGCTTCCAAAACTTAGTCATCATGTACACACAGATTAGGACTTAAGCCTAGACTCTGATTGAGAATCCTCTTTACCAAGAATCTTCCCATTGCTGAATCCTTGTTGCAGGTCAGCTTAGTATGTAACATTCCTTGCAGCCTCTTCATGCTGTGATTGTATATTTCATCCACAAGATAGTATTCTTGAGTTGCAGAGTCAAGGGAGATGACATATACTCCACAGTTTTCATAGAGCATCCAGTTGGTAATGGCTTGAAACTGTGTGTTTAACCTATGCTGAACTGCTTCAGGTTTGAACATTTGGCACAAGAATTCAAGTACCATTTTAGAAATTGACATCCCTGGCTCAGTCAGCATGTTTTCATATATCTTCATCCCAACTTTGAACATCTCTTCTAAGTCTGATCTTGAGCACGTTCTGACAATTTTTCCCCAAGTAGAAAAGACTTCAAATTTTCCATCTGCTCTTTTTATCCTAATGAACTCCTTTCTACCATCTTTCAAAGTGTCCCAAAAGACGATTTCAGGAGCCTTAGATGATATTGGTTCAGCCTGAAGTGGAATTGGGTTAGAGTCAACACTAGTAATGTACAAATCACATTGGGCATCCGTTTGTGATTTCACATTGCCTGATTGCCCTGATGGAGTTGCCACTTCTTCTTCAGCAACTTTTCCATCAGATTTTTCTTTCACTGTTTCCTCCTGGGCCTCTTCTGCAGATGACTCCACCCTTGGCTTCTTTTCATTTTTCTTCTTTGAAGATATGGGCTGGGTTCTTGGTCTTTTCTTTGACATCATCTTGGTTCTTTTAAGAGTTTTGACAGCCTCAGGAGTTGGTTCAGCTGCTTTAAGTTTTTCAGCAGCAATAACCATTTCTGCTGCTATGGCTGTTACTGCTTCTCTTAGTACATGTAGTGATGCTGCTTCAATACTGTTCTTTACAATCCAGTAAATTTCTTCATCTATTTCAGCTTGAGTTGTAGTTACTGCTTCCTGCTCAGTTTCTGCTGCTTTGTCTGTTTGGCCTTCAGCAGCATTAACAGTTTCTGCTGCTTGTTCAAATTCAGCAGCATTAACAGTTTCTGCTGCTTGTTCAAACTCAGCAGCATTAACAGTTTCTGCTGCTGTGGTTTCTGCTGCTGTGGTTTCTGCTGCTTTGGTTTCTAAGATACCAAAGCTCTGATACCACTTGTCAGGATCGATTCTTAACAAGAATTAAACTTCTTAGAAACAGAATTTAGAGAATCTTGCGGAATAGAACTCTAAATCAATTAAAGAACAATCAATAGAAATTCAATAAACTGTATATATATCAAACAGTTATTACTCACAAGTTTTACACCAAACCTCAATCTTGTTGAACAGGCTCAACAAGACGATTTCTACTTCTCTAGAAATAGGATCTATGATCTTGAGGTTAATTCACTCTTGAATGAATATCAAATTCTATTTCACTCGTATAATATTCATCTGTTCTAATAGCTATCTATCAATACTATTTATACAAAAGTAATTACAAGATAACTATCAAAAGTAAATTGATCTTCTGAATCTTCGTTAAACATATCTTGATCAATTCCTTATTTGTCTCCAAAAGCATCGCATCCCAAACTTATCAACTCAGCAGTATTAATGATGATTTGGCTCAGCAGCATTAACAACCTTCAGCAGTATTAACCTTCACAGTCTTCAAGCAGTAGTAACTCAGCTCAGCAGTACTAACCATGTCTAGCAGTAGTAAATTGGTCTAGCAGCACTAACTTCGTCTAGCAGTACTAACTTCATCTAGCAGCAGTAACCTTGCCCAGCAGTAGTAACGATGAACTGGCAGTAGTAATGTAGACTTAGCAGTACTAACCATACTTAGCATATCTTCAGTTCCCAACAGTCTTAAACCACCCTTGCACGACTCCGTACGAAATGTCAGAACAGAACCTTCTATTGTCTGAAATCGTACAACCACTCTGATACTACACTGTTCATTCATGCGGCTACTAAGGTTGTCAACAAAGGTCTATGACATGCAACCAACCAGCTGATGACACGTGTACAGTGTATACTGACTTGCATTAAATGCATGCAGTATATAAAGAGATGAACTCACTTCATTTGAAGTAACTTGCTAACTCTGGACAAGTTCAATCTCTTATCCCAAGATAGGTTATTATTAGTAATTTCTTTATCTCTCTTAGTGCAAGAAACCTAAGTGTTCCAACTTGTTTAGATTTAGGTGTATCCTTAATCTTGTTTCCGCAACAAGGTGTAAATTGTTAATGATTTATCAATAAACAATTTAGAAAAGAAAAATCTGTGTGTTTGTATTCAACCCCCCCCCCCCCCCCCTTCTACAAACTTGTATAGGCCTTCGGGACCAACAAGTGGTATCAGAGCAGATTTGTTTAATCTCATAAACAAGATCTAATCTAAGATATTTCTATTCCTTGCTATTATCTGAAAATGGCCACCAACACAAACACAAATTATATAGACAATGGTTCTCTTGCAAAACCCCCTAGATTTTCCAGAGATAACTTCAACTTATGGAAAAATAGGATGACTCTCTTCTTAGAAGGTGTAGATCCTACTATGCCTTACTATCTCGAAAACGGCCCATTCATCCCTGTAACAATTGATCCTGCAGTTCCAGCTGCTGCGAATAGACCTGCTATTCCAGAAAGGCTGATTCCTAAGGAAATACACATGTGGACCGATGAAGATAAGAAGAAAGTGGCTATAGATACAAAAGCCAGATCCATACTATCCATGGCTCTTCCTGATGAAGTCTACCATTCCGTCATGAATCTGAAATCATCAAAAGCCATGTGGGACACAATATGTGTTCAGTATGAAGGAACGTCTGAAGTCCAGGACTCAAGAAAGATCAACCTGGTAAGACAATACGAAAGCTTCATTTCTGGTAAGAATGAAACTCTCTCTGAAGTTCACCAACGTTTCAACTGTTTAATTATAGATCTGAAAACTGTTGGTAAGGAATATTCTAACTTTGAAGTGCTGACAAAGTTTCTAGAATGTTTACCTGAAAGCCGGGACAATTATTCTATGTGTCTCAAGCTGTCAAAGGATCTAAAATCAATGACCCTTTCAACCTTATATGGCACGTTGCTGAATCATGAGCAGTCGAGCCATCTTAAGAATAATCTTGTAAAAGATTCCAAAATCACCCATGTTGCTTTAATATCAGAGGAACCTTCTACTCAGCGACCCTCGGTCACTATCACTGAGTTAGAAAGTAACTCTGAAAGGTCATCAGATTCTGATTTTTCAGATGATGATAAATCTTTGGCTCTCCTAACTAAAAAGTTCAGGAGATTTGCCAAAAAGAAAATGTTTAGAAAGAACAAACCACTTTCCATAACTGACAAGCCTAGATCACCAGCTTCTGTTGATAAGGCTACTGCTACTTGTTTTAACTGCGAAAAGACAGGACATTTCGCTAACGAGTGCAGGTCAAAGAAAGTTTCTAGACCCTCAGCTTTTACAAAGAAATCCTTTGTTCCAAGAAATAAAGATGACAAATACTCAAAGCTGAAAGAAAAATATGCGAAGCTGAAAAGCTTTAAGAAGAAAGGCAAATGCCTGATGGCTAACTATGATTGGGCTGCTTCTGATGAAGAAGCATCATCATCTGACTCTGAAGATGATGAAGCAAATCTATGTTTAATGGCCAAGATTGAAGAAGAGGAAGAAAATTCAGACATTCCCTCCACTTCAACTTCTGCAATTCAGGTTAAGAAGGGTATCTGGTATCTCGATAGCGGATGCTCTAGACACATGACTGGAAAGAAAAGTCTGCTCGCTGAATACAAAGAATAGAAGGGTCCCTCTGTGCCTTTCGGTGGAAATGTAAAAGGACATACCCGAGGGTATGGTGTACTTTCAAATGGTACAACTTCCTTCAGAAGAGTCGCATATGTTGAAGGACTGAAGCATAATCTTCTAAGCATCAGTCACCTTTGCGACAAGGATAACAAAGTGATTTTCACTAAGGAATCCTGCTTTGTCGTTGACAAAAAGGAGAAGATAGCTCTCAGCGGTTATCGTTTGGAAAATGTTTATGTAATAAACATGGACTCAACAACCACTGAGAACTCCTGTTTCTTCTCAAAAGCCTCATCTGATGTCAACTGGCTATGGCATAAGAGGCTATCTCATCTAAATTTCAAGACACTGAACACTCTTTCTTCAAAAGAGTTAGTCACTGGTCTACCTCAACATTCATATGCCAAAGAGTCTTTATGTTCAGCGTGTGAAAAAGGGAAGCATACCAAAGCAAGCTTTAAATCAAAGCAAGTTTCCTCAGTGTCATCTCCTCTACAACTACTCCATATGGATTTGTTTGGCCCTGTTAACAAACAATCCATCGCTGGAAAGAAATATACGCTGGTCATAGTTGATGAATTCTCTCGCTTCACATGGGTAATGTTTCTCCGTTCTAAGAGTGACACCCTTGAAGAACTCATCACCTTTGTTCGAAAGATGGAAACCCTGAACAATCTGACTGTTCGCTCAATAAGGAGTGATCATGGGACTGAATTCAAAAATAGTTCTCTTGATTCCTTCCTTGAGAGTAAGGGTATTTCTCACAACTTCTCTTCAGTGAGAACACCGCAACAAAATGGAGTCGCTGAAAGAAGAAATAGAACAATTATTGAAGCTGCACGTTCAATGCTCAGCGATTCTCACCTGCATACTCAGTTTTGGGCAGAAGCTGTCAACACTGCTTGTTTTACGCAAAACAGGTCGCTGATAGTTAAAAGATTCAAAAAAAAACATCCTATGAACTCTTTCATGGGAGAAAGCCTTCAATCAGCTTTCTTCACATCTTTGGATGTCAGCGTTTCATACTGAACAACAGAGATGCCCTTGGAAAGTTTGATCCTAAGTCCGATGATGGAATCTTTCTTGGATACTCCTCAGTTTCCAAAGCCTTCAGAGTCTTCAATCGTAGAAGACAAACTGTAGAAGAAACTATTCACGTCACGTTTGACGAATCCCGTTCAGCGAACTCTAAACCGTCCGCTGATACTGAAGAACTGAATCAATGGATGTTTTCTCATCTTGGTGATTCAGAAGATATTCCCACACCTCATGCTCACACAGTAGAAGATGATAGTCCTATCATTCCAAACATGCAGAATAGTGAAGCTGAAACATCATGGGTCTCAGCTGTTCCTATAAACACTATACCTGCCGCTGAACAAAATGTCTCAGACATTCCATCTATTTCTCAGCAATCAGTGAATGAAATAACAAATGCAAGTATTCCTCTCTTAGCTGATACTCCAGAAGTAGCTGAAGCCTCATCTTCAGCTCCTCCAGTTCAGGATGAGTCAGTGACTTATGCTCCGGCTCAACGATAGACCGTAAATCACCCTATTGATCAAATTCTTGGTGATCCAAACGCTGGTGTTCAGACTCGACGAAGTGCAGGTAATATTTGTTTATTTGTTAACTTTATTTCTCTAACTGAACCAAAGAAAATAGATGATGCCCTCAGAGATCCAAACTGGGTCAGTGCCATGCAAGAAGAGCTGACTAAATTCGAAAGAAACAAAGTTTGGAAACTTGTTCGAAGACCAACTGATAAAACGGTGATAGGCACTAAATGGGTCTATCGAAACAAGTTGGATGAACATGGTACTGTAACCCGCAACAAAGCTCGTCTTGTTGCTCAGGGATACATACAAGAGGAAGGTATAGATTATGACGAAACATTTGCTCCTGTAGCAAGACTTGAATCTATTCGTCTATTCTTAGCATATGTTGTACACAAAAACTTCAAAGTACATCAGATGGATGTTAAGTCAGCGTTTCTAAATGGAAAGCTGAATGAAGAAGTCTATGTGGAACAACCTCCAGGATTCTCAGATTCTAAGCGTCCAGGTTATGTTTATAAACTGGATAAGGCACTTTATGGCTTGAAGCAAGCTCCACGTGCATGGTATGACACTCTTTCTACTTATCTCCATATTGAACATTTTGAGCGAGGTAAGATTGACAAAACTCTATTTTTTAGAAAAGTGAAAGGTCATATCATTCTAGTTCAAATATATGTTGATGACATTATATTTGGTTCTACTAACCCTGAGCTTTGTACTCGTTTCGCTGATAGAATGAAAGATGAGTATAAAATGAGCATGATGGGTGAACTAACATATTTCCTTGGTCTTCAGATTAAGCAAACCGAAAAAGGAACTTTTATTAATCAGGGAAAATATGTTAAAGATATGCTGAAGAAATTTGATTTAACTCAAAGTTCAGCTATGAAAACGCCTATGGCACCACCGCTGACACTTGACAAGGATTCAAAGGGAATACCTGTTAATGTCACGCTGTACCGTGGGATGATCGGCTCTCTGCTGTATCTTACAGCTAGCCGACCAGATATTATGTATGCAACATGTTTGTGTGCACGATATCAAGCTAAACCTATGCTATCTCATACGAAAGCTGTAAAGCGAATTTTTCGATACCTTAAGGGTACAGCGAACCTAGGTCTTTGGTATCCCAAAGACTCAGGATTCGATCTAACCGCCTATTCAGATAGTGATTTTGCAGGTTGCAAATTGGATAGGAAAAGCACCACAGGAGGATGTCAGCTCCTGGGTGGAAAGCTGGTAAGTTGGACAAGTAAAAAGCAAAATTCAGTGTCCACTTCCACAGCTGAAGCTGAATATGTAGCTGCTGGAAGCTGTTGTTCTCAAGTCTTATGGATGAGAAATCAGCTACTAGACTATGATCTTCAGCTCTCCAAAATTCCAATCTATTGCGACAGCACAAGTGCCATCGCTATAGCAAACAATCCAGTACTACATTCAAAGACCAAACACATAGAAATCAGATATCATTTTATCAGAGATCATGTGATGAATGGTGATATAGAACTTCATTTTATTCCAACTGATTATCATTTAGCTGATTTGTTTACCAAACCTCTTGATGAGACAAGATTCAACTTTCTCATCAGCGAGCTTGGAATGCTGAACTTTGAAGGGTAAAATCTTCAGCGGTTCACATTAGATCAGCGATACTATTATACTGTGTATAACTTCTTTGGATAAAATAAACTTCTTTAACCTATTAAATCATCTTCTCTCTGAATAAACTTGGTTAGCTGATATCAAGGTATGTTTTCTCTCTCTGACAATTGCATGAAAATGCAAGATTTCAAAACAAAATGCATCGCTGAATATCTCTTAACAGCGACATTTTGAAAATTCTTAAAACCATCACTGATATTTCCATTCAGTGCTTCATGTTTGTAAAAGAGTCCCTGAGCTTTCAAAACCTCAGAGACATCCTAAAAGAATATGAAAGGACAGTTGTGACGTCATTGCAACGGATAAACCAAGGCACGTTTTTCTTTCTGACACACGTTTGTACGTCTCGTTCAAACTTCCAATCAAATGCAAACACGTGTCCGTGTCATGAAGAAAATCTTTTCCCGCTCAAGATTTTTCTCTCTCTAATCGCTCTATATAAACAAACTCTTGGTTTATATTTTCCTTTACGCGAACAATCTTCCTCCGCAAGAAAGAATCACTATTGCATTTGTGCTCTCAAACCTTCAAGAACTGTTCATCATCTTCTTCATCAAACATCAAGGTTAATATGTTCTTATTTTTTGTCAAATGCGTATAACTTGTTTCTGATCTTTTCCTTGCTTATACAAGATCAAACAAAAGAACTTCTTAAAAATGAAATCATTTCTTTCATGGTTTTATGAACACAACCATTTCATGGTTGTTCTTCAAGTTTAAATGCAAAAATCTTAAACTTGTTCTTCATTCGTTTCCAGAATCTATTTCTTCATAGAAAACTGGAAAACAAGACTAAATGGGTTTACATTTCGTTTCTCAAAAGCAAGAAAACCCTAATCTTCATTAAGACATTTGTGTCTGAATGAAATGGATAAAATTTGAACCATCTTAATGGAAAATCTTTCCACATTAAGATTATTCTTATTTGTTAACATCTTTGGTTGAACTGATAATACAGAAATGGCATCGTCTGACATTCCTGCTACCGCCGAGAACATCTCCGCTGATTCTGAGGAAGTGGAAATTATCAAGGCTCCTCAGGTTAAGTTCACTCTGGAACAACTAGATTGGACCAAAACGAACAACCTTTCTGCGCTTCTCGAGTTTCCTCCTCGAAAGCAAGTCACACATCTGAAAGATGCTGTGAATTTCCTAAAGAATAGCTGCATTTCAACAGCCCTGACCATCACACCTCCTGCAAATCAGCTACTACTATCCCAGTTCTGGTACTCTGCCAGACACTCTCAGCTACCATCCGCCAAAGATCCCTCCAAAACAATTGATTGTATCCTTAGCGATACTGAGTATGGCACAATAAAGATCACACCTGCCATCATTCGCAAAGCTCTGAACTTTCCCAACGCTACAAAAGAAAAACCTTTTGTTCCTTTCCCTGACCATAAGAAACTCGCTGACAAAGAAGCCCTTGTTGCATTTTTCGATGCAATGGGCTATGTATGGGAAATTGGCAGAGACAAGAAGCCCGAGAAGAAGCTGACCCTGCTAAAGAAGTCGAAAATGCCCAGCGAGATGAACTTCATCTTCGCTCACTTAATCAGCTGCATGACTGCAAAGACCGGCTCCTCTGACCAAGCCACTCAACCTCAGCAAGCAATGGGATACGCTCTGCTGAAAGGTCTACATATTGACTGGGCATCTATTATCTATGATGACTTGGTGCAAAGAGTAGACTCTGTCGCTGACAGACCTCCATGGGTTCCATACCCCCAATTTATCAACGCCATCTTCCAATATGGCCTGAAGGACAGCTACCCGCAAGAGGGTGACCTGAAACTATCTCAGGTTGGCCCTAAGGTACTTGACTTCAAACCGGTGGAAAATGAGGTACGTCTTTCTACCCTTTTAACTCTTCTCAACCCTACTTCTTCTACTTCTGTGGCTCCTTCAGCGACAATACCCATCGCTGATACCCAGGCCACAAAATCCTCTCCTTCAAAGAAAAGGAAACAATCATCTACACAACTTAGTTCCAAAAGGACTAAGATAACCAAGGAGCAACCCCAACAATCTCGTGCTGAAGACTCCTCAGCTCATTCTGCAGAGCTGAAGGAACGTTCAGTGGTACGCTCTGCCACACCTGAACAACCCATCCATTCCATCCCAACTTCAGCGTCTCTAAACGCTGAGGTTACAAACTTGGAACCTACCCAACCTCCTTCAGTCTCTCAAAAGACTGATGAAGTGATTATCAGCGAATCCAATGCTGAACTCAGTACCCAACCTCCATTCTTATCCTTCGCTTCTCCCTCTACTCATTTGGTCTCTCCTCCAGTTTTCGCTGGAGCTGCCATCATTTCTACGGAAACTAAAGCTGATACTCCAGGAATGATGAAGACAGGACCTGCAGGACAATCCATGGGCACTTTTGAAGATGACATGGAACATTTTTCAGGAACCCGTAATTTTGACGAGTTCATCAATCCTCCTGCAGGTACACACCAACCCATATACACTGTAACTAAACCCCAAACTTCTGAGCTTTCCTTTGTTCACAAGTACTTATCTGTTACAGGTCCTAATTTGGGAGACATCAACGCCTCTCTGAAAGCTATGGAGACAAAGCTGACAGGTCTCACCACTACTCTTACGGATAACTCTAAAGCTGTAACAACCGCTGGAGAGAATCTTACAAAGCTGACAACTGTCGTCGAAAAAAATGCCTCCAAAGCTGACTTGGAGAAGGTTGATAAATCACTCACCGATTTTGCAAAAGTTCTCTCTGATATCTACACGGACTACCTCAATGTCAAGAAATCAGTTGACACCATGTCCAGCGAATTCACAACGCTGAAGACATCGGTTGGCACACTCGAAGGTAATTGGTCTGATGTAAAGGCTGATGTCAGTTCAGTAAAAACTGACATGAGTTTTGTGAAGACTGATGTCAATAATATAAAGAATGATATCACCTCTATTCAGACTTTGTTGAAGCAGATCCTGACCAACACGACCGCCCCTGCAACTGTCCCTGCATCTGAAAATTTTACAGCAGCGGATCGCACTGAGCTCAAGAAGATCAATCCTGCTATTTCTTGCCTTGAAGACAGATTAGCAAAGATTGAAGTTTGTGTAGGAATCTCTGGCCAAGAAGACAGAGAAACTACAGCTGCTAAGTCGACACATTCCTCCCCCATTCATCGTGAAGAAGGGGGGGGGGGAGAAGAAGACTGAAGACCTTCTCCACGATGAATCTGTCGTGGAAAAGAAGACTGAAGACCTCACCCTCGCTGAAGAGAGTGAGAAGACAGCTGAAGAAACCACTGCTGGACCTCAGGGAGTTGAAAACCCTGAGGAAACCGAGAAGCTCGCCTATATATCAGAGGGGGAGCAACTCGAAGAAGAAGAAGCTGAGAAATCCAAATCTGAAGCTGAAGATGAAGAAGCCATCGATCTATCTGATGATGAACCATCATCTTCTCCAAAGAATGATGATGACGACGACGATGATGATGATGACTCCTTCATTGTCAAACCTGCTCAGAAGACGATTGCTCTCAAGGGAATCTCCATAAATGAACCAACAGGGGAGCGGACCAAATCAAAGCCATCAGCCTCTGGAGCTGAGAAAGGCAAAGGCAAAAGCGTCGCTGAAGATGAAAATCTGACGATCTTGCTTGAAAAGTCGGTTTGTCAGGTACACTAAAACATCTCTTACTCCATCCATCCTCTATCATACTCTATCAGTTCTACTACCCAAGCCTATACACTTGAACAAATTTCCTCTCTCTGATTCTACCCAAGTTCTTACTTGTAAGATCGCTGTGTTTCAACTAGTCCTCTCCCGTGTTTGAGGATATCGCTGAAGGTTCCACAACTGCGGCTTCACCAATAATACCAGCTGCTGCTGAAGAAATAATCCCAGTCTTGGATTTAATCTCTGAGACTGATGAACCTGAAGAACAACTACTCTCGCACAGACGCAGACCTTCATTAGCTCCTCAAAAGCTAAGTGAAGAAAAGGATCAGAAAAGAAGAGAAGAGATAATAAAACAGTTTGAATATCAGCGAATCATTCTGAGGCGTGATCAACTTCCTTCGGTTCCTCCAAAGTTCAGAATTTCCCAAAAGGAATACAAGGAACACCACAGAGCAGAACGCTTCATCGCTGAAAGAAAGGAAGCTGAAGAAAAGGACAGAGAATACGCCATCCAGCTTTCTCAACGATCAGTGAAAGACCCCAAGCTGAAAAGAGTTCCTATTGAAGTTCAACGTCAGCTGTGGGAAGACGCCAAGAAGATAACTGAAGAAAAGAGAATTGTATCTCAGTCCACTCTAGCCTGGAGCAAAGAAAAGGTAAACTTCAGATTATCTCCTGCCAGAATCATCAAGGTACTCATTTCTGGAAGATCAACCATCAACGTTTCAATCATTGAAATCGAGATGTTCAGAGATGACAAAAAGTATGAAAAATTCTATGCTGAAGCAATCACGAAACACGGTCTCTCTGAATGGTTGGAGATCAGGTTAGCCATACAGAAGTCTCAGTCCAAGTACAAAGAATATTTCAAAAAGCTGATAAACAAGCAGATCGACTTGGTCTACTCTTGTGTGGATATTCCTCCTCCTCCTCCTCTCAAAAATCAGAAAAGAAAGGCCTCAGCGAAGAAAAAGTCTAAATCTTCAAATGATGGTCCTATTATACGAAATGAAACAGGTATTGGTTTTTCCAGAGCTGAAGTCCTTGGTCCTGACCCTGATCTTTCCGGACTCGATACATCTCTTCCTGAAGGTGAGACTTTCATCCCTGGAAAAGTCATAAGCGAACCCTACGGGATATTCTTCATTGACTACGATGGTGGAAAGCGTTTTCAACGCATCTCTGAACTTCACATCACTCCCATCGAACAGCTGAAAGCTCTTATCTACTGGTGTGACTTCAGGAATGATCTTCAGGCAAGACATCTGAAACCCTTAATTTTTGAAGAAGCGCTGATCAAAAGAAAACAAGGTGTAACCGTTCCTGACTGGATGATACCCACATCACAGACCCTTGATGAACTTCCCATCAAGGAAGAACCCTTTATAAGCTGATATGATCGCCCTTTTCTCTATTGTATCAGTTATTCTTCTGTACTTGTAATTTATTTCGCTTGTACTTGTAATCTTTCCATTTCTCTTTGTAACCTGATTCAAAGTTTTAAAGAAAGATTTCAGCGAATGTACTTTACTCCATCAGTACTGAAAAGATCCCAGAAAACAGTAAAAGGGACAAGTATTTTATGAGTTCTTTGTATCCTTATGTTTTTCATTAAATAGCAATTTTCTTTGTTGCTATGTCATAATCAAATAGGGGGAGATTGTTGATCCAAACCCTCAATGATTTGATAATGACCCTCTCTTATATACTTAGTGAAAATTGTAAGTAAACAATATGTATCAGAGTTTCACTATCGCTGATAAGTACTAAGATCTTACAGTACCGCTGATAGGAACTCTCGCTCTTTAGATTAAACATTCAGCGAACACTGTTCACCATAATGTTCTGAGCCTGTTCAGTTCTTATGATGATTGCTGATAAGTTAGTTGTTAACTTATGATCCCTGAAGACAAGTTTCACGTCAACATAGGTTCTACGCTGAAGTCGAAGATCAAGCTCAAGAACCAGCGACAAGTCTCCTAATGAACTGATGCGGATCAGCGAAGACTCAGATTTGTCCACTCAACGTGAAGTATCAAGTACAAGACTTCAGCTATCGCTGAACTTTATCATTCGCTGAATAGATAATGATAATGTTCTGAATCAACGAAAGCTGATCATGAAGTCCTTCGTACAAAGCACTTTTGTCTTAAACCACCCTTGCACGACTCCGTACGAAATGTCAGAACATAACCTTTTATTGTCTGAAATCGTACAACCACTCTGATACTACACTGTTCATTCATGCGACTACTAAGGTTGTCAACAAAGGTCTATGACATGCAACCAACCAGCTGATGACACGTGTAAAGTGTATACTGACTTGCATTAAATGCATGCAGTATATAAAGAGATGAACTCACTTCATTTGAAGTAACTTTCTAACTCTGGACAAGTTCAATCTCTTATCCCAAGATAGGTTATTATTAGTAATTTCTTTATCTCTCTTAGTGCAAGAAACCTAAGTGTTCCAACTTGTTTAGATTTAGGTGTATCCTTAATCTTGTTTCCGTAACAAGCTGTAAATTGTTAATGATTTATCAATAAACAATTTAGAAAAGAAAAATCTGTGTGTTTGTATTCAACCCCCCCCCCCCCTTCTACAAACTTGTATAGGCCTTCGGGACCAACATATAACAACTTGATTCCTGTCATTTACACACGAAGATGATTTAGTACTTCCAAAGAAATCATCATAGAAATGTTCAAACAAAATATCAAGTTCATTAGGAGTAGAGTTAGATGTGGAAACTTGATCTTTGCTTGACTTAGTCGTCATTGGACGGATTTGTCCAGATGCTAGTATGCCGGATATTACGGGTTCTGTACTGTTTTGCACAGAAGCCATCTCCTCAGTATCATCGAATTTGACGTTTATGCTTTCCATCACAGTTCTAGAGGATTTGAAATAAACTCTGTACGCCTTTGAGGTTGACGAGTATCCGATGAAAACGCCCTCTTTTCCCTTAGGACTAAATTTGTTCAAGTTGTCCTTGTCGTTCAGCACGATACACCTGCACCAAAAAACACGAAAGTAGTGTATTACAGGTTTTCTGTGGTTGATAAGTTCATACGGAGTTTTGCCAAACCATCGATGGATAATTGAACGATTTTGTGTATAGCATGCCGTTGACACAACTTCGGCCCATAAAAATAGCGGTAGATCAGCATAGGACAGCATCTTTCTGGCAGCTTCAACAAGTGTATGATTTCTTCTTTCAACAACCCCATTCTGCTGAGGTGTTCATGCTGCCGAGAATTGATGTGAAATTCCTAATGACTTAAAGAAGTCATCAAGAGTCTTGTTTTTGAACTCTGTCCCGTTGTCAGATTTGATTGTCTTGGCCGTTTGTTGAAGATTCACTTGAAGCTGTTTGATTAACGAGATAACCAAGTCAGATGTTTCATCTTTGGATCGTAGAAATTTCACCCAAGTGTATCTCGAATAATCATCGACGACAACCAACACATATTTCTTGGCACTTATACTCTGGGTCTTCATTGGCCCACAGAGATCCATATGAAGAATCTCCAAAACTTTGTGTGTACTAGGCTCAGGTTTCGGTAGATGAGGAGCTCGTTTCATCTTCCCCTTCTCATAGGCGGTACAGAAGTTGTCTTTCTCAAACTTTAGAACTGGTAGACCTAGGACTAAATCTCCTATCATCAGTTTTTGAATATAACGGAAATTGAGATGAGATAGTCGTCTATGCCATAACCAACTTTTCTCTAGTGGTGCTTTGGACAACAGACACACGTCATTCTTCGGTTTAATCTTTGATAGGTCAATGGTGTAAAGATTGGACTTCCTCGTCCCAACTAGCTGGACAGAAAGAGCACATCGGTGCATGTACAGTTTTTGGGAGACAAGCTCATGAGCTGGTCATCTAAGAAGCAGAATTGTGTCTCAACATCAATGACGGAGGTAGAATATGTTGTTGCGGCCAGCTGTTGTTCACAAGTACTGTGGATGAAGACCCAACTCATGGACTACGGGTTCAAATATGAGAAAATTCTCATCTACTGTGACAGTAAAAGCGCGATTGCCATATCTGCTAATCCTGTCCAACACACCAAGACTAAGCATATCGACATCATGTATCATTTCATAAAAGATCACGTTGAAAAAGGAACAATTGAACTATACTTTGTTACAACTGAGTATCAACTTGCCGATCTTTTTACAAAAGCCTTGGATGAAAAACACTTTAATTTCTTAGTATCCAAGCTTGGCATGTTGAACATGAAAGTTTAACTTTCTTATATTGATCATATAATAGATGGAAACATTTGTATCTCAATCTAGATATTGCATCTAGATTGATACACTCAAAATTTCATCATATTCTATTCTCAATATATGTTATTTAAATTTTCATGCCTTAGTTGTATAGCAAATGTTTATTCAACTTGTTATTTTCTTTTCTTTCAATTACCTTATCTGTGATTTGTTATGATATATGTATATGCACAAGGTGTGTTCATGGTATCACGGGGAGTTAAGTACAAATTATATGCACAAGAATAGGGGGAGTGTGCATAACTGACATATCTTGTAAGTATAGATGGCATGTGACTGTTATTTGGAGAACACAAGGTAAGTATTCTACTCTGTTTTGTACACTAACTCTTAAATGATGAAAAACATTTTTCCAAATCTATGCATCATTTAAGGGGGAGTGAAAACCGTGTTTAAAACCTTGAGTGCTTAATCAATTGGAAGTTGGACATCTTCCAATGTGATAAATCAATTTTTGAAATTTCCTGAAAAATACTTTTGGAAAAATGTCCAAGTGTTCATGTTATCGCAACACACTACTTGCGATAACATAATGAACAGTGATTTATCGCAACCCTCTGTTGCGATTAAATCTGAAAGATGTCTTATCGCAACCCATTGCTTGCGATGACATTCTTCATCACAACATTTGCTTGCGATAAACAGTAGTGAACAGTGTTTTATCGCAACACCCTGTTGCGATTAAACATCGGGGTTGTTATCGCACCTTGCTTCTTGCGATAACACCAAGGTTAATCGCAACCTTCTTCGTGCGATAACCTGACACTGTGGAAGTCAAACGTTGGACTAATCGCATGTTGCCACGTGTCAAATATCTCAAACCTCTATATATATACGAGGAGTTTGAATTGTTTGTCTCATTTCAAAAACCTCTCAACTCTCTCAAACATCAGTGTTCGATCTCTGACTTTATTTCAAGATTTTCGAGTTCCATTGATTACAATCCATTCAGACTTTGTTCGAGATTAGCTTTCTTCAGTTATTTTAATGTATTATCCATGAATCAATGCCTTACAGTCGAGTTTTTAGGATATTAGGGTCGATATTCAAGACTGTCTCTTCATATTTTTGCTTAAATCGATATATATATATATATATGTTTGTTTGTGGTCTAGATTACTAGGGTTAGTTTCCTGTGTTTACTGTGAACCGAGTAGTGAAGGAACAAATCGATTTTGTGCGAAAAACTTAATTTTCTGGGTTGAACACTTAGGATTTTTTCAGTGTTCATTGTTATCGCAACTCATAGTGTTCTTGGTGTTCATCGTTTTCGCAACCCTCTGAGTGTTCAACTTTATCGCAACCTACATGTTGCGATAACATTTTATCGCAACCTTCTTGTTGCGATAACATTTTATCGCAACACGTGTGTTGCGATAACCCATCCTCGCAACTCCTTTATTGCGATAAAATCATCTTTGCGACAATGTGTCTGTGTTAGTTGCGATAACCCCAAGACTTAGGCAATTTTTGACAAATTTTTCATGAAATATCCGTTTTTGGCACTGTACTGACTGGTAGCTATTCAGATGGCACATAATGACGATCATTCTTCTGACGAGAACAACGACATCCCATCTCACCGGTCGTCGCATCCGTCGGTGAATGCACGCGACTTAGATGAGGAACTTCTACCGATAAGTCTCCATCTTTCCCTTGCTAACAACAACCATCATTTGGATCTCAATGTCGATTTTGACCATCGTATCATCTTAGAGATTATCCGTGGCCATCCTCTTCGCACAACACTTACAAAGGTAGTCACTGTGCCACTTATATACTTGCAACAGTTCTGGCATACACTACGATTTCATCCAGTACATAGACGGGGTCCGCACTTCACTGCTAAGGTTGATCATTTCGATGTTCGACTTACCCTTAAGTGACTCCGTCGAGCCTTAGACCTACCCAACAGCGCTGATTTTTAAGACATGGTTCTGGAAGAACAATTGTTTGCCGACATCCGAAGTCTGGGATATCAAGATCCACGTAACCCAGTTCTTACCAGCTCCTCAAAATTCCAAAGATGATTCCTACCCAGAGTCTGGTACACTCTTTGCTCTATCATCAACCGATGTATGACCACTAAACATACCGTCCTGGACAAGTGCAACCTAGCAACTCTAAAAATGTTCCATGTTGTGGCCTTCAACCGACGCATAGACTATGCGATCCTTCTATGGAACGAAATGATAGAGCTAGTCGAAATCCAGACCCATCAAGAACCGCAACTTCGTGCCTTACCAGCGATTCTTCCAGATCATAATCCATCAAATCATGGAAGGCAATCAAGAGATACCTAGACGACCTAACGCAGTGCAAGGCCCGAGCCAATGGATGCACTACCTGAAGATGCCCGCTCATATCGACTTTGCTCACGTTGCTGTGATACCCGAATATGTCTTAGCCTATGTCGACCAGCAGTCTGAGGTAGTTAGGCAGTATAGGTTAGACAACGCACTAATGGTCCAGCCAGAACCGAAGGAACCTGCCCAAGGTGCAAACCAATTAGAAGGTGACGGTATCCATGTCGAGCAGGTTCAGGAACACGGGGTTCCTGAACAGGGAGAGGTGAGGAGAACTACAAGAAAGAGAGTCGGGATTGTGGAGAGGACTACTGGTGTGACATCTACTTTCGGAGCTACACAAGCTGCCAGAGTTCAAATATTCGCTGATGATGTCTCATGGAACTCTGTCGACGATGCTGATTATGTACCAAATGCTTCTTCATCCGAAGATGAAGCATCAACCCAACCCAGAACGGATGATGATGGCAACTCAGACTCCGATTCCGACCATGATCCTGATGCTGACTTAATTCCAAGACATATAGGTCGACGACAACTAATAGAGAGTTCCGATGCTGATTCTGTAACACCCCGATTTCGGAGGGAATCGATCTTTTAAGATAAATATGAAAAATAGGATTTTGGGTTAAATCCTAGATTTTATGGTCTTGTTAGATGAGGAATTCGAATACGAGTCCAACGGTTCTTTCCGGAGCGAAAACGGAGCTATAACGAAGAGGTTATGGCCAAAACAGTGTTTAAGGGGAAACCAGGCGACCAATGCCCGGCGCGCATTGTGGCGCTATTTCACTAGCGCGGAGACCCGTGCGGAGCTCCTGATCAGCTTAAAACACGAAATTCACACCCCAAACTTCATTTCTTCATATCTCTATCATTTCACCTCCGTTTTTGGCGATTCAAAGTGCCATGGTTTCGGTTTTTAGAGCTTTTCAAGGATAAAGTGTTAGTTTTGAAGTTCATTGGAAGATTCAAGGGTGTTTGGTGGTGGTAAGTCTCTCATTTCCCACACTCAAATCTCTTCTCTTCTTTCCAAATCGTTTCCCCTCTTTCCCTCACAAACCCTAACTGATTTTGTGGCTTTTTCTTGGAGATTAATGTGTTCCTTATCCGCTTTATGCTAGTGATTTCATTTATTGATGCAAGAGCAAGTTTCATCCACAACACTAGAGATTTTTTGGGTTTTCTAGGTTTTCATCAAAACCTAAGTGGTGAGTTCATCCTCCTAGATTCTATACTTTCGTATGAGTTATAAATATTCCATTGATGATCTCTTAGTGTTTTGTTTCTCCAATTTCGGTTTGGATGATTTTGGGGAAGTTAGGTTAATATTGGGGTTTTGGTCAAAATGAAGATTTCAATATAAGATGTTTGGGGAATGGTTTTAAAGTGGTTGAATATGAATATTCATGGTTGGAAGTTATGAATTTAGGTTTTTGGAGGTTTTGGCTTGAGGATGCAAACTTCTTCAAAGGAGCATACGTTTGGGAAAATTCTAGATTTAGCCTAAATCTAGCAAGGTGAGTTCAAGTTACTTTGTGAAAACTTTGTACATGCCAAAATGACATTTTCCAAGTAATTATGCGTTTTACATGAAAATTATCAATGTTGAGTTATTTGATGGGTTTTAACCTTTGAAGTATTTATGGTTGTAAATATGGTAAAACACTTACATTTGGAATTTTGGGGAAATGTGATGAATAAATCATACGTAAAAATAAGTTGTTGATTTATGTGATAAATGGAGTCTATTTGTTATGAAAATGCATTTTGTGGATTTTGGAAATATGCATATAGCACATCATGAGATGTTTTGAAAATGTAAAGGTGTGAATCCTTTGGAAAGGAGGGTTTTCCCGATCCAAGGTTTTGTTATGGGTTTTCATGGATTTGAAGTATTTATCGGCAAACTGTGTGTGTTGTTATATTTAATGTCATCTTATGACTTTCATGAACTATCTTTTGAGTTAGTTGAGCTTGTGGCTCGGTATTGGATTTTATCAAGTTTTTGGGACATTTGTCCAGTTTTGATAGCTCAAAGTTGAGTTTTGAACATAATTTATGTTATTGGAGAATTGCATGTTTTGAATGCATTTGTTTATTCATTTGGGGTCGTGTAATATGTAGACCTTGTTAGCCATAGATCCATAGGCATTTGAGTTTCCCCTTAGTCTCGCGGGCAAGAGGTCGGGATTGATTGAGCTCAGTTTACAAGACGTTAGTTTCTTTTGTAGCACGGAATAGGCATCGGGTTCCATGATAAGTAAGGTGTGGGCCTATATGGTCGGGCGTCGTCTCATGGGCAGTAAGGTGTAATTCCATATGTGCTTAGCATGGAATAGGCATCGGGATCCATGATAAGTAAGGCGTGGACCTATAAGGTCGGGCGTCGTCTCATGGGCAGTAAGGTATAATCCATAATGTGTTGTTGTGGATTTGGAGTGACCCAATGTATAGACCTGGAGTGGTTGAAGTTGGGGGCTCCCTAGTCTCGCGGGCAATAGATCTGGAGTGATTGAGCTCAGTTTACGAGAGTAATCCACGTGGGTGTTTTATTGCATAGTAGGTGACCCACTTTTGTGTTCCGTCACATGCAATGTATACGGGTCTCCCCCGTCACCGAAATGTGTTGTTTTGGGTATTTGTGGGTATCCATGTTTTCGGTGACGTATCATATTTATGAGAATTGCTTTTCCACTTATATGAGTTGTGGATTATGTTTCATCCATGTTTTGGGATGTTTTGGATTAATGAAGAATAATTATGTATTAAATCACTTCAGGTATTAAATGCTATTTTACCTTTTGCACTGATTTTGGAAAGGAGTCTATTTTGGGAAATCATGTTATATTAAAGATTTCAGCATGGGAATTGTGTGAGTTGGAAAACAGGTGATTTGTACTTAAAGTAAACTCTTTTGAAATCATGACTAAAAACTACACTCCTCTCGATTTATGAATTTATATAGTCATGATAAAATGCTTGAACTCACTAAGCGTTAGCCTAACCCTTTTTATTTGTTAGCATGTGCAACAGGCTCAGGTTGGGAGTAGCTTTAGCTACACTGTGAAGTGCCGAGTGCTAGTAGAGTGCACGAGAGATGATTTTGATTTAGTGAATCTTCCGCATTAATTGGGACTAGCAACTTGTGTTGTGTTAAGTAACGCCGTCTTAAGCTTTTAGTTTGTGGAAATTATGATGTTTAAATTCCGAGGTATTTTCAGGAATGAATTGTATAAATAATCTTATAAACTTTTGGTTATTTTATTGAAATTAAAGTTAGTTGCTCGTTCCAAATTTGAGGGTGTTACAAGTTGGTATCAGAGCATAAGTTTGAGAGAATTAGGTGTTGATTTTGAATACCTAGACTCAAACTAGCGATCTTTTAAGTGAGAGAAAGTGAAATTGCACTATTAGGCACATTAAGATAGGATGCTTTGGGGTTGATGGAGTCGTTAGAAACGAGAATCACGTTAAGGGTAGCAAGGATAAGCATGTACGGTACGTTCATAATTACATTTGGCCAGTGTTATGGTGAACCTACTCGTTACATGTGCTTACTTGAAATACTTTAATGTGATGACTGTTTGGGGTAGTAAAGAAGTTCTAAGCGAATAGTGTTGGAAAAGATTGACGATTTTAGTATTGGTCACTTGGGGTGACAATAAGCATGATAATTGCTCTAAGTGGATCATTTCGGGTCAAAATTTGATGGTTGAATTAGAACCATGGACTTATTGAAAAGACTTTGATTCGAGGAAGAATCGTAAGGTTAATTGATGTAATTCCCAACTTTACCTTAAGAGGTTTGGATATCCGGATGCCAATAGTGGACCGGAGGGATTTGGAGGAGTATGGGTTGAGATGTGGAGTGCCGACTAAATTTATGCACATAACTTATTTCGAAATAAATTGTAGCAATTATTTCTTGTGTTTCGAATCTTTTTCCGGATTGAGTTACAAAATCTCAGAAAAATGGTTAACACACACACACACATGATTTTAAATCATGGTTTTGAACATAAATGAAAGTTGTTTTATTGCGAGGAATTACAAACTCTGTCGGGACTTGCTTTGTTTTGTCAATTGACCAACGTTACTTACGGATACAGTGATATCCATACTTTCATGATGTTTAAGATGTTGGACAAGTAACTACGGCTTATGACTTTAACATTGGATCTCCTCCACATATGTTAAGGTTTGGACGAAAAGTTATCTTCCATTATGTCTATGTTGAGTTTTATTGGAGAATTTATTTAATGGAAGTTTTATCGAAAGTGTTGTTTAGATCGTATTACAACAAAGGGGGATTTTGGGAGTTTTGGTATTTTGGCCATGGTTTTACATTATGTAATTTGATTGTTGGAAGCGAAAGGCTTGGCACCATTTGGTTGAGTTGAGGCAATTAAGCCCATGGAGTTTTACGAAGTTTCATTTTACGACGTGTTGGGTCGTGTGAGTACAAAATTTGTAAGGAGCATACTTTAGCTATTGCGTGTGTTGAATTTGGATTGTACTGGGCATTTTGACTTTTTCGGGTTTTGTTGAGAAGTGTTATTTATACCGTAAGGCAACCAAATGGAACGTTTTGGAAATTTTGATGTCGCGTGGTTTCTCTTTCAAAGATTTGTGTTAGCACGTTTTGTTGCAATTTATTTAATTGTACGAGTTAAATTATACGTGACATAAGTTGTAACACCCCAAAACAGGGGTTAACAAAAACTTCCATAAAACGGAAGAGTGGTACTCATTACTAAAGTAAAAGTATACCTAAATCATTACATAACCATTAATACGAAGATTTAGTTAATTACGACTAGTAATGGACCACTAGCTTATCAGATAACAAAAGGTGTCGGAAAGTTCTATCATAATCTTCAAATCTTTAACTCTCCAACAATGATCCCATGCTCACAACCCCAGTCTAAACTTCTTGTATCCGGGACCACTAATATCTGTAACATATAAAACACATAACAAGTGTTAGGCTTTTAAAGCCTAAGTGAGGTTTACACATAGCACATAGAGCATAATCATAGCATGTAGGAATAACAATTCGATACATTCACAAATTGGATTCCATGGAGAAGGCCCATATCGCTACCCAGTTACATCATAATTGAAGATATACCTTGATCGATACCCCACGGTATTGTCACAAGGCATAACACAACGGAAAACCCCACGGTATCCGAAGGTATGAATCAATTACACTTACCCCAAGGTGTGTAAGAATATATCCTCCAATGCCTACTAGGTGCTCCTCCAATTATGTGAATACCAAATATGTTAATCCAAATAATATTCAAAGCATATTAAACACTTAACAATGGTCCAACCATTTATCATAATCAATACTACTTCCATGTAGTTCACATACATCCATATGTAATAAATCATATTCTAGATAATATCAAGCATATTTAACACATAACAATGGTCCAACCATTTAACATGATCAATACTACTTCCATGTAGTTCATATACATCCACATGTATTTAAATCACTTTCTATATGATTTCAATAATAAACCACCATGTTTACAATTCAAGAATAAGTCCATTTTGACCATTAAGCCATCAATTCATCATTAAGACGTCTATTAAGCCATCATCTCAATATCACATACCATTGATATATAATCAAGTCAAACCCTTAGCACCAACATTTAACATAGTATACTAAGTAATAAACACAAATTATCCACATAACTTACTTGAACTCCTCTTGTTTTCCTCTTAACCATTAAGAGCATATAATTCAAGATTTCATATTAACTATACCAAAATCAAGATAAGGAATAGTATATAAGTGTAATACAATCAATTAATTACAAGTTACTCACCTCAAACCTTCAATTGGTATAACCCTAACTTGAATACTTCCACCCAATTACTCCAAGAAAAGAATGAAGATATATTGCCCTAAATCAAATTTAATTGGTGAGATTCATCCAATTATTGTTTGAATGGAATTAGGATTAAGAGAAGTAAGTTTACCTTAGCATTTGATGAAGAATCACTTGAGAAGAAGATAGCAGAACTAAAAAATCGGATTTGAGAGTTCTAAGTGAAAAGGGTTGATGGCTAAGGGTAAAGAGGTGGGTTTAACCCCCTTTTGGAACGTCAGGAATTCGGCGCCGATCACCCGCGCCGATGCATCGGCGCCAAACCATCGGCGCCGGGTTCTGTTTGCTACGCTTCTCAACTTCTACTGATTTAGCCGTAACTTCTTCGTTAGAACTCCGTTTTTGCTCCGGAAAGAACCGTTGGACTCGTATTCAAATTACCCATCCAACTAATCCATAAAATCTAATATTTAACTTTATCATCTATTTTTCATTTATTTCCTTAAGGAATAAACTTGCTGATTTCTATCGGAAGTTCTCAAATAGTAAGTGACAATCACGAAAATTACTTAGGAAATCATTTATAATCTAAGAAGTCAAAATATAAAGAAATATTAGGACTATTTTTACTCACAAGGATTTTCCGGGTGTTACAATTCTCCCAACCTTAAAACGATTTCGTCCTCGAAATCTATATCCTTTACTACCCAAAGTCAACCGACTCACTGTCGACCAAAATTCAACAATTCCTAACAGGAATCTAAGTTCTATCCACACGGTCTATAAAGACAATTCTTCGAACAATTGTTTATTAAAGCCCCTACACATATGTTGTACTCATGTACAGATAAACGTTCCAACCATAGAGAAACTCCCAACCATACGACTTCAGTCATCTCCCAACCTTAAAATGTTCTATACATCTTGATTTCAGTTTCTAACTCTAAATCAATTTAAGGCTCAATTAATACTGAGACCAACCGAATCTCTAATTTCAATTGCCCCTATCGTTAACGGCCATTCTCATTCAAAGAGCTCTAATAGACTCCAAAATCCATCTCAATAATTAATCATCAAACGGACAGGTTCACTAATCATACACAAAGGTTAGTTCACTAAAACCACTCATCACAAATGAGTATCTTAAGGTTACTACTACCATCACCATCATTCTTTTTAAAATCAGCTACAATTTCCCGATTACACTAAAGGTGTTTGGCCTTAAACCCAAAAGTTGACACCTAATTATCACCAACCTTTGCACTTTAACCAAACCCACACATGGGTTCCATTCACAAATAAAATCTAGAAGGAACAAGGATTCATCTTTCATATTTCCTGAACCTTACTTCTTTCCTCATTAACCGCTCCCCAACTTAGATTTGTAAGCCTCTTTAAAGTAACCGTTTATCATTAAACCTTTATCCGACTATTGCCTAGTCTTCCATACCGTCATCATCCACATCTCAATTTCCATATCTCAAAATAACATTAACGTATGCTGCTTGAAAATCCATACTCACTTTAAATTGGGCATACTCGCCACTTTTGAATACTTCTATATCTATGGCACCCATCACTACATCTATGACCCACACGTTTCTTCAGTAAAAAGTACTACCACTTCCTCACATCAATATCGTACTATGCGACCACATTGCAACCAAAATCACTTTGGATAAACTCATACTACCGCTCGACATTCTATTCCAATAATAGCCAAATCACTACACCATCTTACAACCACATATTCCAACAGCTTTATTGACAACTAGCACTATTCATCTGGAATCCCTGAAAAGACTTTCATCTAATGTCCCCTCTTTATCACTTATTATTACTTCTTTGTGACTCCAAACCATTATATATACAGTGCACACTACATCACAAGTCGACATAGTCCATACCCTTACTATGTTCGTGCCTATTTCTTCATTATATATAAACCATCTACATCATAAGTAGAATGTTCATCTACAACAATAGTCTTTCACTATCCTAACACCCCTCCACAAGGTGATCCTTCAACTTTTAATCTTCCGATTCTAACTTGACATTCATACAAGATCTCAAAAGAAGAAATTAATGTATTCACATTACGTAAACTTTAATTATAATACAATTCATGTAATTCCAACCCTCAAGCCTATGTCAAGTTAATTAAACCGACGAATACCCTTAAGACTCATCCGAATCTAAAACCAAGCCATCCGCTCAAAGGGTCTATTGATCATTTATCAATTATCAACTCATGAAATTTAAAATACATCTAATCCCACATCATGCATAAAACTCTACTTGCAATTGAAGGCTATTTGCTCAAACAAGGTCTATCGTTTAACTCACGCAACTTATCATTGACGCCCTATTTTCAACCAATGGTTACCCTCTCAACATTCTAACACTTGTTATACATGCCTTCCAAGGCTCACTTACTCAACCATTTCATACTATTCCCATCTTGATCAAACATCTTACATTCTATTTCCACACATTTTAATCCACTTATTTAAAGTTGTCTCGGCGGACTTTCATGAGTCCCGCCAGTTCCAGGTTGTCCTTCCTATCCTCAATCATTTACCGATCTGTCCTCTAAAGAATTGAAAGACCTTGGTGGCGTTTTTACCATCATTATGCTATAAAACAAAAAAAAATAACCCTGAGAAATGGTTATATGAATATAGACACACGAAACGTACCTTACCGATCATTACTCACCAGAACAATTTAGAAACAAGTATGCTTATGTAACAATATATTCATAATAACAGTAGCTAATTGCGATTATGAATGTATCATACATAAGAATCCTCATTACCGTCATTACCGTACTAATTTCACGTATTTATGTCGACCCTAAGGCCATCACGTCTTAATACTTCTACCCACTCTCACGATTCATAACTTAATTCATCTCAGCTTAAGTCTAAGTATTTCCTCATCATACTTAGTTCACTTAAACTAAAGCTCTGATACCAACTTGTAACACCCCAAAACAGGGGTTAACAAAAACTTCCATAAAACGGAAGAGTGGTACTCATTACTAAAGTAAAAGTATACCTAAATCATTACATAACCATTAATACGAAGATTTAGTTAATTACGACTAGTAATGGACCACTAGCTTATCAGATAACAAAAGGTGTCGGAAAGTTCTATCATAATCTTCAAATCTTTAACTCTCCAACAATGATCCCATGCTCACAACCCCAGTCTAAACTTCTTGTATCCGGGACCACTAATATCTGTAACATATAAAACACATAACAAGTGTTAGGCTTTTAAAGCCTAAGTGAGGTTTACACATAGCACATAGAGCATAATCATAGCATGTAGGAATAACAATTCAATACATTCACAAATTGGATTCCATGGAGAAGGCCCATATCGCTACCCAGTTACATCATAATTGAAGATATACCTTGATCGATACCCCACGGTATTGTCACAAGGCATAACACAACGGAAAACCCCACGGTATCCGAAGGTATGAATCATTTACACTTACCCCACGGTGTGTAAGAATATATCCTCCAATGCCTACTAGGTGCTCCTCCAATTATGTGAATACCAAATATGTTAATCCAAATAATATTCAAAGCATATTAAACACTTAACAATGGTCCAACCATTTATCATAATCAATACTACTTCCATGTAGTTCACATACATCCATATGTAATAAATCATATTCTAGATAATATCAAGCATATTTAACACATAACAATGGTCCAACCATTTAACATGATCAATACTACTTCCATGTAGTTCATATACATCCACATGTATTTAAATCACTTTCTATATGATTTCAATAATAAACAACCATGTTTACAATTCAAGAATAAGTCTATTTTGACCATTAAGCCATCAATTCATCATTAAGACGTCTATTAAGCCATCATCTCAATATCACATACCATTGATATATAATCAAGTCAAACCCTTAGCACCAACATTTAACATAGTATACTAAGTAATAAACACAAATTATCCACATAACTTACTTGAACTCCTCTTGTTTTCCTCTTAACCATTAAGAGCATATAATTCAAGATTTCATAATAACTATACCAAAATCAAGATAAGGAATAGTATATAAGTGTAATACAATCAATTAATTACAAGTTACTCACCTCAAACCTTCAATTGGTATAACCCTAACTTGAATACTTCCACCCAATTATTCCAAGAAAAGAATGAAGATATATTGCCCTAAATCAAATTTAATTGGTGAGATTCATCTAATTGTTGTTTGAATGGAATTAGGATTAAGAGAAGTAAGTTTACCTTAGCATTTGATGAAGAATCACTTGAGAAGAAGATAGCAGAACTAAAAAATCGGATTTGAGAGTTCTAAGTGAAAAGGGTTGATGACTAAGGGTAAAGAGGTGGGTTTAACCCCCTTTTGGCACGTCAGGAATTCGGCGCCGATCACCCGCACCGATGCATCGGCGCCAAACCATCGGCGCCGGGTTCTGTTTGCTACACTTCTCAACTTCCACTGATTTAGCCGTAACTTCTTCGTTAGAACTCCGTTTTTGCTCCGGAAAGAACCATTGGACTCGTATTCAAATTACCCATCCAACTAATCCATAAAATCTAATATTTAACTTTATCATCTATTTTTCATTTATTTCCTTAAGGAATAAACTTGCTGATTTCTATCGGGAGTTCTCAAATAATAAGTGACAATCACGGAAATTACTTAGGAAATCAATTATAATCTAAGAAGTCAAAATATAAAGAAATATTAGGACTATTTTTACTCACAAGGATTTTCCGGGTGTTACAATTCTCCCAACCTTAAAACGATTTCGTCCTCGAAATCTATATCCTTTACTACCCAAAGTCAACCGACTCACTGTCGACCAAAATTCAACAATTCCTAACAGGAATCTAAGTTCTATCCACACGGTCTATAAAGACAATTCTTCGAACAATTGTTTATTAACAAAGCCCCTACACATATGTTGTACTCATGTACAGATAAACGTTCCAACCATAGAGAAACTCCCAACCATACGACTTCAGTCATCTCCCAACCTTAAAATGTTCTATACATCTTGATTTCAGTTTCTAACTCTAAATCAATTTAAGGCTCAATTAATACTGAGACCAACCGAATCTCTAATTTCAATTGTCCCTATCGTTAACGGCCATTCTCATTCAAAGAGCTCTAATAGCAAAATCCATCTCAATAATTAATCATCAAACGGACAGGTTCACTAATCATACACAAAGGTTAGTTCACTAAAACCACTCATCACAAATGAGTATCTTAAGGTTACTACTACCATCACCATCATTCTTTTTAAAATCAGCTACAATTTCCCGATTACACTAAAGGTGTTTGGCCTTAAACCCAAAAGTTGACACCTAATTATCACCAACCTTTGCACTTTAACCAAACCCACACATGGGTTCCATTCACAAATAAAAATCTAGAAGGAACAAGGATTCATCTTTCATATTTCCTGAACCTTACTTCTTTCCTCATTAACCGCTCCCCAACTTAGATTTGTAAGCCTCTTTAAAGTAACCGTTTATCATTAAACCTTTATCCGACTATTGCCTAGTCTTCCATACCGTCATCATCCACATCTCAATTTCCATATCTCAAAATAACATTAACGTATGCTGCTTGAAAATCCATACTCACTTTAAATTGGGCATACTCACCACTTTTGAATACTTCTATATCTACGGCACTCATCACTACATCTATGACCCACACGTTTCTTCAGTAAAAAGTACTACCACTTCCTCACATCAATATCGTACTATGCGACCACATTGCAACCAAAATCACTTTGGATAAACTCATACTACCGCTCGACATTCTATTCCAATAATAGCCAGATCACTACACCATCTTACAACCACATATTCCAACAGCTTTATTGACAACTAGCACTATTCATCTGGAATCCCCGAAAAGACTTTCATCTAATGTCCCCTCTTTATCACTTATTATTACTTCTTTGTGACTCCAAACCATTATATATACAGTGCACACTACATCACAAGTCGACATAGTCCATACCCTTACTATGTCCGTGCCTATTTCTTCATTATATATAAACCATCTACATCATAAGTAGAATGTTCATCTACTACAATAGTCTTTCACTATCCTAACACCCCTCCACAAGGTGATCCTTCAACTTTTAATCTTCCGATTCTAACTTGACATTCATACATGATCTCAAAAGAAGAAATTAATGTATTCACATTACGTAAACTTTAATTATAATACAATTCATGTAATCTCAAAAGAAGATATGTTTTAGTGTTGTGTTGGTAATGCATGGTTTACATTACATAAACATTTTGAAAACACGAACGTGTGAGTCGTCGACCTTTGGTCAATTTTTGGGCTTAATGGATATTTTGGAAAATGGTAAGCCGCGTTGGGTTTTGGAGAAAATGGGTATTTTGAGTATCCTAACGAGTAAATTTGAAACATTGTCAATTCAACGTTTTGTATTGCGAATGCGAAATTTTGGTGTAATCGTGTTAATCCCAAATTCATCAAGCATCCATGATTTCTATATGAATTCTAGAGAGAGAGAGAGAGTAGAGAGAGAAAGTATTGATCGTATTATGTCGGCTCTCTATTACAAGATGTGAGTTCTGCCCTGAATGTTCTCTCAATTGTTACATGATTAGACTAAACAAAAGCTATTTATACCTAAGGACTAAATAAGGCTAATAAGCAACTTTGACTTTCTCACAAGACTTAAAACATTGACTTTGACTTTGACAATAATATTAAATCTTGAAGACATGTTTAGACCTAACAATCTCCCCCTTGGATTCAAGATTTAAACATTTGAGAACAGTAGTCTTCGGCTTCTTGAATCTTCAAAACTTCGGTCTTTATCAAGGCTTGTCAAAGTCAAATCGTCACAAAATCTTCAGACGAAGATTTTCTTTCTTTGATATGGAGAATTTGTTTCTTCACACAAGGCATTTTGATACAATGTAGCGCAAATCTAAGAAAAAGAGATCTTCTTGAGAAACCAAGATGATCAATCGATTTTTCCTAAACTCTTGAAGAATTCTCCCCCTTTTCTTTCTTTGACATGAGAACTTCAAACTTCAGTAAGGATATTCACCATATAGCACAAGTTTAAGAAAAAGAGATCAGAATATGATCAATCGATTTCTCTCAAACTCTTGAAGAAGAACTCTCCCTTTTTCTTTCTTGAGACGGAATCTTCTTTTCTCGAGTCTTTGACTTGAAAGCTCTTTGACATGAAATTGAATTAAACATTTCTCCCCCTTTTTCGATGATAGTGAGCATCACGATCATCAAAAACCTTCTTCAATTTCAGTCGCGTCTCTGAGTATCACGAACAATCTCCTCCTTTATGAATAACCTTGCTCCCCCTCAAAATAAGAATTCTGGAGCAATTTGTTTTCTCCCCCCTGAAAGTATGCATATATTTCATTAATAGCACAATAGTTGAAAATTTTATTCAAGGAAAATAAAATTCATTGAACTAAATTTTATAACTACTAACATTTGATCATATGAAAAACTGTACAAAAGAAACCCAACTTAATGAAATTTAACAGATTTTTCAATCAAATGAAATCAAATGCATGTGTTTGGATTCAAATACAAGACATCATTGCATATCAAGTTAAAAGATGTTCAGTTTCAACCCCTTTATTAAATCTATTTGGTGTGCTAGCATGCGAAATATGATTAGCAACAAGCATATGCAATTCTAAAACATATCAGAATACTCTGCTCTACTCACACTATTTGTCCAAAATCAGAATTTTCACAAATTTACAGGTTTATCGCGACTTTGTATTTTCCCCAAGTTTCACGAGATGTGTGCTCATTGACATCTTTTCTTTTGTGCTCATTGGCATCTTTTGATTTTGTCATCATTGACATCTTTTGATTTTGTGCTCATTGGCATCTTTTAATCAAAAAGTTTAGTAGGAATAAGATACACCGTTAAACATGGTTTTCTATCTGGTTCTATAGCAGGATTTGGGTCAGCGGATCCCAGACCAGTTGGCCTTAGGTGCTAGGTGTCGAGCACCCCTTAGAACTTACTTTCCCAAACCAGAAAGGCCACATCGATATATCGTAAACCCATTTGTACCAGTAGAACATGGCTTTCTATCTGGTTCTATAGAAGGATTTGGGTCAGCCGATCCCAGACCAGTTGGCCTTAGGGACTAGGTGACGAGCACCCCTTAGGACTTAATCTCCCAAATCAGAAAGGCCACAGGCACAAACTTTCAAACTAAATGATTGGAATTAAAAACATTGAGCATCTCAATCACTTGGTTCTAAAACATCGTGCTTCCCCCATATTTTCGTTTCCATCCATCATTCTGACATCTAGGCTTTTTGAGCATTATATTCTATATAAGTCCAGAAATCCATAATTTTGAGCATTCAACATAATTTCATTCATGTTTTGCTGACCTTTCGATTTATTTCAGAAGTGAAAGATGAAACAGATGTAACTCAGATAATACAAAAACGCTTGTAAAATCACCCTTGACACACATTTCATTCATTGAATGAAAGTTGAAAAAAAATCATCTCATTGAATTAAATTTGTAAAGATTCAAACATTCAAAGCAGTAGAGATAAAACATAATGCAATGTTACCTTTCACCACTTGTTCCTTGAAACAAAAAGATATGACAGTTAAGGATATCACCTGAGAAGTATGAGTTCTAAACTGATTTGTTTAGAAGTCTTAGTCTTTGAAGTACGGGTCCTGAACTGAATTGTTCAGAAGCCATAGTCGTTGAAGCACGGGTTTTGAACTGATATGTTCAAAAGCCAATAACTGTGAAATCCGGGTTCTAAACTGATGTGTTTAGAAACCAATTATGAAGCACAGCTACATCTTCTTCCGAGAGTTCAACGCTTTTCTTCTAAATCTGCAAAAACAGATTAAGTAGATTTTGGTACCCAACGGGTCTTGGGTCCTGACTTGTTAAGCGGAGCTCTATAAGAAGGAAAATGATACGTGCCATACCAAAATTGAACATTCTTGTTTGTAACATAATCATTAGCTCCACAAAAAGAACAACAAATTGTCTTTTGTGCTAACCTGATTAAATTGTTTGCGGAATATAATGAATCAGGTTTAGCAAAAGATTTACCTTTCAGGTTAGTGTTCTTGTTGGGAACAGATGATTTTGGCTCACCTTTTTCAGGAGACGTACCTTTTACTCTCCATTGCATGTTGACTTTCTTATATGAAGGAAGATCAGCATATTGATACTTGGAAGAATTATCCACTGAGTGATCATAGAATAGATTAGAAGGACGAATCGGACATTCTGAATAGCATTTGGATTTGTTAAATGACTTCACTTTGTAAGCTAAGTCATTCCGTTCTTTGGTCACAAAATCAAGCTTCTTCAGAATATCAGACTTAACCCTCTTTTCTATCATGATATCAGTTGATAACACAGCCAAATTTCTTGTCAGCTTACGTATTTCTTGCTGAAATATCTTCCGTTCAACAGAAAATTCATATTTAACGCTCCTAGCTTGAAATTCAGCTTTCTTCCTCTTTTCTAGCTCTTGTCTTTCTTCATCTAATTCCTTTTGAAGCTCAGAAATTTGCTTTGACAATTTCTCATTGTTCGCTTCAAATACTTTCCTTTTATTTTCAAATTCAAGCCTTTCCTTCTCCAATTTCTCCTTTTCAAGAAATAAAACCTTCTCAAAGTCTGAATTTTGCTTCGAAAGTTTTATGCATCGGAGTTCAAGAGCTTTCTTTTCTTCATTTTCTTTCTTCTTAGAAATTGAAGTCTTTTCAAGTTCAGAAACTTTCTGATAAAGAGAGAAAATTTGCTTTGCATAGCAATTTTTGTCATTTAAACGATTAGCTCTTTCTTTTCTGAAATCCTCTCTTTCTACTTTGAGCAGCTTTTCCATGTCAGATAACTTCTTTGTAAGCTCAATGACCTTTTCCTTAAGATCTTTATTTTCAGCTTCTGACATGTTCTGTTCCTTGTCCTCTTTCTCGACTTTCTTTTCTTCTCCCTTTCTCTTTGTAAATGCAACTTCAGATCCATGCATTCGCTTAGATAATTCGTTCCACATAAGCATTGGATTGTGTTTGAAACAGTCAACACTTTTGTAGATGTGTTTTGGAAGTGCAAGAATCAAGTTGGACGAAGCTTCCGTATCAGCTTTCAACCTTTTCATTTCTTCTTCAGTAAAATCACTCTCCATTTTATTTCTGCTCATTGGACCTTTGGATAATGATTTTATCATATTCTCTTCATTTTCTCTACTCTCAATAAAATCAATGAACGAAACACTCCATCGTTCACAATCAGATTCTTTGATCAACACTGGAAGTCGGTTCATGTTCGCTTGACTATTAAAAGATCTTTATAATGAAAAATCTACTGAAAAATAGAAAAATTAACCTGCAAAATACAAGAAAAATTTATCAGTTATGAGTAAAAGCAGGTAAAAAAATATAGGAACTAAAAGTGAAAAAAATAAGACTTAACAAAAACAAGGACTAAAAATGACACAAACAAAAAAAATACTCAAGGGACTAAAAATGTAAAATTCTAAAACTTACAAGTCAAGGGACTTAAAATGTAAAAACCTAAAACTTAAAACTAGAAGGACTAAAAATGATAAAATTCTAAACTATAAACTACAAGTACTAAAATTGTAACAAAACTAACGACTCTAACGGAAAAAGGACCAAAAATGTCACAAAACTAACGAAACCCCGTTAGTTTACTATTCATCATCATCTTCATTGAAACCCAATCTGCAAAAGTCGATATGGAATCAAACTTTTCGACCAAAACTGTTCGTTTATGATCCATTAAGCTCACTTAACTGATTAGAAATCAAAACACGCTTTCAAACTCTCAAACGAAGCAACCGAAAGTTTTCGATAAAAACCGAACGAAAACTTTAAACGTTGATATCTTCTTCGTTTCTAGACGAAAATCGCTGATTTTTGTTGCGTTGAGATCATTATTCGAATACCAATCAAACGCAACGAACAAATCTCGATCACACTACGATTTTTGAAGACCCACTTTTTCCGGCGAAAATCTTCTTCTTTTAATCATATAAGTGGCGCAAATCAGGAAGTTTGTTCAATATTAAAGTGGGGCAACAATGAGCTGATGTAGGTGGCTAATTCTCAAACACCATTATCAGAACGCCAATACTTGAATTAACAAAGCTACACTGAACTCCAGGCTACGTCAACTCCTTTCTTCAATTGTAAACACACCATCATCAAATATCAAATGATAACACAGCTGGTGTAGGTGGCGCAAACTGAGAAGTATGCGCTAGAGGAAGGTGACGCAAAGTGGAGGTATGCGCTAGAGGAAGGTGACGCAAAGTGGAGGTATGCGCTAGATATTGATGGCGCAAACCAGTGTTTTCTTGAGGTGAGGGTGGCGCAAACCTAGGTTCTCTCCAGCTGCATGTGGCACAAAGTTAGAGATTACTCTAAATAATATGTGGTTGGCGCAAACTTGATCAAAACTCAGTCAATCTATAGATGGCACAAATCAAGACTTTTACTCCATATTATAGATCTATAGATCTGGCGCAAAGTGAGTTCTCTTGAGGAGCTAATGGAGCAAACCAGGTTTTTCTCCAGCAAAGTTTATCGCAAACCACAGATCAAGAACCAACGATGATCAAAACAACGAATTAAGCAACAAGATTTTACAATTATGTTAGAAATGTAATTTCTAACAAGAATATGTAAAATAATTTTGCTGTAAATCACTGAATTGAAATCTGAAAGAGTGATCAGGCAGATTTGAACGAACTGATCAGAAACTCAAGAATCTTCAAATTGATCCTCAAATTCTTGAAATTGGCTCTCGAATCTTGAACAAAAATTGTTGCAAATGTGATTTCTAACACTAAGAACTCAATATCCAGACGAATCAAACTCAAAAATTGCAAGAATTTGAGAAAAATAGATTTTCTTGAAAAAAAAATCAAGAAAATCAATCAATTTTCCTCAAAACCCTAACAATTTTGATATCGATTCGTGAAATTTCTTCAGCAGATCTTCATTAACTTGCTCTGATACCATTTGTTAATCCCAAATTCATCAAGCATCCATGATTTCTATATAAATTCTAGAGAGAGAGAGAGTAGAGAGAGAAAGTATTGATCGTATTATGTCGGCTCTCTATTACAAGATGTGAGTTCTGCCCTGAATGTTCTCTCAATTGTTACATGATTAGACTAAACAAAAGCTATTTATACCTAAGGACTAAATAAGGCTAATAAGCAACTTTGACTTTCTCACAAGACTTAAAACATTGACTTTGACTTTGACAATAATATTAAATCTTGAAGACATATTTAGACCTAACAAACCGCTCCGTGATGGAGATTTTGGGAAATTAATTGTCTTAAACTAGGGTGCGTGGGATTGCTTAAAATTTTGGAACGTTAATACACGCCATTTGTATGAGTCGACATTTGAAGTCGATTTAAACCCTTTTTGGTGTCAATCAACTACAAACACTTATTTTCCTAAGTTTTGGGAAAACGCATTAATGTGTGGGCATGGTTAAAAGTGTTTTACTCTTATGTCATTATATGACTAAGTGAGAAGATTTTGAACATTGATTTAAAGAATTTCATTTTTGAAATTTTTACGAATGATTTGATACACGTGACTTCGTTTCAAGAAAATTTATAAGGGAGTGTTACAAGTTTGCGTGCATACTCCAATTTGAGATTCTTTCTTGACATTTTAGTCAACATCTTTGAATGATGAAAACATATCGATTTTGTCTTTAAACCTAGAACTGGCACAAATCGTTTTATGGTTTAGCCAAAGTACATTTATGGGATTGTTTCACCTATTTGGGAATAAACTGATGTGTGCGCACTTTGTTGGTAAACTTATCCCATGCTATTTCATGATTTAAAAAGGGAATTTTGGAATCGAATGACATTCAAACCTTTTGAGGCATGTATAGACCTTTTGGTTGCACAATAGTTAATGAGGGAATTACCTTACGTGCATAACATAGATCAATCCATGCTAGGACCGTATCGGTTTCTTTCTGAGAAGTTGTTTGTTATACTTTCGCGCTTTGTTAACGATATAAATTTTGGTGAAATGGTTTTCAAGATGATTTTTATATGTGGGACGAGTATGTCCATTTTTGCACAACTACCGAAGGGATAGTAGTAGATTTTGTGCGTGCAATTAGATTGATATGAAAACCTTTATGTTAAAAGTTTTTATGAACGTTTCGATTGGCATATTTGTTAAACATTTCGCTTGAAAGGCCTTGAACTCATAGGAACCTTGGAAAGGTTAAGTAACTCAGTTAAGAGTAAGTGTATGTAGCACTTTGATGGTGGAAGGTCTGAGTATTCCACGCGTGATAGCGCTGTAGGCCGAATAGTATCGGGCGCGGGGACGATGCACTTTTGTAACTGAAGGATTTGAATCGTAGTACCTTATATTGAGGTTGGTGGTAACCATTCTTGTTGGGAATCTTATTTTAGGGTCTTGGTCAACTTTCGTATGCGGGACCCTTTAGACACCATAGCGATAATTTTGGTTTTGATGAGAATGCTCGACGAGTGAAACTCGAGTGTTGAGTCTGTTGTGACTCAAAGTTCGGTGGTACATCTAAGTGTCAACTTTTGGGCTTGAGGCCAAGCACCGTTAGTGTAATCGGGGGATTGTAGTCCGATTTTAAAGAAATGATGGTAATGGTTGTAGAAATCTTAAGATGCTCAATTGTGTTAAGGGAATTTAGTGAATGACTTCCCTCGTGGGGTAAGAGAACCTGCCGATTGTATGACTGATAATATCTGTACCCTCAGTTTACTGTTAGAAGATCTGATGGCTCCGAATGCGTCTTCTCAGAAGCAGACTTCAAGAGCTTAAAGTTAGATGATCTTCTGAGCCTCTACAACTCTCTCACTTGCATTCCTGATAAGAAAATCGAATGGTCAGCTGCTTATCAGAGTGTCAAAAGGTTCATGCGGAATATTCTGAAATTTTCTTACCTTATGGATTTCCAAATGGCCTTGGAAGCACACCAAACCAGAGTAAACCTCAGAGGACCAAACAGGCCTCTGCCAGACATCCAAGGTATTCCTGTCTACATTGTCTTGGAGAAACCAGAACTCAGAGTCATATACTTCAATCAAGAGATGAAGAAAAGATTCCTGAGAATATAAGAAGCCGACAAGTACTGTGACGGAACCTTCAAGATGATACAGGTCAATCTGGAGAGCAAGCTGAGATTGGATGAAAGCGGGGAGGTAAAGCTCAAGGAAAAGGAGAAGAAGCTGATAAAACAAGTCCTGGATGCTATCACTTATAGAAGAGAGTACCGGAACGCGCTGGGGAGATTTGAAATCATCTTTGGGATCCGGAAGAAGTACGTGAACCCGATGAATGTCTAAATTCTTTGCCTCTACTTTAGTACAAAGGGGGAGATTGTTAGTGCTCTATTTGTCATATTGTACCAAGTAGATGGGCCTTTATTGTAACATTACATTTACAACCTATTTAAGGTTTTTGCCCTTGTAGAATCCAGATCCCTGCAACGATTATGTTTGTGAATAAGCAAATAAGAACAGTTGATATGATTCACAAAGGCTGCCCACTTAGCTATTGATTTAGAGAGAATTACAGTGTAAAGCAGAAAAGCTAAATGAGACAACTAGCTAATTTTCTAAGCTAATTGCACTTTATATACGCTGGGCCCGTGGTAACAAGCCCACGGCCCGTTCACAAAGGACTAAGTTTAATCTATTACAAATTAACCCTTGGACTTTAAATCAACACATATTTTACCCTAACAATCTCCCTCTTTGATTTGAAGTTCGAGTTTGCGCTGGAGCTCTTTCCAGTTGTAGACGTAATGTTTGCGGAGCGCGAAATGAACCTCGAAGAAACTGAGGGCGCGACGGTAGTCGAGACGTTCTTCAACCATATCCAAAGCATTCTGAGCAGTTCTTTCATTCAGATTGGGCAAATAGGATACCTTTGGATTTTCGGATTCGTGTTTGATGATCTTCCGAAGAGCGTCTTGAACTTTGAGCAGTGTGCCGTCGCAAAATCGATCTACCTGACTGAACCTCATAAACCTCTTTTCTTTCTGAGCGTTGAGGAAGACGATCCCAAATTCTGGTTGAAGCAGCATGGCGTTCTCGGGATACATCGTCAGTTCAGGAGCTTTCAAATTCGGTTTGATCAGGTTTACCTTCTTTGCTCGGTTCTCGATAGCCATTTGGAAGTCCGTCAGATAAGACATCATGATAGAACGGACAAGGAATCGACGAACCGCTTCTAGCGCCTTTGTTACAGTAAGCGGTCGGATGGTTCTGGTGCGAAGGTCTCTTAGAATAACCAGGAGGTCGAACGGATGGAGATGCTTAAAGTCAGCCTCAGAAAAAATTCATTCTTTTTCGTCTTCACGTCGAATAGTGAATACGGGAAAGACGATCTTCATGATTTTGTTTGACTGAATCTTTAGCACCTCTGAAATTTTATGTTTGGTTCGAACCTGTTCTCTCGGGAGACACCGCTTCATGGCTTCTACGTATCGGAGTTGGCATGCTGGATCAGGACTGTAGATGCCAAGACAGAAGGTCGGCTCGATCGGGCGAATTCGGTGAACAAACAGCTTCTTCAGAGATTCCTCCAGATCAGGAATAAAGACCGTGATCTTCTCCCAATGGTTTTGTTGCTGAGGAGGGGGAGGAAGATCAGGAGCTGTCGTTTGCTGAGGAAATGTCGGGATTTCTGCATTGGAGCTTTCGGGTTGATCTGTAGTCGTAACGGGTTGAGTCGAGTGAACGGGAGGCGTACCATAGAAATTCTGAAGCAGAAACTGGTCGTAATCAACGTTGTCGTCTTCATCAGTGGGAAACACCAAGTTTACCTCGAAGTTTACGGCTCTGGCAGCTTTTTCGTACCATGCGTCTTCGGTTTCCGGGTTGGTTTCCCATGCAGGATCAATCATGGTGAGCATCGGCATGTCTGATGGTTCTTGTGCAACCAATTCCTGTGTTGTACCCTCGGGCTTTTCAACCATTGGGGCTTCATCATCTGAAATATCCATGTCGATGACCATCTGTGCTAATGGCAACTCGGCTTCGGGTGTTTCTGTTGAAGCTGCCGCAGTTGGGGGTTCCTGTTGAACCACTGTTGAAGTTTCGGCAGTCATGATCTGGGCGGTCTCGGTTTGGCGTAGATGCTGGTCATCGTGCTTGCGTTTGAGACCGCCGGCTTGACTCTTACAAGTGTCTTCTAGTGAGCGGACCCTCTCAGACATTGTGGCGAGCGCTTTGTTGGAGTCGTTGAGGGTCGAGTCAATGGCGTCAAGGCGTGATGTGATAGATGAAGATGGAGCAGTGACATGGGATCGGAGAACTGAGATCAGGTCTGCTTCGGTAGGGGCATCAGCTGCTGATTCCTGGAGCAATTGAGCCAGGAGCATGGCTTTCAAAGTATCTACCGAGTAAGAGGGTGGAGGTGCAGGTGTGGATTCAGAATCAACAGCATGGCTTTTACTTTTCGGCGGCTACGTGTTGCTGCAAGTTTTGCTCCATCTCTTGGCGGACAGCCTTAAGGGTGCTGTCCAGAGACCCTGGTGACACAAAGTCGGGTGAGATAACTCCGGGACCACTTAGGTTTCCCGTTGAGGCGTCTACCACAGGGGTAGAGCCACCTACGTTCACAGTTGGCGTGATGTTAGCTGTGGTAGGATTTCCCGCCGATCCTTGTGTTCCACCAAGAGGTGAAGACACTACGGTGGTTCCGGTCGGGTCACGAAGAGCCTTGACTTGGTGTTATACCTCTTCAAGTGTCCTAGCCAAAGATTGATCTATTTCAAGTGGCTCTAGACTCGATTGTGCACGAAATGAAGTCGAGACCGGGGGCTGTTGGTCTCTTATTTCAACACCAACACTCTCCGAATGAGGGGCCGGTGGAAGTTGTGCTTGTTCCCCGTGTAATATTGAAACATCCGTCTGTCGTGAGACGGATGAGTGGATGAGGGGGTCGTGCAATTGCTCCGCTGGGTCCACGGAGTCTTCTTCAATACCCTGTCCCAACAAATGAGACGAGGTAGTAGATGTGGCAACCCGGATATGACGTGGCTGGTTTCGCTCAGGAGCCTCGTTATCTTTACGGCTCAATCTTTCTTGGTTCACGTTCGACCTTAACACCCTCCTTCTCACATGTTCTATGTCCCGGGGAAGGTCCCTCCGGCTCTGGCTGGACCATGGCTCTGATACCAATTGTTATTCCCAGATTGATCAGGTAACAATATAATAATCGATATGAACACGAACAATTAAAGATTTCAATTTGTCATCCCTCTCGTATTCATTCAAGGATCGTTCAGAGAATTTTACAATGAAAGTAAATGAACGATTAACCTAATTCTAGGTTAAGGAAAGCCTTAAATACCTAGGCTTTTAGCCAACAAGGCCACGGCCCATCAACCTAATCTAATCCCAAATTAATGATTAAAGGCTTTTACAATTATTTAACCTCTATAATTAAACTAATTAAGCGCTATATAATTATTTATATATCTTTCTAATATGTAGGACATTTATGGTCCTAACAATCTCCCCCTAAAGATATATAAATAAAAATCGGTCTTGAAATCTTCAAGTCTTGATCTTCTCTTCCTTTTGAATATTTGAAACACTTCGGCGTTGCTTGTCTTCATGTCTTTTTTGGCTCCCCCTTGAATAAAGCTCTTGATTTTCAAACCTTCAACTTAAAGAACTTGTAGAACCAGTATGCTCGAAGGAGGAAATAATCTGAAGCGAACACCACTTGATACGGATGAGAAGAGTTGATCACTTGTAAGCACTTTGAAGTCTTTTCGGATTTCGAAACTTGACCGTTACTCCCCCTTGGCTTTTGCATGGGGACTTTTTTTTACTCCCCCTTGGCTTTACTCCCCCCCCCGGCTTTTGCTAACTCCCCCTCAACTTGATATTTGGTGTCTTTGACTCTGTACCCTTTCTCCCCCTCATGATGAGTAGGAGCATCCGGAGCATCATGCACGTTCAAAGACAAAAGTAACGAGTAGCAAAAAAATCCAGATCAAACCATTAAGTAACCAGAACAGAGTAATCAACTAACACAGAAACACGTTAGTAACTGTTATAACAACAATTTAAAAAATTGTGTGGCCTATGTTCAGAGTTGGCAATGGGGTATCTCTAATAGGACTTCCAGTTATCACTGAAGAAAATTTGAAAAAATTAACTTCTCAAACTGTTCCGGCAATATCACGAAGATATGCAAATGGAATCACAAAGACTCGTGCATGTGTGAAAGAAAATAAATTCTATCTTTTTGGCTTAAAAATTGATTTAACCTGGGACGCAAGTTAAAATCAATTGACACAGTGAATAGAATGTGAAGTTCGGAGACCGGAGCTGGTGTCTTCCTGTTTCAATATCTAAGACCTCCGAGTGAGGAATAGATAAAGTATGTGCTAAATCTCCGTGAATATATGAAACAAGCATCTGTTGAGAGATACTTGAGTGGCTGGGTGGGGTGACACGAGTTATCGACACTGGGTCCATGTCTGTTTCAATATTCATCTCCAAAGAACGAAAATGAATAGATTGTGTGGTTACCCGGATAACTGACTCGGTTTGGTAAGGACCAATTAATTCTTTTAAGTCCTGTCACAGCCTCACCATATTCTTTTCTCTCCAAACTCATCTATCAATCTAGACCCCTCACTGATGTCTAAAAGTGGATGTGTTTCTTGGGTAGGTCCTTCCAGTTCTGGATTGACCATAGAAACAATGTAAGTCCTAACACTCCTTTCATGCAACGAGTAGAACAGTTAAGTAAAATAGTGAAGAACGAGTTCTAAACTGAAGTGTTTAGAAGTCAAGGCTTTTAAGAACGAGTCATGATCTGAGGTGATCAGAAGTCATGGTTGAAATACCAGAATTTCAAGAAACAAAATCAAGCGCAAAACAGATTGACTCAGTAAGCACAGTGTTTGCAAAAATGAGACAATGATCAGAAAGTTTAATTGTGAAGAACATGTCACAATTATTTTATCAGATAAGAATGGAATCATTTGCAAGAAATAGCGAACTTTGAAAAACAACTATGAATTCAAACGAGTGTATTTACATCGAAAAATCAACAAACATGTGAGACATGGAAATAACTAATTCAAGAAAGATGACACGTGACAATCATGGAATTTAAACATGGAGAATAACAAACACAAGTAAGTTATCCAGAATGAATTCCCACGGTCTTTGAATTTAGTTGAAGTTCACTTACCTTTCATAGAATAGTACTCCCCCTCAACTGTGGCATAACCTTTGAATGCAGTCATGTGAAATGAATACTATGAATTAAAACCGCACATGACATTCCTGCAAAAAAGATTAGTAGGATTTTGGTATCCATCCATTGATGGATCCTTGACGGTTAGATGCCCTATGAGGACCTGGGATACTATAAGTACCGTACCAATACTTAGCATGGTCTTTCTTCACAAAGTCATTTGTACCACAATAAGAGCAACACAGCTTCTATGTAGATAAGCTGATCAGTTTATTAACAGAGTAAACATGATCAGTTTTCACAAAAGGTTTAGTGTGGAAAGCGGTGTTGTTCTTGGCATTCTTTACAGGGACGGATGACTTTAGAGCAGGAGTGGTTCCTTTAACTCTCCACTCCATTTTTACTTTCTTGAAAGATTGATTATCTGTATTATCAACACGAGAATTATAGAAAAGATTGGAAGGTCGAATCTGATCCTTTGAAAAATCATTTGATTTGACAAAATTCTTTGAAGAATGATTTGTAGAAAATGAACTTGAAGCATAAGAAGGTTGAACACCTTTGAACTTGCTTTCTTCAAGTTTCTTGACCTTAATGGATAAATCATTTCGTTCTTTGAGAATTAAATCAAATTTCTTTTGTAAATCAGATTTAACCTTTTGTTCCTTCAAAATCTCGGTTGCTAATCCAGATAATCTCTGTGTTAGTTTAGAAATCTCAATCCGAAAGATCTTTCTTTCTTTTTCAAAATCATCTTTTAAACATTTAGCCCTAAAACCTTCAACTTTCGTTTTCTCAGACTCTTTGATTAGAACGTCTAATTCTTTCTCCAAATCGGATATTTTCAAAGAAAGTTCTCCATTCTTTTTAGAGAAAGATTTGCGTTCTAATTCAAACTTCTCTCTTTCTGAAATCAAAACTTTTTCAAAGTCGGAGATCTGTTTTGAAAGTTTTAAACACATCAACTAAAGTCTCTTCTTCTTTTCAAGAGATTTGGTTGAAAGCCCAGATTGCTTTTGTGAAAGCAATTGTCTTTCCTTTGCAAAGTTTTCTTTCTCCTTTTCAAAAACCTTTTCAAGAGTATTTAGTTTACTTGTAAGCTCAAGGTTTTCACAGTACAAGAGTTTACCTTTCTCTTCTTCTTCAGCCAGCTTCTCAGAACTGTTCCAGATTTGAGATTTCTGTTCCTTCAGCTCTTTGATGTACTTGCTGCACAAATCATCTGCTTGCTTGGTATTCTTTTCACATAGTCTTTGATGTGCTTTCTTTTCAAGTGCCTTTATCTCGTCTTGTGATGGCAATTCAGACAGCTTCTTTTTCAGCTCAGAGTTTCCAGACTCTAATGCTGTTGCCTTTTCTTCAGATTTGGCTAGCTTCTCAGAACTTTCAATTGTTAGCAATTTTAGTTCCTCCCGTTCTTTGAGGATCTTGTCTCTAAATTCCTCTGCAGACTTGATATTGAACTCATACATTTCTTTATAGGCTTTACACTCATAATGGTCACAATATCTCGGCATTGTTACCTGAAAAATTGATCGTTGATCAGTGTTATTGTGAAGAATCAATCAATGCGGAATAAAAGTCAAAGATTAAATCAGAAAAACCAATTTTTAAAATAAATTCGTTTCCAAAATTTAAAATTTGATCATTGACGGTACGAACAAAATCAAACTTCGATAATGAAACCAATCAAAACTTACTAAACACAACTTACCGGATGTGAGAGATTTCGGATGGAGATTGCACTTACCGGGTGATGGACAGCTTACCGGGTGAGAAGTGCTTTCCGGATGTGATGAGAGCTTATCGGATGGAAAAAGAACTTACCGGACTAATTACTTTCCGCACAAACAAAACCTTACCGGGTGAAGTCTGAGGTGACCGGGCGTGAGATAGTCCGGGTGATACTTACCGGGTGAAAAAGATTCTCGCAAAATTAGCACTTACCGGATAAATGCGGTTATCAATCGAAGACTTACCGGATAAGGCACTTTCGATCAAAATCAAACCAACCAAGAGAAATTAAAATAAACAAAACAAAAAAATAATTCAACTAAATATATATATGTATGCAATGTTTGTATGCATGACATGTAAATAATATCTGAATGAATATGTTATGTATGCATGCGTGTAATATTAATATGTATGCTAGGAATGGATGGTCAAACAATGAAAAACATGGTGGTCAAACATTACGGCTGCAAGAAAATAGGTTCACCCGGAAAGTGAGATTGACCGGAAAGGTTGGGTTTAACCGGAAAGTTTGGGTTGGCCGGAAAGATGAGTTTGACCGGACACTTGGGTTTGACCGGAAAGTTTGTTTTATCCGGAAAACATTGTTTTGACCGGAAAGTGTGAGAAATTAGGAAACTTACCCGGAAACTGCGACTGTGGTTGCAATTCGGATCTGTGATCGATAGGGTTGCTTGATTTCACTCCTGTAGGGTTAGATTTTGTCCAAAAACACAAAAACAAACACACCCAAATCGATTTCTAAGCAAACTATATCCTATTTTTCACAAACCACCACAAAAAATTAGAACACCAAAAAAACTCAAGATTTGATTTTTAAATTGAAAGATTAAACCTTTAAGAATCGAAGTAAGCGCAGATAAACAGCAAATAAACGCGAGTAACCAATCGAGATCAACCAAGCGAATTATTAAAACAATGAAAGAACTTTGCAAACCGATTGAAGAACGATTTTCTTCAAAACAATACTGCACTTTTACGAAACTCTTTTGGATGCCTTCTGGACCTCAAACGATTAATCCAACTGGTCAGAATGTGAAAAAAGATGTCCCGAAGCTACAGTCCAAAAATCACGACGATCCGACGGTCCAATCTCCGGGAATAAGCAAAACGGCTGGCTGTGATTTTCCAGAAAATTTTCTGCGAATTTTCTTGCTTTTTCTTGCTTTCGTTCGATTTCTTTCATATCTTCAAATCACCGATTCGGCTCTGATACCAATTGTAGAATCCAGATCCGTGCAACCATTATGTTTGTGAATAAGCAAATAAGAACAGTTGATATGATTCACAAAGGCTGCCCACTTAGCTATTGATTTAGAGAGAATTACAGTGTAAAGCAGAAAAGCTAAATGAGACAACTAGCTAATTTTCTAAGCTAATTGCACTTTATATACGCTGGGCCCGTGGTAACAAGCCCACGGCCCGTTCACAAAGGACTAAGTTTAATCTATTACAAATTAACCCTTGAACTTTAAATCAACACATATTTTACCCTAACAGCCCTCGTATTTTCTACAATGTCATTCACTCTTCCACACCCAAGCACACACAGTGTTGCACTTTCTCTCTACACCATTCTTGTGTAACTTGAAGAGCTTATTGAATATATGGATGGCATACTGAGATTAATAGTTGTTTGAATACTTGTTCTGGGATCACAACACGTCAATAGAACGACGTGACTCCATACTTTGTAGCTTGGGTAAGGTGGAGGATTAATTTCTATTAAGTTCCGCCTTACCTACAGGGGATGTGAATTGAGTGAGAGCAAATGTGTCGGTGAAATAGTTGTGGGTGATACTATCAGCGACGGATTAGCAACAGATTCAAATGACAGACTCCAATGACGGACTCCATTAAGAACGAGTACCAACGATGAATTAGCTACGAATGCCATTAGCGACAGATTTTAGACGAAATATTAACAACACATTAGCAACTGATTAGCCAAGTATTAGCTACAAAAATTTGTCGCTATTCATCGATGATTTTAAAAACATTAAATAACAAAGTTGTATTTCCTGTATTTTATACAAACACATACCAGCCCATAATTTAAAATTAACAAACCAAAACAACCCAACAAATTTATACGATTCTAAATTCCAAACATTCATACAATTCAAAATAGAGTACGGGGTCAGCGTAGCAATCTAACTAGGGGGAGGGCCAGGAGGGAGGCTGTAATACCCCGGGTAAGTTCGTTAGTTAAATTCTATTTCCGTTATATTTAGTTAACTTTAAAATTGGATGTTTAGGGTAAGTTTGGGTTAAATTATAAGTTTAGGGGTGTTTTGGTCATTATTGAATAGTTTAAGCCCAAGAGTGTAAATTAAGTTTAATATACACCCTTTAGGACTCCAGATATTTCATACAGCAGAAAACAATCAGATATTATCAGTGTGTGTGTGTTTTGAGACCAAAAGGAGAAGAAGAAGAAGTTTTAGGTTAAGGCTTCAATTGATGTGTTTGGAAGTGATTTGAGGTATGTTTCCTTTATGTTTTATGTTTGTAATTGCTAGTAGATAGTTTATATCGGATTAGAGTCATCGATTTCATGTCCGGGGTTAAATTCTGTCGATTTCTGGGTAGAATTGGGTAAACCGACAGAGGTTTCCGGACACAAGTTGAATGTGTCCGGTAGTTTCTATTGTTAGTGTCCGGTAGTTTTGTTAATGGGGTCCGGACAGACAAAGATATCCTGTAAGTTCCTCTTTCTATGGTTTTCGGATGAAATTAGATACCGGATGGTGTCCGGGTTAGTTTGGTTTCCGGATGTCGTCCGGATTGTTGATGTTGTCCGGAAAGTCATACTGTCCGGATTGGTCTTGTTGTCCGGATAGTTTTTGTGGTGTCCGTAAACTCTAGCTGTTTGACCACTTTTGAGATTTCAGATACTTTTGAGTATCCGGTATCTTTGTATTCTGTGGACTCGACTTAGGTTAGGGTGTGGGGGAAACATTTGAGGATAAGAGTTAGATAGAGTTATCTAAGAGTTCTTGGCCTACTAGTAAGTCATATGTGTTCGATTGGTAAGGAAGTAATTGTATTTAAATTATTTCAGATTCTGTGAATTCTGGGTGAAAGACTGAATCTGTTTGGGAAGGCTTGGAAGCGTGTTGATAAGCAATCAGGTGAGTTTTACTGTAAAACGTTTTCAAACTGGAATACATATACTGAGTGGGAATGTGATAGATAATGTGACTATGTGCTTATGTTTGAAATATAATATATTGAGATGTATATTGTATTTATATGAGCATTACATTACACGAGAGCACGCTGGCCGGGCTTAGGACCGGCGGAGTATTGGCTGTACGGAGGGACAGCGGAGTTGGCTGTATGTAAGTGCAGCGGAGTAAACTGATTAGTTGGCTCGCAACCAATTAATATGGCCATGGGAATGAGGAGATGTACACAGTGCACGAGTCTTGCTTGGTATTTAATTATTTGTTGTATATTTGTGTTTTACAAAAGGATTACTAAACTGACAGGGATTATCTCACTAGACCGTTTGGTCTAACCCTCATTTTGTTTTCAAAAATATGTATTCCAGGTCAATGAAGGTATAAAGGCAAGCATAAAGTGTAGGATGCTTTTGGATGACTGATGATGAATAGGAAGTTCTTATGTATCGTTTTGTTTGAATAGTATTACGAAATGTATTGTAAGTTACTAGCGGATAGTTGATACTCAAATATGTATTTTATAGTTTTGAGACTGAAGGGACCTTATGTGATCTATGATGTATCTTTTGTTATGAATTAATGATATGTATGTATGATATATGATGTATGTTTGGGACGGGTCGTTACAGATGGTATCAGAGCCCTAGTTTAAGGGATTTAGGTATTCGAATCCATACCTAGACTTAAAATGCATGCGAAGTAGAATGTCCCTAATATTTTAGAACCTTTGGGATGTTAAATATAAAAAGGTAGAAGGAACATCATGTAAGGTAATTTCAAATTACATTTAGCCAATGTAATCATGAACTTACAGGTACATGTTTGAACTGGAAAACCTTATTATATGGGGTATGTGCTTATGTGTATAATAACCTTGTTAAAGTTAGCAGGATGGCAAGTGGTTTTGGAGGTATGAACAGAGACGAAGAAGGAAACCCCATCAGGCCGAATACAAGAAATAGAAATAATCAAGAAATGATGACTGGAGCCGGAGGAAGAGGCGCGGGACGAGGCCGGGGTGAAACTGGAGGTAGGGGTCAATCCCACGGCGCTGAATTCGTCACGAGAAATGATTTGGCAGTAGAAATGGGAAGACTGCAGGCTAATATACAAGCTATGTTCGATCGTACTCGCCGCACAGAAACACCAGTTCCTATTTTGGAAGAAGAGACGCCTATTGTGCCTATTATCAACCCAGTGCTCAGGAAATGTGATTACAAGATGTTTTTAAGCTGCAAACCTCCAACCTACTCAGGGGAAAGAGATCCGGTGAAGGCTATGAGATGGCTGAAAGAAATAGAAGCCGTCTTTAAGACTAGCAAATGTGCCGATGAAGATAGAGTGCTATATGGGACCGCGATGTTAAAGGCCGATGTGCTATACTGGTGGGAAGCTGTTATTACTTCGAAGGGACCGGACGTGTATTCCACTTTCTCATGGGAAGAATTTGCTAGAGCTTTTAAAGGGCAGTTCTGTCCTCAAGCTGCCGTGAGACAGTTGGAAGAAGAATTCATGAATCTGCAACAGGGTAAGTTATCAGTTCGGGATTACACTGCGCGCTTTCTAGAGAAGTCCCGTTTTGCAGAATACTATGTGGCTACTGAAGCACTCAAAATGGAAAGGTATATTTTTAGATTAAATTCGGAAATCAGAGGTTTAGTGATTGCTAAGGGAACAAATACTTTCTCAGCCGCTGTAGATGCCGTCGAGAATGTAGAAAGAGATAAAAGGAGGGATGCTGGTGATAGAAGTTATGGGAAAAGAAAATTGGAAGAAATGACGTATGATTTGAAGGAGTACGAATCCCCGAGATTTGAAAGTCGTCCACCTTTCAGACCAGCTGAAAGACTATGTCTAAAATGCAACCGTGTTCATCAAGGAAACTGTTATGTGGATTCCCGAATTTGTTACAAGTGTGGAAAGACTGGTCACATTGCTAAAGACTGTCGGGTAACTCGATTCTGTTTCTCTTGCAACTCCCCTGATCATATTCAGTCAGATTGTCCATAATGGAAAGCACAGCAGGGTAGTATGACGGTGAGACCAACGGGTGTTAGGCCAGGAGGGATACAAAGGCCTGAAGTACCGAAAGCAAAGGGTCGAGCCTTCCAAATGACAGCACAAGAAGCAAAGGAAATTCCGGATGAGGTTACAGGTACATTTCTAACAAACTCTATACGTGCTAAAGTGTTATCTGACTTCGGTGCAAAACGATCATTAGTATTTCCGTTCTTTTGTTGCTTACATGTGTTAGATATATAGATGGGTGTGGGGTGTCTATTCAGTTAGTTTCTATGGCTTTGACTGAGTTCGAAGTAGTAGTGATAAGTATTCATACCTTTTCGCTTAACCGAATTCCAGGACGGAATTCTATTAAGGGGGAGATGATGTAATACCCCGGGTAAGTTCGTTAGTTAAATTCTATTTTCGTTAATTTTAGTTAACTTTAAAATTGGATGTTTAGGGTAAGTTTGGGTTAAATTATAAGTTTAGAGGTGTTTTGGTCATTATTGAATAGTTTAAGCCCAAGAGTGTAAATTAAGTTTAATATACACCCTTTAGGACTCCAGATATTTCATACAGCAGAAAACAATCAGTTATTATCAGTGTGTGTGTGTGTGTGTGTTTTGAGACCAAAAGGAGAAGAAGAAGAAGTTTTAGGTTAAGGCTTCAATTGATGTGCTTGGAAGTGATTTGAGGTATGTTTCCTTTATGTTTTATGTTTGTAATTGCTAGTAGATAGTTTCTATCGGATTAGAGTCGTCGATTTCATGTCTGGGGTTAAATTCTGTCGATTTCTGGGTAGAATTGGGTAAACCGACAGAGGTTTCCGGACACAAGTTGAATGTGTCCGGTAGTTTATTTTGTTAGTGTCCTATAGTTTTGTTAATGGGGTCCGTACAGACAAAGATATCCGGTAAGTTCCTCTTTCTATGGTTTCGGGATGAAATTAGATATCGGATGGTGTCCGGGTTACTTTGGTTTCCGGATGTCGTCCGGATTGTTGATGTTGTCCGGAAAGTCATATTGTCCGGATTGGTCTTGTTATCCGGATAGTTTTTGTGGTGTCTGGAAACTCTAGCTGTTTGATCACTTTTGAGATTTCAGATATTTTTGAGTATCCGGTATCTTTGTATTCTGTGGACTCGACTTAGGTTCGGGTGTGGGGGAAACATTTGAGGATAAGAGTTAGATAGAGTTATCTAAGAGTTCTTGGCCTACTAGTAAGTCATATGTGTTCGATTGGTAAGGAAGTAATTGTATTTAAATTATTTCAGATTCTGTGAATTCTGGGTGAAAGACTGAATCTGTTTGGGAAGGCTTGGAAGCGTGTTGATAAGCAATCAGGTGAGTTTTACTGTAAAACGTTTTCAAACTGGAATACATATACTGAGTGGGAATGTGATAGATAATGTGACTATGTGCTTATGTTTGAAATATAATATATTGAGATGTATCTTGTATTTATATGAGCATTACATTACACGAGAGCACGTTGGCCGGGCTTAGGACCGGTGGAGTATTGGCTGTACGGAGGGACAACGGAGTTGGCTGTATGTAAGTGCAGCGGAGTAAACTGATTAGTTGGCTCGCAACCAATTAATATGGCCATGGGAATGAGGAGATGTACACAGTGCACGAGTCTTGCATGGTATTTAATTACTTGTTGTATATTTGTGTTTTACAAAAGGATTACTAAACTGACATGGATTATCTCACTAGACCGTTTGGTCTAACCCTCATTTTGTTTTCAAAAATATGTATTCCAGGTCAAGGAAGGTATAAAGGCAAGGATAAAGTGTAGGATGCTTTTGGATGACTGATGATGAATAGGAAGTTCTTATGTATCGTTTTGTTTGAATAGTATTACGAAATGTATTGTAAGTTACTAGCGGATAGTTGATACTCAAATATGTATTTTATAGTTTTGAGACTGAAGGGACCTTATGTGATCTATGATGTATCTTTTGTTATGAATTAATGATATGTATGTATGATATATGATGTATGTTTGGGATGGGTCGTTATAGAGGCAAACGTATCCCTGATCCTACATAAAAGCAGCAAACTGCTGCGACAATGTGAGTTGCTCAGCTAACTAGGTAGCATGTCTGACCTGTTCGTTCTCGAGTTCTGCCTTGTGCTTCCTTTCGGTCTCCAACTGGGCCAGATAGCGCTCCTCCCGCAACTTTGACTCCCTCACGTCCTTCTCAATCTTTGTCATCTTCTCGCTCAACTCAGCTAACTGTAAATATTTAATATTTGATACAAAAAATCAGTATTTGTTGGCAAATGGAAAATAACGACAAGATATGTAACCGATATAACCAAGATACATCCGCTACCGATAGAGGAAGGTTCAATCTAGTCAAATATGGTGCAAAATCATATGATTTTACAATGCAAATATGCGCGGACGATGTGTTTAGTGACCTCAAGTCGTGACCAAAGTTGTGTGAATCACATGATTTTAGTTTAAAACCAAATGTGATTCGATTTTTTTTTCTCTTATTATCTTACTGTATTCTTATGAACGTAATTCGAATGTTTACTTTTTGAAATGAAAAAACATTAATAATTTATTGAATTGACAATTTAATTGACATTTCAACATAAAAACAAGAAGTTATGTTGTCGGTACTTATTTCTAGCGGTATAACCTTCTTTCTAAGAGCTATCTCCAATGTATAAGTCTTTCAAAGATTTTTTTATTTTTGCTACATGGCTTTTCATTAACATTTTTTTAACAAAGACCTATTTTCCAAATCTTCTACATGCAAAAACCTTTACAAAACCTTTTCATCAATTCTAGTATAATCTAACCTCATCTACTTAAAATGTTTTATAAAAACCTCTCGTTCAATTTGTCATTTTAAAGTTCACGTCATATTTTTCGAAAACAAAAATTAGTTAACATGAAAATTCAAATATTCAAAAATATTACAATAAGTAATATTTAAAAATTACTTTATATTTTCCTTTTTTTCAAAATGAAGTTTGCATTATGTTAAAAAGAGTAAACAATAAAACCCATTGATATAAAAATATATGTCAAGACACACACAAATTATTTCGTAAAAAAATGAAAGACGATGAATAGATTATATGATTTTTATACTTTTTGTAGGTATTTGATATTGGTGTTATTTTGATCATTTTAAAAAGAGATTTTTAATAATGTATTTTATTATAAAATATTAAATTAATTAATTAAAATGTATTAAGTTTTAAAATGAAAATTACATTAAAAATGGGGATAAAATGAAAATTTAAATGGGGTGAATGAAAATAGTTACTATTTCAATAACATCTTAGTGGCCGTTTACCTAATCACTTATCCGGGTAAGTGCTTACGGTAAAATTCAACACTATCACTTACTTCTCGGGTAAGATTTTAGTCCACCAAAATAGCATCGTATGCAACAATTTAGACGGTAAGCGCTAATCGTGGTAAGAGCCGTCACACTCACTTACCGGGTAAGACTCTCGGTCCTTGCTTCCGCTCTTACCGGGTAAGATTCTTAGTCCTTATCATATTCATCCGGTAAGGTAATGTGACTTGGTAAACACTTACCCGGGTAAGCGTTTTATAAACGGCCCCTTGGTGTGGAACAAGTCATTGAATAAAAAGTCTTTAATAATCCATTCTCTCAATGGTAATAACCTCATCAAAAGACTCTTTAAATAGTAAAAAATTATAAATGACTTATGTTCTGGAGATGCTCTAATGGATCATCCTCTCAGGCTCTCAACATTTATGTTCCAATCGTATTAAATTTTGTTTTGCTTCTTCTTCAACTGGACCTCTCACATATGTAGCTAGTTGTAAGCTTCTTTTTTCTCTGTCTTTGTAAAATTCGTAATTTTTCTCTATAGCCATACTGTAACTACAATTTCTGAACTATATTGTTCTATTTTTGAATCTTTAAAAAATTAAAATTATTTAGGGAAGCATTAATTTAAATTTTTAGATATTCAAATTATTCATATTTGTCAATGAAGTTGTCATAAAAATAACTGTATTTATTTGTTTCCCAGAAATATATTTATAGAAAATTACATATTCAAACACATTGTTGTAGATTAATTTTGATCCCCTACAAGTAATAAAACACAACTATTACAACGATCGTTAATCTTTTTTACTAAAGGCGTCTATCGTCAAAATGAGTTTCTTTTTCTATCTTCTTAGATTGATTAATGACTGAAGATGTTTATGATCGATTATGCTTAGTCTACAATGGTTTTGACAAATTATCGATGGAATCAATACCTAGAGGGTTGCTACAACACGGTCTTTTGGTAGTCGGTACCGATAGATCTCTTTAGAAACCTATGACTTATGTTGTCCGTGTTGTCCAATTCTTTAGTACGAAATTGTTATCACTGTATCAAAAATCCGTGATATCTTGGTCTTAAAAACACACCGTACTAGTATACTTACACAATATGGGACAGGTTCAAACGAGAAGCTAAACCTTATGTGAGAAGACGAGAAATGTGATATCATATATATATATATATAAATAATACACAAGCTTAATCATATATGATTAAACACATGTTACATTGGCAAACGTTTAATTAATCATATATGATTAAACACACCTACATACCGTGTAATCATATATGATATCACACTTCTCGTCTTCTAGCATAATGATCCTCTACACAATATATACACACATATATATATATATTGTGCGTTTCAATTGTAAACCAAACAATTCTAACAAACTATACAAACCACTATGTACATATAAAAGATTATGAACTTAGGAATAAATTAAAACTCAAACGGGAATCATTTTAGCATGCCTCTCTGCAAGTGATCTATATATTATGATCATTCAAGTAACCAAGATCTCGTATTTGATTCCGTTTATTATGTTCCATTAAATGTTAACTGTGCAGGTATGATGTTTGTCAATGGGGTACACCTTTTAATGGAGGAGAATACTGGATGATGAGCAGCAGAATATATATGGATCAGAAGCGTCGATGATGAGTAGTTTAGGAGGACCTTTTGAATAATTACACACTTTTTGTTTATTTATTTATTTATTTACTAACGGTTATAATATTATCAGCCATATAAGCAGCATGAAAAGAAGAGAAGAGTAGAAGAAAGGAAGGTGATGTGCATGTGATCCAACAGCCTTTATGTTCCCCTCCTTTTTAAGTTCTTCTTAACCCATGAATATCACTAGTCACGTCTACTGCTACTTCTTCCTTTCCCCACTATCCTTAATGGAGTTTTGCTTTTCTATAATCTATATAATTATACCCTTTTTAAACTGTCACAATTTAATAATATATTTAACTTTTTTAAGACGTTTAATTAACTTAGAGCATCCAGACTCCAGAGCGGTGGAGTCTTTAAAAACCTCATTTGCCATATTTTTTCGGCCGCCACATCACTGTTACCTCAACAAAGTAAAAACCTATATAATGAAGGTTCTTATTTCTTACAAAATATTATAAAGAAATAATGTTGATCATACCGAAAGCCATGTACAAAAATATAAACCACTTATATAATTATAGATGTATATGTACGAAATTCATTTTTTTAGTACACCTGTTTTTAAACATGTATTCAGAAAAAGTATCGAATGACAATGATGTTTTATATAATATATGATCCAAATTACAACATCTTTATGTCACTTTATGAAGAAAAAAATTTCAATTTTATTTTAGGGCATATATCAAGGGAAATTAACTCAAATAGCCAAACCATCAAGAAGAGGTGACAAGATAGCCACATTCTCTCTCGGTTTACAAAAATAGCCAACAGGTCCGCACTCTGATCCGATCCGGTAAGTGTGGACCGCAATGGGGTCACAAAAAGACAAAAACAAGGCTGGAAACTGTAGGTCCGCACTTGGTCCGCACTCGGTTTGCACTCTGACCCAACCGATTTCAAACATTTTTTTTGTCTTTTTGTAACCCCATTGCGGTCCGCACTCACCAGGTCGGGTCAGAGTACGAACCTATTGGCTATTTTTGTAAACCACGTAAGGTTTTGGCTATTTTGTCAAGAGTTTTTGTGGCTTTAGCTATTTGAGTCAATTTCCCATATATCAATACCAAGTATATGCCCTTTTTGAAGTAGAACTTGAGAGTGTGGGTTCCAGAAAAGAAAAAGAAGGGAAGAAAGAGAAAAGATAAGTGTTGTAGTTCTCTTCTTTTGATGCAAATTTGTTTTTCTAAAGTGTGTTAAAATTGGGGTTTCTTTTGGTAGTTGATGAGAAACAAGTGGCCATGCAAAGTCTAACCTACATCCATCCCTATCTTTGATTTATGGAAATTAAACATCTTTTGGATCCATATGCTAATAGAATTCTTTTTCTTTTTTGTTTGTCCCTTAAAGGAGCTTTCTCTCATTTATTGCTTTAATTATCCTTTTAATCCATCTTTGATAATTAATTCATAAAGCCTTGCTTTTCATTGGTCCCCTAATTTTGTTTCTAGTTGTTTGTATCTTCTTCATTAGAATTTTTTGTGTTCAATGATTTTTATATCATAAAGTACATAATTCTAAGCAAACATGTTGTTGAATAATGGCTTTATAGGGCCCTTATTTACAAATCATATCTACCAAATGTAGTGGATGTTTCTCTCAAACCTTTATGTTACAAAATAATCATTTATTATAAAACTTATAAATAAAATAAATAAATAAATAAACCCACAAAAGTTTGCAATCTTTGTTTTTAACAAAAAGGATACAAAATAGAATGGCTAGTTTTTAATAACATAATAATCTTAGCACTTAAAAATTGTAAAAATTGCAAACTGTGGTGTACAGTGTTCTTTTTGGCATTTTAGATTGAAGAAAATTGCATCAAAATGAAATCAATTTTGTCCTCATTATGAGTAAACTATAGTTTTCGTCCCTGTGGTTTGATGCTTATAACGGTTTTCGTCCTTGTAGTTTAGAAACTGCTTTTTTCATCCTTGTGGTTTCCAATTGCTTTTATTTTCGTCCTTGCATCTAACCCTGTTAAGCTTAGCCGTTAAAAACTCTTTAGGAAATTACATATTTAGTCCTTGTGATATGTAAAATTGTAAATTTCTTCCATTTTCTTTATTATATTTTATAACTATATATATATATATATTGTATGGAGGGATAATAAATTGTAAACCTCTAAATGTGTGTAAACTTTGTAAACTTTCGATTTCATAGGTTTTCTTGATGAAATTGTTTCATAAAATTATTTATTTTGATGAAAGTATTTTATATCATTCGTTTCATGATGAAATTCTTTCATATATTTGTGTTTTGTTATGTAAAAACGACAAAGTTTCATCAAACTGAGAAAATATATGAAACAGTTTCATAGGAATAAAAAAAATATGAAACTACATAAAAACACAAATAAATGAAACAATTTCATCAAGAAATGAATGATATGAAACAATTTCATCAAAATAAACAACTTCATGAAACAATTTCATCAAGAAAACTTATTAAATCCAAAGTTTACACGAAAAAAAAATTACAAAATAGTGGGCTTCTGTATGCATATATAACAAATATATATATAAATATATATTTTTAATTTAAATATCAAGCAAGATTGATTATTTAACAAAAAAAAGTTTAAATGAAAATAAGGAATTATGAGAGTAAAGTGCATTTAATAAAAACAATTGGTTGCATAAAATACAACTAATTTTTTTCTCGAATCATATTAAACTTGTGTATATGATAATTTAAAATAATTAAAAATCTTAAGTAATTCAATGAATAAAAAACTATTAATTCTAAGATATTTCAATATAAAACTTAGAAAAACAAATATCAATTATTATATTAGAAAAACAAATATCAAATATCACCGATTTTTTTTAAGGTAGATCAGTAGGTGGGAGAATCATGCTGATTAGAAATGGGATTTGATGAAATAGGTAGACCATCATTTTGAGATGGAGAAACATGAGAGAAGGGAACTGAGGAAGTTGGAAGATGAGATGAAAATGAAGTGAGGTGTGGGTAAAAGAATTATAGTAAGATGTATGGGAAAGGGTAAGGTAAAAAGTATGGTGTGTAATAGAGTGTAGGCAAGGTTGAGTGTTTTAGGAAAGTGGGAAAAGAAAAGAGGGAGAGTCAAAAAGAAAATTCTAACCGTTAGGTGAGAAGTTGAGTGGAAAAATGTTGAGGGTGGAGAGTAATTTCGGAGCAAGTATTCGGTGGGTGTCTGTGGTACCCTTTTCAGAATTTAGGCAGCACAAGTCGGCGGCTATTGGAGGCTGCTGTCGGTAGGAGCAAATCGGTAGGTGTCCGTTGGATTTCGTCGGCTGGAGGTGGTCGTCGGCAGACCTGGAAGTCGGCAGAAGGGACACAACCGACAAGGCTGGAGACAATAGCCGATAGCGGCTTTGGTGGTTGTCGGTAGCCGTGTTGATCGGCAAGTTGCAGGTCGGCAGCCTATTTGTTTGTTTTCAGCGGTGCAGGCTTTCGACATCAACAACACTTCGGCATGAGTGCCGATCGACTGGTTTGGCTGTGATCTTCGACAATGTGTATCGATCGGCAGCAACCGAAAGGGGTGTTTGGCTTGTGTTGGATCGGCAGCAGGGGGCGAGGAGGCTTCGACCGATATGAAAATGAAGCAAGGAATCGACGGGAGAAAGGGGGTGTTCGACTGTGGTCTTCGGCCGACAAGAAGACGGAGTCGGCAGTAGCTGATGATGCTTTTCGGCGGTGGTTCTTGATCGGGTGTTTGGGATCAGTAGGAATGAAGAGAGAGAGAGAGAGAGAGAGATTGGTGGAAGATATTAGGGGTTGAGAGGATTTTTGAGAAATGATGTAAGGGAGAAGGAAGTGTTTTAGAAGATGTGTTTGTGGTGGAATGTTTGGGAAGAGTGGAGATGTTTTCGGAGGAAGGTGGTTCGGCCAGTGTAGGAGTTGGAGAATTTGGTTGATGAGAGTGAGGAGGATTATTGTGATAAGTAGAATTTTGAGTGAAGGTTGTTGAAGTGGGAACCATTACCAATACAAGAGAAGATCCAAAAGTTGACCATTTGACACTTCAGATTTCTTGATGAACTTGATGATTTCTTCAATCGTGTCACTTTTATACTAGTCCACATAGATCCATCTGTTGGTCCCGGAGGGTTATACAAGTTTGTAGAAGGGGGGGTTGAATACAAACACACGATTTTTACTTTCTAAATTGTTTATTGATATAATCAAACAATTTACAACTTGTTGCGGAACAAGATTAAGGACTAAGCCTAATCTAAACAAGTTAAGAACACTAAGTTTCTTGCACTAGAATTAAGACAGAAAAGAGATAAGAATATTACGAATAATATCCTAACACAAAGATAGTAGAGAGAAGATGTCCGAGCACTTCATTTTGAAGTAGGGTTTCTCTTTATATACTGCATGCATTTAATGCAAAGTAGTATAACTTTACACGTGGCAGCAGCTGATTGGTTGCATGTTTTGACCTTGGTAGACAACCTAGTAGCCGCATGATGAACAGTGTAGAATCAGAGTTGTTTGTACGATTCTGGACAAAAAAGGATGTCCGTTCTGACAGTTTGTACGGAGACGAGCAAGGGGATAAGACAAAAGTAACTTGTAGAGGAAACTTCATGATCAGCGTTCGTTGAACAGTACTTTATCAGCGAGTGACAAAGCTCAGCGATTGCTGAAGTCTTCTACTTGAAACTTCACGTTGAGTGGACAGGTCTAGTCTTCGCTGATATCCGCATCAGTTCATTAGTAGACTTGTCGCTGGTTCTTGGGCTTGATCTTCGACTTCAGCGTAGAACCTTTGTTGACGTGAAACTTGTCTTCAGGGATCATAAGTAAACAACTAAAACTATCAGCGATCACCAACAAGGCTGAACAGGCTCAGCGCTTTATTGATGAACAGTTTCGCTGAATGTCTAATCTAAAAAGCATAAGTTTCCTATCAGCGGTACTGTAGAGTCATAGTACTTATCAGCGATAGTGAAACTCTAATACATATTGTTTATTTACAAATTTCACTAAGTGTTTCTAAAAGAGTCATTATCAAATCACTGAGGGTTTGGATCAACAATCTCCCCCTATTTGATTATGACATAGCAATGAAGGAAAATTGCTAAGTATGAATACATAAGGATAAAAAGAACTCATAAAATATTTGTCTTTTTTACTGTTTTTGGGATCTTTTAAGTACTGATGGAGTAAAGTACATTCGCTGAAATTTTTCTTTAAACTTCGTAAAGGTTACATAGGGAAGAAGAAAAATTACAAGTACATCAAATAAATTTACATGTACAAAAGATACAAGCTGATAAGGATAGAAGAATTTACAGGAAATCCTATCAGCTATTTAGGTTCTTCCTTCATGAGAAGTTCATCAAGGGTTCTGGTGGAGGGAATCATCCAGTCAGGGAATTTTTCTCCAAGGTCCCGCCTATTCTTTGCTTCATTGAATATCAGAGGCTTCATGAAGTGTCCGAGGAGATCCTTTTTGAATCCACACCAATAGATGAGATCCCTGAGCTGTTCGATGGGAGTGATGGGTAGGTCAGAGATACGTTGAAAGTGTTCTCGTCCATCGTAGTCATGAAAGAATATACCATAAGGTTCGCTTATGACTTTACCAGGGAAGAAGCGTTCTCCAGGGGGCAGAGAGGTGTCAAGAGCTGAGAGGTCAGGTTCAGGACCAAGTACCTCAGCGCGAGAAAAGCCGATTCTTGTTTCATTTCTGATAGGAGGACCTGAGTCTGAAGGTATTATTGTTTTCTTTGCGAAGGCCCTTCTTCTTTTTGGAACAGGAGTAGGTGGAGGAGGAATATCCACAGCAGAAGAAACCAAGTAGATCTATTGATTTAGAAGTTTTTCGACATGATTTTTGTATTGAGAGCGTGACTGCTGAATGGCTATTCTGATCTCCAACCATTCAGAGAAACCGTACTTCTTGATTGTAGCAGCATAGATGGTTTCCTTGGTACCGTTATCGACCTCAACAACTGGAATATTTATGGTCGTTCTTCCCCTGATGTTCACCTTGTGAATTCTAGCAGCCCGAGATCGCTAGTGCAGTCTTTCTTTGCACCATTCCAAGGTAGATTCAAATACCTTGGTCTTTTCTTCGATGATCTTTTGGGCGTCTTCCCATAGTTGGCGTTGAACCGCGATGGGAGTCTTCTTCAGTTCAGGGTCTTTCACCAATTGTTGGACAAGCTGGATGGCATAGGCTTTATCTTTTTCTTCAGCTTCCCTTCGTTCAGCGAGTAGTCTTTCAGCTCTGAGGTGATCAACGAACTCTTTCTTTGTCAGTCTGATCTTAGTAGGGTTAGGGATGACTTTTGAACGCGGAAGGATGATTCGCTGATCTTCAAGCTTTTTGATCATTGCATCTCTCTTTTTCTTATCCTCTTCACTTAGATTTTGAGGAGCCAAGGAAGGTCTGTTTTTGTGAGAGAGCAGCTCTTCTTCTTGTTCTTCAGTCTCAGAGAAATCCAAGACTGGGATTATTTTATCAACTCTTGTGGCTGGGATTATTGTTGATGCAGCAGTAGGAACTTCAGCTGGATCCTCAAGCAGGGGAGAGGACTAGCTGAAACACAGCGATCGTTTAAGTAAGATCATTTGGGAAGAAAGAGATAGAGAAAAGAATGGGGTTTAAGTGTGTAGAGGTTTTATGGAGAGGATAATTGAGATTGAGAAGGGATAGAGGAGGGATGCAGTATAAGGAAATAAAGTGTATGTTACCTGAAAAACTGGCTTCCTGAAGAGAATAGCCAAGTTGTCTTCAGAAGAAACACCTTTGTTCTTGCCTTTGTTAGCTTCAGACGTTGCAGGCCTTTTGGTGGTCCCCTCCCCTGATTGTTCTATGATGATGATCCCTTTTTGAGCTGGGGCTTTCTTAGACTGGACGAAGAAGAAGTCATCATCATCATCGTCATCATCATAATCTTTAGGAGATGATGATGGTTCGTCGTCCTCAAGGTCGAGGTCTTCATTTTCTTCTTCTTCTTTCTCAGCTTCAGATTCTTCCACATCAGCATAGGGTACAGTGACATCAACAACAGCTTCGGGTTGCTCATCGAGTTTCTCCCCCTCAGATACAGAGGGAGGTTTCTCGGTTCCCTCAGGGTTTTCAACTCCCTGAGGTTGTTCAGTTGTAGTAGCAGCAGCATCAGAAACAATACCCTCCCCCCTCAGAGTTACGGGGAAGGTTTTCAAGATTTTTCTCCTCCCCCTCAATATTATGGGGAATGTCTTCAGTCTTCTCCCCCTCTTCCACATGATGAGTGGGGGAGGAAATAGTCGTTTCAGCAGAAACAGCAGCAGTGTGCATTGGGTCCCTGTCTTCCAGGCCAGAGATCCCAACACATGTTTCAATCCTACGTAATCTGTCTTCCAGGCCAGATAAAGCAGGAGTGATTCTTTGAAGATCTTCTCGATCCACCTGTGTAAAGTGCGAAGGAGCACAAGTAGCAGCATTCAGGCGGTCGAGGATTTGCTGTAGTAGGTTGGTGGCAGTGCTGACATCCGTCTTCAAGGAAGACACCTCTCCCTGAAGGTTACCAACCATTGTCTTCAGCGATGTGACTTCGCTGGACAAGGTAGCGAAGTTTGTGGAGAGAGATGTGTTGGTGAAGTTAAGATTGTTGATGGCGGTGGAGTGGTCAGCGACAGTAGTAGCAAAACTGCCTATGTGACCTTCAATCTTCTCCATATCAGCACTGGAGGCCTTCTTTTCAACCTCGATGGTAAGCTTTTTGAGATTTTCTCCAGCGTCTGTAACCGCTGAAGAGTTAGCAGATAGAGTGTTGGTGTGAGATTCCACCTTTGTCACCAGATCTTTCAGGGAGGTGTGAATATCTCCCAAATTAGGACCTGCAACAGTTAATAACTTATGAACAAAGGAAAGCTCAGAAGTTGGGGATTTTGAGAGAGAAGTGTTTATGGTTTTGTGTATACCTGAAGGCAGGTTGGTGAAGTCGTCAAAACCTCGATAACCTGAGTAGTGTTCCATGTCGCCTTCCAGAGTGCCTTGGCGCATAGAAGTGCCTGCAGATCCTATATTTTGATGCATCATCCACTGTAAAGTAGCAGCTGATGTATCGAGGATGATGTTCTGTGCAGAGAATGGGGGGAATACTGGTGGAGTTTCCAAATAAATGGTGGGAGGAGTGATGGTTGAGAAGAGGGTTTTGGTGAGAGGTTCTTCAGTCCTTAGAGGGTCTGAAGGAGGGGGGTTCAGATCCAAGTCTATAACCTCAGCGTTTAGCCTCAGCGTTTAGAGACGCTGAAGTCTATAACCTCAGCGTTTAGAGACGCTGAAGTCGGTATGGAAGGGGTGGCTTGAGCAGCTGTGGCAGAGCGTACCACGGAACTATCCAACGTCTCTTGAGTCGTGGAGTCTTCAGCATGTGAATGCTTGAGGGGTTGCTCCTTGGTTTTCTTGATCCTTTGAGAATCAAGTGGGGTAGTAGAGTGTTTCCTTTTCTTAGAAGGAGTGGAGGTTGTAGCCTAGGTATCAGCAGTTGGGATTACCGCTGAGGTAGCCGCAGAAGTAGAAGAAGTTGGAGGATTGAGAATAGATAAGAGTGTAGAGAGACGTACCTCGTTCGGTAGGGGTTTGAAGTCAAGAACTTTAGGGTCGACTTTTGAGAGTCTCAGGTTGCCCACCTTCGGGTACTTGTCTTTCAAGCCTTGTTCAAAGAGAGCACTGACAAACCTTGGATATGGAACATTTGTTGGTCTGTCAGCTGCATCTATCCTGAGCATCAGATCATCAAAGATAATTTTTGCCCAATCAATGTGGAGGCCCTTTAGAAGTGAGTGCCCTATGGCCTGTTGGGGTTGAGAAGGTTGATCAGACGAACCTGTTTTTGCTGTCAGGCAGCTGATCAAATGAGCAAAGATGAAGTTCATCTCGCTTGGCATCTTGGACTTCTTGATTGCAGTCAGCTTCTTCTCAAGGAGTCCATTTCTCCCTGTGTCCCATGCGTACTTCATTGCATCGAAGAATGCAATCAGTGCTTCCCTGTCGGATGAGTTTTTGGGATTCGGAAGAGGGATGAAGTGGTTTTCTTTTGTGGCCGCAGGGAGGTTCAGGGCACACCTGATATTACCAGGTGTAATTTTGGAAGTGCCATGATCGGTGTCAAAGAGGATGACATCGATTTTCTTCTTGGGGTCTTGGGAAGAAGTGATCTGAGCTCTTCTGGCAGAGTACCAGAACTTAGCTAGTAGATGTTTATTTGCTGGAGGAGTGATGGTTAGAGCTGTTGAGATAGGGCATGTTTTTAGAAAATTCACAGCGTCATCAAGATGTGTGACCTGCTTACTTTGAGGGAAATCGAAGAGAGCATAAGGATTGTTGTTCTGAAAGGTAACTTTCTCAATTTTAAAAGTAACCCGAGGAGCTTTGGTGAGAACCACTTTCTCAGCAGTAGCAGGAGACTTAGAGGTAGGAGTTTCAGTAGTAGATGCCATTTCTGTTTAACACGAAGAATATGAACAGAGAATCTTAAAATGAATAAAATATCCAAAATAAGGGTTTTTAGAGAGAATAGGGTTTTTCTAGTTTTGGCAAAGATTCAAAACTAGTGAATGTCTTATTTTCCAGTTTCCTTTTAAAGGAAGGATTCTGGAAAAACATATGAAGATACAAGTTTAAGATTTCTGATTTAAACTTGAAGAACAACCATGAAGATTGTGTTCATAAAATCATGAAAAGAAAATGATTTCATTTTAAGAAGTTCTTTTGTTTGATCTTTTAAAAGCTATAATAAGATCATAAACAAGTTAATAAAAGGTAAATAACAAGAGTATTAACCTTAGTTGATGAAGATTGAAGATGAACAATTTCTAGAAATGAGAGTTCAAAATGCAACAATGTTCTTGCTTGAAGGAGAAGTTGTTCGCGTAAAGGTGAAAATATAAACTCAAAGGGTTTATATAGTGAGAGTGAAGAGAGAAAAACTATGAGCGGGAAAAGTTTTTCATATTTTAGGATGTCTCTGAGGTTTTTGAAAACTCAGGGACATTTTGAAAACATGAAGCACTGAATCAGAAATATCAGTGTTAGATTTAGAAATTTCAAAAGTATCGCTGAAAGGAAGAGATATTCAGCGATGCAATTTGATTTGAAAACTTTCAGTTCTAGGCAAACGTCAGCGAGCAAGAGAGAACATACCTTGATATCAGCGAATCAATTTTGTTCAGAGAGAAGATGATTAATGGGTTATACAAGTTCATTGTTATCACTGATCAAATGTGAACCGCTGAAGATTTTACTCTTCAAAGTTCAGCATTCCAAGCTCGCTGATGAGAAAGTTGAATCTTGTCTCATCAAGAGGTTTGGTAAAAAGATCAGCTAACTGAAAGTCTGTTGGGATAAAATGAAGTTCTATATCACCATTCATCACATGATCTCTGATAAAATGATACCTGATTTCGATGTGTTTTGTCTTTGAGTGTAGCACTGGATTATTGGCTACAACGATGGCACTTGTGCTGTCGCAATAGATTGGAATCTTTGAGAGCTGAAGGTCATAGTCCAGTAGTTGATTTCTCATCCACAAGACCTGAGAACAACAGCTTCCAACGGCTACGTACTCAGCTTCAGCGGTTGAGGTGGACACTGAGTTTTGCTTTTTACTTGTCCAACTCACCAGCTTTCCACCCAGGAGCTGACAGCCTCATGTGGTGCTTTTCCTATCCAACTTGCAAGCTACAAAATCACTATATGAATAGGCGATTAGATCAAACCCTGAATCTTTGGGATACCAAAGACCTAAGTTAGGAGTACCCTTAAGGTAACGAAAGATTCGCTTTACAACGATCAAATGAGGTTCCTTAGGTTCAGCATGATATCGTGCACACAAACAGGTTGCATTCATAATATTAGGTCGGCTAGCTGTAAGATACAGAAGAGAGTCGATCATCCCACGGTATGCTGTGACATTAACAGATTTTCCATTAGGATCCTTGTTTAGTGTCAGCGGCGGTGCCATAGGGGTTTTCATAGCAGAACTCTGAGTTAAATCAAATTTCTTCAACATATCTTTAGCATACTTACCTTGGTGAATGAAAGTTCCTTTTTCACTCTGTTTGATTTGAAGACCAAGGAAATAAGTTAGCTCACCCATCATACTCATTTTATATTCAGCTTTATTTCTCTCAGCGAAACGAGTACATAAGTCAGGATTAGTGGAACAAAATATAATATCATCGACATATATTTGAACAAGAATAATATGACCTTTTACTTTCCTGAAAAATAGAGTTTTGTCGATTTTATCACGCTCAAATTTTTCAATATGGAGATAAGTAGAGAGAGTGTCATACCATGCACGAGGAGCTTGTTTTAAGCCATAGAGTGCCTTATCCAATTTATAAACATAACCTGGATACTTAGGATCTGAGAATCCTGGAGGTTGTTCCACGTAGACTTCTTCATTCAACTTTCCATTGAGGAATGCTGACTTTACATCCATTTGATAAACTTTGAAGTCTTTATGTACAGCGTAAGCTAAGAATAGACGAATGGCTTCTAGTCTTGCTACTGGAGCAAAGGTTTCGTCGTAATCTATACCTTCCTCTTGTATGTATCCCTGAGCAATAAGTCGAGCCTTGTTTTGGGTTACAGTTCCATGTCCATCGAACTTGTTTCGATAGACCCATTTAGTGCCCATCACTGACTTGTAGGATGGTCTAGGAACAAGCTTCCAAACTTTGTTTCTTTCGAATTCAGTCAGCTCTTCTTGCATTGCGCTGACCCAGTTAGGATCTTGGAGGGCATCATCTGTTTTCTTTGGTTCAATCAGAGAGATAAAGTTAACAAATAAACAAATATTACCTGCACTTCGTCGAGTCTGAATACCAACGTTTGGATCACCAAGAATTTGATCAATAGGGTGATTGATAGTCCATCGCTGAGCCGAAGCATAATTTGCTGACTCAACCTGGACTTCTGGAGGAGCTAAAGATGGGGCTTCAGCAACTTCTGGTATTTTAGTCAAGAGAGAAAGAGGTGCAGATGTCATTTCATTCACTGATTGCTGAGAAGTAGATGGTATATCTGAGATAGAAGGTTCAGAGGCAGGCATAGTGTTTAGAGGAACAGCTGAGACCCATGATGTTTCAGCTTCACTATTCTGCATGCTTGGGATGATAGTAGGATCATCATCTTCAGCGGGATGGGTATGAGATGGAGGAGTGGGAATGTCTTCTGAATCACCAAGATGAGAAAACATCCATTGATTCAGTTCTTCAGTATCAGCAGAAGGTCTAGAATTCGCTGAACGGGATTCGTCAAAAGTGACATGAATTGTTTCTTCTACATTTTGTCTTTTTCATTTGAAGACTCTGAAGGCTTTGGAGACTGAGGAGTATCCAAGAAAAATTCCATCATCAGCCTTAGGATCAAACTTTCCAAGGGCATCCCTGTTGTTCAGTATGAAACACTGACATCCAAAGATGTGAAGAAAGCTAATTGAAGGCTTTCTCCCATGGAAGAGTTCATAGGCTGTCTTCTTGAATCTTTTGACAATCAGCGACCTGTTTTGAGTAAAACAAGCAGTGTTGACAGCTTCTGCCCAAAACTGAGTAGGTAGGTGAGAATCGCTGAGCATTGAACGTGCAGCTTCGATGATAGTTCGATTTCTTCTTTCAGCGACTCCATTCTGTTAAGGTGTTCTCACTGATGAAAAGTTGTGAGAAATACCCTTACTTTCAAAGAAGGAATCAAGAGAACTGTTTTTGAATTCAGTTCCATGATTACTCCTTGTTGAGCGAACGGTCATGTTGTTCAGGACTTTCATTTTCCTAACAAAGGTGATTAGTTCTTCAGGGGTGTCACTCTTAGAACGGAGAAACATTACCCATGTATAGCGAGAGAATTCATCAACTATGACCAATATATATTTCTTTCCAGCAATGGATTGTTTGTTAACAGGGCCAAACAAATCCATATAGAGAAGTTGTAGAGGAGATGACACTGAGGAGACTTGCTTAGATTTGAAGCTTGCTTTGGTCTGTTTTCCTTTTTCACACGCTGAACATGAGGACTCCTTGGCGTATGAGTGTTGAGGTAGACCAGTGACTAACTCTTTAGAAGAAAGAGTATTCAGTGTCTTGAAGTTGAGATGAGAGAGCCTCATATGCCATAACCAGTTGGCATCAGATGAGGCTTTTGAGAAGAAACAGGAGTTCTCAGTGGTTGTAGAGTCCATGTTTATAACATAAACATTTTCCATACGATAATCGCTGAGTTCTATCTTCTCCTTTTTGTCAGTGACAAAGCAGGATTCCTTAGTGAAGATCACTTTGTTATCTTTGTCACATAGCTGACTTATGCTTAGAAGATTATGCTTCAGTCCTTCAACATATGCAACTCTTCCGAAGGTTGTCGTACCATTAGAGAGTACACCGAAACCTCAGGTATAGCCTTTTCCATTTCCACCGAAGGTCACTGAGGGACCCTTCTCTTCCTTGTACTCAGTGAGCATGTTTCTCTTTTGTAAAGCCCGTGTCTCGGTATGGATTTTAATTAATCATTTTCATTTGGTTATTTTATAAATTCCTCTAATCGAAATTTAACGGGTTAGGCGGCAAGGATCTTATTGTTAAAAGTTTGGGTTAGGGGGCTTAAGGTGAAACTACTTGAAAATGTAGGGACTAATTGTGCCAGCTCTTGAAAGTAGTGCATGGATCGGCCCATGCAATTTTCTTAACCGAGCCCCATTTTTGTTTGGGTTTGTTTTGAGTTCGTGAGGAGCAAGCGAAAAGAAGGAAAAAGGAGAAAGGAAACCCTAAGACCTCACCCCCCTCTCTCGTTTCTCTCAGCCATAACCCCCCCCCCTGCTGCCACCGAACCACCGTAAACCACCAGCACAGCCGCCGCTAGCGGCTGCCGACGAGAAGAGAAGCAGCGAGAGAGAGAGTTAGAGAGAGAGACACGACCGGGAAGAGGACGGAGTCGGGATATCGTTTTTTTTTGCTGCTGCGTTCTCCTCTAGAGGTAAGGTTCTCTCTTCCGTTTTCTTTCTTTCGCATCGCGTAAAACCATCACGAAACCACCACCATGGCTGCCGCCGCAGCCATGGCTGCCGCCGTACACCACCAGGTGGCTGCATCGTGCGTGGGTGGGGATTGCTAGGTCGGATGGGTGTGTGCGACCGAGTCGTTTTTGTGGGGTATGTGCGGCCTCGCGGGTTTTAGTGCCGAACCACCACCACCGCCGGTGGTGGCTGCCGCCGCCGCCGTCGACCACCACTGCCGGAGATGGCAGTGGGTGGTGCCTGGTTTTTACAGCCAGTAGTTGTTCAAACTATAAACCGAAAATCGAAGTTATCATTTTATGTGGAATGTATGAATCTGTCACTGTTTTGCGACGGCCATACCGTTTCCGTCGTAGCTCGGATTGAGACGAATCCGGTGCCCACGGTTCACATTCGGTGCCGGGCACACTTTTCGTGTTTTAGCAGAAGTCCGGTTCGGTCTCTAGCTAGGCGTAAATTGGCTGTTTATACAGCAGGCCCAGAATTGACAGCTTCGTGTCCTGTTTTTAGAAAATCCATATAAAATTGTAGAAAAATCGTTAGAGCGCGTGCGATATGTCCCTGGAACCCTAAGACATGGGACTTTGTGATTATGGAATAGTATTTCTGGATTTATCAGTTTATAAGGGGTTAAACAGGTCCCGAACAGACCTGTGTTTTTTAGAGTAAAAACTGGAAAATGTATTTTATAACTTAGTAGTCGTGGTTTTGGGTTGGGGCGTCATTTTGACATTTGTTAACACGTAATTAGGTGGGAGAAGGTGAGTGAAGTTGGCCGGCTTGTGTTGCGGTTGCGGATACTTGCGTTGCATTAAGGTGAGTTCTCTCACTGCGTAGACTAGGAGTTACCTATATGTCGTGTTAGTTCTGCGTGTTATTGTATGCTTACGTGAACTAGTTGTGGTGTGATAGCTAGATGTAAATTATATAATATGTGATTGGCATGTGTTTTGTGTACACCTCGGTGGGACTGAGGGGCTCGGTGGGACCGAGGGCTCGGTGGGACTGAGCTAGTATGGATATCATTTCATGTGAACTCGGGGAGACCGAGGGCTCGGTGGGACCGAGGAATTGTGTAAAAGTGTTGTGTGAACTCGGGGAGACCGAGGGCTCGGGGAGACCGAGGAACTGTGTAAAAGTGTTGTGTGAACTCGGGGAGACCGAGGGCTCGGGGAGACCGAGGAATTGTGTAAAAGTGTTGTGTGAACTCGGGGAGACCGAGGGCTCGGTGGGACCGAGGTATGTGATTACATGTTTAAACCTTGATTTGTTTCTATACTTGTGATTGCGGTGTTGTTTGCCTACTAGCGAGTAGGGGCGATATATGTGTGAGTGCTACCTGCGTAGGTGGTAGAATTCACTAAGCTTCGTGCTTACCCCTTCCCAATATCTTATGATTTCAGGTGCGAGTAGCAGTCGGGCATGACGGTACACACGGGCGTAAGGCGAAGGCTGTTTAAGTTTAACTTTTTGAATGGGGTTTAAATTAACGACGTTTATTTTTATTGTAATGGTATTTGTTAACTTATGGTTTGATTATAATGAGATGCATTATTTTTAAAATTTTTAAATTCCTTGTAATTTTTGGGACGTTACAACTTGGTATCAGAGCACAACTTGAGTGAATCAAACACATCTCGGTGTGTTTGGTCTCAAGTTGCGGCTATGAAATTTCAAATTCTTTTACTAAAATCTTTTAGAATAAAAGAAAAAGGAAACCCCGTTTGGGAAACGGTGATCGGGGGCGCAGTGTGTACAGTCAGCCGACGCCAAAGGGAAAGGTACAGTACTTAGTGTATTTATCGCTTTCTAGATCATAGGGTATGCATGCTAGATTGCCTATGTGGTTTACATTGTACTGTATGATGATTGCTTGCTAGTGGGATTTAATGCTAATTATAATAGGTTGTTAAGCGAAGGCCCTATAGGTTGTATGCAGTAAGAATCACATAGCCTTAGAATATTTGATTTAGTTCTATTGCGCAGCTCTTGTTTGAGTCCAACCGTTCTAGGATAGAATCTTGTATTCAAATGTCTATTTGATTCACGCTGCATGCGAATGGGTATTCGCGAGGCAGCTCGTTATGGCTAATAGGGATTTCGTTGTTGCAAGGGTAGTGGGATGAGATGAAATTCCTAGTGAGCTGGGAAGAGTGTTTACATATGAGTATGTATGCTAGATTGCTTTCTAGAACATAGGAGTATGTGTGCTACATTGCTTGGTGCTTATTACACTGTACTGCGTGTTTGTTGCTTGCTACTAGGAGTTTATGCTAGCCTTGATAGGTTGTTAAGTGAATGCACTATAGGTTGTATGCGGTAGGAACCGAATAGCCCTAGAATGTCGGATTTAGTTCTATTGCGCAGCTCTTGTTTGAGTCCAACCGTTGTAGGATAGAATCTTATATTCGAATGTCTATCTGGTTTTACACTGTGTGCGACTGTGCATTCGCGAGGCGACTCGTCATGACTAGTGGGGATTTCTTCATAGCAAGGGTAGTGGAATGGGGTGGAATTCCTTGGGAGCTAGGAATAGTGTGTACATATGCCGGTGCGGGCATATGTGTATAGTTTTTCGGCAAGAAACTACTTGGACCCATCGGATGGAACTCGGAACGAGTGATGATAGGTGTGGAAGGTAGTAGTAGAGCTCCTACTATCGGAAACACAGGATCAATGCTCGAGTCGGGAAAGTCACGAGGAATCCAAGGAGTTGAGCGTGAACGTTGTTAGTGTGAGTTATTATGTGCTAATAACTCGTTGTATTATCTACCCAGAATAGCCATCACAAGGGGGAACAACAATAGTGAACCTGCTAGTACAGATGTGTACTTGTTTTGCTTGAGATGATGATCGTTGGGGTAGTGATGAAGGTTCTAAAATAGTAGTCGTTGAAATAGAAGGACGATTCTAGTATCAATCACTTGGAGTGACGATAAGGATGATGTTTGTTTCGGGCCAAGATGGATGATTGTGCTAGAATCATAGGCTTATAGCGCCGACTTTGATTTGAGGAAAAATCGTAGGGATTATTTGATGTAATTTCCCAACTTGCCTAAGAGGTTTAAATGTCCTGATGACGTTAGTGGACCGGAGAGATTTGGAGGAGTAGGAGTCGAGGCGTGGAATGCCGACTAAGTCATGCACAATGTTTGATTTTGAAATAGATTGCATTAACAAATTCTTGTGTTTCAAATCATTTTATGGATGGTGTTTTGGAATTTTGGGAAATGTTCAGCACACACACAAGATTTTGAATTATGGTTTTGAAAGTGCATGAAATCGTTTTATCACGGGAGTGCAAACCTTGTTAGAATTTGTCTCATTTCGTTATTTTCCAACGGTTTTAAAATGTTGGGCAAGTAACTACGGCTTGTGACTTTAACATTAGAACTCCTCCACATATGTTAGAGTTGAGACAGAAAGTTACATTCCACGATGTCTGTATAAACTATTTGAGTGATTTGGTTAAAATAAGTTTTGTTTTACGGCATGTTGAGTCGTGTGGGTTTAATTTCACGAGGTGCATATCTTATTTGTTTATGTGACCATTTGGGGAAATCTTGGAAATCAATTTAAAGAACCCCACCTTTTGAGATTTTATGAGATTTTAGTCGATATTTTCAAGTGATGGAAACGGATTGGTTTTTATCTTTAAGTTTGAAACTTACACGAGACAGTTGTGTTTTAACAAAAATATATTTGTAAACCGTTTCATCGTTTTGTATGACTAGCCGACGCGCGAAAAATTTGTTGGTAAACCCTGTGCCACGACATTTTATGTTTAAAAAGAGAAATTTTGGGGCCAAACGTCGTGGAACTGATTTTGAAATTATGTGCACACTTTTGTCGCACCCGGTGTAAGGTCGAGCGGTTACTTTGAGTACATGTCATGAGTCAATCCATACTAGAACCGTGACGGTCCATTTTTTTTAGAAATTATTCATTACGCTTTGTGTTTTGTAAGTAAACTGAACGAAAATGGAATGATTTTCAACATGATTTTACTGTGTGAGATGAGCGTGTCCATTTTTGCGTAACTACTGACCTGGTAATAGTAGTTTTATTGCATACGATCTTTTTGAGATGAAAAATCTTGACGTTGAAAATATTTTGTAAATGATTTTGTAAACCATTTGGGAAATGCGCTTATAAGTGTTATGTGTCATTTTGAGAACTTTAAGGGTGTAAGTCCTTTTGGAAAACTCTTTTGTTTAACCCGTGTTGAGTTTGGGACTAATGTTGACTTTAAGATATTGCTTGCTTAAACTTTATTTAAACGTGTTTTTGACCGACTTATGGGTCTAGCAAGCGTGGAGCATTTTGCTCGGTTTTGACTTTGAGATAGTCATGGGTCAATTGCACGGTCTTAATGGCTCGATGTGGAGTCTTGTTGATGGGTTGTTTTGTTGCACGGTTTTACATTTATTGCACGTTGAGCATTTACGTGTTTGGGTGAGTGAGTCATTCCGGGATAGGCATGTTGTTGGTAGACTGTTTGCATTGGATCCTTTGTCACGTCGGTCAGTCGTTGGTAATGGTCGGTTGGGTATCTCGGGGTGGGACTCCGGTACTCATGTGTTATGACCTTGACTTTCCAGTAGGCACTGGGAGGATATAGTCTTGGGCACTTACCTGGGAGGTAGTTCCGATGTGTCGGGCCTGAGACGTACCTGGGAGGTAGACGTTAAGGTGTATCTTGATACGGTGTAACTAGGCTTCGTAGAGCGAGTGTGGAGGAATAGTAGACGGTGGAAGGTTGGGTATTCCACGCGTGTTGGTAATGTAGGCCGAATAGTATCGGTTAAGGAAATGATGCCCTTTGAAATTAAGAGCATAATTGCGCAGTAACCTTATTGAGGTAAGTAGTATATTTAGGTGTCGACTTTTGGGCTTGAGGCCAAACACCTTTAGTGTAGTAGGAGATTTGTAGCCGATTTTAAAATAATTATGGTGATGGTAGTAGTAACCCTGAGATGCTTAATTGTGATGAATGGTTATGGTGAAATGACCTTCGTGGGTGATTATAAATTTACTGGTTTGATAATTCGTGTGAAATAAATTTTGGGAGTCTAGTAGAACTCGTGGAAGTTGATCGACAGTTAATGGTAGGAATGATCGGATTCGAGTATCCTGTAGGGTACATTGGTGAGCACCTTTAGAATGGTTAGAGCTTGAGATTTGACTCGGGATGTATGGAATATCTAAGGTTGGGAGACAACTGAAGTCGCTTGGCTAGGAATGATTCCAATTGTCGGGGTGTTCTACTGATCATAATTTCAGTGTCCTTGAAGGAATACGTTAGTAAGAAAAGTATTCGAGAAGTTTTAGAAGGGGTTTCAAGTGGACTTGGGAACCCGAGGTTGAGGACGGAGTCGGGATATCGTCGTTTTGCTGCTGCGTTCTCCTCTAGAGGTAAGGTTCTCTCTTCCGTTTTCTTTCTTTCGCATCGCGTAAAACTATCACGAAACCACCACCATGCCTGCCGTCGCAGCCATGGCTGCCGCCGGTGGATTGCCGCCGTACACCACCAGGTGGCTGCATCGTGCGTGGGTGGGGATTGCTAGGTCGGATGGGTGTGTGCGACCGAGTCATTTTTGTGGGGTATGTGCGGCCTCGCGGGTTTTAGTGCCGAACCACCACCACATCCGGTGGTGGCTGCCGCCGCCTTCGACTACCACTGTCGGAGATGGCAGTCGGTGGTGCCTGATTTTTACAGCCAGTAGTTGTTCAAACTATAAACCGAAAATCGAAGTTATCATTTTATGTGGAATGTATGAATCTGTCACTGTTTTGCGACGGCCATAACTTTTCCGTCGTAGCTCGGATTGAGACGAATCCGGTGCCCACGGTTCCCATTCGGTGCCGGGCACACTTTTCGTGTTTTAGCGGAAGTCCGGTTCGGTCTCTAGCTAGGCGTAAATTGGCTGTTTATACAGCAGGCCCAGAATTGACAGCTTCGTGTCCTGTTTTTAGAAAATCCATATTAAATTGTATAAAAATCGTTAGAGCGCGTACGATATGTCCCTGGAACCCTAAGACATGGGACTTTGTGATTATGGAATAGTATTTCTGGATTTATCAGTTTATAAGGGGTTAAACAGGTCCCGAACAGACCTGTGTTTTTTAGAGTAAAAACTGGAAAATGTATTTTATAACTTAGTAGTCGTGGTTTTGGGTTGGGGCGTCACTTTGACATTTGTTAACACGTAATTAGGTGGGAAAAGGTGAGTGAAGTTGGCCGGCTTGTGTTGCGGTTGCGGATACTTGCGTTGCATTAAGGTGAGTTCTCTCACTGCGTAGACTAGGAGTTACCTATATGTCGTGTTAGTTCTGCGTGTTATTGTATGCTTACGTGAACTAGTTGTGGTGTGATAGCTAGATGTAAATTATATAATATGTGATTGGCATGTGTTTTGTGTACACCTCGGTGGGACTGAGGGGCTCGGTGGGACCGAGGAATTGTGTAAAAGTGTTGTGTGAACTCGGGGAGACCGAGGGCTCGGGGAGACCGAGGAACTGTGTAAAAGTGTTGTGTGAACTCGGGGAGACCGAGGGCTCGGGGAGACCGAGGAATTGTGTAAAAGTGTTGTGTGAACTCGGGGAGACCGAGGGCTCGGTGGGACCGAGGTATGTGATTACATGTTTAAACCTTGATTTGTTTCTATACTTGTGATTGCGGTGTTGTTTGCCTACTAGCGAGTAGGGGCGATATATGTGTGATTGCTACCCGCGTAGGTGGTAGAATTCACTAAGCTTCGTGCTTACCCCTTCCCAATATCTTATGATTTCAGGTGCGAGTAGCAGTCGGGCATGACGGTACACACGGGCGTAAGGCGAAGGCTGTTTAAGTTTAACCTTTTAAATGGGGATTTAATTATATAACTTTTCCGATGCTTAAATTTTATTTGACGGTTTAAATTAACGACGTTTATTTTTATTGTAATGGGATTTGTTAACTTATGGTTTGATTATAATGAGATGCATTATTTTTAAAATTTTTAAATTCCTTGTAATTTTTGGGACGTTACATCTTTCCAGTCATGTGTCTAGATAATCCGCTATCGAGATACCAGATACCCTTCCGAACCTGCAAACAAAGGAAGATTAGTTTGACTTGGGCACCCATTTAACCATAGGCCCACACTTGTCATTGGTGGTAGAGGAAGTGGAAGGTTCAACAATCTTCGCAGCACTTGAAGATTCAGCTTCAGAACTTGTCTTCACTTTGGTTAATTTCTTAACCTCAGTGGTCTTCTTTGTCTTGGGGGCATTAATCTTCACCTTAGCTAATTTTTCAGCTTTGGTGGCTGTGGTGCACTTACTAGCAATATGATTGGTAAGTCCACAGTGATAACATTTCCTATAACTAAAAGTAGCTTTAGGAACTTTTGCATGTTGAGTCGTTAATTTTAAATGAGCAGGGCCAGCACCAAGTATAACTTTGGTATTGGAAATGGGAGGAACAATCAGTTCTTCAGATTTCTTACCAATAACATCCACTCTGATTCTAGGAGTAGATCGCTGAATGAATCCAGGGATCTTGTTCTTAGAAGTAGATGGATGAGTCACTGAAGCTTTAGAAGCATTCAGCTTAGGTACAAAGGTACCCTTCTGAGGTTTTTTGGTTGAAAACTTTTTCTTTACCCTTACCTTTGGAGATTAAGGTAGGTTTTTCCTCAGGGATGGTAGTTTTTGAAGAGGAACACTGAGAGGATGAAGTGTTAGGGATAGAGGACACAAACATTCCAAACTTAAGCATGGAATGATCAGTGGTTGGTTCTTCAGCGTCAGCTTTGTAACCAAGACCACGTTTGTCACTCAGAGGAATCTAAGAGTTAATTATCTCAATGATCGTTGTTGAAGATTTACACCATCCTTCAACAGTAGCTTTTTCAGCTTTTAATGCAGCGATAGCTTCTTCTCGTTCGATTTTGACTAGCTGATTTATATGAACTTGATCTTTTAAATCTAATTCAATTTTAGAAAGCTTTTCTATTTGAAGGTGACAATTTTTAAGTTGTTCAGAGAGATCAAGGTTTTGATTTTCAACAATAGTTTTGCCATTCATGGCATTGTAGAATCCAGATCCGTGCAACAATAATGAAATCGAAATAATAAGCAAATAAGAACAATGATTTCAACTGGTCATCCCTATATTAAGCTTTCAATCAGAGAGTTTATAATAAGAGTAGGAAAGCTAATGAGATGATTAGCCTATTTTTCTAGGCTAATACAACATTATATAGTACGGGCCCGTGGTTAACAAGCCCACGGCCCGTTCACTATGGACTAAGATTAATCTATTACAAAACAAACCCTTGAACTTTAAATCAACAATAAAACCTGCCCTAACAATCTCCCCCTTTGATTTGAAGTTCAAATTCGCGCTCTATCTCTTGCCAGTTGTAGACATAACGTTTGCGATGAGCGAAATGAACCTCGAAGAATCTGATGGCGCGGCGGTAGTCGAGACGTTCTTCAACCATATCCAAAGCATTCTGAGCAGTTCTTTCATTCAGATTGGGTACATAGGATACCTTTGGATTTTCGGATTCGTGCTTGATGATCTTCCGAAGAGCGTCTTGAACCTTGAGCAGTGTGCCGTCGCAAAATCGATCTACCTGACTGAACCTCATAAACTTCTTTTCTTTCTGAGCGTTGAGGAAGACGATCCCAAATTCCGGTTGAAGCAGCATTGCATTCTCGGGATACATCGACAGTTCAGGAGCTTTCAGATTCGGTTTGAGCAGATTTACCTTCTTTGATCGGTTCTCGATTGCCATTTGAAAGTCCGTAAGGTAAAACATCATAATAGATCGGACGAGGAATCGACGAACCGCTTCGAGCGCCTTTGTTACAGCAAGCGGTCGGATGGTTCTGGTGCGAAGGTCTTTCAGAATGACCAGGAGGTCGAATGGATGGAGATGCTTAAAGTCAGCCTCAGAAAAAATCCATTCTTTTCCGTCTTCACGTCGAACAGTGAACACGGGAAAGACGATCTTCATAATTTTGGTTGACTGAATCTTTAGCACCTCTGAAATTTTATGCTTGGTTCGAACCTGGTCTCTCGGAAGACACCGCTTCATGGCTTCTACATATCGGAGTTGACGTGCTGGTTCAGGACTGTAGATGCCAAGGCAGAAGGTCGGCTCGATCGGGCGAATTCTGTGTACAAACAGCTTCTTCAGAGATTCCTCCAGATGAGGAATGAGGATCTTGATCTTCTCCCAACGGTTTTGTTGCTGAAGAGGGGTAGGAAGATCAGGAGATGTCGTTTGTTGAGGAGATGTCGGGATTTCAGCATTGAAGCTTTTGGGTTGATCTGAAGTCGTAGCGGGTTGAGTCGAGTGAACGGGAGGCGTACCATATAAGTTCTGAAGCAGAAACTGGTCGTAATCAACGTTGTCGTCTTCATCAGTGGGAAACACCAGGTTTACCTCGAAGTTTACGGCTCTGGCAGCTTTTTCGTACCATGCGTCTTCGATTTCTGGGTTGGTTTCACATGCAGGATCTATCATGTTGAGTGTTGGCATGTCTGATGGTTCTTGTGCGACCAATTCCTGTGTTGTCCCCTCGGGCTTTTCAACCGTTGGGGCTTCGTCATCTGAGAACCACAGATGTCGTTTCGGCAGTCACGATCTGGACGGTCTCGGTTTGGCGTAGACGCTTCTCCCCCTCACGGTGATCAGGATCATCCTGGTCATCGTGCTTGCGTTTGAGACCACCAGCTTGACTCTTACAAGTGTCTTCGAGTGAGCGGACCCTCTCAGACAGCGTGGCAAGCGCTTTGTTGTAGTCGTTGAGGGTCGAGTCAATTGAGTCAAGGCGTGATATGATGGACGGAGATGGAGCAGTGACCTGGGATCGAAGAACGGAGATCAGGTCTGCTTCGGCAGATGCGGTTGTGTCAGATTCCTGGAGCAGTTGGGCTAAGAGCATCGTCTTCAGGGTGTCCACCGAGTAAGGAACTTGCGGTTGAGTCGGTGGAGGCACAGAGGCGGTTTCAGTGTCGACGAGGTGGCCCTTCCCTTTGATAGCATGCATCGCTTTGGCAAGTTCAGCAGCTACATGTTCCTGCATTTTGTGCTCCATAACCTGTTGGACAGCCTCAAGGGTGCTGTCCAGAGACCCTTTTGACACAAAGTCGGGTAAAATAACTCCGGGCTCACTTAGAGTACCCGTTGAGGCAACTACCTTAGAGGCAGTGCCACCTACGTTCACAGCTGGCGTGATGTTAACGGTGGTAGGATTTTCGTCCAATCCTCGTGTTCCGGAAGTCGGAGACACTATAGACGTTCCGGTCGGGTCAATAAGAGCCGCGACTTGGTGTAGTTCCGCATCAAGTGTCCTAGGCGAAGAATGTTCTGTAACAATAGGCTCTAGACTCGATGGTGCACACAAAGAAGTCGAGACCGGGGGCTGCTGGTCTCTTATTTCAACACCAGCACTCTCCGAACGAGAGGCCGGTGGAAGTTGTGCTAGTTCCCCGTGTAATATTGAAACATTCGTCTGTTTTGAGGCGGATGAGTGGCTATGGGGGGTGTGCAATTGCTCCGCTAGGTCCACGGAGGCTGTTTCAATACCCCGTCCCAACAGATGCGGGATAGCAGATGTGGCGACCTGGATTTCACTCGGTTGGGGTCGCTCATGAGTCTCGTTATCTTTACGGCTCGATCTTTCCTGGTTCAACTTTGAACACAGTTCTCTCCGTCTCGCATGATCTAACTCATCACCTGTGTCTCCCTCAGATGTCCTAGTGGTAGGTCCGGTTCCAGTATGTGGAGGTGAGTCAAGTGGGATGCCAATGGTAAAATCAGGGTTGGGTCCGATACCGTGAGGGATTTGTCTCAGTCGAATGTTGCGATCGGTATCGGAGTCCGTGGAGTCGGATTCCACGTCCTCAACTTGCGTACTGGGAGAGGGGGGTTCGGTGATATATGGCTCGGTGGAATGATGGAGGATCGGTCTAGATGATGGACCGGCGCGGGCTGAACTGGAACTGGGTTGCGATTCCCCTGCACCACCTACTCTCGGTCCCCGTCCTCTCACTACTAACGTTCCCCGCCCGACATCACCTGCTTGTCGGTCCCTTCCTCCTCTCGTCCTAGGACCCTCACGTCCCTCAGGCCTATTTCCCTGGGCAGGTCCCTCCGGCTCTGGCTGGACCATGGGATTTCCTAACTCTCCCCTATAAGCAACTACCCCTGGTGCAGCGGGATCGGCTATGGCTAGTAGGGCGGCAGGAGTGGGCGAGGCGACCGCATCGGATGGGTTGCGGATCACCATGAATTGGAGGTGGCGGATGGGGCATACCGGATGTGTGAGTCATCGTGGAATGGCGGGATTGGCATCCATGTGTTGTCGAACGGCAAGCGAAAGGAATCGCGGATATGGAAGGAACTTCTTCTGTTTGGTGCCGCCGATGTGTTGAATGGTGGTCACAAGTTCACGCCAGATTATCATGGTGAAGTCGACGTGGCGGTTGTAGCACACGGCGTGAACAAGTCGCAGAAAGTCGCCTGTACATTGGTCAATACCTTTCCATCAGGCGGATAGGCATCGATTGAGTATGGCGAAGAGCGTGTACCAAATTGGCGCCAAGAACTTGCGACTGAAGACGGATGGCCGTTGAAGGTCGGAGTTGTAGCCAAGGGCACGCATTTGTGCACATAGTGTAGCATCATTGACGGCAGGATCGTACCGTTCGTGGTTGTTGGCAGTGGCTTCCGGTAGGGAAAGTAGACGGCGGAAAGAGTCGGGCGTCAGAGTAAAAGGCTGGTTGTCTATTTGCGCTGTGATGGTCTGAGTGTTGCCAATCGTACGGACTTGTGCCGTCAGCCAGACTTGTAGAACGTAGAGCAAAGGAACGTCGGCGGTGCGAGTTAGTGCCTCATGAATGGGATGGCGCATCAGGATGTCGAGAATGACCTGATGTTGAGGGTTTGGTTTGAAAAGCGCCGGATCCAAGTAAAGATTGTTGGCTTCCAACTCGATGCCATGGTCAGGATCAACCAAGGCAGCATCTGCTACTTCGTCAATGATTTCCTCCTCCTGAGGAATTTGGTCTTCCAGATTTTGTTGGTCTGCCATGTAAGAATCTGCAAAGTAGCACTCTGTTAGGAACGGAATCAGAATTACAAATGTGGTGCGTACCTTGACATTGGATGGCTCAATCCTAGACAGATCAAGGACTGGTATTGGTAAAACAGACATGAAGTGGACATAACAGAGGACTATTCCGGATAAATAAGGAAGTGTCCGGACAACATGATTTGTCCGAATGACAGAGGAGTCCGGAGGATTATACGAGTGTCCGGATAAAATTGAATTACCCGGATAAGGGTTCCTGACAAGTTGATTTTCTGGATAAAGGTTCTGTCCGGACTCCAAACATATCCGGTAGTTGAACTTACCGAAAACCCGAAGGTCTCCGGACAACTAGGTTTCCGGTTGTTTGAGAGAGCCCGGATATATCGTCAACACTTTGAAGGTGTCCGGACGGAGGCACATATCTATGATGGTGTCCGGATACGATGAGTGTGTCCGGACGAAGTGTCAGATGTTCAATCGGCCCAGAAGAGATCCTATGTTAGCGCGGACATACGGAAGGGATGTCCAAAAGCTACTAGTGGCTTAATAGAGTGGGAACAACCCGTGAAGCGCATCCTGTGATGCAAAAATGACCGACAACCCATAAGGGGTACGGGATTGTGGGATTAACCCAATCAGGGGTCCATTCGAGATGCTATGTGTGTAAGATGTGCATATACGTAACAAGCAATGACACACGATGAACATACCTGAGTGTGGAGTTTAAATCGGGTCTGAATCAGTGAAAATGAGTGTAGTCCGTGCGAGAGAGAGAGCGACGAGGGTTTTAGGGTTTTGGGAGTGTTTTCCGGATGGCAAGGGATAAGGGGGCCCAGGTGTTATTTATAACCCGGGTCATGTTCGGGTCCTGTCAGGGTCTTGTCCGGGTGAAGACCGACCCGGATATCATTAGAGTCCGGATATGTCATCAGAGTCCGGAAACCAATAGAGTCCGGATAAATTAAGGAATCCGGATTAACAGAGGAGTTCGGACATCCTGAAGAGTCCGGATACCACTGAGTTGGCTTTTTCCTTAGAATTTCCATGAAACTGTTCTACCAGGGATTTTTCTCTCGCTCCCCCTCAGACTGAGCAGGGGGGGTTTCAGTGCTCCCCCTCGAATTGAGAAGGAGAAATCATTGCTCCCCCTCAAATTGTGCAGTAGAGTGCAAATAAGGGACCCGACATACAAAAGAATTGTGAGTTTTGGATAGAAAACCTGTGTCGCTCCCCCTTAAGTGATGACTTTACCTAGACTTAGGAGTGCCCACACACACAAAAACTTTTGATAGATTAAAGAAAATTGTGTGTGACGCTCCCCCTCAAAGAATGAGTAAACTTACCTGATGTCGCAGTGTACTCCCCCTGAACACAATAGCAGATGGTGAAAGCACAGAGATAATGAAGTAAATGAAACAAACGATGGTATGAATTAATAGAAACACACGAAGAAAGAGATAATCCAGAAAAATAGACGAAATCTACCTAGAAAATACAGAGACTAAAGCGAACTAAGTAACCGAGACAAGTAGAATACCAGTGCGAGGAAGTGTATGCTCAATCAGCAAGAGTGTTAACTCCGGATGATGAGAGGACAGTTACTCGTAGAGGTATGGAACTTGTAACGGTACTCAGTCGGATTAAGTCTTCAGGTTTAGCATACCGAGCTTGAACACAAGAGTTTTAAAGCTTTTTTCGTCCAAGGCTTTGGTAAAGAGGTCTGCTAACTGATGTTCTGTATTGATGAAGTAGAGCTCGACTGTAGCTCTTTCGACGTGATCTTTAATGAAATGATACCGAACGTCGATGTGCTTCGTCTTCGTGTGTTGGACTGGGTTACTGGAAATTGCAATGGCGCTCTTGGAGTCACAGTATATTGGGACTTTGACATATGTGAACCCGTAGTCCTTGAGTTGTGTCCGCATCCAGATGACTTGAGAACAGCAGCTAGCGGCGGCCACGTACTCGGCTTCGGCAGTTGACGTTGACACGCACTGTTGTTTCTTCGATGCCCAACTTACTAGGCTATCTCCCAAGATCTGAATATGTCCCGAAGTGCTCTTGCGGTCCATCATGCATCCCGCGTGATCCGCATCCGAGTAAGCGGAAAGGCCAAAACCTGTCTCTTTCGGGTACCAAAGGCCAAGATCAGCAGTACCACGTAAATAACGAAAGATACGTTTAACAGCATTGTAATGAGACTCTTTAGGGTTGGACTGATAACGAGCGCAAAGAAATGTCGAGAACATAATGTCTGGTCTACTGGCAGTGAGGTACATTAAAGAACCGATCATACCCCGATACAATTTGGGATTGACAGCCTTTCCGTTTGGATCGGTGTCAAGCTTTGTATTGGTTGCCATGGGAGTTTTCATTGGTGATGACTGGTCCAATTGGAATTTCCGAAGAATATCCCGTATGTATTTGGACTGGTTTATGAAGATACCGGTCGACAGTTGTTTAACTTGAAGACCAAGGAAAAAGTTCATCTCACACAGCATACTCATTTTAAAAAAATTTCCCATGAGTTTGGCAAAGTTCTTTGCATATAAAGGATTAGTAGAGCCAAAAATGATGTCATCGACATAGACTTGAACTAAGATGATGTGACCTTTTTCGTTCTTGATAAATAGAGTAGAATCAATAGTACCTCGTGTGAAGTCGGATTCTAACAAGAACTTTGACAAGGTGTTGTTCCATGCGCGCGGAGCCTGCTTTAGACCGTATAGTGCTTTGTCCAAGATGTAGACATGATCGGGCTTTGAGTCGTCCACAAATCCGTCGGGTTGTGACACGTAAACTTCTTCTTGGAGATCACCGTAAAGAAAAGATGTCTTCACATCCATCTGGAAGACTGTGAAGTTCTTGTGTGCAGCATAAGCGAGAAACATACGGATTGCTTCAATGCAAGCGACCGGAGCGTAGGTCTCATCATAATCGATCCCCTCTTGTTGCCGGTATCCTTTGGCCACGAGACGCGCCTTGTTGCGAACCACAATTCCGTCTTCGTCCTTCTTATTTTTGAAAATCCATTTGGTTCCTATCACAGTTTTGTGCGGAGGTCGTGGAACAAGTCGCCATACCTTTAGAGCTTCAAATTGGTTCAGTTCCTCTTGCATAGCTATGATCCAATCTGGATCTTCGAGCGCTTCGCGAACGTTCGTCGGCTCGATTTTGCTTAAGAACCCAGAAAATAGGCAGAAGTTGGCAGATGCTCCTCGTGTACGGACAGGTGTGGAAGGATCACCGATGATTTGATGCAGGGGATGTGCCTTTGTCCATTTGGCGGTGTGCGGAAGCGGTTGTTGGGTAGAGTGAGATGCGTCCGGATCCACATATGCACCAGATGGAAGGTCTTGAACTTGTTCAAGTGTAGCAGTGGTGTTCCTTGGAGGAAGTGGGGGAGGATTCGTTGATGTTTGAACAACCTCTTGATCCGAGGAGGGCTGAAGTTGAGTATCGGTTGTAGCAGAGGACGAATCATTCGGAGCGATCTCTGAGAGTATAGGTTCCTCCGGGGGGGTTACAGTACCAGGTGTACTCGTGTCAGTTGAGGATGGGTGAGATGTCTCCACAAAAGTTGAGGGCGTACTCGTAGACGGTGGCGGACCAGTCAAGGCAATCGAATCCGCATTGCGAGCAACTTCAATTTGCGGGTGCGCTGAGACAGGTGAGGAAGAGTGAGCAGTGTTATCATAAAAGAGTTCAAATAGTAAATCTAAATCAGAAAGATTATCATTCGATGAAGATGCATGATTTGGATTCACTAATGCTTGTGTAGATCCCGAACTTGGAGGTCCGGAAGCTAACACGCCAGTTAAACCGGGTTCTGAACTAAGGTGTTCAGAAGCCAAATATGCGGCTTCGTCGAATGTCACGTTTATGCTTTCAACAACGGTTTTGGTCCGTTTGATATAAACACGATACGCCTTAGCCTGCATGAAGTATCCAAGAAATACTCCTTCATCCGCCTTGGGGCTGAATTTCCCGAGATCATCCCTGTCGTTTAGTACATAGCAGGTGCATCCAAATGCATGGAAGTAGCTGATGGTTGGAATGTGATTATTCATGATCTCGTACGGTGTCTTGTTGAACCGCTTTAGAAGGATAGAGCGGTTTTGCGTGTAGCAAGCCGTAGAAACCGCCTCAGCCCATAGATATAGCGGTAGATTTGCCTGAGATAGCATTGTGCGTGCCGCTTCAACCAGGGTACGGTTTCATCGTTCCACCACTCCGTTTTGTTGAGGAGTGCGTGCGGCAGAGAATGTGTGTGTGATACCCACGGATCGCAGATAGTCATCCACCTTCTGATTCTTGAACTCCGTCCCGTTGTCACTTCTGATGGACTGAACATGTTGAAGTTTGTTTTGTTGAAGTGTCTTCAGGTGATCAATGATGAGCTCCGGAGTTTCGTCCTTCGAGCGTAAGAACATCACCCAAGTGTAGCGAGAATAATCGTCCACCATCACTAGCACGTATTTGCATTTGTTGATGCTCGGAACACGCATTGGACCACACAAATCCATGTGAATTAGTTCGAGGGTCCGGGACGTGCTCGGAGTCGCCTTAGGCGGATGTGATGCACGCGTCATCTTTCCCTTTTCGCAGGCCCCACAGAGACGGTCCTTCACGAACGGAAGTGGGGGCACGCCGCGGACATGTTTGCCTAGCACTAGTTGATTGATACTTCTGAAGTTGAGGTGCGAAAGACGTCTATGCCAGAGCCAAACTTGGTCAGAATCGGCTTTGGACAGAAGGCAGACAGATTTGTCGGTTTTGATTGCCGCGAGGTCGATGGTGTATAGATTTGTCTTTCGAGTCCCAACCAGTAGCTCTTTTCCGTCGTTGTTGAGGATTCGACACCGTGTGGCTTTAAAGCTGACCTCAAGATCCTTATCGCAGAATTGACCGATGCTGAAGAGGTTGTGTCCTAATCCTGCGACGTGGGATACCTTCTTGATTGTTATCTTATCTTGTACGATGTCGCCGTAGCCTACGATCGGCGACTTCTCGTTATTTCCAAATCTCACGTCTCCGCAGTATTCTTCCTTGTAATTCGTGAGAAGCTCCCTTCGTCCGGTCATGTGCTTGGAGCATCCAGAGTCTAAGTACCACACATGACCGTTCTCCAAAACAAGATTAGTGACGTTTAGGTACCCAAATTTGTTTGGGTCCTTGGGGGTTAGGGTCGGCACTGCCTGGGGAAATTTGCTTTGACACAGCCTTCCCTTTAGGTGCAGATTTTACACCGTTGGATGGAACTGGTTTTGGCACTTGTTTCCTCTTGGGTGCAGAATGTACACCTTTTGGAGGAACAAAATTGGGGGCAGATTTCCACCTGGGTGCCGGCTTAACTTCAGTAGGATCAGCCCGTGTAGGAATGGGTCGGGTCTCCCGCTGTGGCTTAGCCGTGTTATTGAAACCTCGTGGAAAATGATGTTGTTGCCTTTTATTTTGGGGTTTGCGCTTATGGAATAGGTTTTCAACAAAGTAAGGCGCATACCAAGCATTATTATGAATGTCATCAAAATCATTCCAACCACAATTTGAACAACATAAACAATCATGCGATAACTGAATCAATTGATGAAGAGAGTTAACTTTAACTGGAAAAGAAACATCAAAATAATTCCAATTATTCCAAGCATTATTGTCTTTGTCTATTTTAGAAATGAAAACAGGTGGAGATGACTTTGACGCATCCTTCTGGACAGACTCCCTCTTTAGCCACTTTGGTTTTTCTTTATTAGCGCGACCATGTTTATCTGAAACAGTAGGGACAGAATGATCAGTGACTGTTGAGGAAACAGGTGTCTTAGTGGTCGATTGTTCGGTCTTTTGCTTCGGCTGTGATTGTTTTTGAACATTTGAAGCATTTTTCAGAATCTTGTTCACAGCCGGAGTCTTTGATTGAGAACAGGCGCCCTTTAGAAAGTTGACCGGACGATTAACCACAGGAGACAGAAAATCAGGTTGACTTGGAGGACAAGTAGAGCTATCAGTTATTGGTCCAGTTGTTTGCCTTGGCTGTGATTGCCTTTTGGAAACGGGTTTTGATTTTGGTTTAGACTGAGAAATCTTGATCACAGTTGAGGCCTTTGTTTGAGAACAGGTGTCCTTTAAATGAGGAACCGAATTATCAGTCGCGGGGGATAGAAAATCAGTGTGACTCAGAAGAGGTTTGTCAAAAGGAAAGAAATCAAACTCTTCATCACAGTTACCTTCGGAGTTCATGTAAGCTGAGAAATCTAGCATGTGAGTATCAGGAACGCAGACAGGTGAGGAAGGCGAGGAACACTTTGTGTGTGTAGGAGAACTTGGTGCGGAAGCTTTTGAAAAATCAGAGTCTAAATTCCTTTTAACACAGTCGTCTTGAGAAATGTTACTTTCTGGTGAAGAGATATTTCCAATGAAAGCTTTACACGATGATGTGTCAGATAAGTTGGAAGAAAGATCAGGGGAATTCTGTTTTTGAGCTTGGAGAAGGTTAATCTGCTCTTGGAGTTGAACACTTCTCATATGCTCTTTCATCGTTTCTATTGTCATTTCAGACAATTTGGATGAGAGCGTATTGATTTCCCACTGAAATTTTTCCTTTTCCTCACTTGACATACCATCAGTTTTCTCAGATTTCAGTTTCTCAAAATCCTTAATTAACTCATTCTTCTCATTTTGAATAAACAACCTGTCCTTTTCAAGTGACTCCTCCAACTCGACTATCTTTGCTTCCAAGATGAGAGGTGGAACATAGAGTTTAAACTCATCCGTCTCGGTCTTGGTTACTGGTGCTACATCCTCATCCTTCTTGGAGGAATCCTTGGGTGTGGCTACCTTGTAGGGGTCGAAGTAGTCATTGGAAAGATACTTTTTGTTCTTTTGGTATGAATAGTTTAAGGGTTCATAGCAAAATGGAAGTTGAATTCCTCGTTTGTGTGTACGCTTGTATTCCTCGGTTTCCTCCTCCTTTTCTGGTTCAAGAGGACCAGTCCATTGAATTGCATATTCCGGATACTTTTTATCTAAGCCATAACATGCAAAGTCATACAGAGTGGGTACATGCCATCTTCCCTTTTTTCAAGTAGTGTGGGTTATCATATCCGATTCCCCACTCTTTATTAAAGTATGTGAACTCTTTAGGTTTGTTTAAGAAAATGGTTTGATCAGTTTGTCCCCTTTGGTGGAGTTTGGTTTCAAGGTTTAGAATTTTAGCTACATACTCCTTGTGTTGAACTTGAAGAGAAGAACATTGATAAATAATGTCTTCTTTCTCATTCAAGCACTGATCAAGCTGACGCTGGAGTTCAGATATTCTGGCCCTTAAGTCTTTAGGTGCTAACGAAAGGTTTTTGCATCGATCTTTTAAATCAACATTTTCAGACTTATACTTTTCAGTTAATTTCTTTTGAACATTAAGCTTTTCAGTTATTGAGGTAATTTCAAGCTTTTGTTCCGCATTTGTGGCCGCGAGAGAGGTTGCCTTTTCAGTTATGGTTTGCAATTGAAGTGTGTAGATTTGTAAGCAAGAGTCACATACCTGATTTGCTTTTGCCTTGTCTTCATCAGTAGAGGATTGATATCCCATGAAAGCATCAACACCTTCATACTCTTCCTCATCATCAGATCTGCCCAGCCAGTACTCATTTTCAGCAAACATTACCTCTCCAGCCTCCTTCTGTCTGGCCAGTGCAAGTTTGGCCTCATAATAATGAGAGTTCTTCACAGTGGGCTGACGGCAGTCTTTCGCGAAGTGACCGAGTTTCCCGCAGTTGTAGCATTTCACAGGTTCATCTCTCTTCTTTCGGTCACTTTTCTCTGTCCTTTCCTTCTTCTCAGATCTCTCTTGCTCTTCTACCTTCTTCTTTCCTTCATACCGATCTTTATAGTCGTGACGCTTATTAGAGGTGGTGGAAAAGCGTTGACTATTGGAGGACGGCTTCTTGTAGAACTTTTGTTGTTGAAACGATTTGGTCAGAAGGGCAATAGCTTTCATTAAGTCCGATGCTTCATCATCATCATCGTCACCGTCTTTCTCGTTCTCAGATTCTGACTCGGAAGGACTATGCTGAGGACCACGTCTGGATTGGCTGACCGAAGATTTCCCCATTTTGGAAGTAATTAGGGCAATCGGATCAGCAGATGGTTTCAGCTCATTCTTCTTCTCTCCCAGTAGCTCATTCACCTCATCTTCGTCTTGGAGAAGTGTCTCGTACAGTTCATTGATGCTTAGGTTCTCTATCAAGTTGTTGTGCTTGACATGAGAAGCATACACTTTCCATTCGGGTAGCAAGTTGTTGAGGAATTTGAGTGCATTCTCGGTATTGGAACGAACAATTTTATTCTTGTTCAGTTCATTGAGAAGTAGACAAAACCGTTCATAGGTATGGGTAAGAGATTCACCGTTTCGCTGCTTGAACCCATCGAACTTGGTTATCGCACTGTTTATCTTTAGCTGATTTCCTACAACGCTCCCTCGCATCATTTTGGCTACTTGGTCCCACATGCCCTTAGCCGTCTCTTTGTAACTATCTATTGCAGTGTAGATAGAATTAGGAAGGGCTTGTATCAGATATCTGTTTGCATGCTTTTCTCCTTCGGTCATGCCTCTTTCATATTCTGTCATCTCAGCAAGAGTCTTCTGCTCACGTCGAGCGTCTGTAGTTGCTGTTGCAGCTATTTCCTTCATTGGTGGGTCAATCGGGCCATTGTCCAGGGCTCGCTTGATGTACTCATAATTGTCCTTGGACTCTATGAAGATCATAAACCTGTCTCTCCATTGGCTGTACTCGTTCGGGTAGAGACATGGTGGCTTGGTGTCAGTGCCGATTGCAAGAGCATCCCGAGTAGTAGACATCTTCAGTTGCAACGGAGTGATCGTCGGACGTATAGATTGATTCAAAGAGAGAACTAACGCAAGGCACTACGAGTGGAGTCCTAACGCAGGTTCTATATTCGTGATTTAGACTAAAGTGGTCTTACTGGATAGGATCCAAATAAGATTGTGATCAGAAAGTGTCTGGACTAGATTTATGAAAAACAGTTCAAAGAATGCAGAGTTGTCCGGATAAGCAAGAGTTGTCCGGATATCTTGAGTTGTCCGGATAACCAAGGTTACCGGATGCTCTATAGATACCGGATGGAATCAACCGGATAAGCAAGACTTACCGGATACAAGGGAGTCCGGAAAAGTATGAGATTTCCGGGTACTTTGAAGTTTCCGGAAAGAATGATGTGTCCGGATACTACGACGATTCCGGGTAAATGAGGATTTCCGGATACTTTGAGTTATCCGGAACAAGATTACCCGGAAAGATTGAGATTTGAGAATACTTACCCGGATGACTGACTTACCCGGATGATTGACTTGTCCGGATGACTGACTTGTCTGGATGGAACCACAAACGTCCGGACACCTTGATCTGTCCGGAAAACGCGGCTGTTTTGTCCGGAAAAGTCGGCTGTTTTGCTAAATTCGATCGAAACTCGACTAGGGTTACTCTAATGTGTTCCTGAAAGGTTAGAAACAATACCAAGCACAAAATAATACTAACCCAATCGATTCTAGAGCAAAAACAACACCTTTTGGTATCAAAAATTGGATTTTTGAGTAAGAACACAACCAAAAGTTTTGAATTTGATTTGCAAAATTGACCAATCAAACGAACGAATTAGGATGTGAAATTTTGCAGAAACTCTTATAGTGATAATGCTAACACAACCCAATAAGCAAAAACAACTGATTTCGATTGAATCAAAAGGTCAAAAATTCAAGAATAGTCAGACGAGTGAAAGTCAAACTAACCAGAATTTGATGAATGAAACTTTGAATCGAATCCGTCCGTCTGCTCTGATACCAATTGTAGAATCCAGATCCGTGCAACAATAATGAAATCGAAATAGTAAGCAAATAAGAACAATGATTTCAACTGGTCATCCCTGTATTAAGCTTTCAATCAGAGAGTTTACAATAAGAGTAGGAAAGCTAATGAGATGATTAGCCTATTTTTCTAGGCTAATACAACATTATATAGTACGGGCCCGTGGTTAACAAGCCCACGACCCGTTCACTATGGACTAAGATTAATCTATTACAAAACAAACCCTTGAACTTTAAATCAACAATAAAACCTGCCCTAACAGGCATCATATAAACTCATAATCAGGAGATCGATCTTTTGAAGACTATCAGCTTCATCAAGATATGAAATATGTGTAAAGAAAGAAGTTGATACCTTGGTAGCAGAGGTTGAAGTAGAGGGAATGTCAGAATTTTCTTCCTCATCTTCAATTTTGGCCATGAGACAGAGATTGGCCTCATCATCATCTTTAGAGTCAGATGATTCTTCTTCATCAGAAGCAGCCCAATCATAGTCAGCCATCAGGCCTTTGCCTTTCTTCTTAAAGCCTTTCAGCTTTGCATACTTTTCTTTCAACTTGTTGTACTTGTCATCTCTAGCCCTGGGGTTAGAGGATTTCTTGGAGAAAGCTGAGGTTCTAGAAACTTCCTTTGACCTGCACTCGCTAGCAAAATGTCCTATCTTTTCACAGTTATAGCAAGTAGCAGTAGCCTTATCAACAGGAGTTGATGATCTAGGCTTTTCAGTGAGAGCAAGAGGTTTGTTCTTTCTGAAATTTTTCTTTTTGGCGAATCTCCTGAACTTATTAGATAAGAGAGCCATAGATTCATCAAGATCTGAAGAGTCAGGATCTGATGAGCATTCAGAGTTAGTCTCCAACTCAGTGATAGTGACAGTGGATCGCTGAGTAGAAGGTGACTCTGAGATTAAAGCAACAGGGGTGCTTTTGGAATCTTTTACAAGATTCTTCTTAAGATGACTCGACTGCTCATGATTGAGCATAGTGCCATATAAGGTAGAAAGAGTCATAGATTTTAGATCCTTTGGTAGCTTGAGACACATTGAATAACTGTCCCAGCTTTCAGGTAAACATTCTAAGAACTTTGTCAGAACTTCAAAGTTAGAATATTCCTTACCAACGGTTTTCAGATCTATTATCAAACAGTTAAACCGCTGATGTACTTCAGAGAGAGATTCATTCTTACCACAAATGAAGCTTTCGTACTATCTTACCAGGTTGATCTTTCTTGAGTCCTGGACTTCAGACGTACCTTCATATTGAACACAGATTGTGTCCCATATGGCTTTGGAGGTTTTCAGATTCATGACGGAATGGTTGACTTCGTCAGGAAGAGCCATAGAAAGAATGGATCTGGCTTTGGTGTTGTTGGTCCCGAAGGGCTATACAAGTTTGTAGAAGGGGGGGGGGGTTGAATACAAACACACTGATTTTACTTTTCTAAATTGTTTATTGATAAATCATTAACAATTTACAGCTTGTTGCGGAACAAGATTAAGGATAAACCTAAATCTAAACAAGTTGGAACACTAAGTTTCTTGCACTAAGAAAGAGAAGGAAATTACTAATAATAACCTATCTCAAGATAAGAAAGATGACTTGACCAGAGTTAGCAAGTGACTCGTACAGAGTTTTCGAGTGCTTCAAAAATGAAGCTGGAGTCCTTCTTATATACTGCATGTATTTAATGCACGGCAGTTTATACTTTACACGTGGCAGCAGCTCATTGGTTGTATGTCATTGACCTTTGTAAACAACCTTAGTAGCCGCATGTTTGAACATTGTAGTATCAGAGTGGTTGTACGATTTCAGACAATAAGGAGGTTCTTTTCTGACATATCGTACGGAGTCGTGCAAGGGTGGTTAAGACAAAAGTACTTTGTACGGAGGACTTCATGATCAGCTTTCGTTGATTCAGAGCTTTAACATTGTTTATCAGCGAATGATAAAGTTCAGCGATAGCTGAAGTCTTGTACTTGATACTTCACGTTGAGTGGACAAATCTGAGTCTTCGCTGATCCGCATCAGTTCATTAGGAGACTTGTCACTGGTTCTTGAGCTTGATCTTCGACTTCCGCGTAGAACCTATGTTGACGTGAAACTTGTCTTCAGGGATCATAAGTAAATAACTAACTTATCAGCGATCACCATAAGGACTGAACAGGCTCAGAGTATTATGGTGAACAGTGTTCGCTGAATGTTTAATCTAAAGAGCGAGAGTTCCTATCAGCGGTACTGTAAGGTCTTAGTACTTATCAGCGATAGTGAAACTCTGATACATATTGTTTACTTACAATTTTCACTAAGTATTTAAGAGAGGGTCATTATCAAATCACTGAGGGTTTGGATCAACAATCTCCCCCTATTTGATTATGACATAGCAACAGAGAAAATTGCTATTTAATGAAAACATAAACTTCGTATTCTGGGATCTTTTCTGTACTGATGGAGTAAAGTACTTTCGCTGAAATCTTTCATTAAACTTCGTATCAGATTACAAAGGGAAGTGGAAAGATTATAAGTACAAGCGAAATAAATTACAAGTACAAAAGAATAACTGATACAATAGAAGAATAAGGCGATCCTATCAGCTTATAGAGGTTCTTCCTTAATGAGAAGTTCATCAAGGGTCTTTGATGTGGGAATCATCCAGTCAGGGACATTTACTCCTTGATTCCTTTTGTTCAGAGCTTCTTCAAAAATCAAGGGTTTAAGATGTCGTGCCTGAATGTCGCGTTTGAATTCACACCAGTAGATGAGATCTTTCAGCTGTTCGATGGGAGTGATGGGAAGTTCAGAGATACGTTGAAGTTGTTTTCGTCCACCATAGTCAATAAAGAATATCCCATAGGGTTTGCTTATGACTTTCCCAGGGATGAAAGTCTCACCAGAAGGAAGAGATGTGTCAAGTGCGGAAAGGTCAGGTTCTGGACCAAGAACTTCAGCACGAGAAAAACCAATACCTGTTTTGTTCCGTATAAGAGGACCCGAGTCTGAAGGTTTAGACTTTTTCTTTGCAGCGGCCCTTCTTTTCTGATTTGCGAGAGGAGGTGGAGGAGGAATATTCACACAAGAAGATACTAAGTCGATCTGTTTATTTATCAGCTTTTCGACATGATCCTTGTACTTAGATTGAGACTTCTGGATGGCTAATCTGATCTCCAACCATTCAGAGAGACCGTACTTCGTGATGGCTTCAGCATAGAATTTTTCGTACTGTCCATTCTCTCTGAATATCTCGATTTCAGCGATTGAAACTTTGAGGGTTGATCTTCCAGTGATAAGTACCTTATTGATTTTGGCAGGTCGATATCTGAAGTGTACCTTTTCTTTGCACCAAATTAAAGTAGATTGAGACACAGTTCTCTTTTCTTCAACGATCTTCTTGGCGTCTTCCCATAGCTGACGTTGAACTTCGATTAAAGTTCTTTTCAGCTTGGGGTCTTTCACTGATTGTTGAGTAAGCTGGATGGCGAGTTCTCTGTCTTTTTCTTCAGCTTCTCTTCTTTCAGCGAGTAGACGTTCAGCTCTAAAGGAGTCATCATCATCATCATTCTTTGGAGAAGAGGATGGTTCATCATCAGATAAGTCGATGGCTTCTTCATCTTCAGCTTCAGATTCAGATTCTTCAGCATCTTCTTCGAGTTGCTCCCCCTTAGATACAGAGGTAAGCTTCTCGGTTCCCTCAGGGTTTTCATCTCCCTGAGGTCCAGCAGTAACTTCTTCAGTTGACTTCTCACCCTCTTTAGTAAGGGTAAGGTTTTCAGTCTTCTCCCCCTCGATAGATTCATCATGGGGAAGGTCTTCAGAGTTCTTCTCCCGCCCTTCCTCATGATGAGTGGAGGAGGAATGCGATGACTCAGCAGTTGGTTCTGGTTCCCTGTCTTCTTGGCCAGGGATCCCAATATAGTTTCAATCACTGCTACTCTGTCTTCTAGGCCAGTAATAGCAGGAGTGATCTTGAAAAGTTCAGCATGATTCGTCGGAGTAAAATACGAAGGTGCAGGGGCAGGGGCGGTCATGTGATTCAGGATCTGCTGCACCATTGTCTTCACTGAATTTACGTCAGTATTTACTGAACTCATGTCAGTCTTTACTGAACTCATGTCAGTCTTTACAGCAGTCATCTCTCCCTGAAGATTTCCAACCGATGTCTTCAGCGTTATGAACTCGCTGGACATGGATTGAACTGTTGTTTTGAGAGAGGTGTAGTCTGTGTAGATGTCAGCAAGAACTTTGATAAAATCACCAAGAGTTCTATCAACCTTCTCCAAATCAGCTTTGGAGGCATTCTGTTCAACCACTGTTGTCAGCTTGTTGAGATTCTCTCCAGCGTTTGTTATAGCTGAAGAGTTGTCTGAGAGAGTAGTGGTGAGACCTGTCAGCTTTGTATCCAGGTTCTTCAGAGATTCGTTGATGTCTCACAAATTAGGACCTGTAACAGATAAGTACTTGTGAACAAAGGAAAGCTCAGAAGTTTCGGGTTTAGTTACAGTGTATATGGGTTGGTGTATACCTGCAGGAGGGTTGGTGAAGTCGTCAAAACTTCTGTGCCCTGAAAAGAGTTCCATGTCGTCAGCTAGTGTGCGTGTACGCATGGACATTTCTGCAGGTCCTACATCCATCATTCCTTGAAGAGTATCAGCTTTAGCTTCTAGAGGAATGACGGGTTCTCCAGTGATCATGGTGAAAACTGGATTAGAGTCCAATGGAGTAGAGAGAGAAGCGAAGGTTGAGAATGATGATTGGGTGCGGGGTTCAGCGTTGGATCCGCTGAGAATCACTTCTTCAATCTGTAGAGAGACTGAAGGAGGTTGGGTCGATTCCAAGTTTATAACTTCAGCGTTTAGAGACGCTGAAGCTGGAATGGAATGGATGGCTTGTACAGCTGTGCCAGAGCGTACCACTGAACTTTCCTTCAGCTCTTCAAGATGAGCTGAGGAGTCTTCAGCATGAGATTGCTCGGGTTGCTCCTTGGTTTTCTTAGTTCTTTTGGAACCAAGTTGGGTAGTTGAGTGTTTCCTTTTTCTAGAAGTAATGGAGGTTGCAGCTGGGGTATCAGCTGTGGGTTTGTCCACTGAAGGAGCTGCAGAAGTAGAAGAAGAAGGATTGAGAATAGTTAAATGAGTAGAGAGACGTACCTCGTTTTCCACAGGCTTGAAGTCGAGTACCTTAGGGCCAACCTGAGAGAGTTTCAGGTCTCCTACTTTCGGGTAGTTGTCCTTCAGGCCGGTTTGGAAGACGGCGCTGATGAATCTTGGGTATGGAACCCATGATGGTCGGTCAGCGGCAGAGTCTACTTTGAGCACAAGGTCATCGTAGATTATCGATGCCCAGTCAATATGAACACCCTTCAGCAATGCATATCCCATTGCTTGCTGAGGTTGAGCGGCTTGATCAGTGGAGCCGGTCTTTGCAGTCATGCAGCTTATCAAGTGAGTGAAGATGAAGTTCATCTCGCTTGGCATTTTTGACTTCTTGATGAGGGTCAGCTTCTTCTCAGGCTTCTTGTCCCTCCCAATTTCCCATACATAACCCATTGCATCAAAGAATGCAGTGATGGCTTCCCTATCAGTATGTTTCTTGTGGTTAGGGAGAGGAACAAAAGGTTTTTCTTTTGTGGCGATGGGAAGGCTCAGTGCTTTTCGGATAATGGCAGGGGTGATTTTTATGGTGCCAAAATCAGTGTCACAGAGGATGCAATCGATTTTCTTTGTGGGGTCTTTGGCTGATGGTAGCTGAGTGTGTATAGCAGAATACCAGAACTGAGATAGTAGTAGCTGATGAGCAGGAGGTGTTATGGTCAGGGCTGTGGAGAGGCAACAGGTTTTGAAGAATTTCACATCATCATTCAGATGTGTGACTTGCTTTTGAGGAGGAAACTCGAAAAGCGCATAGAGGTTGTTTGTTTTTGTCCAATCCAGTTCCTCAAGTGTGAACTTGACCTGAAGAGCCTTGATGATTTCTAGTTTCTCAGCAGCAGCAGTGTTCTCAGCGGTAGGAAATACAGTAGATGCCATTTCTGTATTATCAGTTCAACCAAAGATATAACAAATAAGAATAATCTTAATGTGGAAAGATTTTCCAATAAGATGGTTCGAATTTTGTCCATTTCATTCAGACAAAAATGTCTTAATGAAGATTAGGGTTTTTCTTGTTTTTGAAAAAGAAAAGCAAACACAATAAAAAATCTTGTTTTCCAGTTTTCTTTGAGGATTGGGATTCTGGAAAAACGTATGAAGAATAAGTTTAAGATATTTGCGATTAAACTTGAAGAACAACCATGAAAGGTTGTGTTCATAAAACCATGAAAGAAATGATTTTATTTGAAAAAAGTTCTTTTGTTTGATCTTGTAAAAACAATGAGAAGATCATTAATAAGTAATGTAGGTAAATAACAAAAGTATTAACCTGGTTCGTTGAAGAAGAAGATGAACAGTTCTTGAAAATTTGAGAGCACAAATGCAACAGTAAATCTTTTTCTTGCTTGGAGGAGAAGTTTTTCGCGTAAAGAAAAAATATAAACCCAAAAAGTGTTTATATAGTGAGATTAGAGAGAGAGAAAAACTAGAGCGGGAAAGTTTTTCATCATGACACGGACACGTGTTTGCATTTGATTAGAAGGTAAACGAAACGTGCAAACGTGTGTCAGAAAAAGAACGTGCCGGGGCTTATCCGTTGCAATGACGTCACGGATGTCTTTTCATATTTTAGGTTGTCTCTGAGGTTTTGAAAGCTCAGGGAGACTTTTGAAAAATGAAGCACTGAATAGAAATATCAGTGTTGGTTTTAGAAATTTCAAAGTATCGCTGATTAAGGAAGAGATATTCAGCGATGCAATTTGTCTTGAAATCTTGCATTTACATGCGATTGTCAGCGAGAGAAAACATACCTTGATATCAGTGAATCAATTATGTTCAGAGAGAGAATGATAGAATGGGTTATACTAGTTGATTTTATCCTATCGCTGATCAAATGTGAACCGCTGAAGATTTTACTCTTCAAAGTTCAGCATTCCAAGCTCGCTGATGAGAGAGTTGAATATTGTCTCATAAAGAGGTTTGGTGAACAGATCAGCTAACTGATAATCAGTTGGGATAAAGTGAAGTTCTATATCACCATTCATCACATAATATCTTATAAAATGATACCTGATTTCGATGTGTTTTGTCTTTGAGTGTAGCACTGGATTGTTGGCTATAGCGATGGCACTTGTGCTGTCGCAATAGATTGGAATATTTGAGAGCTGTAGGTCATAGTCCAGTAGTTGATTTCTCATCCACAAGGCCTGAGAACAACAGCTTCCAGCGGCTACATATTCAGCTTCAGCTGTGGAGGTGGACACTGAGTTTTGCTTTTTACTTGTCCAACTCACCAGCTTTCCACCCAGGAGCTGACAGCCTCCTGTGGTGCTTTTCCTATCCAATTTGCAACCTGCAAAATCACTATCTGAATAGGCGATTAGATCAAACCCTGAGTCTTTGGCATACCAAAGACCTAGGTTCGCAGTACCCTTAAGGTATCGAAAAATTCGCTTTACAGCGATCATATGAGATTTCTTAGGTTCAGCTTGATATCGTGCACACAAACAGGTTGCGTACATAATATCGGGTCGGCTAGCTGTAAGATACAAGAGAGAGCCGATCATCCCACGGTACAGCGTGACATTTACAGGAATACCATTAGTATCCTTATCTAGTGTCAGCGGTGGTGCCATAGGGGTTTTCATAGCTGAACTCTGAGTTAAATCGAATTTTTTCAGCATATCTTTAACATACTTTCCCTGATTAATGAAAGTTCCTTTTTCATTTTGCTTTATCTGAAGACCAAGGAAATATGTTATCTCACCCATCATGCTCATTTTATACTCATCTTTCATTCTAACAGCGAAACGAGTACAAAGATCAGGGTTAGTAGAACCAAATATAATGTCATCAACATATATCTGAACAAGAATAATATGACCTTTCACTATTCTGAAAAATAGACTTTTGTCGATTTTACCTCGCTCAAATTTTTCAATATGGAGATAAGTAGAGAGAGTGTCATACCATGCACGTGGAGCTTGCTTTAAGCCATAAAGTGCCTTATCCAGTTTATAAACATAACCTGGACGCTTAGGATTTGAGAATCCTGGATATTGTTTCACATAGACTTCTTCATTCAGCTTTCCATTTAGGAACGCTGACTTAACATCCATCTGATATACTTTGAAGTCTTTGTGTACAGCGTATGCTAAGAATAAACGAATAGATTCTAGTCTTGCTACAGGAGAAAATGTTTCGTCGTAGTCTATGCCTTCCTCTTGTCTGTATCCCTGAGTAACAAGACGAGCCTTGTTGCGGGTTACAGTTCCATGTTCGTCCAACTTGTTTCGATAGACCCATTTAGTGCCTATCACTGTCTTGTCAGTTGGTCTTCGAACAAGTTTCCAAACTTTGTTTCTTTCGAATTCAGTCAGCTCTTCTTGCATGGCGCTGACCCAGTTTGGATCTTTGAGGGCATCATCTATTTTCTTTGGTTCAATCAGAGAAATAAAGTTAACAAATAAACAAATATTACCTGCACTTGGTCGAGTCTGAACACCAGCGTTTGGATCACCAAGAATTTGATCAATTGGGTGATTTACAGTCCATCGCTGAGCAGGAGCATAAGTCGCTGACTCAACTTGAACTGGAGGAGCTGAAGATGAGGCTTCAGCAGCTTCTGGTATATCAGCTAAGAGAGGAGTAGGTGCAGATGTCATTTCATTCATTGATTGCTGAGAAGTAGATGAAATGTCTGAGACATTTGGTTCAGAAGCAGGTATAGTGTTTAAAGGAACAACTGAGACCCATGATGTTTCAACTTCACTGTTCTGCATATTTGGGATGATAGTAGGACTATCATCTTCAACTGTATGAGTATGAGGAGTGGGAATATCTTCTGAATCACCAAGATGAGAAAACATCCATTGATTCAGTTCTTCAGTATCAGCGGACGGTTTAGAGTTCGCTGAACGGGATTCGTCAAACGTGACGTGAATAGTTTCTTCAACAGTTAGTCTTCTTCGATTGAAGGCTTTGGAGATTGAAGAATATCCAACAAAGATTCCATCATCAGCCTTAGGATCAAACTTTCCAAGGGCATCTCTGTTATTCAGTATGAAACACTGACATCCAAAGATGTGAAGAAAGCTGATTGAAGGCTTTCTCCCATGAAAAAGTTCATAGGCTGTCTTATTGAACCTTTTGACTATCAGCGACATGTTTTGCGTAAAACAAGCAGTGTTGACAGCTTCTACCCAAAACTGAGTAGGCAGGTGAGAATCGCTGAGCATTGAACGTGCAACTTCAATAATTGTTCTATTTCTTCTTTCAGCGACTCCGTTTTGTTGCGGTGTTCTCACTGATGGAAATTTGTGAGAAATACCCTTACTCTCAAAGAAAGAATCAAGAGAACTGTTTTTGAATTCAGTCCCATGATCACTCCTTATTGAGCGAACGGTCAAGTTGTCCAGGGTTTCCATCTTCCAAACAAAGGTGATGAGTTCTTCAGGGGTGTCACTCTTAGAACGGAGAAACATTACCCATGTATAGCGAGAGAATTCATCAACTATGACCAGCGTATATTTCTTTCCAGCGATTGATTGTTTGTTAACATGGCCAAACAAATCCATATGGAGAAGTTGTAGAGGAGATGACACTGAGGAGACTTGCTTTGACTTAAAAGCTTGCTTTGGTCTGCTTCCCTCGGGTATGTCCTTTTCCATTTCCACCAAAAGTCACAGAGGGACCCTTCTCTTCCTTGTATTCAGCGAGCAGGTTTTTCTTTCCAGTCATGTGTCTAGAGCATCCGCTATCGAGATACCAGATACCCTTCTTAACCTGCATTACAAAGGAAGATTAGTTTTTCTTGGGTACCCACTTAACCATGTGTACACGTTTGTCAGTGGAAGTGGTTGGAATGGAAGGTTCAGCAGTCTTCGCAGCATTTGAAGATTCAACTTTGTCAGTCTTCACTTTGGTTAATTTCTTAACCTCAGTGGTCTTCTTTGCCTTAGGGGCAATGATCTTCACCTTAGCTAGCTTTTCAGCTTTGGTGGCTGTGGGGCACTTACTAGCAATATGATCAGTAAGTCCACGGTGATAACATTTCCTATAACTAAAAGTAGTTATAGGACCATTTGAATGCTGAGCTTTTGATTTTAAATTAGAAGTACCAGCACCAAGTAAGCTATTGCCTTTAGAAATGGGAGGAACATTCAGTTCTTCGGATTTCTTACCAAAGACATCCACTCTGATTCTAGGAGTAGATCGCTGAATAGATCCACGCTGAGTAGATCCAGATATCTGATTCCTTGATCCAGAGGGATAGGTCACTGAAGCTTTAGAAGCATTCAGCTTAGGTATACAGATACCCTTCTGAGAATTTTGGTTAAAAGAAATTCCTTTACCTTTATCTTTAAAGACAGAGGTAGGTTTTGGATAAACCATTTTCTCTTTACCTTTTGAAGAGGTAGAGATTTCCTCAGGGATAGGCGGATTAGAAGAGGAACACTGAGAGGATGAAGTATCAGCGACTGAGGATACGAAAGTTCCAAATAAGAGCATGGAACGGTCAGTGGTTGGTTCTAGTGTATCAGCTTTGTAACCAAGACCACGTTTATCACTCAGGGGAATCTGAGACTTAATTATCTCAGTGATCTTTGTTGAGGAATTATACCATCTATCAACAGTAGCTTTTTCAACTCTTAATGCATCGATAGCTTCTTCTCGTTCGATTTTGACTAGCTGATTTAAGTGAACTTGATCTTTAAAAACTTCTTCAATTTTAGAAAGATTTTCTATTTGAAGGTAACAGTTTTTAAGCTGTTCCGTGAGATCAAGGTTTTGATTTTCAACTATAGTTTTGCCATTCATGGCTTCATACAAACTTCTAGTCAAGAGATCGATCTTTCGAAGACTATCAGCTTCATCAATATTTGCAATATTGGTAAAGAAGGAAGGTGATACCTGAGTTGCAGAGGTTGAAGTAGAGGGAATGTCAGAATTGTCTTCCTCATCTTCAAGTTTGGCCATAAGACAGAGATTGGCTTCATCATCTTCAGAGTCAGATGATTCTTCCTCATCAGAGTCAGCCCAATCATAGTCAGCCATCAGGCCTTTGCCTTTCTTCTTAAAGCTTTTCAGTTTAGCATACCTTTCTTTCAGCTTAGCGTATTTGTCATCTCTATTCCTGGGAATAAAGGATTTATTGGGAAAAGCTGAGTTTCTCGAAACTTTCTTTGACCTGCACTCGTTAGCGAAATGTCCTATCTTTTCACAGTTAAAACAAGTAGCAGTAGCCTTATCAACATGAGCTGATGATCTTGGCTTGTCAGTAATGGAAAGAGGTTTATTCTTTCTGAACATTTTCTTTTTGGCGAATCTCCTGAACTTTTTAGTGAGGAGAGCCAAAGATTCATCATCATCTGAAGAGTCAGAATCTGATGACCTTTCAGATTTACTCTCCAACTCAGTGATAGTGACCGAGGGTCGCTGAGTGGAAGGTTCCTCTGAGATTAAAGCAACGGGGGTGCTTTTGGAATCTTTTACAAGATTCTTCTTAAGATGACTCGATTGCTCATGATTCAACATCGTGCCATATAAGGTAGAAAGGGTCATTGATTTTAGATCCTTTGACAGCTTGAGACACATAGAATAACTGTCCCAGCTTTCAGGTAAACATTCTAAGAACTTTGTCAGCACTTTAAAGTTATAATATTCCTTACCAACAGTTTTCAGATCTATTATTAAACAGTTAAAATGTTGGTGAACTTCAGAGAGAGTTTCATTCTTACCACAAATGAAGATTTCATACTGTCTTACCAGGTTGATCTTTCGAGAGTCCAGGACTTCAGAAGTACCTTCATACTGAACACAGATTGTGTCCCACATAGCTTTTGAGGTTTTTCAGGTTCATGACGGAATGGTAGACTTCGTCAGGAAGAGCCATGGATAGTATGGATCTGGCTTTGGTGTCGATAGCCACTTTCTTCTTATCTTCATCAGTCCACATATGAACTTCCTTAGGTATCAGCCTTTCTGGAATAGCAGCTCTATTCTCAGCGGCTGGAACTGCAGCATCAATTCTTACAGGAATATATGGCCGTTTGCAAGATAATAAGGCATAGTAGGGTCTACACCTTCTAAGAAGAGAATCATCCTATTTTTTAATAGATTAAAATTATCTCTGGAGAATCTAGGGGGTTTTGCAAGAGAACCATTGTCAATATAGTTTGTGTTTCTGTTGGTAGCCATTTTAAGAAATAGCAAGGAAGAGAAATCTTAGTATAGATTAGATCTTGTTTATGAGATTAAACAAACCTGCTCTGATACCACTTGTTGGTCCCGAAGGGCTATACAAGTTTGTAGAAGGGGGGGGGGGGGGGTTGAATACAAACACATAGATTTTACTTTTCTAAATTTTTTATTGATAAATCATTAACAATTTACAGCTTGTTGCGGAACAAGATTAAGGATAAACCTAAATCTAAACAAGTTGGAACACTAAGTTTCTTGCACTAAGAAAGAGAAGGAAATTACTAATAATAACCTATCTCAAGATAAGAAAGATGACTTGACCAGAGTTAGCAAGTGACTCGTCTAGAGTTTTCGAGTGCTTCAAAAATGAAGCTGGAGTCCTTCTTATATACTGCATGCATTTAATGCATGGCAGTTTATACTTTACACGTGGCAGCAGCTCATTGGTTGTATGTCATTGACCTTTGTAGACAACCTTAGTAGCCGCATGTTTGAATAGTGTAGTATCAGAGTGGTTGTACGATTTCAGACAATAAGGAGGTTCTTTTCTGACATATCGTACGCAGTCGTGCAAGGGTGGTTAAGACAAAAGTACTTTGTACGGAGGACTTCATGATCAGCTTTCGTTGATTCAGCGCTTTATCATTCTATATCAGTAAATGACAAAGTTCAGCGATAGCTGAAGTCGTGTACTTGATACTTCACATTGAGTGGACAAATCTGAGTCTTCGCTGATCCGCATCAGTTCATTAGGAGACTTGTCGCTGGTTCTTGAGCTTGATTTTCGACTTCAGCGTAGAACCTATGTTGACGTGAAACTTGTCTTCAGGGATCATAAGTAAACAACTAACTTATCAGCGATCACCATAAGGACTGAACAGGCTCAGAACATTATGGTGAACAGTGTTCGCTGAATGTTTAATCTAAAGAGCGAGAGTTCCTATCAGCGGTACTGTAAGGTCTTAGTACTTATCAGCGATAGTGAAACTCTGATACATATTGTTTACTTACAATTTTCACTAAGTATTTAAGAGAGGGTCATTATCAAATCACTGAGGGTTTGGATCAACAGGTGTCGATAGCTACTTTCTTCTTATCTTCATCATTCCACATATGAATTTCCTTGGGAACCAATCTTTCAAGAATGGCAGCTCTAGTAGCATTGCCTGGAACTTCAGGATCAATTCTAACAGAAATATATGGGCCATTTTCGATGTAGTAAGGCATAGTAGGGTCTACACCTTCTGAGAAGAGTATCATCCTATTTTTCCACAGATTAAAGTTGTCTCTGGAAAATCTAGGGGGTTTTGCAAGAGAACCATTGTCAATATAGTTTGTGTTTGTGTTGGTAGTCATTTTGAGAAATAGCAAGGAAGAGAAAAGATTAGTATAAGCAAGATCTTGTTTATGAGATTAAACAATCCGCTCTGATACCACTTGTTGGTCCCGGTGGGTTATACAAGTTTGTAGAAAGGGGGGGGGGGGGGTTGAATACAAACACACGATTTTTACTTTCTAAATTGTTTATTGATATAATCAAACAATTTACAACTTGTTGCGAAACAAGATTAAGGACTAAGCCTAATCTAAACAAGTTAAGAACACTAAGTTTCTTGCACTATAATTAAGACAGAAATGAGATAAGAATATTACGAATAATATCCTAACACAAAGATAGTAGAGAGAAGATGGCCGAGCACTTCATTTTGAAGTAGGGTTTCTCTTTATATACTGCATGCATTTAATGCAAAGCAGTATAACTTTACACGTGACATCAACTGATTGGTTGCATGTTTTGACCTTGGTAGACAACCTAGTATCCGCATGATGAACAATGTAGAATCAGAGTTGTTTGTACGATTCTGGACAAAAAGGGATGTCCGTTCTGACAGTTCGTACGGAGACGTGCAAGGGGATAAGACCAAAGTAACTTGTAGAGGAAACTTCATGATCAGCGTTCGTTGAACAGTACTTTATCAGCGAGTGACAAAGCTCAGCAATTGCTGAAGTCTTCTACTTGAAACTTCACGTTGAATGGACAGGTCTAGTCTTCGCTGATATCCGCATCAGTTCATTAGTAGACTTGTCGCTGGTTCTTGGGATTGATATTCGACTTCAGCGTAGAATTTTTTGTTGACGTGAAACTTGTTTTCAGGGATCATAAGTAAACAACTAATACTATCAGCGATCACTAACAAGACTGAACAGGCTCAGCACTTTATTGATGAACAGTTTCACTGAATGTCTAATCTAAAAAGCATAAGTTTCCTATCAGTGGTACTGTAGAGTCATAGTACTTATCAGCGATAGTGAAACTCTAATACATATTGTTTACTTACAATTTTCACTAAGTGTTTCTAAAAGAGTCATTATCAAATCACTGAGGGTTTGGATCAACACCATCTGGAGCAATTTAAGAGGTAGAGAAATGGAAAACACTGTTTGGACTTGAAAGAGGATTTGCTGAGATTTTCTTTTTAACATGTTGCACATAGCTTACAAGAGAATAACTATTGTCTAGATAACATATATGTTGGTGTCCATAGACCTGCAATCACAGATAAATTAGCTCCTTGGTACCCATTTGAAGATGGGTCCTTTTGGGTTAGAAGAATGAGAAGAATTGGTATCAATTAGGTCAATTCTTTCTTTTGGACAATCCTTGGCAAAATGAAAAATATCACCATAGATATAACATTTTCTATAAACAAATGCCTTTTTAGAACCTTGACATTTTTCCTTACTTTTGCCTTTTATGTTTGTCCTCAAAGATTTTGATGAAGTACCAAAGTTTTGGGGTGCGAAACCTAAGATTCCTTTTTTCAGAATTCGGGAGGAAAGGAATCTTCTCTTTTGAATTGGACATTTTGATGTTCACAGATCGGGGAACAAAATCGGTGGAAGAACCCACAAAAGTATTTTTGGAAAGATTTGAGGATTTTCTTTTAAGAGAAAATCGGCAGCCAAAGAGTTGCCTTTTTCAGATGTAGAAAATATTTTGTTAGAGTTGTAAAAGTTTCTTTTGAGAATTTTAGAAGGCATGGGTTCAGAGGAGGATGCTTCATCTAAAGTCAAGATTTTCAGAAAGTCATGAAAATGTTTAGCAGAGTCATTTGATTCTTGAGCTTCTTCATTTGGAAAGAAGATGGGATATTTTGCTTTTATCATCACAAGAAATCTGATCTTGAAAAATCTTTTCTAGATTTTTGGAAGAGCTGGTCCATTTTCTCACAGTTTTTTTGCTCCTTTTCAAAACATTTAAATATTTTGTTTTTCTCCTTAGCAAGAATGAAATTTTTGGATTTTAGATCTTCAAGCTAAACCTTAACTTTGTCAAACTGGTCGAGTTAGGAAAGACATATTTGAAGTTGGGAAGAGAGAGATTTAACTTGAGCATTTGCCTTTTTCTTAGCATTTTTAGCATCATAGAGATCAATGGTTAAAGAATCAAATGCTTCAATCTTTTCAGCATCAGAAAGAGAGTGAAAAGGATGTACCTGTGATGAAGAAGATAAGCACTTAACTGATACAAGAGCAGTTAAGGGGGTGTGATCATCTGAATCATCCTTGTCATTTATCTTGGCCATGAAGCACACATTTGAAGTGTCATTCTCGCTTTCAGACGTGGGTTCATCTGCCAAATCATGAGTTTTAGCAGGCAGACCTGTGGATCCCAGATTAACAATCCAATCACAATGAATCAACACAAATCAGTATAATACTTCATAAATCTCACTTGTCATTCATGAACAGAAAAGATTAGGCAGTAGACGTACAATGGTAACCTGTGAAAAGCTATAATGACCGTTAACCCTAAAACTAGGATTAACTAAAGTATTTATACCTTAGAAAAGGTATTTACAAGAATTGACAATATTGGTCCCTATACTTCTATTCCACTAACATGAGACCTAACAATCTCCCCCTTGGAATTGAAGTTCGATCTCACGCCAGTTAGGGACATATCGCTTTCGAATTACGAAAAGTATCTCGAAGTGCCGAATGGATTTCCTGAACTCTAGCCGTTCTTCGATTGGTTTGAGAAGATTTTCAGCTAGATACTTTCTGACGTTGACGTAGCTTTCTGGTGACGCTTTCTTTTCTTCTTCGATGATATTCTTCAGCACGTTCTGTATGTTCATCAAAGTTCCCCCACTGAACTTGTGCACCTCGCTGATTCTCATGTACCTTTTCTCCCCGTTGTTGTTCAGATACACAATCTCTGTTTCTGGTTTGGAAAGAATAGTATGTACCTGTACGTCTTCGAGAAGATTCAGATTGGGCTTCAGAATGTTGATCTTCTTCTGATTGCTTTCTAAACCCAACTGGAAGTCGTTGATGTAGGCGAGTGTGATAGTGCACTTCATAAACCTCTTTATCGTCTTGAGGGCTTTGGTGTACGATAAAGGTCGGATGGTGCGGGTCTTCAACTCTTTCAGTAGAACCGGGAAGTCGTTCAGATTCAAATGCCTGAAGTCGGTTTCCGAGAATACCCATTCTTTTCCGTCATCCCGTTTAACTGTGAAAACCGGGAACCATATACTAAGAACCTTATCAGACACGATCTCCACTATCTTTGTAATTCTGTGTCGCGTTCGGACTTGGTGGACCATTCTGCATCTCTTCATTACCTCCAAATATTGTGCGCGAACTGGATCTTTCAAGAATTAGACCCCATGGCACATGACCGGGTCGAGAGGCCTGATCCAGCGAGCGAATATCTTCTTTTGGGATTCCTCCAGGTATGGAACCAAGATCCGGACTCTTTCCCAACGAGCTGGTTGAGCAGGCTGAGGTGGAGCCGTTTCCGGGTCTGGAGTTGGAAACTCAAAAGTACCTGCAGTGTCGTGTACATTATGCCGAGAAATCGATACCTATTCGCTCTGAAGGAGGAAATGGTCGTAGTCGTCGGCATTCATGAATTCGTCTTCATCAGAAAAGTTCCACAAAGCATCTGTCTCTGACTGGATGTCTACAACGGCTTTCTTGTTTCGGATCGCCTGCTGAGTCCTCATCGATCAATTCCAGGACTGGCCTTTCCGGAACCGTCAGCAATAAGATTTCTTCTGATTGACCCTCGGGCTTTTCAACCATTGGGTCTGCTGAGTCTGGCACTGTATCTCTGACCGGCGTTGATAGCTCCATATCCTGAACCATTTCTGAGTCTTTAGGCTGATGTTGAGATTTAGGTTCAGCTGAAGTGACGGTTGAAGGTTCTGTCGTTGCAGTTGACAGCTCGGTCAGTCTGAGTCGTTTCTCCCCCTCATGTTGGCCAGGATCCTCCTGATCATCATGTCGGCGTTTTGGAGCCCTGTGCCTAACCCTTACATGTGTCTTCTAAGCTGGCAACCCTCTCGGATAGAGTCTCGAGGGTCTTCTTAACTTCGGTTAAGGTCGATGTAAGTGTATCAAGCTTGGAGGTGAGTTGGGCTTGTGGATCAGTTGGAGTGACCGGGGGTGGTGATTAGGTTTGTGAGCGTAGTAGACTCACTAGATCAGCTTCAGATGAGGCGTCGATGTTGGATTGTGAGAGCAATTTATCCAGTAAGGCGACTTTGAGTGCCTCGACGCTCATATTCTGTATGTTCGGGGTTGCGTAGCGGGAACTTCTGTAGCCACGCCTTTACCCGCGACTGCCCTTCTGATAAAGGCCATTTCATCTGATAGTTTCTTCAATATCGTCGTTTGGACAACCTTTAAGGCACCGTCCATGGTTTCCTTGGAGACGAACTCTGGGGGACTAACTCCTGAAGCACTTAGCCTCTCAGTTGTAGTAGTGGTGGATTGCACCGCAGTACCGCCTGCGCTCACGGTTGGCATGAGGATAGCCGTGGCAGGTCTTCCGCCCTGTCCTTGCAAGCTACCAAATGGTAGACTTACTCCGGGTGTTCCGGTCGAGGCACGAAGACTCTCGACGTTAGCAGTAGATATAACCGGTGTCCTAGCCAAAGGAATAAAGCCAGCAAATGGATCTAGACTCATATGTGCACTGAAGGAAGGCGAGAACCGGGGCTGGTGTTCTCTTAATTCAACACCGGAACTCTCCAAGTGAGAGACCGGTGGCAGTTGTGCTGAATCCCCGTGTGAAGTTGAAACAGTATCCTTTTGAGAGGAAACTGAGTGGCTTGGTGGGGTGTGCAGTTGCGTCGCTAGGCCCACAATGTCTTCTTCAATATCCTGTCGCAATGGATGCGACGGGATAGCAGATGTGGCTGCCTGGCTAGGTGGAGGCTGGTTGGGAGCAACCTGTGAAGATTGCTCCATCACTCTTTCACTCTCGTTCTTTTTCTTACTCCACCTTTCACGCACATGCTCACCTTCTATTTATTTTTCAACTAAAACACCCTCCGCTCTCTTGTCTCTCCAGTTAAGTCTTCGGTGTGGGGTGTGTCATCATCATCGTCGTCATTCGACTCAGTAGCCTCACTACTGGATTCCTCTGACCCTGATTGGGAACCGAAAGCCGAGCCTGATTGAGAATCGGATTCGTACCCTGATTGGGAGCCAGAGGTGGACCCGGAAGCTGGTCCAGAGGCTGAGCCGGGCTTAGAGCTGGAAGAGGAGGCTGCCTCTTCCTCGGCTTGTACGCGGGTTACACCTGCCACTTCCACGTCGTGTAGAGCTGGGTCGTCTTCTCTAGGTGGTGTCGGTGTACGTGGTGGAGTGGATGGGGTTCTGGACGAACTAGCATCGCGTGTTGACCTACCGGCACTGCCCACGCCTGTTCCCCTCACTATATTTTCACTCGTCACGCCCCGTCTGCGAGCCCTTGCTCGTTGAACCCTTCCACCTCTCATACGTGGACCCTCGCGTCTCTCGGGTCGCGCTCCTTGGGAAGGTCCTGCCGTATCTGGCTGGACCATCGGAGCGTCTAAGTTGTTCTCTCGCCTATAAGCTATCACACTCAGTGCCGATTGGTCCGCGATAGATAGCAAGTCAGTAGGTATTACCATGGGTACTAGGTCTGGAATAATCTGTTTATTCTGAATCCTAGTCATGCGAGTCGATAGGAGTACCTCATGATCGGCGCGGCGAGGAATGGTTGGGTCTGTCTCCATGAAGTGAGCGACGACCAGTTGTAGAAAGTGCGGGAATGGCAGGAACGTAAGGCGTTTGCTTCCTTGTTTCTTTTGAACTTTCTCGATCAACTCCGTCCATAGTATTGAAGCGTAGTCAACATGTCGGCTGTATACGACGGTATGGAATAGTCCGAGCAAGTTGACGGTCGTCCGATCGATGCCTTTGTTGATTGTTGATAAGCACCTGCTCAATATTGTGAACAAGGTGTACCAGACAGGCTGAAGATGGATTCTCGAGAAGTGCGATGGTTGGGCGAGCACGGCATCATATCTGAGGGCGCGCAGATCTCGGCAGAGAACTGCATCAGAGACCTGAGAGTCGTAGGCAGTACGTCCTGGAATGGTTGTCGCTTCCGGCAGTTCAAGGATCTGACGGAAGATGTCGCGAGTGATGAACACCTGGGAATCTCCAATGCGGACTCGAAGGATGAACTGTTGGCCGCGTGCGACAGGTGTGAGTGAGCGCCACAGTTGGTGCACATAGACGGTTGGAACTGGAGCGGTGGCCGTAAGTGCTCGATTGAGCGTATGGCCCTTCAGAATTTCCACAATGACTGGACATTGGCATATAAGATTTGTCGTGTCAAGGTGGAAGTTGTTTGCAACTAGGGGTAGATTCGGTCCTTCGGGTAGTAGTGGGGCATCGCCTTGAGGTGGATTTTGTTGATCCATGATGTACCTGTTTAAAAGCAAAAAGGTGTTGAGTGTGCATGGCTTGTGTAAGTCAAAAGCGCGTCTCGGTGCCTGTATTCTCGGATTTGGAATACCGAGAGTCGATGACTATCCGAAACAAGTCACTACTCGGATCTAGACGATTCCGAGGAGAGTGTGTGCATTTATGTGTAAAAGAGCACCAAATATGAATGTAGCATCAATAAAACAGTACTCCCAGAGTTGAGTTCCGGAATGGAATCCGAAACCCAAAGGGATCCAAAACCGAAATGAATAGTGACCAGAGCCGGAGTTCAGAGTACCGGAACTAATGAATACCGTAATACACTCCGGAACTCTTGAAAACCGGAACCAATACCGGAACTTTCAAATACCGGAATACATTCTGAAACTCTCGAATACTGAACCAATACCGGAACTCGCGAATACCGGAACCTATTTCGGAACTATATGGGATCCGAAACCGGACTTAGTCGAAAACCGGGACTTACTCTGGAACATGATAAAGTTGAGGACACCCGGACTAGTTCCGGATCTAAGGAATACCGAAACTTAAGAACACCGGGACACATTCCGGAACTCTTGAATTCCGGAATCGTCCCCGCCCCCCGGAACCGAATCGGAACACAGTTGATAATCAAACTCAAAATCGATTGTTGTAGATGCAAAATTAATCAAGGTCAAAGATTACTCTACTCGTTTGGAAGTCGATTTCATGTTAAATGGACTTGAGTTGATGCTAAACTCGACGAACCGAAGAGTTCAAACCCTAACAGCGCCGATTTCAACAAACTCGATCAAATCGATCGATATTTTGGACCTTTGAGGATCGATTGCAAGTTGCTAAAGCGATTAATCGAAGTTTAGATCACATACCTAAAGTGCGGATGGAAGATCGGAGCCTGATGGATGCAAAAACCACAAAGTGGAGATGATGTGAGAGGAAGTTGGGTCTGAGAGAGTTTGGGCGCGAAGTTTGAAATTGTGAAGACTTTTAGTCAAAATCCGGTATTTATACCGGTCGATACTAGAAGTGAATCCGATACCGGATGCCTTAACTCTCCAGGTTCCAACTTTGTCTCAACTTTTTGGCACTTGGCGAAAATTACCCCTGAAGTTTGACAAACTTCTAAAATTTTCCCTTAATTTAAAAGTTACACTTTTAGCCCCTCAGGTTTTGAAAATTTTTCTTCTCCCCCTCAACTTTTTGAAAACAACTCTCCCCCTCAAGTTTTCAAAAACTGATATGCTCCCCCTCGACTTTTCAAAATAAAGACCTTTTTTTAAAACTTAAACAAAACATGAAAATTTCCCCCCTTTTTAAACTTGATTAAGTGACAAAGCTCCCCCTCGATTTGTCAACTTGACACAGCTCCCCCTCGATTTGTCAACTTGACACTTCTCCCCCTCAATTTCTATAAAATTGCAACTCTCCCCTCACAGAAATGTGAAACGTACCTTAGGGACTTTGGCTTTCGAGGAAACACCTTGTAGTACAAACGGTTAGTAGCACGAGAACAAATGGAAAAACAAAGACTAAACGGATAGAATTTAAGAAACATGTAAAAACCGAAAAACGAAAGAAACACTAAAACGGAAATACGGAGTACATGTCACCGATGTGCTTGAAACACCTAAACCACACTGCGAGACAAGTGTAACTGATTAAGATACAATTATCCTGTAGTGTAGAAAAGGTGTGACAAGTACAGCCGTGACTCAAACCTTTAGATTAAGCATACCCAGCTTGGACACGAGTTCATTGAACCGTTTTTTGTCCAAAGCCTTGGTAAACAGATCTGCTAGTTGATTTTCCGTACTTACGAAGTAGAGTTATACCGTACCTTTTTCCACATGGTCTTTAATGAAATGGTAGTGCGCTTCAATATGCTTTGTCTTCGTACGCTGAACCGGATTGCTCATGATTGCGATGGCACTCTTGGAGTCGCAGTAGATCGGGATGTTCGAGTAGTTGTACCCGTAGTCCTTCAGTTGCATCCGCATCTAGATCACTTGGGAACAGTAACTAGCCGCGGCCACGTACTCCGCTTCCGCCGTGGAGGTGGAGACGCAAGTTTGCTTCTTGGAGGCCCAGCTAACCAACTTGTCGCCCAGGAACTGGACGTGACCCGTGGTGCTCTTCTGGTCGAGCATACTCCCCGCATGATCAGCATCAGAAAACGCCGTAAGCTCGAAACCTGTGTCCTTAGGGTACCAAAGGCCAAGATTAGCAGTACCTTTTAAATAACGAATAATACGCTTAACTGCTATCATATATGACTCTTTAGGTTTAGATTGAAATCTAGCACACAGAAAGGTTGAAAACATTATGTCCGGCCTACTTGCCGTTAAATACATCAACGAACCTATCATTCCTCTATAGGTAGTCGTATTCACGTCCTTTCCGTCAAGATCGGTGTGTAACTTCGTACCCGGTGACATGGGAGTTTTCATGGGTGTACACTGTTCCATCTTGAATTTCCGAAGAATATCCGCGATGTACTTAGATTGATTGATGAATATCCCGGTCGACAGTTGTTTAACTTGAAGACCGAGAAAGAAATTCATCTGACCCATCATACTCATTTTAAAATGCTTTTTCATGAGGACTAAAAAGTTGTAACAGTATTGTGGGTTTGAAGAGCCGAAAATAATGTCATCGAAAAAAACTTGAATTAAAAGTATATCCTTACCTTCCCTTTTGATGAAAAGGGTTGTGTCGATCTTACCTTTCGAGAAGCCAGAATTAGTGAGAAAAGTAGATAATCTATCATACCAGGCTCTCGGTGCTTGCTTGAGTCCGTACAACGCTTTGTCGAGACGATACACATGATTGGGATGATCTGGATTTACGAAACCTTCCGGCTAGGTGTTAACGCCACTTTTTGGCGTTATTTTCAGGCCACAAACCAATGAGATTGGCTTGTGTTGAAGCAAAAAGGCGGACATTTATGGTTTATCGAGTGAAATGTGCAGGTAATCCGAAAGAAGACGAGCATCGAGAAAAGAAGCGGAAAGAAGCTAAAATAGAGTCCAAAATGAAGCCCAAGACCCGTACCCAGATCCATGAACCAGACCTGACCCGGACACCTCAAGAAACCGCGCGGTTTACGGCGCGGCCTGAAGTCGCGGGACATGCCACGTATGTCTCTGATTCGTTTCTATACTTGGTGTTTTTCCGGAATGAGGTTATCACTTCGACACGTGCGACGGTAGGCTACGAGAGGGCGATTTTCAGAGGTCTTTCGAGTACTTTTGAGTCACGATAGAGGATTGATTGAGGAGAATTCACCACGCGAAGCGGATTAGAGCTGAGAGAAGGGACTTCATCGTACATTCTTCACGTTTACGATCACTATGTTTACACACCACTTTCTACCTTGATTCTTATGTTTTTGTCCACCCCAACATGAACTAATCTTTAAATGTTGGGGGTTGGAACAAATATGGTTTTTATGATGGATGACGTGTAACCGAAGGATTCTTTTTACTTGATTTGATCTATGAAGCATTTGAATTCAGTTTTCATTATCAATTGTAACTTGATCACCTTCAATTGACTTTCATGGTTTTTGATTAAGTTTGAGAAAATTAATTAAAAGCTAGATTAAGTAATCAAGTGCCGGAAAGGAGATTCGGGTAGAGATAGCCGGATCACTTTCTGCTCGGAATAGTTTGACCTAATGTATTTTAAAACCCTAGGTGTAGATCGAGAGATAAAACCTACGAGTCTTGAAATAAAATATGTTATTGCTTGGGAAAGAATAACAGTGAACTTTTACAAAATAGGGTTCATAGAAATAATCGGTAATAACCATTGTTCGGGCATTCGTTCATCAGTAGTATAACCATAGGAAGTCCAACCCTCAACCTTTTTGTTGGTCCCGAAGGGCTATACAAGTTTGTAGAAGAGGGGGGGGGGGGGGGTTGAATACAAACACACAAATTTTACTTTTCTAAATTTTTTATTGATAAATCATTAACAATTTACAGCTTGTTGCGGAACAAGATTAGCGATAAACCTAAATCTAAACAAGTTGGAACACTAAGTTTCTTTCACTAAGAAAGAGAAGGAAATTACTAATAATAACCTATCTCAAGAAAAGAAAGATGACTCGACCAGAGTTTACGAGTGACTCATCCAGAGTTTTCGAGTGCTTCAAAAATGAAGCTGGAGTCCTTCTTATATACTGCATACATTTAATGCATGGCAGTTTATACTTTAAATGTGGCAGCAGCTCATTGGTTGTATGTCATTGACCTTTGTAGACAACCTTAGTAGCCGCATGTTTGAACAGTGTAGTATCAGAGTGGTTGTACGATTTCAGACAATAAGGAGGTTCTTTTCTGACATATCGTACAGAGTCGTGCAAGGGTGGTTAAGACAAAATTACTTTGTACGGAGGACTTCATGATCAGCTTTCGTTGATTCAGCGCTTTATCATTCTATATCAGTGAATGACAAAGTTCAGCGATAGCTGAAGTCTTGTACTTGATACTTCACGTTGAGTGGACAAATCTGAGTCTTCGCTGATCCGCATCAGTTCATTAGGAGACTTGTCGCTGGTTCTTGAGCTTGATCTTCGACTTCAGCGTAGAACCTATGTTGACGTGAAACTTGTCTTCACGGATCATAAATAAATAACTAACTTATCAACGATCACCATAAGGACTAAACAGGCTCAGAGTATTATGGTGAACAGTGTTTGCTGAATGTTTAATCTAAAGAGCGAGAGTTCCTATCAGCGATACTGTAAGGTCTTAGTACTTATCAGCGATAGTGAAACTCTGATACATATTGTTTACTTACAATTTTCACTAAGTATTTAAGAGAGGGTCATTATCAAATCACTGAGGGTTTGGATCAACAATCTCCCCCTATTTGATTATGACATAGCAACAGAGAAAATTGCTATTTAATGAAAACATAAGGATAAAAAGAACTCATAAAATATTTGTCCCTTTTACTGTTTTCTAGGATCTTTTCTATACTGATGGAGTAAAGTACTTTCACTGAAATCTTTCTTTAAACTTCGTATCAGATTACAAAGGGAAGTGGAAAGATTATAAGTACAAGCGAAATAAATTACAATTACAAAAGAATAACTGATAAAATAGAAGAATGGGGCGATCCTATCAGCTTATAGAGGTTCTTCCTTAATGAGAAGTTCATCAAGGGTCTTTGATGTGGGAATCATCCAGTCAGGAACCGTTACTCCTTGATTCTTTTTGTTCAGAGCTTCTTCAAAAATCAAGGGTTTAAGATGTCGTGCCTGAATGTCGCGTTTGAAATCACACCAGAAGATGAGATCTTTCAGTTGTTCGATGGGAGTGATGGGTAGTTCAGATATACATTGAAAACGTTGTCGTCCACCATAGTCAATAAAGAATATCCCATAGGGTTTGCTTATGACTTTCCCAGGGATGAAAGTCTCACCAGGAGGAAGAGATGTGTCAAGTGTGGAAACGTCAGGTTCTGGACCAAGAACTTCAGCACGAGAAAAACTAATACCTGTTTCGTTCCGTATAAGAGGCCCTGAGTCTGAAGGTTTAGACTTTTTCTTTGCAGAGGCCCTTCTTTTCTGATTTGCGAGAGGAGGGGAGGAGGAATATCCACACAAGAAGATACTAAGTCGATCTGTTGATTTATCAGCTTTTTGAAATGATCCTTGTACTTAGATTGAGACTTCTGGATGGCTAATCTGATCTCCAACCATTCAGAGAGACCGTACTTCGTGATGGCTTCAGCATAGAATTTTTCGTACTGTCCGTTTTCTCTGAATATCTCGATTTCAGCGATTGAAACTTTGAGGGTTGATTTTCCAGTGATATGTACCTTGTTGATTCTGGCAGGTCGATATCTGAAGTGTACCTTTTCTTTGCACCAGATTAAAGTAGATTGAGACACAGTTCTCTTTTCTTCAACGATCTTCTTGGCGTCTTCCCATAGCTGACGTTGGATTTGAATGGGAATTCGTTTCAGCTTGGGGTCTTCGACTGATTCTTGAGTAAGCTGGATGGCGAGTTCTCTGTCTTTTTCTTCAGCTTCCCTTCTTCCAGCGATTAACCTTTCAGCTCTGAGGTGATCCTTGTATTCCTTTTGTGAAAGTCTGAACTTTGGAGGAATAGAAGGAAGTTGATCACGCTTCAGGATGATTCGCTGATCTTCGAATCTCTTGATCATTGCATCTCTCTTTTTCTGATCCTCTTCACTCAGCTTTTGAGGAGCCAAGGAAGGTCTATTTTTGTGAGAGAGCAGTTGTTCTTCAGGTTCATCAGTCTCAGAGATCAAATCCAAGACCGGGATTATTTCTTCAGCGTTGGGAGCTGGGATTATTGTTGGTGAAGTCGCAGCTGTAGAAACTTCAGCGATATCCTCAAACAGGGGAGAGGACTAGCTGAAATACAGTGATCTTATGAATAAGAACTTGGGTAGAACAGAGAAAAGAAATGGGTTTAAGTGTGTAGGTTTTTTGTGGAGAGTAGAGCTGATAATATGTATAGATAGAGGAGGGATGCAGTGTAAGGAAGTAGAAGGTAGTGTACCTGACAAACTGGCTTTGGAAGCAAGATCATCAGATTTTCATTGTCTCCAGCGACACCTTTTCCTTTGCCCTTGTCAGCTTCAGACGCTGAAGGCTTTGTCTTGGTCCGCTCCCCTAAAGGTTCGTTTATCAAGATCCCTTTAAGAGCTGTACTCTTCTGAACAGGCTTGGCGATAAAGGAGTCATCATCATCATCGTCATCATCACCCTTATCACTGGATGATGGTTCATCATCAGATAAGTCGACGGCTTCTTCATCTTCAGCTTCAGATTCAGATTCTTCAGCAGCTTCTTCGATTTGCTCCCCCTCAGATACAGAGGTAAGCTTCTCGGTTCCCTCAGGGTTTTCATCTCCCTAAGGTCCAGCAGTTGTTTCTTTATTTGTCTTCTCCCCCTCTTCAGTAAGGGAAAGGTTTTCAGTCTTCTCACCCTCGATAGATTCATCATGGGGAAGGTCTTCAGAGTTCTTCTCCCCCCTTCCTCATGATGAGTGGGGGAGGAATGCGATGACTCAGCAGATGGTGTTGGTTCCCTGTCTTCTTGGCCAGGGATACCAATATAGTTTTCAATAGCTACTACTCTGTCTTCTAGGCCAGTAATAGCAGGACTGATCTTTAAAAGTTCAGCACGATCCGCCGTAGTAAAATATGAAGGTGCAGGGGCAGGGGCGGTCATGTGATTCAGGATCTGCTGTACCATCGTCTTCACTGAACTTACGTCAGTCTTTACTGAACTCACGCCAGTCTTTACAACGGACACCTCTCTCTGAAGAGTACTGACCGATGTCTTCAGCGTTATGACCTCGCTGGACATGGTGTTAACTCTTGAGGAGAGAGAGTTGTAGTCGGTGTAGATGTCAGAAAGAACTTTGGCAAAGTCACCAAGAGTACCATCAACCTTCTCCAAATCAGCTTTGGAGGCTTTATGTTCAACCACTTTTGTCAGCTTGTTGAGATTCTCTCCAGCGTTTGTTACAGCTGAAGAGTTGTCTGAGAGAGTAGTGGTGAGACCTGTCAGCTTTGTATCCAGGTTCTTCAGAGAGGCATTGATGTCTCCCAAATTAGGACCTGTAACAGATAAGTACTTATGAACAAAGGAAAGCTAAGAAGTTTGGGGTTTAGTTACAGTGTATATGGGTTGGTGTATACCTGTAGGAGGGTTGGTGAAGTCGTCAAAACTTCTGTGTCCTGAAAAAAGTTCCATGTCGTCAGCTAGAGTGCGTGTACGCATGGTCATTTCTGCATGTCCTGCATCCATCATTCCTTGAAGAGTATCATCTTTAGCTTCTGGAAGAATGACGGGTGCTCCAGTGATCGTGGTGAAAACTGGATTAGAGAGAGAAGCGAAGGTTGAGAATGATGGTTGGGTGCGGGGTTCAGTGTTGGATCCACTGAGAATCACTTCTTCAGTCCTTTGAGAGACTGAAGGAGCTTGGGTCGATTCCAAGTTTATAACTTCATCGTTTAGAGACGTTGAAGCTGGGATGGAATGGGTGGCTTGTTAAGCTATGGCAGAGTGTACCACTGAACTTTCCATCAGCTCTTCAAGATGAGCTGAGGAGTATTCAGCATGAGATTTCTTGGGTTACTCCTTGGTTTTCTTAGTTCTTTTGGAACCAAGTTGGGTAGTAGAGTGTTTCCTTTTTCTAGAAGGAATGGAGGTTCCAGCTGGGGTATCAGCGGTGGGTTTTTTCACTGAAGGAGCTGCAGAAGTAGAAGAAGGAGGATTGAGAAGAGTTAAGAGAGTAGAGAGACGTACCTCGTTTGCCATTGGCTTGAAGTCGAGTACCTTAGGACCACCCTGAGAGAGTTTTAGGTCTCCTACTTGTGGGTAGTTATCCTTCAGGCCAGTTTAGAAGACGGCGCTGATGAATCTAGGATATGGAACCCATGATGGTCGGTCAGCGGCAGAGTCTACTCTGAGTATAAGATCATCGTAGATTATCGAGGCCCAGTCAACATGAAGACCTTTCAGCAATGCATAGCCCATTGCTTGCTGAGGTTGAGCGACTTGATCAGAGGAGCCGGTCTTTGCAGTCATGCAGCTTATCAAGTGTGCGAAGATGAAGTTCATCTCGCTGTGCATTTTTGATTTCTTGATGAGGGTCAGCTTCTTCTCAGGCTTCTTGTCCCTCCCAGTTTCCCATACATAACCCATTGCATCAAAGAATGCAGTGATGTCTTCCCTATCAGCATGTTTCTTGTGGTCAGGGAGAGAAACAAATGGTTTTTCTTTAGTGGCGATGGGAAGGCTCAGTGCTTTTCGGATAATGGCAGGGGTGATTTTTATGGTGCCAAGATCAGTATCACAGAGGATGCAATCGATTTTCTTCGTGGGGTCTTTGGTCGATGGTAGCTTAGTGTGTCTGGCAGAATACCAGAACTGAGATAATAGTAACTGATGAGCAGGGGGTGTTATGGTCAGGGCTGTAGAGAGGCAACAGGTTTTCAGGAAATTCACAACATCATTCAGATGTGTGACTTGCTTTCGAGGAGGAAACTCGAAAAGCACATAGAGATTGTTTGTTTTTGTCCAATCATGTTCCTCAAGCGTGAACTTGACCTGAGGAGCCTTGGTGATTTCCAGTTCCTCAGCAGCAGCAATATTCGCAGCAGTAGGAATATCAGTAGATGTCATTGATGTATTATCAGTTCAACCAAAGATATAACAAATAAGAATAATCTTAATGTGGAAAGATTTTCCAATAAGATGGTTCGAATTTTGTCCATTTCATTCAGACAAAAATGTCTTAATGAAGATTAGGGTTTTCTTGTTTTTGAAAAAAAATGCAAACCCAACAAAAAGTCTTGTTTTCCAGTTTCCTTTGAGGATTAGGATTCTGGAAAAACATATGAATAACAAGTTTAAGATATTTGCAATTAAACTTGAAGAACAACCATGAAAGGTTGTGTTCATAGAACCATGAAAGAAATGATTTTATTTTTGAAAAAGGTTCTTTTGTTTGATCTTGTAAAAACAATGAGAAGATCATTAACAAGTTTTAAGAAACAGGTAAATAAAAGAAATATTAACCTGGTTCGTTGAAGAAGAAGAAGATGAACAGTTCTTGAAAACTTGAGAGCAAAAATGCAACAGTAGTTTTCTTGAGGAAGAAGTTGTTCGCGTAAAGGAAAAATATAAACCCAAAATGTGTTTATATAGTGAGATTAGAGAGAGAGAAAAACTCGAGCAGGAAAGTTTTTCATCATGACACGGACACGTGTTTGCATTTGATTGGAAGGTAAACGAAACGTGCAAACGTGTGTCAGAAAAAGAACGTGTCAGGGCTTATCCGTTGCGATGACGTCACGGATGTCCTTTCATATTTTAGGATGTCTCTGAGGTTTTGAAAGGTCAGGGACACTTTTGAAAACATGAAGCACTGAATAGAAATATCAGTGTTGGTTTTAGAAATTTCAAAGTATTGCTGATTAAGGAAGAGATATTCAGCGATGCAATTTGTCTTGAAATCTTGCATTTACATGCGATTGTCAGCGAGAGAAAAACATACCTTGATATCAGCGAATCAATTATGTTCAGAGAGAAAATGATAGAATGGGTTATACAAGTTGATTTTATCCTATCGCTGATCAAATGTGAACCGCTGAAGATTTTACTCTTCAAAGTTCAGCATTCCAAGCTCGCTAATGAGAAAGTTGAATCTTGTCTCATCAAGAGGTTTGGTGAACAGGTCAGCTAGCTGATAATCAGTTGGGATAAAGTGAAGTTCTATATCACCATTCATCACATGATCTCTGATAAAATGATACCTGATTTCGATGTGTTTTGTCTTTGAGTGTAGCACTGGATTGTTGGCTATAGCGATGGCACTTGTGCTGTCACAATAGATTGGAATTTTTGAGAGCTGAAGGTCATAGTCTAGTAGTTGATTTCTCATCCACAAGATCTGAGAACAACAGCTTCCAGCGGCTTCATATTCAGCTTCAGCTGTGGAGGTGGACACTGAGTTTTGCTTTTTACTTGTCCAACTCACCAGCTTTCCACCTAGGAGCTGACAGCCTCCTGTGGTGCTTTTCCTATCCAAATTGCAACCTGCAAAATCACTATCTGAATAGGCGATTAGATCGAATCCTGAGTCTTTGGGATACCAAAGACCTAGATTCGCAGTACCCTTAAGGTATCGAAAAATTCGCTTTACAGCGGTCATATGAGATTCCTTAGGTTCAGCTTGATATCGTGCACACAAACAGGCTGCGTACATAATATCGGGCCGGCTAGCTGTAAGATACAAAAGAGAGCCGATCATCCCACGGTACAGCATGACATTAACAGGAATACCATTAGTATCCTTGTTTAGTGTCAGCGGTGGTGCCATAGGGGTTTTCATAGCTGAACTCTGAGTTAAATCGAATTTCTTCAGCATATCTTTAACATACTTTCCCTGATTAGTGAAAGTTCCTTTTTCATTTTGCTTTATCTGAAGAACAAGAAAATATGTTAGCTCACCCATCATGCTCATTTTATACTCATCTTTCATTCTATCAGCGAAACGAGTACAAAGATCAGGGTTAGTAGAACCAAATATAATGTCATCAACATATATCTGAACAAGAATGATATGACCTTTCACTATTATGAAAAATAGAGTTTTGTCGATTTTACCTCGCTCAAATTTTTCAATATGGAGGTAGGTAGAGAGAGTGTCATACCATGCACGAGGAGCTTGCTTTAAGCCATAAAGTGCCTTATCCAGTTTATAAACATAACCTGGACGCTTAGGATCTGAGAATCCTGGAGGTTGTTCCACATAGACTTCTTCATTCAGCTTTCCATTTAGAAACGCTGACTTAACATCCATCTGATATACTTTGAAGTCTTTGTGTACAGCGTATGCTAAGAATAGACGAATAGATTCTAGTCTTGCTACTGGAGCAAATGTTTCGTCGTAATCTATGCCTTCCTCTTGTCTGTATCCCTGAGCAACAAGTCGAGCCTTGTTGCGGGTTACAGTTCCATGTTTGTCCAACTTGTTTCGATAGACCCATTTAGTACCTATCACTGTCTTGTCAGTTGGTCTTCGAACAAGTTTCCAAACTTTGTTTCTTTCGAATTCAGTCAGCTCTTCTTGCATGGCGCTGACCCAGTTTGGATCTTTGAGGGCATCATCTATTTTATTTGGTTCAATCAGAGAAATAAAGTTAACAAATAAATAAATATTACTTGCACTTCGTCGAGTCTGAACACCAGCATTTGGATCACCAAGTATTTGATCAATTGGGTGATTTACAGTCCATCGTTGAGCCGGAGCATGAGACGCTGACTCAAATAGAACTGGAGGAGCTGAAGATGAGGCTTCAGCAGCTTCTGGTATATCAGCTAAGAGAGGAGTAGGTGCAGTTGTCATTATATTCACTGATTGCTGAGAAGTAGATGGAATGCCTGAGACATTTGGTTCAGAAGCAGGTATAGTGTTTAAAGGAACAGCTGAGACCCATGATGTTTCAGCTTCACTATTCTGCATGTTTGGGATGATAGGAGGACTATCATCTTCAACTGTATGAGTATGAGGAGTGGGAATATCTTCTAAATCACCAAGATGAGAAAACATCCATTGATTCAGTTCTTCAGTATCAGCGGACGGTTTAGAGTTCGCTGAACGGGATTCGTCAAACGTGATGTGAATAGTTTCTTCAACAGTTTGTCTTCTTCGATTGAAGACTCTGAAGGCTTTGGAGATTGAAGAATATCCAAGAAAGATTCCATCATCAGCCTTAGGATCAAACTTTCCAAGGGCATCTCTGTTGTTCAGTATGAAACACTGACATCCAAATATGTGAATAAAGCTAATTGAAGGCTTTCTCCCATGAAAAAGTTCATAGGCTGTCTTATTGAATCTTTTGACTATCAGCGACCTGTTTTGCGTAAAACAAGCAGTGTTGACAGCTTCTGCCCAAAACTGAGTAGGCAGGTGAGAATCGCTGAGCATTGAACGTGCAGCTTCAATAATTGTTCTATTTCTTCTTTCAGCGACTCCATTTTGTTGTGGTGTTCTCACTGAAGAAAAGTTGTGAGAAATACCCTTACTCTCAAAGAAGGAATCAAGAGAACTGTTTTTGAATTCAGTCTCATGATCACTCCTTATTGAGCGAACGGTCAAGTTGTTCAGGGTTTCTATCTTCCGAACAAAGGTGATGAGTTCTTCAGGGGTGTCACTCTTAGAACGGAGACACATAACCCATGTATATCGAGAGAATTCATCAACTATGACCAGTGTATATTTCTTTCCAGCGATGGATTGTTTGTTAACAGGGCCAAACAAATCCATATGGAGAAGTTGTAGAGGAGATGACACTGAGGAGACTTGCTTTGACTTAAAGCTTGCTTTGGTCTGCTTGCCTTTCTCACACGCTGAACATAAGGAGTGTTTGGCGTATGAGTGCTGAGGTAGACCAGTGACTAACTCTTTTGAAGAGAGAGTATTTAGTGTCTTGAAATTTAGATGAGAGAGCCTCTTATGCCATAACCAGTTGACATCAGATGAGGCTTTTGAGAAGAAACAGGAGTTCTCAGTGGTTGTTGAGTCCATGTTTATTACATAAACATTTTCCAAACGATAACCGCTGAGAGCTATCTTCTCCTTTTTGTCAGCGACAAAGCAGGATTCCTTGGTAAAGATTACTTTGTAATCCATGTCGAAAAGTTGACTGATGCTTAGAAGATTATGCTTCAGCCCTTCAACATATGCGACTCTTCTGAAGGTTGTTGTACCATTAGAGAGTACACCAAACCCTCGGGTATGTCCTTTTCCATTTCCACCGAAAGTCACAGAGGGACCCTTCTCTTCCTTGTATTCAGCGAGCAGGCTTTTCTTTCCAGTCATGTGTCTAGAGCATCCGCTATCGAGATACCATATACTCTTCTTAACTTGCATTACAAAGGAAGATTAGTTTTTCTTGGGTACCCACTTAACCATGTGTACAAATTAGTCAGTGGAAGTAGTTGGAATGGAAGGTTCAGCAGTCTTCGCAGCATTTGAAGATTCAGCTTTGTCAGTCTTCACTTTGGTTAATTTCTTAACCTCAGTGGTCTTCTTTGCCTTGGGGGCAATGATCTTCCCTTTAGCTATCTTTTCAGCTTTGGTGGCTGTGGGGCACTTACTAGCAATATGATTTGTAAGTCCACAATGATAACATTTCCTATAACTAAAAATAGTTCTAGGACCATTTGAATGATGAGCTTTAGATTTTGAATTAGAAGGACCAGCACCAAATAAGCTATTGGCTTTTGAAATGGGAGGAACATTTAGTTCTTCGGATTTCTTACCAAAGACATCCACTCTGATTCTAGGAGTAGATCGCTGAATAGATCCACGCTGAGTAGATCCAGAGATCTGATTCCTTGATCCAGAGGGATAGGTCACTGAAGCTTTAGAAGCATTCGGCTTAGGTACTAAGGTACCCTTCTGAGGATTTTGGTTAAAAGCAATTCCTTTACCTTTATCTTTAAAGACAGAGGTAGGTTTTGGATAAACCATTTTCTCTTTACCTTTTGAAGAGGTAGAAATTTCCTCAGGGATAGGCGGTTGAGAAGAGGAATACTGAAAGGATGAAGTATCAGCGACTGTGGATACGAAAGTTCCAAATAAGAGCATGGAACGATCAGTGGTTGGTTCTAGAGTATCAGCTTTATAACCAAGACCACGTTTATCAGTCAGGGGAATCTGAGACTTAATTATCTCGGTGATCTTTGTTGAGGAATTATATCATCCATCAACAGTAGCTTTTTCAGCTTTTAATGCAGCGATAGCTTCTTCGCGCTCGATTTTGACTAGCTGATTTAGGTGAACTTGATCTTTAAAATCTTCTTCAACTTTAGAAAGATTTTCTATTTGAAGGTGACAGTTTTTAAGCTGTTCAGCGAGATCAAGGTTTTGATTTTCAACTACAGTTTTGCCATTCATGGCTTCATATAAACTTCTAGTCAAGAGATCGATCTTTCGAAGACTATCAACTTCATCAATATTTGCAATATTGGTAAAGAAGGAAGGTGATACCTGAGTTGCAGAGGATGAAGTAGAGGGAATGTCAGAATTGTCTTCCTCATCTTCAAGTTTGGCCATAAGACAGAGATTGGCTTCAACATCTTCAGAGTCAGATGATTCTTCCTCATCAGAGTCAACCCAATCATAGTCAGCCATCAGGCCTTTGCCTTTCTTCTTAAAGCTTTACAGCTTCGCATACCTTTCTTTCAGCTTGGCGTATATGTCATCTCTATTCCTGGGAATAAAGGATTTCTTGGGAAACGCTGAGTTTCTCGAAACTTTCTTTGACCTGCACTCGTTAGCGAAATGTCCTATCTTTTCACATTTAAAACAAGTAGCAGTAGCCTTATCAACAGGAGCTGATGATCTTGGCTTGTCAGTAATGGAAAGAGGTTTATTCTTTCTGAACATTTTCTTTTTGGCGAATCCCTGAACTCTTTAGTGAGGAGAGCCAAAGATTCATCAAGATCTGAAGAGTCAGAATCTGATGACCTTTCAGAGTTACTCTCCAACTCAGTGATAGTGACCGAGGGTTGCTGAGTGGAAGGTTCCTCTGAGATTAAAGCAACAGGGGTGCTTTTGGAATCTTTTACAAGATTCTTCTTAAGATGACTCGATTGCTCATGATTCAGCATCGTGCCATATAAGGTAGAAAGGGTCATTGATTTTAGATCCTTTTACAGCTTGAGACACATAGAATAACTGTCCCAGCTTTCAGGTAAACATTCTACGAACTTTGTTAGCACTTCAAAGTTAGAATATTCCTTACCAACAGTTTTCAGATCTATTATTAAACAGTTAAAACGTTGGTGTACTTCAGAGAGAGTTTCATTCTTACCACAAATGAAGCTATCGTACTGTCTTACCAGGTTGATCAATCGAGAGCCCTGGACTTCAGAAGTACCTTCATATTGAACACAGATTGTGTCCCACATAGCTTTTGAGGTTTTCAGGTTCATGACGGAATGGTAGACTTCGTCAGGAAGAGCCATGGAGAGTATGGATCTGGCTTTGGTGTCGATAGCTACTTTCTTCTTATCTTCATCAGTCCACATATGAACTTCCTTAGGAATCAGCCTTTCTGGAATAGCAGGTCTATTCTCAGCGGCTGGAACCGCAACATCAATTCCTACAGGAATATATGGGCCGTTTTCAAGATAATAAGGCATAGTAGGGTCTACACCTTCTAAGAAGAGAATCATCCTATGTTTCCATAGATTAAAATTATCTCTGGAGAATCTAGGGGGTTTTGCAAGAGAACCATTGTCAATATAGTTTGTGTTTGTGTTGGTAGCCATTTTCAGAAATAGCAAGGAAGAGAAATCTTATTATAGATCAGATCTTGTTTATGAGATTAAACAAATCTGCTCTGATACCACTTGTTGGTCCTGAAGGGCTATACAAGTTTGTAGAAGGGGGGGGGGGTTGAATACAAACACACGGATTTTACTTTTCTAAATTGTTTATTGATAAATCATTACCAGTTTACAGCTTGTTGCGGAACAAGATTAAGGATAAACCTAAATCTAAACAAGTTGGAACACTAAGTTTCTTGCACTAAGAAAGAGAAGGAAATTACTAATAATAACCTATCTCAAGATAAGAAAGATGACTCGACCAGAGTTTTCGAGTGACTCGTCCAGAGTTTTCGAGTGCTTCAAAAATGAAGCTGGAGTCCTTCTTATATACTGCATGCATTTAATGCATGGCAGTTTATACTTTACACGTGGCAGCAGCTCATTGGTTGCATGTCATTGACCTTTGTAGACAACCTTAGTAGCCGCATGTTTGAACAGTGTAGTATCAGAGTGGTTGTACGATTTCAGACAATAAGGAGGTTCTTTTCTGACATATCGTACGGAGTCGTGCAAGGGTGGTTAAGACAAAAGTACTTTGTACGGAGGACTTCATGATCAGCTTTCGTTGATTCAGCGCTTTATCATTCTATATCAGTAAATGACAAAGTTCAGCGATAACTGAAGTCGTGTACTTGATACTTCACGTTGAGTGGACAAATCTGAGTCTTCGCTGATCCGCATCAGTTCATTAGGAGACTTGTCGCTGGTTCTTGAGCTTGATCTTCGACTTCAGCGTAGAACCTATGTTGACGTGAAACTTGTCTTCAGGGATCATAAGTAAACAACTAACTTATCAGCGATCACCATAAGGACTGAACAGGCTCAGAGTATTATAGTGAACAGTGTTCGCTGAATGTTTATCTAAAGAGCGAGAGTTCCTATCAACGGTACTGAAAGGTCTCAGTACTTATCAGCGATAGTGAAACTCTGATACATATTGTTTACTTACAATTTTCACTAAATATTTAAGAGAGGGTCATTATCAAATCACTGAGGGTTTGGATCAACACTTTTCTCTATCAAAGTTCTTTCAAAACCTTCCGTTAATCGATTCTAGTCTTATTTAGTTTTTAAACGATTTCCAAACCATCATCCAATTTCGACCGTTCAGTTAATAGATCTTATAGTCATTGTGATACTTAGTTCCTAGTTCCCTGTGTTCGATACTCGTACTTCTGTACTATTACTTGATTTCGACACCGTACACTTGCGGTTAGTTTTAGGGGGGTGTAAACCCGCCTATTAAGTTTTTGGCGCCGCTGCCGGGGAACTAGTTGCAACTGATAGCACTACCAGCTATAAGCGCTATTACATTGAACATTTTTTTTTAGTTATTTTGCTTATTACTTTCAGTTTCTGGATTTCTAATTTTGCTTACTTTCCGTTTCAGGTACTAATTGGTTTATGCCAAGGAAAACCCGAGGTAAAGAACTCGAACCGATCGATCCGAAAATCTAAAGAACCGCCCGTCAGTTAAGAAAAGAATCAAAAGCTAAGAGACATCTGAAGATGGGCGACGAAGTTCCTCCTGAGAGACGTCCTATGCGATCGTTTTCCGATCCGAATGTGGCAGCCACACGCATAGGCATCCAATTGCCCACTACTGGGGCGAACTACTTTGAGATCAAACCGAGTACCATCGTGATGGTACAACAGAATCCGTTTGGAGGAGCACCAACGGAAGATCCTCATGCACACCTCCGTGCATTTGAGAGGATCTGCAATACTTTCAAGATCAACGGGGTAGACGAGAATGCAATCAAACTGAGGTTATTCAGCTTTTCACTCAAAGGCAGAGCCGAAACTTGGACAGAAAGTATCCAACCGGACTCGATCACCACCTGGGCGCAACTGAAAGCTGCTTTCCTCCAGAAATTCTTTCCACCAAGTAGAACCGCCCAGCTTATGGCGGAGATCACCCATTTTGCTCAATGGGACCAAGAGACATTGTATGAAGCTTGGGAGAGGTACAAATATATGATCAAAAAATGCCCTCATCATGGGTTACACGGTTGGGTCATTATCCAGACGTTCTTTAGTGGACTTCACCCGTAGTTCAAAAACGACATTACAGCTGCAGCGGGTGGAGCCCTAATGGATAAGTCTTATGAGGAGGCATGCGAGTTGATAGATAATCTGGCTGAACATAGTTTTTCTACTCCGAGATCAACAGTTAGAAGAGTTGCGAGTGTGCAAGAGAATGAGGAGTTGAAGGCTATAAAGGCTTAATTAACCGCACTGACGAGTCAGTTGAAGGGATCTTCTCTTCAATCAGCATTTATGATGGACGAGGGTATGCCGGATATGGCTCCACCCGTGAATGAGCCAGAACAATTTCAATTTCGGCAAAATCGGAACAACCGGCCAAGGAATGATCCGTTATCGAACACATACAATGAGGGTTGGAAGAAGCACCCTAACTTTTCATAGAGTCAACCGCAAGGGCAACCCGACCAACAACAACAAGGTAATCATCTTAACTTTTCCAATTGTTCTAATTCTAACAATGTCTACCGTCCTCCAGGTTACAACCAACGGAAATTCGATGAAGAACAATCCGGAGAGAAGAAGTCGGGGCTAGAGGACATGATGATGAAGTTCATGTTTAAGATGGATAGCGCGGTCGAGGGATTAGCCGGTACGGTTGGCACAGTCAAGGCGGCTACTGATCAGAACACGACATCTATTAAGCTCCTTGAAAGGCAAGTGGGGCAGATTTCTGAAGCCTTACAAAACCGAGCTCCCGAGACATTTCCAAGTCAAACCGAAAAGAAAAACCGGGAAGGTTGCAAAGCCATTCATCTGAGAAGTGGCAAGGAGCTGATTAGAGACCCGACACGAGAGCCTTCATCAAAGGAAACCGAGCCCAAAAGGCAAGATGTTGAGATCGTAGATATGGATGAGTTGGAAGCCGATGAAGATATTGTGATTGAGGAGAACTCGAAGAGTGAAGAGAAGAAGCAAGAGCAGCCAACCATGCCCAAGCAACCACCGATCAAGCCGGTAGTTCCGAAAGTGCCATATCCCAATAGGCTTAAAGCCCACAGGAAGGATCTTAACTTTTCTAAATTTCTTGAAGTTTTTAAGAAATTGCATATTAACATCCCTTTTGCAGATGCTTTGGCACAAATGCCCTCATATGTGAAATTCTTGAAATATATCCTTTCTAACAAAAGGAAGATTGAGGAGCATGCGACAATTGCACTTACTGAGGAGTGCAGCGCGATCATCCAGCATAAGCTTCCCCCGAAGCTTAAGGATCCAGGGAGTTTTACTATCCCTATTCATTTAGGCAATTCTGAATTTAGTAAGGCTTTGTGTGATCTTGGAGCAAGTATTAATTTAATGCCTTTGTCTATTTTCAGGAAACTTGGACTTGGAGAGGTACAACCGACTAACATGACATTGCAACTCGCCGATAGATCAATCAAGTACCTGTATGGCGTCGTGGAAGATGTGCTGGTCAAGGTGGACAAGTTTTATTTTCCGGTTGACTTCGTGGTCCTCGACATGGATGAGGATAAAGAGATACCGTTGATTCTTGGTAGACCATTCTTAGCCACTGAAGGAGCATTGATTGATGTTAAAGGGGGAAAGCTGACACTTCGAGTGGGTGATGAAGAGGCAGTCTTCAATGTTTTTTGGGCAACCAAACACAGAATGGAATTAGATGAGTGCTACCGGATAGATGTGATGGATTCCATGATTAGAGAAACATGTGACATACAAGTTTCCGAAGACCAATTGAAGAACGTTTTGATGGGTACCGATGATGATCCGAAAAGCGAAAGTGTGATGCAATTAAATGCATTACCATCATACAAGGGGCTTCGACGACCCGTGGTTGAAGATTTGGGAACTCCTATTCCAAAGTCTCAACCGTCATCGCATACACCACCGCAATTTGAGCTCAAACCGCTACCATCACATCTAGAGTATGCGTACTTGGGAGATAAGGAAACACTACCGGTAATTATTTCGTCCAAATTGAGTCCCGAGAAGAAAGAGAAGTTACTAAGAGTTCTAAGGGGGCATCAAGCGGCAATTGGGTGGACAATAACCGATCTCAAAGGTTTGAGTCCAACCTTTTGCTCACACCACATCAATTTGGAAGAAGGGCATCGACCGGTAGTTCAAAATCAATGCCGGCTCAACCCGAATATGAAATAAGTGGTCCGAAAGGAGGTTCTAAAACTCCTTGATGCTTGAATTATCTATCCGGTTACGGATAGTCCGTGGGTGAGCCCGATCCAAGTAGTGCCAAAGAAGGGTGGTATAACTGTTGTCCGAAACAACAATAATGAGCTCATTCCGTCCCGAACAGTTACCAGTTGGAGGGTGTGTATTGAGTACCGAAAGTTGAATGATGCGATAAAGAAAGATCACTTCCCTCTTCCATTCATTGATTAGATGTTGGAGCGGTTATCCGGGCATGAGTATTATTGTTTCTTAGATGGGTATTCGGGATATAATCAGATACCAATAGCACCCGAGGATCAAGATAAGACAACCTTTACATGTCCTTATGGTACGTTTGCTTATCGGAGAATGCCATTCGGTTTATGTAACGCTCCAGCAACCTTTCAGAGGTGTGTGATGGCTATCTTCTCAGACATGGTGGAGAGGACGATTGAGATCTTTATGGATGATTTTTCAGTGTTCGGACCTTCATTCGATATATGCTTAGAACAATTGGAAGCTGTCCCAATAAGGTGCAAGGAAACGAGTCTTGTACTGAATTGGGAGAAGTGTCACTTCACGGTGACCGAGGGGATCGTACTGGGTCATAATGTGTCAAAGGCGGGTATTGAAGTGGATAAGGCGAAAGTGGCAGTAATCGAGAATCTTCCATACTCGAACTCCGTCAAGGGAGTCCGAAGTTTCTTGGGGCACGCCGGGTTCTACCGGCGGTTTATAAAGGATTTTTTTAAAATCACTAAGCCATTATGTTCCTTTTTACTTAAAGATGCTAAATTCGATTTCACTGATGATTGTATATCTGCTTTTGACAGGTTAAAGAAGGAGTTGATTTCAGCACCTATCCTCACGGCCCCGGATTGGAGCCTTCCGTTCATTCTCATGTGTGATGCGAGTGACACTGCGGTCGGAGCGGTGTTGGGCCAAAAGAAAAAGAAACGGATGCACGTGATATACTATGCGAGTAAGACGCTTGATGATGCTCAGCTCAATTACGCGACTACCGAGAAGGAACTGCTAGTTGTTGTCTATGCTTGCGAGAAGTTCCGGTCATATCTAGTGGGGGCCAAGGTAATTGTGTACACCGACCACTATGCTCTGAAATATCTGATGGCCAAGAAAGATGCCAAACCGAGACTTATCCAATGGGTACTGTTGCTCCAAGAGTTTGACTTGGAAATTCTGGATAAGAAGGGGTCCGAGAACACTGTGACGGATCACCTCTCGAGACTTGAGGGAGGTGAAGAACAAAGCAAGGACAAGACTTTCATCAACGATTCATTTCCGGATGAGCAGCTCTTCAAGGTTAGTCATTCTGAGCCTTGGTTCGCGGACTTGGTGAATTATTTGGTGGGAGGAGTAGTGCCTCGGACAGTGATCCCGATTACGACCTGAATGCACCACCTGTGAAGGCGGCCGAGCACAGCGACGACACTCCCCCTTACATGCGCCAATTTACTGATCAGATGGCAGCCGGGTTTAGAGGGATGAATGAGCGGATGGATCTTGGGTTCCAAGGCATGAACCTACGTATGGATGGCTTCGACGCACGTCTTACCCACACGGGCTTTCCACCACCACCAGCACCACAAGCACCGCCAGAGCAGCCCCAAGGCCGGAGGAGAGTGAGAGGCCGGCAATCTAGGGGTGCGTCATCATCCCCACATCGGTAGTTGGGTTTGTTTTCGTGATCTCTTGTTTTTGATATGTTCTTGATGCTGTACTGTACTGTTTTATATTTCTCTGTCGGATGACTGTAATAACGCACAACAATATTTGACACACTTTGTACCACTTACCTGCACATTGGGGACAATGTGTGGGCAAGGTTTGGGGTTGCCAATCGGGCCCCCGTTTATGTACGTTGATTTCCTACACATCTGAATTGTTAGATCATATTAGCTAATAATTTTTGTTTTGGATGATTGAGACCGACCATTGTGGGAAGAATCTTGTGATAGTAACGTGACCATTAGGGAAGGACCGGGAAAAGACATGACTAGGGACATTAGTGGAGATCACCAAATAGCGAGATTTGAGCCTAAAAGACGTACTTCATTTCGAGGGATTTAAACACGAAATTCATATACACTTTTTTCGAATTCCTTGTCGTGATTATAGAGTGATCTCGCTATAATATTGCATTGAGTAGCAAAGACAACCATCGGGATATTGGGTAAGGGTATAGTAGACCATATCGTGTGGACCTTAAGAGATGATTCCAGGCATTGTGTGCATTTTTAACCCATTTTTATCTATCGTCCCTTTTGACCCATTATGTGTGTACCCAAAACCCTTTTGTAGCCAAACACTCACCACGTGTTCCTTTCAGAACCACTATTATCGCTAATTTGCTTGAGGACAAGCAACGCTCGATTTGGGGTTGTTGATAATGCCACTTTTTGGCGTTATTTTTAGGCCACAAACCAATGAGATTGGCTTCTGTTGAAGCAAAAAGGCGGAATTTTATGGTTTATCGAGTGAAATGTGCAGGTAATCCGAAAGAAGACGAGCATCGAGAAAAGAAGCGGAAAAGAGCTAAAAGAGAGTCCAAAACGAAGCCTAACGGAAGCCCAAGACCCGTACCCAGATCCATGAACCAGACGTGACCCGGACACCTCAAGAAACCGCGCGGTTTACTGCGCGGCCTGAAGCCGCGGGACATGTCGCGTATGTCTCTGATTCGTTTCTATACTTGGTGTCTTTCCGGAATGAGGTTATCACTTCGACACGTACGATGGTAGGCTACGAGAGGGAGATTTTTAGAGGTCTTTCAAGTACTTTTGAGTCACGATAGAGGATTGATTGAGGAGAGTTCACCACGCGAAGCGGATTAGAGCTGAGAGAAGGGATGTCATCGTACATTCTTCACGTTTACGATCACTATATTTACACACACCACTTTCTACCCTGATTCTTATGTTTTTGTCCACCCCAACATGAACTAATCTTTAGATTTGGGGGTTGGAACAAATATGGTTTTTATGATGGATGACGTGTAACCGAAGGATTCTTTTTACTTGATTTGATCTATGAAGCATTTGAATTCAATTTTCATTATCAATTGTAGCTTGATCACCTTCAATTGACTTTCATGGTTTTTGATTAAGTTTCAGAAAATTAATTAAAAGCTAGATTAAGTAATCAAGTGCCGGAAAGGAGAATCGGGTAGAGATAGCCGAATCACTTTCTGCTCGGAATAGTTTGACCTAATGTATTTTAAAACCTGTTAATGCCAAAAATCGTCCAGAAGGATAACTTAAGGTTGATTGTGGAGCTTAACAACTAAAGAATGAGAATCTTTTGACAAACCGTACGACAAAGACAGAAAACGTAAATAAGACAGAGATTTTGGTGATGCGAGAAAAACCTGAACGAGGAAAAAACCCGCGGACGACTTTGGATGTCGTCGCTACACTATGGTCGCCAAACAGGGGCGATATCCTTATGTTTTGAGTGTCGAGAGTACAATGATTACAATACAAATGAAAGAAAGACTTTAAATGTAAAGTAACAAGTGTATCGAATGTAAAAACAAGTGTGTCGTGTGTAAAAAACTATATGTCGTGTGTGTAAGTCGTGCGTCGTAAGCGATCCTTTGAGAAAGAATTCTTTGCTTCGAGTGTTCTTTGAGAGTTCTTGAGAATTCAGATGATTCCAGGTGTCAGATGATCTCTCATGATGCGCGGAATGATGATTGTCTTTGTATTTATAGTCTTCGAGTGTTTTAAATGATCCCATAAAATCCTCTGATAACTGTCGTAACGGTCGCTAGGTTTAATGCTCTTAACTGTCTATGTCAGTTATATCCGTTGGTCTTTAATGACATTGATTCCTGCATTTAAACACTGAAAACGTAACAGTAATATCACATGTTAGTCGGTCGAGGTCGAGAGGTTCCACACGACGGTCGTGTGTCGTGAGTAACTTTCGATTTTGACTTTGATTAGATGATAAAGTGTTTATAATTTTATCTCATTATGGAAAAGTGTAATAAATGTTTTCCTTGTTTTGGTCGTGGTCGAGACTGGTGAAATTTTACCCAAACAGTTTGTCCCCCAAAATTTAAAAATAGAGTGGCAAATTCGAATTTTAAATTTTGTCAATCGGACGTCCGGGGTCGTGACACGTGTCAAAAGTCACTTCAATTGCCTTGGAACTGGATCGGTCCAATTCTAACTAAAGAGGAAGTCGAAAAGGAGTTAAAATCGTGACGTCACGCTGACGCACGATCATGCTTAGCAGCTGTCATTGCCAGGTGTCGACAATCCGTGTGTGCATACGAAAAGGTAAGGGTACGTGTCGATCGTCGAGGGACTCGACCTGACACGATCATTTACATAAATAGAGACCCACGATGGATCTTTTCCTTTTTACGATTTCAGAGAGTTTTAGAGAGAGATTCTTCTTGATTTCTTGCTGTTTTTTGTCAACTCCTTTCCAAATCCGCGAGAATCTTCGACCTGTTTAGAATTTTTGAAGTTTTAGAGCGCCTATATAAGGTACGATTTCTTGATCTTTGTAAATCTGCCTAACAATGTTAGAAATGTCGACCGAGCCTGTAAGTTCTATCCGTGAACAAGAGGATCCCGATGACCTTAGGAGTTTGGCCAAAATCCCTGCGGGGATTACATTGATTAGAGCAGGTCAGACCCGACCAAATGAGTGTCATTAGGGGTATATCGTGATATACGAATACCCTTTTAAGATAGGTTTCGAATGGCCTTATTCGCCTTTGGCCAAGGCTTTTATGCTCGAGTTCGATTTAGCACCGGGCCAATTAATGCCCCAATTCTGGCGAGTCGTACAAGTGATTGAGCGCCTTACCGAAAAATGGGAATCTCCCATGAATGTACGCGACCTCCTCTTGGCTTATCAAGTCAAGAAGGACGGATGTCATCGCTATAGCCTGTTTTCTAGGTTTAAGGGCGATCGCACCTTAGTCATGCGCAAGTCGACTCTCGATCCTGAGAGCGGCTGGATTAGGGTCGGCTGGAACATGTCGGGTGATATTTTTTTAGCTTTATGTCGCACGTCGTGTGCTAATTTTCAACTTATTTCTAACCTGCCTTCTATGTGTTGACAGATATTAAGTTTGAGGATGTGAAGCCCTACGCCAACTCTCAAGCAAAGATCGACGCATTCTTGGAATTCATTACTATGGAGCGATCGTTTTTCACACGACATCGGGTGGACGACGACGACGAAGACTTGGTATATCTGTTTGGGCAAAATTTCACCAGTCTCGACCACGACCAGAAAAGGTAAGACACATGTTATGAACTATATCCTGTATTAAGATAAGGCCCCGACGAAGACCCAAAAAACCTCCGTCGTCCCTCCTAAAAGGTAGGTCGAGAGTTCCTCACGACACTCGACCTCGACGTCGCCTACTTCTCACGACCGTCGCGTAGAATCATGCGACCTCGACCGACTAACGCGTTATACGACTGTTATATTTGTTCAGTGATTAATGCAGGAGTCAAAGTCATTAATAGACAACGTCTATAACCGATGAAATCAGTTATGAGCATCTAATCCCACATTGAAGACGACATCCGTTACAACAATCATCAAAGATCTTAATGATTCAATTAAAATCATCCGAAGACTATAAATCCCAAGTTCAATCCTCAGTTTCAGGAGATCGAATAATACAGGAAGAAAGATAGAACGCTGAACGATCGAACATCGAACAACAGAAGCAAACGCAAACACTCAAATAATATTCATTCGAAGCAAAGGGATCATTCATAGAAGATCGCTCTCGACGCAAGACTTTCACTCTCGACCAACAGTTTACACACTGTTTTCACACACGACGCACACTGTTTTTACATTTCAAACACTTGTACTTTACATTTCGAAGTCTTTCCCTTCACTTGTATTGTAATCTCTGTACGATCGACACCCGGAACACCAAGGACATCGCCCTTGATTGGCGACCATAGTGCAGCGACGACATCCATTGTCGTCCGCAGGTTTTTTCCTCGTTGAGGTTTTTCCTGCGTCATCAAATCCTCTGTCTCATTTACATTTTTGTCTTTGTCGCACGCCTTTGTCGAATGATTCCTTTCTTTAGTTGTTAAAGTCCACATCGACCTTAAGTTGTCCCTTTGGTGCGATTTTTGGCATTAACAGTTTGGCGCCATCCGTGGGACCCCATCTAGAGAAAATCTTCGACAAACGTGCGTCTTACTAACGGTGTCTTGGAGCTTTCTTTGTTCTCTGTTTCAAGAAAATGGCAGTCCTGGAGATCAGCAGCATGTCATTGCCCAGATGTACCAGGAGCTTGAAGTCGCTCGAAATCAAATCAACGCCATGGCAGAGCAAAGTCGCAGAGCAGCTGAGGAGATAGCACGACTAAGGAATCCCTTTGGACCTCAGAATGGTCCTAGGCCATTCGTTCAGAATCCAGGCCAAGGATCGTTCGGTCAGAATGGTCCTCGACCATTCGCGCATAATCCAGGTCCAGGATCAGGTCCGTTCGCTCAGAATCAGCATCCAGGTCCGTTCATGCAGAACCAGCAGTCGGGGCCGTTCAATCCAAATCCCCAGTTCGAGACGGTTCCTCCTCAGCACATAAGGCCACCACCCATGCAAAATGGGTCGCAGCCATTTCAGAATGGATCGCAACCATTTTAGAATGGGTCGCAGCCGTATTTTGTTCCTTTCAACGGAGACGCCAATGGCTCGTCACATGGCAATGGCACCAGTTCAGGAATCAATCCGCAAGCAGGGGCAAATCTCGACCCCAATGACCCCGTCGCCCAGCGATTGAAAATGCTAGAATACCAGAACGAGCGCGTCCTATCTTTGCTCGCCAAGCTACCTGGGGCAGCCGTGCCCGTTGATGTCGAACCTCGATCAGGATTTCAGGCGTCACCCTTCATCGATGAGATCGCGACTATCGAGGTCCTGAAGAAGTACAACGTTCCCGCCATTACGCCCAAGTATTCGGGAGTGACCGGTCCAACAGAGCATGTCGTGCAGTATAAGCAGCTCATGTGGACGATCTCGATCCCATACATGTATCAGGAGGTCTGTATGTACAAAAGCTTCGGTGCAACTCTCACCGGTCCTGCTCTCCAATGGTTGATCAATCTCAAACCCAAGTCCATCGGGTCGTTCGCTGAATTGGTCAACCAATTCTCCCAGCAATTCGCCAGCAGTCGCAAGATGGAGAAGCATACCAGTGACCTGTATTACGTCGTGCACAAGACCAGTGAGTCTATCCGCAGTTATTTCAATCGATTCAATGCGGAGATGATCAGCATTCGCAATTGTGACGTTGTTTAGGCAAAAAAATCACGTCGCACGACTACGACCAGAATAGGTAAGGCGCACGTTATAATCCAAATCTTGTATTAAGATAAGGTCTCGACAAGAACCCAGAAAACATTCGTCGTCTCCCGTAAAAGGTAAGTCGTACGCCCCTCATGACGCTCGACCACAGCGTCGCCCGTCCCGCACGACCATCGCGTAAGATTATGTAACCTCGGCCTAAGCTAACGTTAACCATGAGTGTTACGTTTGTTAAGTATTTAATGCAGGATTCAAAGCCATTAACAGTGAGCAGCCGTAACGGACGAAGAACATTATGGATAATCACTCCGGCAACCGTTTCCAGCCGTTGTAGCCGTTGATCAAAGCATTAATGGAGCTAATTAAAGACGCAAAGACTATAAATACTAAGCTAAGTCTTCACATCAAGGGGAAGGAGCGAACATTCGATACATATCAGCAATCATCAGCGAACATCACCAAACAGCAGAGAAAAACATTCAAGCTCATAGCTAAGAACCCTCAAACTCTGGAAATCAAGTACTGAAAGCCTGAACCCTATAGCGAACTCAAGAACACTCGCAGAAAAGCTCAAGACATCGCTCTCGACGCACGACAGCAGCCTTCGACCAACAGTTCACACTTTGTATTCATACACGACAAACACTTGTTTTACATTCTAAACACTTGTACTTTACATTTCGAAGCATTTCCTTCATTCGTATTGTAACCATCGTACGACCGACATCAGTACCGAAGGACATCGCCCTTGATTGGCGACTATAGTGCAGCGACGACATCCCCTGTCGTTCGCAGGTTTTTTCCTCGTTTGAGGTTTTTCCTGCGTCATCAAATCCTTTGTCTTATTTATTTTTCCCTCGTCGCACGTCTCGTCGAAAGATCCTTTCTTTAGTTGTTTAAGTCCACATCGACCTTAAGTTGTCCCTTTGGTGCGATTTTTGGCATTAACAGTTTGGCGCCATCCGTGGGACTACATCTAGAGAAAATCCTCGACGAACGTGCATTCTACTAATAGTTTCTTGGAGTTTCTTCTATTTTCTGTTGCAGGAAAATGGCAGCCCCTGGAAATTCGCAGCAAGCCGTCGCTCAGATGTATCAGGAGCTCGAGGTTGCCAGGAATCAACTCAATGCAATGGCAGAGCAGAATCGCAGAGCAGCAGAAGAGATCGCGCGGCTAAGGAATCCTTTTGGACCCCAGAATGGTCCTAGACCATTCATCCAGAATCCAGGTTCGGGACCAGGCCCGTCCGCGCAGAATCAGCAACCAGTTCCATTCGTGCAGAATCAGCAGCCGGGTCCGTTCATTCCCCCTCAGCACATCCGACCACCACCCTTGAACAATGGATCCCAACCATTGCAAGGTGGCGCCCAGCCGTTTCAGAATGGATCCCAGCCGTTTTCCCAGCCGTTCCAAAGTGGTCCGCAACCTTTCCAGCAAGGATCGCAACCTTTCCAGCAAGGATCACAATCTTTCCAGCAGAGATCGCAGCCATTTCAGCATGGACCACAATCGTTTCAGAATGGGCCGCAGCAATTCCACTATGGGTTGCAGCCATATTTTGTTCCGTTCAACGGGGACACCAATGGTTCGTCGCATGGTAATGGCACTAGTCCAGGGACCAACCCCTCAACAGGGGAAAATCCTGATCTCAACGATCCCGTCGCCCAGCGTTTGAAGATGTTAGAAGACCAAAATGAGCGCGTCCTGTCCTTGCTCGCCAAGTTGCCTGGGGCAGCCGTGCCTGTCGACGTCGAACCTCGCTCGGGGTATCAGGCGTCCCCCTTCATTGACGAGATCGCCACCGTCGAGGTCCCAAAGAAGTATAACATTCCTGCCTTCACTCCCAAGTATTCGGGTGTGACCGATCCAACCGAGCATGTCACGCAGTATAAGCAGCTCATGTGGACGATCTCGATTCCTCACATGTTCCAGGAAGTATGCATGTGCAAGAGTTTCGGGGAGACTCTCACTGGTCCAGCTCTCCAGTGGTTGATCAATCTCAAACCCAAATCTATCGGGTCGTTCGCCGAATTAGTCAACCAATTCTCCCGGCCATTCGCCAGCAGTCGTAAGATGGAAAAGCAGACTAGTGATCTGTACTATGTCGTGCAGAAGACCAATGAGTCTGTTCGAAGTTATTTCAATAGATTCAATGCCGAAATGATCAGTATCCGCAATTGTGACATCAAAACTGCGATCGAAGATTATAAACGTGGTCTAGACGATAGTTCAGGTTTATATATCGATCTGACCAAGTATCCCCCAGAGACTTTCGAAGACGTCTGAGCTCGAACCTTAGCATATATGAGGGTCGAAGACGATGCAGCCTTTCGTCGCAAACACACTAACGACAAGAAGACGTTAGGTGTCAAGAAGCCAGAATTCAAGCCGAAAGCCACATCAAGAATAGAGCCCGCGCGCCAAATTTCAAATGTTTGTTTCAAGACGAAAGCGGAGGCCAAGACCGTGACTAAGTTTACTCAGTATCCCAATATATCCTCTTATGGGTTCAAAGGGTCAGCTAAAGACTTAGTCGAAGCTCTGAAGACCACCCAATCAACCATCCGGTGGCCGAAGAAGTCTGACTTGGACGATGCTAAGAAGGATAAATCAAAGTGGTGCGACTTCCACGTCGACCATGGTCATGCGACAGATGATTGTATCACACTCAAGAAGGAATTGGCATATCATGTTCCGCAAGGTAATCTCAAAGATATTATTGATGATGTCGTTCTTCCAGCTAACAGCCATCGACCGTCGACTCCTGAGCATGCAAAAGTTGTCAATTAAAATCCCCTACGCCATTGGGACTCCTAAAGATTGAGAATGAGTCGAAACGTCGCTATGGTGTCCTGTCGTACGACGACATGATCAATCACTAACAGTATTTCACCAGATCGCCGTGTCGTTCCGTCATTTAAAACCTATTTTTCCTGAAAAGAATAGGATGATAAATGACAGGGGGCAAATAGAGAGAGTCTGAGAAGGTATGTTCCCTAACTCTTTTTCATATGATTTTTTCTCATGAACAGCTACTGACTTAAACATCGGAGGGTCGTTGGCTAGCCAACGACCAACCCCCGACATCATTTTATCGCAGGATCGCACGACAATAATCACTAAGTCTACTATATGACTTTAAATTCACAAGGTCGCACGATATACGTGATCAGGTATGTGACTTGATCATCCCTCCATAGGGGCATATGATACAAACTCATTATACGATCTAATCGTACGATCGCAAAATCTAAACAATTTTACCCCTATGTCTCTTAACTTAGAAAATGCTTTAATCGCGTGCTCACATATTTGTTTTACTCATCGTATTACAATATATGCCTCAGTCGCATGATTTCCTATGTGTCCTATGTTCAAATTCATAATTAAACATGGTTTGGATAAAGCATACAGTTCGAACAAAAGTTGCATTCATTATATAAACCATCGAGTACATAACCGACCACTAACGGTCGAGCAGCACAAACAAACAATTACATTTTTTCTAAAGTTGTGGAGGAGCATCGATCACAACCTTGTCCGATACCTCATCATGAAAACCCTCGCTAGCCACCTCCTCCTCGACCTCCTTCTCGTCATCCAAGTTGAGATCCCTCTCGGTCCCGACTCTCTCATAAAAGAGACGCAGCTCATCTGACGCTGAAGCCAAAGGATCCTTGCCCTGCAGGTGACGTCGCATAACTGCCGCACGCGCAGTAAGTCGAGCATAAGAAAAGAAAGACATATTTTCGTCCTTCAACTCATCAAACTCCTTCTTCAAATTCATCACCTTAGCCTTGATTCCCTCGACTTCCTTCCTCTTCGCGGTTACGGATTCCTTCATCCCCTCCAGCTTCTCTCTCTGGTCGTGCATCAAAGTCAGGGACTCTTTCAAACGCGAGTTTATCTCATCTCTTGTATGACTGAGGGCATCCAATTCGTCCAGAGCATGGTCAAGGTGCACTGACATCGCTTCTTCATGCTCCAAAGCAGCTTTCTCTTTAGCTAACGCTGCATCTTCATCTTTGGTAACAGAAGCCGTTGAAAACTCTATATTCGTCGTTTCGGCCTGCAATGCCAGGGAAGCTTGGAACGCCTGAAGAATCATGACATGAGCGACATTAGTAAACAACGACAACGGCAAACGACAAGTCTTGAAAGAAAGACTTACCAAGAATAAGAGTCCAGCTGCATGGAACTCCTTCTTCTCGAAAGAAAACCCGTCAAAACGCTCCCTGAAAGACGGAAGCAAATATTTTTTCAAATGGGGGAACAACTTCGTCTCGTCCAAGACATTGTCGTCCAGAAAACCCGATGGCAACGTAAAGTTGACCGTCGTTTCCCCCACAGGTCCCTTTTGCGCGCCTTTGCCCCTGTCGGCCGATGAAGGGCCGGATAGGACGACGGGAGACATCGTCGCCAGTTGCGCAGTATCCACAGATTTTTCGCCGGTCGTGTCAAACGCGACCGATGCCTTCGCCTTACTGGACAAGGCGACCCTCGATGGGTTACCCGTCTTCAAAGACGGTTCCCTCATAACGGACACCTTTGTCCTCTTTAAGAGGCCCGGCCCGGCTATCGGGACCTCTTTTCTCTTCAGGGCCCCCAACCCAGTTGTCGAAATGTCCTTCTCCCTCGCCTCGCGAGCTACTTCGACTTGGGCCATCTTCCTAGCAACAGAAGATGTCGCCTGCGCTTGAGATTCACCTGTACGGAAAAAGAAAGAAATTAGACGATTCAGAACAGAGAAAAACCAGGTCAGGCGAAAAGAAGACAAAAGGATACTTACCAATTATCTCCACCTTTGGTTCTTCACTCTTCTCTTCCTCCTCAGTCTTCTCAGAGTCCTCATCTTCTTCTTTCTCCTCTCGACCCATCCTCACTCTGTCGCTCAAGAAAACGGTGTCATCATCCTCGTCTATCAAATGACGCGTGACGTATGACCGGTCTTCAGTACTAAATTCCAAGAACTTTTCGACCTTAGCCCGGGAAGCATCGTTTGTATCTACCTTATCGAAATCAATATCTACGCATAAAAAAGAAGATCAGTCGAAAAAACAACCGAGCAACAGAATAACATAAAAACGTACAATCAAAGGCTCACCCGTCATATTCCAACCCTCCCTAATCCAGTCACTATCAGTGTCCAGTGTCGACACCCGCACGAATACATACCTCTTCTTCCATCCACGGTCGTTGACCGCGGTATTTAAAACCAGGGTACGATCACCCTTGAACCTTGAAAACAAACTATAGCGACGGTACCGGTCACTCTTGACCTTATACGCCGTCAGAAGGTCCCTCACATTCCGTTGGAGGTAAGTCGTTCGATGATCAGGGCAACTCGCCAGAACTGGGGCATCAATTGCCCCGACGAAAGATCAAATTCACACATAAAGTCTTTGACTAAAGGCGAATATGGCCAATAAAAGCCTATTTTGAACGGATATTCGTATATAACAACGTACCCCTCGGGGCACATTTCCGGTCGAACCTTGCCAACCTTACTTACGGTAATCCCCCTGGGAATCCTCGCTAGACTTCTAAAGTCGTCGAGATCTTCTTCGTTTTTAATGGTGCTTCTAGGCTCTGTCGACATTGCCAGCCCCGTTAAATTGATTTGTACTTCTGAAAAGCCCTAGATATCCCAGTTTTTTCTAGGCTTTCTAGCAATAGACTTGTGACGCATACGCAAACTAAAGAGTCATATCTTATATGACCTTAGAAAAATTTAAATTAGGTCAAATATTCTTGCAAGTTTTAATCGAACGAAAATCAACAAGAAAACCCCTAAAGAAATCTTCGCTCACAACCCTCTAAAAACGTAAACAAAAAAAGATCCATCGTAATCTTTATTTATGCAGTCGATCATGTCAGGTCGAGCCCTTTGATGATTACCGCGTGCTCTCGTCCCTTCGTATGACGGCCCAAATCTTCGACACTTGTCTTCGACAGCTGGTAAGCATCATCGTGCGTCAGTATGACGTCACAACTTTTCAACTTCTCGTTCAGTTAAAGGCGAACCGGTCTAGTTCCACGACAACCAGGTAAGTCCCTCAACCCAGGTCACGAGTCTAAGCGTTCGACAAGCAAAATTTAAAACTTAAATTTGACATTCAATTTTCAAATTTTGGGGGCAAACTGTTTAGGCAAAAAAATCACGTCGCACGACTACGACCAGAACAGGTAAGACGCACGTTATAATCCAAATATTGTATTAAGATAAGGTCTCGACAAGAACCCAGAAAACATCCGTCGTCTCCCGTAAAAGGTAAGTCGTACGCCCCTCATGACGCTCGACCATAGCGTCGCCCGTCCCGCACGACCATCGCATAAGATTATGTAACCTCGGCCTAAGCTAACGTTAACCATGACTGTTACGTTTGTTAAGTATTTAATGCAGGATTCAAAGCCATTAACAGTGAGCAGCCGTAACGGACGAAGAACATTATGGATAATCACTCCGGCGACCGTTTCCAGCCGTTGTAGCCGTTGATCAAAGCATTAATGGAGCTAATTAAAGACGCAAAGACTATAAATACTAAGCTAAGTCTTCACATCAAGGGGAAGGAGCGAACATCCTATACATATCAGCAATCATCAGCGAACATCACCAAACAGCAGAGAAAAACATTCAAGCTCATAGCTAAGAACCCTCAAACTCTGGAAATCAAGTACTGAAAGCCAGAACCCTACAGCGAACTCAAGAACACTCGCAGAAAAGCTCAATACATCGCTCTCGACGCACGACAACAGCCTTCGACCAACAGTTCACACTTTGTATTCACACACGACAAACACTTGTTTTACATTCTAAACACTTGTACTTTACATTTCGAAGCATTTCCTTCATTTGTATTGTAACCATCGTACGACCGACATCAGTACCGAAGGACATCGCCCCTAATTGGCGACCATAGTGCAGCGACGACATCCCCTGTCGTCCGCAGGTTTTTTCCTCGTTTGAGGTTTTTCCTGCGTCATCAAATCCTTTGTCTTGTTTATTTTTCCCTCGTCGCACGTCTCGTCGAAAGATCCTTTCTTTAGTTGTTTAAGTCCACATCGACCTTAAGTTGTCCCTTTGGTGTGATTTTTGGCATTAACAGACGTCAAGACTGCAATTGAAGCTTATAAGCGTGGTCTGGACGACAGCTCAGGGTTATACACTGACCTGACCAAGTATCCTCCGGAGAATTTCGAAGACGTCTGAGCTCGAACCCTAGCATACATGAGAGTAGAGGACGACGCTGTCTTTCGTCGCAAGCATACCGACGACAAAAGGTCGTTAGGTGTGAAAAAGCCCGAGTTCAAGACAAAAGCAATTTCCAAATTAGAGCCCGCGCGCCAGATCTCGAACGTCCGATTTAAGACGAAAGCAGAGGCTAAGACCGCGACCAAGTTTCCTCAGTACCCCAAGATATCCTCTTATGGATTCAAAGGATCCACTAAAGATTTGGTCGAAGCTCTGAAGACCACCCAGGCGACTATTCGATGGCCAAAGAAGTCCGATCAGGACGACGCTAAAAAGGATAAATCTAAATGGTTCGACTTTCATGTCGACCATGGTCACGCGACAGATGATTGCATAGCTCTCAAAAAGGAGATGGCATATCACGTCCCGAAGAGCAATTTAAAAGACATCATCGACGACGTCGTTACCCCAGCTAACGACGTTCGACCGTCAACCCCCGAGCATGCGAAAGTCGTCAATTGTATCACCGGTGGTTCCGACGTATGTGGTCTGAAGTACTCCACGGCCAAACGTCATGCCAGTCAAGCACCTGACGATCGGCCTGTCCCGCGTTCATCAAGGCCTAAAGGAGATCTGGAGTTGGAAGCTATGAAGATCGTATTCGACCAAGACGACCTCGGCGACTCGTACCAGAAACATCATGACGGGTTGATCATTCAACTCACGGTTGGTAATTGTTTAACTCGACGAGTCTTGGTCGATGGGGGCAGTTCAGCGAACGTCATCTTCCTTGGCACCATCAAGGCCATGGGAATCGATCGTTCGGAAATCACCCGACGTTCGACAACTTTGGTCGGTTTCAATGGAGAAGCGACGAGCACCTATGGAGATATCATCTTGCCAGTCTACGTCGGAGGAATCAACAAACAAACCAAGTTCAGCGTCATCGACTGTGCGTCGGATTATAACATCATCTTAGGTCGACCATGGATCCATGAGATGAAGGCCGTTCCCTCGACGTATCATCAGACTCTGAAGTTCCCTACGCCGTGGGGGATCCAGGAGATAAAAAGTGAGCCGAAAGTCGCTCGTGATTGCTATAAAACCACTCTGAAGCCGCGAAAATAGACCTTCTATTGTGGCGATTCACGACGACATTTAGTGTATCATCTTAAAATCGCCACAAGGGGGCAGGATGGTAGCAATAATCAAGACGTCCCACGTAGTTGGGCACGACGCATCAGAAAATGTACGTCTTCTAAACCCATTTCTATTTTTTCATACGATTTTTTAACAACGACGGTTACTGACTTAAGTATCGGAGGGTCGTTGGTTAGCCAACGACCAACCTCTGACATTGTTTATTCTGCAGAATCGCACGACAATAATCAAACGACTCTAGTTTCGCAAGGTCGCACGACATAAACGATCAGGTCTATGACTTGATCATCCTTCTATAGGGGCACATGATTCAAATTTCATCATGAAATTTGGTTACACGGTTTGAGCGACCTCTCGATCTGAGTTTATAGATTCGGAAAAATTTTGTACGTTCTAACACGTCAATAATTGAGCCTATCAATACAAGTCAAACGTATGATATTTCAATCGTTATATTGCTATGAATGCCTAAGTCGTACGATTCTTCACTCGTTCTATACTTAACAAAGTTATACGGTTGATATTACATCTATCTACGACATATGTAAATCGAAATAAAAATTCGACAAAACGATGAACTTCATTTACGAAACGAACGATTACATAGGAACGACCGACGGTCGAGTATACAAAGTTAAAAAAACATAGCATCTCCTAAATCTAGAGAAGAGCGTCGATCATATGCTCAGTCTCGACCTTCGAGTCTTCGTCGTACCCGAACACGCTAAGAAGCTAATGCAAGGATCAAACGAGTATGTTAGGCGTTATCTGACACCCTACGCCGCGACATTTTCAGAATGCGGCTCTTAAGATTAATGTTGAGGTTTGAGGAAGGAATATGATCTTCTCGATGGTCGACTTCCAGTCCAACATCTCCTCTATCTTCGTGTATCTAACAAAAGAAGATTGAAACATCTGTAAAATACAAAAGGGGTATGTTAAACAAACATTCGGTGGAAATATTGGGAACATGAGTTTCGAAAGAAAAACTCACAAAGAACGCTAGTCCAGCTAAACGCGATCCCATCTCTTCGATGGAGATCTTTTGAAAACGCTCCTTGAAAGATAAGAGCTGATATTTCCCCAGATGCGGAAATGACTTTGTCCCGTCAAGGACACAGTCAGTCAAGAGGATCGACGACAACGTAAAGTTGATCGTCATGACTTCCTCCTGACCCTCTCCCGTCCTTATACCCTTGCCCCCGACGGCTGACGAAAGGGTCGACGTAGATACAGAGGACATCGTCGCCAGATGCGCAAGATCCATGAACGTCGCGTCTATCACAATCAAAGTCTTCACCGACTCGGACATAATAGTTCTCAAAGAGTCTCCAATCCTTAAAGGCTTGAAAGAAATTGAGAAACTATACCTCGTATGGACACTCAAAAAACTTCGAAAAGTATTGAGCAAAGAACAGCAAGGGATCAAAGAAAAATTCCGCACTAAGAAACTTTTCAAGAGGATATAAGAGGAAATGATCCATTATGATCCCTATTTATGCACTCGATCGTGTCTGGTCAAGCCATTTGATGATCGCCACACGTCCCCGTCTTTTCGTATAGCCACATGGATCGTCGACACCTGTCAAAGACAGCTGGTAAGCACAATCGTGCGTCAGTATGACATCACGACCTCGTTTTCTCTTCAACTTCTCGTTCAGTTAAAATTGAACCAATCCGGTTCTGAGACAACCAAGGTATTTTCCAACACAAGACCCTGAACACCCGACAGGCAAATCTTAAAATTCGAATTTACCATCCTACTTTCAAATTTTGGGGGCAAACTGTTTGAGCGAAATTTCACCAGTCTCGACCACGACCAGAAAAGGTAAGACACATGTTATGAACTATATCCTGTATTAAGATAAGGCCCCGACGAAGACCCAAAAAACCTCCGTCGTCCCTCCTAAAAGGTAAGTCGAGAGTTCCTCACGACACTCGACCTCGATGTCGCCTACTTCGCACGACCGTCGCGTAGAATCATGCGACCTCGACCGACTAACGTGTTATACGACTGTTATATTTGTTCAGTGATTAATGCAGGAGTCAAAGTCATTAATAGACAACGGCTATAACCGATGAAATCAGTTATAAGCATCTAATCCCACATTGAAGACGACGACCGTTACAACAATCATCAAAGATCTTAATGATTCATTTAAAATCATCCGAAGACTATAAATCCCAAGTTCAATCCTCAGTTTCAGGAGATCGAATAATACAGGAAGAGAGATAGAACACTGAACGATCGGACATCGAACAACAGAAGCAAACGCAAACACTCGAAGAATATTCATTCGAAGCAAAGGGATCATTCATAGAAGATCGCTCTCAACGCAAGACTTTCACTCTCGACCAACAGTTTACACACTGTTTTCACACACGACGCACACTGTTTTTACATTTCAAACACTTGTACTTTACATTTCTAAGGCTTTCCCTTCATTTGTATTGTAATCTCTGTACGATCGACACCCGAAACACCAAGAACATCGCCCCTGATTGGCGACCATAGTGCAGCGACGACATCCATTGTCGTCCGCAGGTTTTTTCCTCGTTGAGGTTTTTTCTCCGTCATCAAATCCTCTGTCTCATTTACATTTTTGTCTTTGTCGCACGCCTTTGTCGAATGATTCCTTTCTTTAGTTGTTAAAGTCCACATCAACCTTAAGTTGTCCCTTTGGTGCGATTTTTGGCATTAACAATATCTAGGAGAGAATCGGGGAGAGAAACGTGAGGAGGAGGAGGAAGAAGAGGAGACAGAGGAGAAAGAGGAGGAGTCGAGAGAAGGAGAAGAAGAGATGATTTGTAAGTGTTTTATTCATTGCTACTCGACCTCGATCTTTTCTTTTACGTCCATCGTGTATCGTTTTCCTCTTCGTTGTTTCCAGGGGAATCTCATGTAAAGGTGCCGACTGCCAGTGCTAAAAGGGCAGCTCAACTTGAGCTTGCCCGTAAGGGCAAGGAAAAGAGGCAAAGGACCTCGACCACCGGGCCTGAGGTTCCGGAGAAGACGAGGATGACGATCCCGAGGGAACCGTCTTCTAGGGTTGATGACTCGTCGAGAGTTGTCACGCCTGAGAAGGTGAAGGTATCGGCCGCATCGCCTGCGAAAATGAAGACGTCTTCTAGTGCGATCGATGCAACCCCTATTAGTTCGGCGCCTCCGGCGAAAACGGCGAAATCTCCGTCTACCACGTCGAACCCTTTGTCGGCCAACAAGGGCAAGGGTCACACGACAGGAGAGGCTAAGGTCACGATGGTCAACTTTACGTTGCCGTCGGACTTTATGGTTGACAATATCCTAGACGGGACGAATATGTTCCCTCATCTGGGGAAATATCTGCTTCCTTCTTTCAAGGAGGGTTTCGAGGGATTCCCGGTCGAGGAGACGGGAGCCCATGTTGTCGGGCTGGCATTCATGGTAAGTCTTTCTTTCAAGACTTGTTTTATTTTATCGATGTTTACTTTGTCGCATGATTATTAACAATGCTTGTTTATGTTTTTACAGGCGTTCCAGTCTTCCCTTGCCTTGCGCGCTGAAACGTTGAAGATTAGGGGTTTGGTGTCCTCTTCTCACGAGAGGGGGAACGCGGCGTTGGACAGAGAGAAGGTTGCTTTAGAGCGCGAAGAGGATACGTCCAAATGCCTTGACGAGGCTCTAAAGGAATTAGAGGCCATCGGGCGTGCAAAGGATGAGGCCAACCATCACCGGAAGCAGTCCATGATCGCCGACCAAAGGGACGAGCTATATAAGACCAAGGAGTCTTTGGCCGCGAGTAAAAAAAAGGTTGAAGACTCCAAGTCTAGGGCGACGGAGTTAGAGGGTGAGGTGAAAGAGTTGAAAGACGAGGCAAAGTCTGTCTTTGTCTTTGCTCGATTCACTGCGCGAGCGGTGATCATGCAACGACACCTGTCGGGTAAAGATCCTTTGGCGTCGGCATCAGACGAGCTTGCCTTCTTCTTGAGGGACATCGGGACCGAAAGAGACCTCGACTCTAATGACGAGAAAGAGATCGAGGAGGAAGAGGTGGATGAAGGTTCCAAGGGCGAGGCCTCAGGTAAGGACGCGACCGACACTCCTCCTCAGCCTTAGGAAAGATTTTCTTTTTACTATTTTTGCTTTTTACCGCTCTACTGTTGGTGGTCGAGCCACTTGGATGTAACCGATTATTTCATGAATGAAACTTACCCTTTTGTTGAACTCGTGTATTATTTCGACCCATACATATCGTAGACAGATATAATATCAATTGCGAAATTCATTAAGTACATAATGAATAAGAAGACGTGCGACTTAGGCACCCATTGCAATACAATGACTAGAACATAAGTCGTAATACTTTTATGTTTTTAAATTATGTAAACAAACATGAGTACATACGACCAAAGCATTCATTCAAAATATGAAATTTTTCTAAGTTAAAGAACTTAGATCGAGGGGTCGTTAGACCTTATGATCGTACAACTAGATCATACGATGAATTTGGATCATGTCTCCCTGCGAAGGGATAATCAAGCAATAGACCCGATTACTCATGTCGTGCGATCCTGAAGTCGTACGATAGACTTAACAACTTAGGTCGTGCGATCCTGCGACCAAACGATGTCAGAAGTCGGTCGTTGGCTAGCCAACGACCCTCCGATGCTTAAGTCAGTAATCGTCGTGGTGAATAAAAAATCGTATGAAAAAAGATTTAGAAAAAATAGCTCTTCAGATGCGTTGCATTCCAGCTACGTGGGATATCTTGATTGTCGAGGGTTTGGAGCCGATAGGCACCTTTGCCCACGACTTCTGAGATACGATAAGGCCCTTCCCACTTGGTGGACAGCTTACCTGCATTGAGCTCTTGAGTACTTTGGAATACCCGTCGGAGGACGTAGTCGCCTACTTGAAAGACTTTAATTTTGACCTTCTTGTTGAAGTGTCGCTCGGCCGCTTGCCTTTGCGACGCCATTCTTATCAGTGCTGATTCTCTGAGCTCTTCAAGGTCGTCGAGGTCATAACTTAAATCGACCAGATTATGATCGGTGGACGTATGCCTGGAGGTTGGGAGCTGAACCTCGACTGGCAGAACTGCTTCACAACCATAACCCAAAGAGAAAGGAGTTTGTCTTGTGGACGTGCGAAGTGTCGTGCGATTCGCCCACAGGATCTATGGGAGTTCTTCGACCCACTTTCCTTTTGCAGCTTTTAACCTTTTCTTAATTGAAGCAATGATGGTCTTATTACTCGACTCAGCAAGTCCATTTGCCTGAGGATACCTGGGTGTCGAGGTCGTCAGCTTGAACTGCGGTCTTCACAGAACTGTCGAGTCATGTTGCTTATGAATTGGGATCCATTGTCGTATACAATTTCGGATGGGATCCCAAACCTGCATATAATGTTAGTCTGGATAAAAGAGACGACTTCCTTGTCCCAAACTTGGGAAAAGGCAGCTGCTTCTACCCATTTGGAAAAGTAATTTGTAAGTACGAGGAGAAAAAACCTTTTGTCATGGGGCAGGTGGCAGCTTGCCGACAATGTCCATCCCCCATCTCATGAAGGGCCATGGGATCAATGTCGAGTGCAAAGGTTCAGAAGGTTTGTGGGACGTACCTGAATGTCGCTGACAAGGATCACAGTTCTGGACATACCTGACGACGTCTTGTCGCTTAAATGTAAAGTAACAAGTGTATCGAATGTAAAAACAAGTGCGTCGTGTGTAAAAAAACTATGTGTCATGTGTGTAAGTCGTGCGTCGTAAGCGATCCTTTGAGAAAGAATTCTTTGCTTTGAGTGTTCTTTGAGAGTTCTTGAGAATTCGGATGATTCCAGGTGTCAGATGATCTATCATGATGCGCGGAATGATGATTGTCTTTGTATTTATAGTCTTCGAGTGTTTTAAATGGTCCCATAAAATCCTCTGATAACTGTCGTAACGGTCGCTAGGTTTAATGCTCTTAACTGTCTCTGTCAGTTATATCCGTTGGTCTTTAATGACATTGATTCCTGCATTTAAACACTAAAAACGTAACAGTAATATCACATGTTAGTCGGTCGAGGTCGAGAGGTTCCACACGACGGTCGTGTGTCGTGAGTAACTTTCGATTTTGACTTTGATTAGATGATAAAGTGTTTATAATTTTATCTCATTATGGAAAAGTGTAATAAATGTTTTCCTTGTTTTGGTCGTGGTCGAGATTGGTGAAATTTTACCCAAACAGTTTGCCCCAAAAATTTAAAAATAGAGTGGCAAATTCGAATTTTAAATTTTGTCAATCGGGCGTCTGGGGTCGTGACACTTGTCAAAAGTCACTTCAATTGCCTTGGAACTGGATCGGTCCAAATCTAACTAAAGAGGAAGTCGAAAAGGAGATAAGATCGTGACGTCACGTTGACGCACGATCATGCTTAGCAGCTGTCATTGCCAGGTGTCGACGATCCGTGTGTGCATACGAAAAGGTAAGGGTACGTGTCGATCATCGAGGGACTCGACCTGACACGATCATTTACATAAATAGAGACCCACGATGGATCTTTTCCTTTTTACGATTTCAGAGAGTTTTAGAGAGAGATTCTTCTTGATTTCTTGTTGTTCTTTGTCAACTCCTTTCCAAAACCGCGAGAATCTTCCTAGTTCCCTGTGTTCGATACTCGTACTTCTGTACTATTACTTGATTTCGACACCATACACTTGGGTTAGATTTAGGGGGGTGTAAACCAGCCTATCACTGGGAGACGTACACTTCCTCCTAGAGATCGCCATTTAGAAACGCCGTCTTCACGTCCATTTGAAAGACGGTGAAGTTTTTGTGAACGACGTACGCGAGGAACATCCGAATAGCTTTGATTCGGGCAACAGGTGCGAACATCTCTTTGTAATCGATCCCCTCTTGCTGTCGATACCCTTTTGCGACCAATCGAGCCTTGTTTCGAACCATGATCCCGTTCTCGTCCTTCTTATTCTTGTAGATCCATTTCGTGCCGATGACGATTCTGTTCTTTGGGCGAGGGACCAGGCGCCACACTTTGAGGCTTTCAAATTCGTTCAACTCCTCTTGCATGACCATTATCCAGTCCGGGTCATGTAAGGCGTCTTTAATCGTCGCTGGTTCAACGTTTCTGAGGAAGATGGAAAAGACGCACTCATTTCCCGTAGCCGCCCGTTTTTTAGTGTTACTCAGAAGTGCAGAGGCAGCTTCGTCCTCGGTCTCCGTCGTTGCTCTAGTTTGAACGGGAGCAGACGGATCTCTAATGATTTGCTCAGGTGTGTGCGCTCGAGTCCAGTTCCGCATGTGAGGTAGCGGGTCTGATAGGGGTTGTGAATTATCAGCATCGATGTAGGACCCTAAGGGTAAGTTCTGAACAGCTTCAAGTGATGGAACCGGATGTAAGTGTGCGGCAGCCGCAGGTTGGGAAACAACAACGGTTGACGAGGATGCGGCAGATGTGTCAGTACTGATGCTTGTTCCCGGAGAAGACGGAGTGGGTTGAACCATGGGGGATGGAGTCGCGGTCACCGTGGCAGTACTTGATGATGGCGTCGTCTCATTCACAGGTGAAGAAGGCGAGTCCTCCGAAAATGTAGTGTTGGGGGTAGGTGGAGGACCAGAGATGTGAGTCGACACCACTACAGCTTCACTTGCATTCACAGAAGCATCAGTAGATACAGGGGGAAGATAAAAATCATTATAGAAATTTTCAAACAGTAGATCTAACTCGGATGGTTGTGATTTCGACGTATTGGACGACGAAGGATCTATTGTCGTGTGCTTGGGTTCTGATCTAGAGTGATCAGAAGCCAGCACTCCAGTAAGCACAGGTTCTGAACTGGTATGTTCAGAAGCCAAGTCGACCAATTCGTCGAAGGTCACATTGATACTCTCAATGACACTCTTGGTCCTCTTGTTGTAGACTCGGTATGCTTTTGAAGATGTAGAATAGCCTATGAAGATCCCTCCGTCCGCCTTTGGCTTGAGCTTGCCAAGATCATCCTTGTCGTTCAGCATGAAGCACTTGCACCCGAACGCGTGAAAATAGCTGATGTTGGGGGTGCGTTTGTTGATGAGATCGTATGGCGTCTTGTTGAAGCGCTTGTGGACGATGGACCTATTCTGAGTGTAGCACGCCATCGCGATAGCTTCGGGCCATAGAAACATCGGAAGTCCATACTGAGTCAGCATGGTGCGTGCCGCTTCCACCAAAGTGCGGTTGCGTCACCTAACAAAACCCTTAGCTTTTCTGACAAGCCTTTAATTTTTTCCTTTTCTCTCTTGTATTTTACTTTGTATCTTTCAGCTCGGTCAGAATTTGTAGAAGAGAGAGGTTGGCCGAATTTTTAGGAAGGGGAGAGATTGGTAGAATCATATTTGGATCTTTCCGATTTTGAGGGATATCGGCCTGAGGAAGAAGTTATGGGTCTTTCAAAAATTTTACTTCTGCACTCAGAGGCAAAATGACCCCTTTTACCACAGTTAAAACATTCCTCATTAGTTTTGTCCAAAGAGGAGTGTTTGGAAAGAGAAGAGGAGGATTTTCTACTAAACTTAGATTTTCCAGAAGAGAAGTGAGATTTGGATTTAGAATACCCATCCAACATGGCCATTTCATCTGATAATTTGTCAACTGAAGTTTCCTCACATTCATCCTCAGCATCACTAAGATATGCCTCCGAATGGTTATTGGGATCTTCTTGACTATCATGGTCCGAGTCTGATGGGTAGGTGATTCTTGGAGTACACATAGTTCTTTTGGAAGAGTCACCTAAGAGAGCTAGAGAAGAGTCCTTTATATCTGTGATGACATACTTCCTTGGCAGTTTAGTCTGCTCATAGTTGAAGAGAGTTCCATAAAGAACAGTGAGAAGCATATGATCAAGATCCTTGGTTGTTGTTAATGCCAAAAATCGCACCAAAGGGACAACTTAAGGTCGATGTGGACTTAAACAACTAAAGAAAGGATCTTTCGACGAGACATGCGACGAGGAATAAAATAAACAAGACAAGGGATTTGATGACGCATGAAAAACCTCGAACGAGGAAAAAACCTGCGGACGACAGTGGGTGTCGTCGCTGCACTATGGTCTCCAATCAGGGGCGATGTCCTTGGTACTGGCGTCGGTCGTACGATGATTACAATACAAATGAAGGAAATGCTTCAAAATGTAAAGTACAAGTGTTTGAACGTAAAAACAGGTGTTTGTCGTGTGAATACAAAGTGTAAACAACTGTTGGTCAAAAGCTGTTGGTGTGCGTCGAAAACGATGACTTGAGCTTTTCTTCGAGTGTTCTTGAGTTTGCTGTAGGGTTCTGGCTTTCAGTACTTGATTTCCAGAGTTTGAGGGTTCTTAGCTATGAGCTTGAATGTTTTTCTCTGTTGTTTGGTGATGTTCGCTGATGATTGCTGATGTGTATCGAATGTTAACTCATGATCCTTGATGTGAAGACTTAGCTTGGTATTTATAGTCTTCGCGTCATTAATTAGCTCCATTAATGCTTTGATCAACGGCTACAATGGCTGGAAACGGTCGCCGGAGTGATTATCCATAATGTTCTTCGTCCGTTACGGCTGCTCACTGTTAATGGCTTTGACTCCTGCATTAAATACTTAACACACGTAACAGTCAAGGTTAGCTTTGCTCGAAGGTACAATGATCTTACGCGATGGTCGTGCGGGACGGACGACGCTATGGTCGAGCGTCATGAGGGACGTACGACTTACCTTTTACGAGAGACGACGGATGTTTTCTGGGTTTTTGTCGCGACCTTATCTTAATACAAGATTTAGATTATAACGTGCGTCTTACCTGTTTTGGTCATAGTCGTACGACGTGATTTTTTGCCCAAACAGTTTGCCCCCAAAATTTGAAAGAAGGATGGCAAATTCGAGTTTAAATTTTGTCAATCAGACGTGTAGAAAGTAAAGTAAGGGTTAGAAAAATTTACCTTGATCGCCTTGGAACTGGGCTGGTTCGTCTTTATCTGAACGAGGAGTCGGGGTTGTGATGTCATGCTGTCGTATGATTATGCTTACCAGCTGATATTTTAGGAATGTCGGCGGAGCCCAGAGGTGCTATTAGAAATGAAAAAGATCTCGACGACTTTAGAAGTCTAGCGAGGATTCCCGTGTGGATTACCATAAGCAAGGTTGGCAAGGTTCGACTGGAGATGTGCCCCGAGAGGTACGTCGTTATATATGAATACATGTTTTAAGATGGGCTTCCACTAGCCGTATTTGCCTCTGGCCAAGGCAATTCTGTGTGAGTTTGACCTATCGTCAGGGCAACTGATGCCCCAGTTTTATCGAGTCATTCTAGTCACCAAGCGAATTACTTCGCACTGGGAGTGGCGTATAAAGTCATGAGCGACCAATATCGTCGTTATAGTTTACTTTCAAGGCTTAAAGGTGATCGTACCTTAGTTTTGAACACTGCTGTCAATGATCATAAATGGAGAACGAAGTATGTACTTGTGCGGACAATTATTGGATTATATCCGTAGATACTGCACAACTGGCGACGATGTCTCATACTGCGCAACTGGCGACGATGTCTCATACTGCGCATCTGGCGATGATGTCTCATACTGCGCATCTGGCGACGATGTTTTCTGCTGCCACGTTGACCCTTTTGTCAGGCGACAAGGGCGAGGGTGTAAAGACGGGAGAGAATGAGGGAGAGTTTATGGCGACGAACAACTTTGCGTTGTCGTCAACTCTCCTAATTCACTATGTCCTCGTCAGGGCAGAGTCACTTCCGCATCTGGGGAAATATCAGCTCTTATCTTTCAAGGAGCGTTTTCGAAGAATCTTTGTTGAAGAGATAGGACTGTGTTTAACCGAACGGGTGTTCTTTGTAAGTTTTTCTTTCAAAACTTGTGTTATTGATGTTCTTTCGCTTAGCACTTAATGTGTTTCTTTTGTAATTTGCGGATGCTTCTGTTTCCTCTCATTGAATATGTGAAGGAAGAGGAAATGTTGGAGTGGAGGTTGATCATTGAGAAGGATATATTCCTTCCTCCAACCTTAGCATTAATCTTAAGAGCCACATTCTCAGAAGGTCGAGGCGTAAGAAGTTGGAAGACCACTCCTAATATACTCGTTTGATCCTTGCATCAGTTCTTCGGGATTGGCAGGGCTTCGAAGGTCGAGACTTTTGGGCAGATCTTGCCATCAACGCTCCTCTCTAGATTTAGGATATGCTATGTCTTTTCATGTCTCGATCGTTGGTGGTCGAACCGTCGGTAGTCGAGTTCTGTAAATGAAACTTTGAACTTTTGTTTGAACTTGCGTTTTATATATTTGGTAAACAAATACCATATCAATTATGAAATTGAATCTTGAATTCATGCGACTAAGGCATTCGTTGTAACACAATAACCGGTACGTAAGCCATAAGACTTTTAAATCGTGTGTATAAACATAAGCACATGCGACTAAAGCATACTTTCGGAGATTATCCTATTCTTTTTGGAAAGAAAGATAGGTTTTAAATGACAGGATGTCTCGGCGATTCGGTGAGATATTGTATGCGCTGAGGTCGACTATGTTTTCGCGCGACAGGGCACCATAGTCGACTCATTCCTGTGGAAAAGATATCAATTTATCTGTGAGGTCAGGGATAGAAGAACGAACCTGTCGAGACAGTGTAGTCATGTTTGATCTTGCGAGTTCAGCTTATTTTCGCGGCTTCAAGGTAGACTTGTAGCATTCACGAGCGACTTTTGGTTCACTCTCGATCTCCTGGATTCCCCAAGGCGTAGGGAATTTCAACATTTGATGATATGTCGAAGGAACGGCTTTCATATCATGGATCCATGGTCGACCTAAGATGATGTTATAGGCCGACGCACAGTCGATGACACTGAACTTGGTCTGCTTGTTGACTCCTCCGGCATAGACGGGCAAGATTATCTCTCTGAAGGTGCTCGTCGCTTCTCCATTGAAGCCGACCAAGGTCGTAGAGCGTCGGATGATTTCCGAGCGATCGATTCTCATGGCTTTGATGGTGTTGAGAAAAATGACATTTGTTGAACTGCCCCCGTCGACCAAGACTTGACGAGTTAAACAGTTACCGATCGTGAGTTGAATGATCAACCTGTCGTGATGCTTTTGGTACGAGTCGCCGAGGTCGACTTGGTCGAACACGATCTTCATGGATTCTAGTTCCAAATCTCCTTTGGGTCTGGATGAACGAGGAATAGGCCGGTTGTCGGGCGCTTGACTGGCATGATGCTTAGCTGCGGAGTACGTCAGACCACACACGTCCGAACCACCAGTGATGCAATTGATGATCTTTGCACGCTTGGGCATTGACGATCGGTGGCTATTAGCTGGAAGAACGACATCATCAATAATATCTTTGAGATTACCTTGTGGAACATGATATGCCAATTCCTTTTTGAGTGTGATACAATCATCTGTCGCATGACCATGGTCGACGTGGAAGTCGCACCACTTTGATTTATCCTTCTTAGCATCGTCTAAGTTAGACTTCTTCGGCCACCGGATGGTTGCTTGGGTGGTCTTCAGAGCTTCGACTAAGTCTTTAGCTGACCCTTTGAACCCATAAGAGGAGATCTTGGGGTACATGGGGAATTTAGTCGCGGTCTTAGCTTCTGCCTTCGTCTTGAAACGAACGTTTGAAATCTGACGTGCTGGCTCTATTCTGGATATGGCTTTCGGCTTGAATTCTAGCTTCTTGACACCTAACGGCTTCTTGTCGCCAGTGTGTTTGCGACGAAAGGCTGCATCGTCTTCGACCCTCATATATGCTAAGGTTCGAGCTCGTACGTCTTCGAAAGTCTCTGGGGGATATTTGGTCAGATCGATATATAGACCTGAACTATCGTCTAGACCACGCTTATAAGCTTCGATCGCAGTTTTGGTGTCACAATTGCGGATACTGATCATTTCAGCATTGAATCTATTGAAATAACTTCGAATAGACTCATTGGTCTTCTGCACGACATAGTACAGATCACTAGTCTGCTTTTCCATCTTACGACTGCTGGTGAATTGTCGGGAGAATTGGTTGACCAATTCGGCGAACGACCCGATAGATTTGGGTTTGAGATTGATCAACCACTGGAGAGCTGGACCAGTGAGAGTCGCCCCGAAACTCTTGCACATGCATACTTCTTGGTACATGTGTGGAATCGAGATCGTCCACATGAGCTGCTTATACTGCGCGACATGCTCGGTTGGATCGGTCACACCCGAATACTTGGGAGTGAAGGAAGGAATGTTATACTTCTTTGGGTCCTCGACAGTGGTGATCTCGTCGATGAAGGGCGACGTTGATAATGTCGTTTTCTGACATTATTTTGATCCCGAAGTCGTTCTGTTTGTTGTAAGTTCCCGAGTAAAAATAGTAGAATTTAATGGTTTTTATGAGAAAGTACAGGTTTATATGGAAGAATGATGTTGGAAGAGTTTTGGAGCAATCGGAGCAAGTCTACAACAGTCCAGTGCAAAAAGGAGAAAAATCAGATTTTTGGACCAAACAGTGCTATGCGCGCCTCTGAGCGCGCCTCCAAACGCTCCCACAAACGCGTAGGCTTATTTTCGCAAACATTCCAGTGCTCTGCGCGCCTCCAAACGCGCCCACAAACGCGCAGAAGACCTGATACACTTTTAAAGCCTTTTTTTCACCTAGGGTTGGGGATCTGATCTTAGTTACGGTCGTAGACTCTTTCTGGGCGATTTTGGGAGCACGAGGGCGATTCTTGAAGACGAATAGAAGGCAAGAAACATCAATCAACGAGAATCAAAAGGCGAATCGAGTTCATTCATCGAAGGATTAAGCTTTTCAGGGAGTTTTAGATTTCATTTCTTTCAAGAACCAACATGTTTACTTTCGTTTTTATTAATTCTTTTCTGAGTTGTGAAACCCCCAATATGAACTAATCCGTTCATGTTGGGGGGTTGGTTTGAATCATGGTTGGATGATTATTTAGGTTTACAGTAGATACGATCGATTTGATTCTTATGGATGAAACATGTGGGATTGTTCTTAATGCTTGTAATAGTCCGATCATCTATTATTTGATTTAATGAATCTTTTAACGTTTGAGAAAAGTTTTGAGGTTTATCTAATCCTTCATTTCTTAGTCAAATTTGAGTTAGAAATATGATAATTCGTACTTTGTGGGTTTTTAATCATTGTTTGTTCAATTATCTTTGTTGAGATCGAATGACGATACAGAGTGTTGAATGAATGTTGCTATAGCTTGATAGAGTATAGTGATGGTTTGTGATTATACCAGTCATCCTGGAGTTATGTCAATCGTGTCAAATCTGTGCGTTAAGTAATTGTTTACCTGAGGAATCCAACCCTCCAACTCCATCTCTTTTCTGAATTAATTAAGTTTTAATTCGTGTTCTGATAAGTAACAACCCAAATCAATTTGCGATAGTCTAGTTAATAATCTATACAGTCATTGTGGTACTTGACACCTGGTTCCTTTGGTTCGATACTCGTACTTACCGTACGTTATTACTTGATTCGACCCGTACACTTGCGGTAAGATTTAGGGGGGGTGATACCCGCCTATCAAGTTTTGGCGCCGTTGCCGGGGAACCTGTTTTGTGTGAATATCACTACCAGCTGTAGAAGTTATTATATTAGACACCCTGTCTTTATTTAATTATACTTTGCTTTGAAAGTTCATTTATAATTGGGTTTTGAGATTCTCTTTTCTCTGTTTCAGGTTACCTCTTGGTTTATGCCAAGAAGAAGACTATTTCGGGAATTAGTACCTATTGACCCGGAGATAGAACGAATTGCCAGAGATCTGAGAAGACAAGCACGGAACAGAATGGGTGACAACAACGTCAACAACTTCGAAGAAGATTGGGATGAGGAGATGGTCATGGGCAATGTTCCACCAAATGCAAATGCAAACAATGGTCCTCCTCCTAATAATCAGAACAATCAGAACCACAACAATGCCAATGCCAACCACAACGTTAATCATGGCGTCAACAATGGGATCCATCACAATGGCCATCATCCACCACCGCCACCACAAAGGGTACCAATGAGAAACTTCGCCAACCCGAACATGGGAGATGCACAACGAGGACCTTATGCACCTCCGATAGCTGCCAACAACTTTGAAATCAAGCTTGGCACTATCCAATTGGTGCAATCGAACATGTTTGGAGGTGCAGCAACTGAAGACCCTCATGCACATTTGCGCTCATTTGAAAAGATATGCAATACCTTCAAGGTAAATGGGGCGGATCAAGATTCGATCAAGATACGGTTATTCCCATTCTCATTGAGGGACCGAGCCACTACTTGGGAAGAGAGTCTACCACCGGGGTCGATTCGAACATGGAATGATATGGTGACGGCTTTTCTCAACAAGTTCTTTCCACCGGGGCGAACGGCCCAATTGCTTTCGGATATCACCCATTTCGCCCAGTGGGATCAGGAGTCATTGTACGATGCATGGGAGCGGTACAAGGGGATGCTAAAAAAGTGCCCCTACCATGGTTTACAAGAGTGGATGGTTATGCAAACTTTCTATGTAGGACTGCTTCCTCAGTACAAGAATGACCTTACAGCCGCAGCATGTGGTGCATTCATGAACAAGCCATATGAAGATGTGTACGAGTTAATAGAGAATCTAGCGGAACACAGCTATTCCATTCTAAGATCCGCTGTTAGAAAAGTGGCAAGTGTGCAAGAAACTGAAGAGTTGAAAACAATAAAGGCACAATTGACTGCATTGACCAACCAAATGAAAGGAGCGGCTATTCAACCAAATGTTCAGAATTTGCAAGACTATCAATCGCCGGAACAAGTCTAGTTCGTTCAGAACCGAAATAATCAGCCGAGGAATGACCCATTTTCCAACACCTATAACGAGGGATGGAAGAGACATCCTAACTTTTCTTGGAGTCAACCTCAACAAGGTCCGGGCAAGGAAACGATGCAACAGCAACAGCAGCAGCAGCAGCAGTATGGTAACCATTCTAACTCTTCGAATTCTTTTCCATCTAACAATGTTTATCGTCCCCCAGGTTACAATCAGAAGAAATTTGATGAGGGGCAATCTTCAGAAAAGAAGCCGGGATTGGAGGACATGATGATGAAATTCATGACAAAGATAGAAGTGCGGTTGAAGGATTGGCAAGTACAGTGGGTAATGTGAAGGCGACAACTGACCAAAATACCGCCTCAATCAGAATGTTAGAAAGACAAGTCGGCCAAATCGCTGAAGCACTACAATCCAGGACTCAAGGTCAATTCCCTAGTCAGACTGAACGAATACCAAGAGAGGAGTGCAAGGCTATTCATCTGAGAAGTGGAACGGAGCTGATTAGAGACCCTACACGGGAGCCTTCACTAAGGGAAGCCGAGCAAGAGGTGGAGATCAGTGACATGGATGCGTTGGAGGCTGATAGAGAGATTGTGAGTGAAGAGAATAAGAAGAATGAAGAAAAGGCACCAAAGCAACCACAGGTCAAGCCGACAACTCCAAAAGTGCCCTATCCGAGCAGGCTTAAAGCCTACAGGGATGATCTAAACTTTTCTAAATTTCTTGAAATTTTTAAGAAATTGCATATTAACATCCCTTTTGCAGATGCTTTGGCACAAATGCCAACATACGTCAAGTTTATGAAAGATATCTTATCCAAGAAGAGGAAGATTGAAGATCAGGCTACAATTGCACTTACTGAGGAGTGCAGCGCGATCATACAGAACAAGCTTCCCCAAAAGCTTAAGGATCCAGGGAGTTTTTCGATCCCTATCCAAATTGGGAGCTTTAATTTTAATAAGGTATTATGCAATCTAGGAGCTAGTATTAACCTAATGCCGTTATCTGTTTTCAGGAAACTCGGCTTGGGGGAGGTGAAGCCGACATTCATGACTCTTCAGCTTGCCGATAGATCGATAAGGTACCCGTATGGAGTGATCGAAGACGTCTTGGTAAAGGTTGGCAAGTTTTACTTCCCGATGGACTTTGTGGTGTTGGATATCGATGAGGACATAGAGGTTCCGCTGATACTGGGAAGATCCTTCCTAGCCACAAGCCGAGCGCTGATCGACATGGAGGAAGGCGAGATGACTTTGAGAGTTGGTGGTGAGAGGGAAGTGTTCAAGATATTCGAGAAGATAAGAGATAGAGGCGAAGAGAAATTTGGTGAGCAAGAAAAGCCGAAGGAGTGATCGGAAAGAAAGTCGTGCCACGACAGAAAATACGGCGCTGGGTGGGAGGAAACCCACCATAGGTTAAATCTTAATTTTTATTTTGGTCAGTTTCTTATTTATTTATTTTTTGCTTTCTTTTGTTTTGTGTGTTGTTTTGTGTTTTGTGTGTTTGTGTTTAGTTTTTGATCCCTGATAGCAATTCCGATATAACCAAGAGCAAGGCAGGAGAAGGAAGGGCAGAAATATGTGAACAGTGATCCGCGCATGCATCCTGAAGGGTGTCTACACAACACCTCTTTGCAAACCTCGGTTTCACCAAGGTTTGGGGTCCCTATTTTCACTTGAACTTTATCGTTTTATGATTCCTTGTTGAGAAAACAAACCTAATCTAGAGATTAGGTTTGGGGTGACGTAAGTACTGTTAGTTGTACTGTATCGCTATTTCGTGATTGTATTTTGTGTGCTAATTGTTTCCATTGAGGACAATGTTTATATCTGGTTTGGGGTGATTTGTCGAGTCTATCATTGGTTGATCTCAGTGGATTGAATAATCACCTTGTTTATAGTGAGGAATGGGCGACCAGTTGAGCATGATTTAGTGTGAGAGTTCGAAGACACTAATTTTGGGGAAATGATTTAGAAAGGATAATATAGCACAAAGGTGGACCTGGGCGACTGCACACATAGAGACATTAGTGGAGACCACCCGTAAGTTTGTTGAGCCATACACGTGCTAACTTCGATTCTGAGAGACTACACACTACTCGATACACTTTTCATTAGTCCTTTGATCGTTGTTGTAGCTGATCTCGCTATAACTTGCATCCATTATCAAAGACATCCATAGGAATAGAAGTGAAGCTTCTGCCTATCTTTGTGAACAAACCATGTGAGAACTCATAAAGCTTATTGGTTGCTGCTAATCCCACTGCTTTTCACTACTCAAGGTTCTCAAATGAAAACCCGTGTAACCCCCTCAGTAAAAAAAAACTGCAAACCCAGTAAATCAGTCATAAAGGGTTTTGCCAAAAAAAAGAGCTAAATAAAACTGAGGGGTCAGTTTAAAGAATTTGAGAGAAGTGTTAGGAAGCTTGAACGAAAAAAAGAAGGGAGGCTCATCAAATACCATCATAAATCCTTTGACCTTCACCCAGAATTAGCAACCATACCCATTTAAAGATCCGAATTCAGCATGGAGAGTTTGTAAAGAGTGGCGAAGCAACGTTTCTATGTCCTAGTCTTGATAATGGATTCCTTCTAAGATCAATTTGTGTACAACTGTGCGTTATTGTTTAATTGTTGTTCATGCATGCCTTGTGAATTCTTATACCCAACCTCCGAAAGCATGACAACAAGTGTGAAACCTAGGGCTCAAGCGAAGAGAGAGAACCATGAGGTAGGGTCAAGGCGAAATCCTCTCTATGTGTGTTTAGTCTAGGTGCACTTAAGTGTGGTGTGGTCCCTGATAAATCCAGTTCCCAAGGTTTTGCTGTTTAGATTCCATAGCTAGGTCTGCTCATTGTTCGTCCATCTCACAGGTAATTCATGGTGGTTGTTGAGTTGACTAGAGATCGCTAATGATATTCTCGACAACACGAAATTGCGATTGTTTGGATTGTGGTTGAATGCTTATTTGTGGCGCTATTTTGCTTGGGGACAAGCAACGCTCGGTTTGGGGTTGTTGATAATGTTGTTTTCCGACATTATTTTGATCCCGAAGTCGTTCTGTTTGTTGTAAGTTCCCGAGTAAAAATAGTAGAATTTAATGGTTTTTATGAGAAAGTACAGGTTTATATGGAAGAATGATGTTGGAAGAGTTTTGGAGCAATCGGAGCAAGTCTACAACAGTCCAGTGCAAAAAGGAGAAAATCAGATTTTTGGACCAAACAATGCTCTGCGCGCCTCTGAGCGCGCCTCCAAACGCTCCCACAAACGCGCAGGCTTATTTTCGCAAACATTCCAGTGCTCTACGCGCCTCTGCGCGCGCCTCCAAACGCGCCCACAAACGCGCAGAAGACCTGATACGTTTTTAAAGCCTTTTTTTCACCTGGGTTTGGGGATCTGATCTTAGTTACGGCCGTAGACTCTTTCTGGGAGATTTTGGGAGCACGAGGGCGATTCTTGAAGACAAATAGAAGGCAAGAAACATCAATCAACGAGAATCAAAAGGCGAATCGAGTTCATTCATCGAAGTATTAAGCTTTTCAGGGAGTTTTAGATTTCATTTCTTTCAAGAACCAACATGTTTACTTTCGTTTTTATTAATTTTTTTCTGAGTTGTGAAATCCCCAATATGAACTAATCCGTTCATGTTGGGGGGTTGGTTTGAATCATGGTTGGATGATTATTTAGGTTTACATTAGATACGATCGATTTGATTCTTATGGATGAAACATGTGGGATTGTTCTTAATGCTTGTAATAGTCCGATCATCTATTATTTGATTTAATGAATCTTTTAACGTTTGAGAAAAATTTTGAGGTTTATCTAATCCTTCATGTCTTAGTCGAATTTGAGTTAGAAATATGATAATTCGTACTTTGTGGGTTTTTAATCATTGTTTGTTCAATTATCTTTGTTGAGATCGAATGACGATACAGAGTGTTGAATGAATGTTGCTATAGCTTGATAGAGTATAGTGATGGTTTGTGATTATACCAGTCATCCTGGAGTTATGTCAATCGTGTCAAATCTGTGCGTTAAGTAATTGTTTACCTGAGGAATCCAACCCTCCAACTCTCTCTCTTTTCTGAATTAATTAAGTTTTAATTCGTGTTCTGATAAGTAACAACCCAAATCAATTTGCGATAGTCTAGTTAATAATCTATACAGTCATTGTGGTACTTGACACCTGGTTCCTTTGGTTCGATACTCGTACTTACCGTACGTTATTACTTGATTCGACCCGTACACTTGCGGTAAGATTTAGGGGGGTTGATACCCGCCTATCAGACGCCTGATACCCCGAGCGAGGCTCGACGTCGACAGGCACGGCTGCCCCAGGCAACTTGGTGAGCAAGGACAGGACGCGCTCATTTTGGTCTTCTAACATCTTCAAACGTTGGGTGACGGGATCGTTAAGATTAGGATTTGCCCCTGTCGAGGGATTGGTCCCTGGACTAGTGCCATTACCATGCGACGAACCATTGGTGTCCCCGTTGAACGGAACAAAATATGGCTGCGACCCATAGTGGAATTGCTGCGGTCCATTCTGAAACGATTCTGGTCCATGCTGAAATGGCTGCGATCTCTGCTGGAAAGATTGCGATCCTTGCTGGAAAGGTTGCGATCCTTGCTGGAAAGGTTGTGGACCACTTTGGAACGGCTGGGAAAACGGCTGGGATCCATTCTGAAACGGCTGGGCGCCACCTTGCAATGGTTGGGATCCATTGTTCAAGGGTGGTGGTCGGATGTGCTGAGGGGAAATCTGCCCAGACTGGGGATTCGGAATGAACGGACCCGACTGCTGATTCTGCATGAATACACCTGGATGCTGATTTTGCGCGGACGGGCCTGGTCCCGGACCTGGATTCTGGATGAATGGTCTAGGACCATTTTGGGGTCCAAAAGGATTCCTTAGCCGCGCGATATCTTCAGCTGCTCTGCGATTTTGCTCTGCCATTGCATTGAGTTGATTCCCCGCAACCTCGAGCTCCTGATACATCTGAGCGACGGCCTGCTGCGGATTTCCAGGGGCTGCCATTTTCCTGTAACAGAAAATAGAAGAAACTCCAAGAAACTATTAGTAGAATGCACGTTCGTCGACGATTTTCTCTAGATGTGGTCCCACGGATGGCGCCAAACTGTTAATGCCAAAAATCGCACCAAAGGGACAACTTAAGGTCGATGTGGACTTAAACACCTAAAGAAAGGATCTTTCGACGAGACGTGCGACGAGGAATAAAATAAACAAGACAAGGGATTTAATGACGCAGGAAAAACCTCGAACGAGGAAAAAACCTGCGGACGACAGTGGGTGTCGTCGCTGCACTATGGTCGCCAATCAGGGGCGATGTCCTTGGTATTGGCGTCGGTCGTACGATGATTACAAAACAAATGAAGGAAATGCTTTGAAATGTAAAGTACAAGTGTTTGAACGTAAAAACAGGTGTTTGTCGTGTGAATACAAAGTGTAAACAACTGTTGGTCGAAAGCTGTTGGTGTGCGTCGAGAACGATGACTTGAGCTTTTCTTCGAGTGTTCTTGAGTTTGCTGTAGGGTTCTGGCTTTCAGTACTTGATTTCCAGAGTTTGAGGGTTCTTAGGTATGAGCTTGAATGTTTTTCTCTGCTGTTTGGTGATGTTCACTGCTGATTGCTGATGTGTATCGGATGTTAACTCATGATCCTTGATGTGAAGACTTAGCTTGGTATTTATAGTCTTCGCGTCATTAATTAGCTCCATTAATGCTTTGATCAACGGCTACAACGGCTGGAAACGGTCGCCGGAGTGATTATCCATAATGTTCTTCGTCCGTTACGGCTGCTCACTGTTAATGGCTTTGACTCCTGCATTAAATACTTAACACACGTAACAGTCAAGGTTAGCTTTGCTCGAAGGTACAATGATCTTACGCGATGGTCGTGCGGGACGAGCGACGCTATGGTCGAGCGTCATGAGGGACGTACGACTTACCTTTTACGAGAGACGACGGATGTTTTCTGGGTTTTTGTCGAGACCTTATCTTAATACAAGATTTGGATTATAACGTGCGTCTTACCTGTTTTGGTCGTAGTCGTACGACGTGATTTTTTGCCCAAACAGTTGTCTTTATACAAGTACAGATATTTTCCCAGAAATCAGGAAGACAGTGCATAAACTTGCACAGTACTTCCTCATTGTCATACACTCTACCTAACAGCTTTAAGTCATTAAGAAGACTGTTAAAGCGGTTATAGTAGTTGGAGAGAGATTCTCCTTTCTCATAAGAAAAGAGTTCATATTTTCTAACAAGAGCAATCTTCTTGCTCTTCTTAACTTCATTTGTACCTTCGTACAGAACACACAGAGTGGACCACATCTCTTTGGCAGTAGAGAGATTTACCAGAGAGTGGTATACTTTATCAAGAAGAGAAAGAGCAATGATAGTTCTGACTTTAGAATCAAGAGACACAAGACGTTTTTCTTCATCAATATATTTCTTGGGATTCTTAAAATTATACCGACCCGTTGCATTAGAGTTTTCTTCATCAGATGAATCATCAAAATCATCTTTTGCAGCACTTTCTTTGCCAGACTTTTGAGTTTCATTGTGAGCCCAAAATCTAGGGACAATGGGTCCCTCACTGATAATGGTTGGATATCTGCTATCTACTCCTTCCATGAAAAGCATCATTCGGCTTTTCCACAAAGAGAAGTTGTTGGGGTTAAACTTAGGAGGTTTGGCTATAGAGCCATTTTCAGAAAAAGTGTTTTGAGAGAAAGCTTCATTGTTTGAGGAAGAAGCAGCCATTGCAGATCAAGTTTATTGAAATTAAACTTTCTGCTCTGATACCACTTGTTAGTCCCAGATGGCTAATAAGAACAAGAACAGGTATTGTAGAAGGGGGGGTGAATACAATACCTAATTGTTTCACTTTAATTAATTCTTTTATTGAAAATATTCAAATCAAGAATTACACATAGAACACATAGAACAATTAGATTGTTGCGAAAAGAACAAATAAAATCTATTCTAACAATCTTCACAAAGTAATACTGAAAACTAAACAACTTCTAAAACACAAAGATTGAAAGCTATAAAGTTCAAGGAGAGAAAGGAGCAGAGTGTCTTGAGCACATAGTAATCTTCAAGAGTTCTTTTCTGCATGGAGAAGTCTTCATCTATATATAGTACCATGAGCATTTGATGCATGGGACACTTGTCACTTTGTCATTTGAAAGTTAGGTTTGACTCTCAAAAGTTGATGTGTCTTTTCCTATGATGCTAGAAAAGTTTGATGGTGACAATATCTAAGAATGGGAAAAAGGATAAATGAACTTTTTTCCTCCATACCCAGACATTCCTTCTTTGATGAGAAATCCTTTTAGCAAAGACACAAGGGAGGATCCTCCTATTTGAGGATCCCACCGATTTGTCATGGACAAAGTAGGTGAGAGTCATTTTAGGAAGAAGTCATGTGAGGATCCTCCTATTTTGAAGATCCCACCGATTTCTCATGCAGAAAATCGGTGAGATGGAAAACATGACCTCTTATGATGAAAGTCTTCTTAGCAAGGATATAAGGGAGGATTCTCCTGTTTGAGGATCTCACCGATTTGTCATGGAGAAATCGGCGAGACAGCTTAGTTTGGGTTGAGAAGTTCATCTTCAATCCGCATTGGTAGATTTCCTTCTTCTTGATTTCGGTTGATCTTTGACTTCACCGAACTTTGACAGTATGACTAAGTTATTACAAAGAACCTAAAATTTCTCTAATTATAAAAGATGTTTTTCAAGGAATGTAAGGAGATCAGAAGGTCATCTTCAAATCTTTGATGACCTAACAAGTTTCAATTATTATATTAGTAAGCTATGATTAACAGTAAATGCTATTTTTTTAAGTTAAATAAAAATAAAAATTAAAGTATAACTAATATAATAAATGAAATTATTAAATTAAAATTATTGATAAGATCTTTTTCTTCTTCTTCAAAGTTTTAAGTTGAAATCTCTTAAAATTAATAGTTTTATTTCTTGATCTACTTAGGATTTTTAATTTATTTCAAATGATTATATGAAGAAGTTTAATTAATACAATTCAAGAAAAAATGTTTTTTATACCAACTGTTTGTTGTTTTTATTAAATACACTTTATTTCCACTATTCCATATTTTCATTTAAACTTTTTTTATTAATTAATCAAATTTGTTTCATATTTAAATTAAAACACACACACACACACACATATATATATATATATATATATATATATGTGTGTGTGTGTGTGTTATATGTATATATATGTAGAAAAATGTAATAGAGAAAGAAAAGGTAAAAAGAATACAATATATATAAATGTCAATTTTATAGTTTACTAATGTCTAAATGAAATTTAAGGATAAATATTTATAGATGGGTGTGTATGTTTTCGTTTAAACTTCATCTATTGTTAATTAATAAAAAAATATATTTAAATTATATATATATATATATATTTGTTATATATGCATTATAAAATATAAAGTAAATTACATAAATGGTCCCTGTGGTTTGGTCCAAATCTGGATTTGGTCCCTATTTTGAAAAAAGTACACCAAACGTCACTGTTTATGGATCCGGTCCGTGCCCCTAACTCCGTTTCTTTTTCAGCCGTTAAGTCGATCACGTGTGTGGCACGTGAGGGGTAAAAAGGTAATTTTTTCTTTTTATTCTAATTTACCATTTTTCTCAAAACCATAAAGACCAAATATGTAATTGACTCAAATTCTGGATTTGGTCAATATCATAACTCTCAATCTTTGAAACCCAGATCAAAACCTAAATCAAACTCTTCACAAGGCCTAATAATGTATCTTGGTATATCAATCTAGATGTATATAAAATTATATAACAAACATATATACATTTATACAAGATCGTGACCTCGTATCCCCTATGAAATCCATTCTTACAAGAACACCACCAGAGGCCTATCTCCTTTGGTCCCATCACCAGCGATCTTCATCTCCATATCTACGCTACCGATCTTCATCACCAACGGTTTGCATCTCCAGATCTACGCTCCCGATCTTCATCTCCGATGGGGCTTTATTATTTTTTGATGGGTTTTTCTTCGTCTTGATCTCCGTATCGAAGTCAGAAATCCGGGCTCGAAAAGGTTTGGGTTTTTTTCATCTTCACCTCCGGCTCCAACAGATCATGCTTGGGTTTTTCCGTCTTCTTCTCCGTCTCCGACAGATCCAGATCGGAAATCTGGGTTTGAAAATGCTTGTTTTTTTTCGTCTTCTTCTTCATCTCCGACGGACCAGATCGGAGATATGGGTTTGAAAAAGGCTTTTTACATTAATTTTTTATTTGGGTTTCTTAAAGTCCTTTTATCTTAGGTTTTTTGTATAGATTAGGCTAGAGATTTCTTTGTATAGATTAAGGTATATATTTTCCTGTTTAGATTAGGTTTTGTGTTTCCAGTGTTTGGATGTATTCTTCATCAAGTTATTGAGATGAAATTTGGGTTTTTTTTATTAAGATTTCATGAAATTTGGGTTTTTTAACGTGTGATCTAAGTATACGGTGACAGAATATATGGTGGTGGCCGGAGAAAGGAAAAGGGTGGGTATCTCACCGGAGAAGACAAAAAAATGGTAAATTAGAGTAAAAAGAAAAAATGACTTTTTTACCCCTCACGTGCCACGCACGTGTTTGACTTAACGGATGAAAAAGAAACGGAGTTAGGGGCAGGGACTGGATCCATAACAAAATGACAAGCACAGTGATGTTTGGTGCACTTTTTTCAAAATAGGGATCAAATCCAGATTTGGACCAAACCACAGGGACCATTCATGTAATTTACTCTAAAATATAATAAAGAAAATCGAAGCAATTTAAAATTTTACATACCACAAGGACTAAATATGTAATTTCCCAAAGATTTTTTAACGGCTAAACTAACAGAGTTAGCTGCAAGACGAAAATAGAGGTAATTGGAAACTACAAGGATGAAAAAAGCATTTTTTAAACCACAGGGACGAAAAGCGTATAAACATCAAACCACATGGACGAAAATCATAATTCATTCTAAACTTATCGTTTATTTAAAGTAATTGACTCGATAACCTGCTTTTTTAATTAAGGCAGTATAGCTTTGACACGAAGTAATTAACAAACTCAAGATTCCTATTATTAAAATGTATTTAAGTTAATATAGGATAAGAAACTCAACATTCCTATTATTAAAATGTTTTTCGGTTAATATAGCATATTATGCCGTAAAGTTCAAAAACAAAATTACGGGTTTTCTCCCTCAACTTTGACACCTTGTAATAATTTTCATCCACCATCTTAACGGCCGTTAACTTTTTTTGATTCCGTTAAGTCTAATTTAATGAAGGACATTTTAGTTATTTTACCTTTTCTTTTCAATTTGTATTAAAACCAAAAAAAACTATTATATTAATATTTTATATTATTCTTATGTTTGATATTATATATATATATGTGGGTTATTCAAAAGAGAACTTGGTTGTTTGTGATGACTGTAAAATCCAATATTAACCACAAATCAAAAAATAAATTAGGAAATTAATAACTTTGGTAATTTTGACTTAAAAATTTAATTAAAGGGCATTTTAGGTATTCTAAAAATCTTTCCTCTCTCCTCGATCCCTCCTCTCTCCTCTTTCTGGTCTCCTCTCTCCAACCTCCGGTAAACTTTATTCCGACAAACACCAAGTAATACACAATGTGATACCTAAAGCATTGACATTATTAAAAAAAGATACATACAAATGATCTTCGATGAGTCTGATACCCAAAATACATACAAGATACACTGTGATACCGAGGGTGATACTACTGTGATAGCAATTGTGATACCCATTGTGATACCACTGCGATACCCAACGTGATACTACTGCGATACCCAACGTGATACTAATTGTGATATCATTGTTAAAGAAAAAATACATACAAATAACCTGCCTAAAATCAAAACCAAAAACATCTGAAACCTCTTTGGAGATTCACCCAACTTTCTGGAGTGATTCCGATAACCGATCGGTTTTCAGAAGAAGAGCGTCGAGAATGGCTTGGTTGTCTAGTTGTGTGTCCGTGCAATGTTGTGGAATCTAAATTCAAGTCTTATGTGTCACACATGACTTTGTGAAGCAATGTTGTGATAACACAACAAAGAACCAATATGTCACGAGCGAAGCACATGGATGAGGATATAGATGTCGATGGTGAAGCAATGGTCTAGCGTTAATGGTAATGTAAGGATAGAAGTATCAACATTGCAAAAATGATAGTCCAAGAAGATGGTCACATGTACTTCATAGTGCAACAATGTAACTCCTGTAGGTTAACACAGGTGGCACGTTAACCTTGGTGATTAATCAAGGATCAAAGGTGGGTTCTAATTCTGAAGGATCATTGACATGGTTCAACTCGTAGAAATTATTAGTTAAAAGATAAAGTAGCAAATATATATATATATATATATATATATTAGTACAATACTCCATTGTCCTCAAACCTAGCCAAAGGGATTTCATTTGACTTCAAAATTCAAAAGGTTAAAGAGAGTAAAATATTCCATATATTAAAACAAAATTGAGTTTATAGGACATCACCAAATTTTAAACGTCTTAATAGACTACTTTAAAAGACATCATTTATAGGACCAAAATCTAATGCGTCATATCTAAAGGCGTTGTAAAATTTTTATAAACGCTTTGGAGCGTAGTAACAAGTTTTTGGAACACTTTTAATACAAAGCGTCACATTAACTATTTTATAGGACTCTTTTGGAAAGTGTCCTATAAACCCATCTTTTTATAGAACACTTGTTTTTATATGACACTTTTTTCAAATACCGTTCTATAAAATAGGTCATATGACGTTCTTCTATAAAAAGGTTCTAAAATTTTTTTACAATATTCAAAAACGTCCTATAAACTTATTACAATACTTTTAGATAGGACACTTTTATTTTTTGATCATATAAATTATGTCCTATAAAGCGGTCGATCTATTAGGACGCTTAGATTATTTTAGCATCCTATAAACCCAATTTTGTTGTAGTGTAAATTTGAGGGATAAAACAATATATGTATTTTGGAGGTGACCTTTGAAGATAACCATAAATTGTGAAAAGGTCATGCGACTAGAATTACATAGTTTTATGTCACGTGAAGGTCACAACTTTCACACATTATAAACATAGTTTTAGATTTTCTCATCTTCTCACGAAAATGAAATTATCTCACATGATCATAACTATATATATATATATGTGTGTGTATATATAGTGTTGTGATCGTGTGAAACCAATTTTGTAGTGAGAAATGCGAGAAAACAAACCTTCATCCACGTACACTCACACATCTTCATCTACCTTCATTTACCTAGTTGTATTACCATGACTGAAACTTTAACAAATTTATGCATCTCAATGTGATTGAAAGTATGCGACCGTTTGTGAAGGTGAGATGAAGATGAAGGTTTGTGCTATTTGTGAGCCATCAAATGAAGGTCCATGTTTTTTGTGAGTCGTCAGATTGTAACACCTTTGAATTTTAAGCTATCATCTCGAGTCGTTTGTAACCCCGCTAAGTTTAAAATACAATAATTATATTATGGTTAACGTCTAAAATCTTTGTGCATGCTTAATGGTTAGAAAATGGCGAAAATCGTGCAAAATTGAGCTTCCCACGAACTCGCATGAGACATCAGGTCGTGACCATGGTCGAGTAAGGCTCTAGAGGTTTAGGCACTAGCTCCTATGGCTATGAAAACAACATAAGCCATCATACAAATCGCGCAAGTCTTTGTACACTAGCCTGAAGAGCGGGCGACTTCCATGTACCTATGGTCACGTGCAAGGTTGTGCAGGGCACATTTGGGTACTTATAGCTAGGGCTGTAAACGAACCGAACGTTCAACGAACCGTTCAGTAGGAAGTTCATTTATGTTCGTTTATTTAAATGAACGAACATGAACACGTTTTTTTGTTCGTTTAGTTAAATGAACGAACATGAACAATGGTCCTGTTCGTTCATTTATGTCCGTGAACGTTCGTTCATTTATGTTTGTTAATGTTCGTTCGTTTAGGGTGCGTTTGGTACACTGGATAGGACAGAACAAAACATAACAGAGATTCATGTCTCATATTTGGCAGGACTTTTACGTGGAACACACAGGAACAAAGTGGAATAAGCTGGAACAGGCTTGTTCCACCCCCACCCCATGGAACAATGTGGAACAGACTTATGTTTTACCAATATAACCTCAAAATAAAATCTAATTCTCTTCTAAGACATCAAATACACTTTCTATTTTCTATTTTATTCATTCTTTAAAATTTATTTATTGTATTTTGTCTAATGTTATATGTTCTGTTTTGTCCAATTCTGTTTACCACGCTGAACAACTATTATGTCTTGTTCTGTTCTGTCCAGTCTCATCTTGTCCTGTTCTATCCTGTCTGCGTACCAAACGCACCTTTATGTTTGTTTATGTTCCTTTATGCTTGTTTATATATATATATATATATATATATATATATATATATATACATTTTTATATAATATGAATTTAATATGTAAAATCATCAAGTAAATTGATCTTTTAGAATTCATTTTTAATACCTCCTAAGTTAATCCCATTTTTCGTTTGTTTATGTTCATTTAAGTTAGTTCGTTTATGTTCATTTAAATTCGTTCGTTTATGTTCATTTACGTTTGTTCATTTAACTCTTAATGAACGAACATAAACGAACACGAACAAACAAAAATTCTTAACGAACGAACACGAACACAAAAAATCTCGTTCGTTTACCGTTCGTGTTCGTTCGTTTGTTCGGTTAAGTTAAACGAACGAACATGAACAAGCCTTCATTTGTGTTCATTCGATTCATTTACAACCCTACTTATAGCCCCGATTTTGACTTAGGGGTTGTTTACTTGTGGCTTATTCGCACACCAAGTGGCTTATTCGCACAGATAGTTTTGTAGTGTTGTCCCCATTCAGCTAAAAAAAGACATGCCTACCCTTTATTACAAAACACGACCTATTGTGTGTTGGATATCGATTTCTGTTGGGACATGTTCTATAGATTTTGTGTTGGATATTAATTTTTTATGTTGGATATATTTTTGCTTCTATGTTTTGATGTTCAAAGTAATTTGATTAATGGTAGCTATTTTGTTTGATTTTATTGAACTGGTCTAAATAAAAATCAGCTCAAACATGTCAAAAAAAAGTAAACAACATATTTTTATTTGAGGGGTATATTGGTCATTTGCATCATTCAGACTGTTGATTCAGGTAAAAAAGTAAACAACGACATATTTTTATTCAGAAAGACAAATTTATTCAAACAGACAAATTTATCCATACAGAACTTAACAGAAAATTTGGTAAACAGCCCCTTAGTTGACTCCATTTCTTCATCCACTTTCTTCTCTTCTTCTTGCCCCTCATTATAAACGCTTGAATATATACCCCTCCTTATTCACATATCATTTTATTTTTTTACTGGTAATGAAAAAAGGGATAGTAATATATTTTTCTGTGTAAAAGCGGAGAAATAGTCATGCAGTACGACCTGCATGCAGGGACGGACCCCATGAGGGGCACGTGGTGGCACGTGCCATCGTAACAATTTTCCGACGAAGGGTAAAAAAATTCGTTTTTATGAAGGTGCCACCGTATCGATTTAGGAGGTGCTACCGTATTATTTTGGAAACTACAAGGGGTGCACCTAAACTGATAAAAAATGCCCAAATCTTATACCCATTCAACCAAAAAAACCGAAAAAAATCTCTTGAAATCAACAAAAAATACTGAAAAAACTCTCGAAATCGATAAAAAAAAACTTAAAAACCCAACGAAATCAAGCAAACAACGTTAAAAATCTCTCGAAACGCCAGAATTTGGCTAAAAACACATCGGACGATATTAAAGGTGGGTAAAAAGATGAAAAACACTTCGATAAAAACCGTATGAAAAAATATGATACCACCGTATGAAAAAAATTCTGGGTTCGTCCCCGCTACCTGGCATAAATGAAAGAATTGTCATTGTAGTTTGGACCTGAATACCTGATGGTAAATGCAACCACCTACATAGGTGTACAAGTCATCAATGCATACACACCGTAATAACATACTATTTTTCATTTGATTTTATAGATTTTTATTGATAAGAATAATATTAAATAATCTTTTTAAAGGGAATTCTCCAAATTAAATTGTTTTTTATACCATTTTCCACTAGTTCAAAAACTCTTAAGGGTGCGTTTGGTTCGCAGAATGTTTTTGGATGGAATGGAATCTGTCAAAGGAATTTGACTTTGAAGGAATTGGAATGGAATGTTATCAGGTTTGACCACATGTTTGGTTGACATACATTGGAATGGAATCTGCTAAAGGAATTGGATTTTGTCTGTTTGGTTCACATAATGTAGCTTTGGAATTGGAATTAAATATTAGTTAATGACCAAAATACTCTTTTTGAAAATTTGAATCATCGGTGATGGTCAGCGGTGGTGGATCAGAACGGTGATGGTCGACGGTGGTGGATCAGAACGGTGGTGGCCGACGGTGATTCAGAACGGTGGTGGCCGACGGTGGTTGGCGGTGGTTCAGGTCGGTGGTGGTCGGCGGCGGTTCAGGTCGGTGGTGGTGGGCGGCGGCTTAGAACGGTGGTGGTCGGCGGTGGCTGGGCTGAGATCGGTGGCGGTCGACGATGGATCACAACGGTGGTGGTCGGCGGTGGTTCATAACGGTGGTGGTCGTCGGTGGTTCAGTTCGGTGGTGGTCGGCGGCGGTTCAGGTCAGTGGTGGTCGGCGGCGATTCAGGTCGGTGGTGGCTTAGGTCGGTGGTGGTCAGCGGTGGTTCAGGTCGGTGGTGGTCGGCGGTGGCTGAGATCAGTGGCGGTCGACGATGGCTCATAACGGTGGTGGTCGGCGGTGGTTCAGAACTGTGGTGGTCGGTGATGGTTCAGAACGGTGGTGGTCGAAGTAGGAAAGATGGGGATAATTTTGTCTTTTTGAGAAAATTGGGTGGAATGGAATTGAATTCCTTCTCATTTGTGATGGAATGACCAAATCCATGAATGGTGGAATGTGTGGAATTCAATTCCATTCAATAGGTAACCAAACGCCCGAACGAAATTTGATCAATGTAATTGATCATTCCAATTCCTTCCAATTCCAAATAAATCCTGCGAACCAAACGCACCCTTAGAATTTGCGTCTTCTTGAAAAATATGTTAAGGATGCTTTAATACAACCACAAAGGTGTACAACTCATCAATGCACACACAATATATACCCACAAGGACTCACGTGGTTGGTACAACTCATCACTGCATGGATATTCAGTTCCTCGTGGTTTCCATATTGGGATGATACTTCATATCAGTCACCACTCGTGACCCTATTCCATTTTCATAGGTTCTTTGACCACTTTGCTTATTACTCAAAATGTACAAGTACAGTTTGGGTCCCTGTACTTTTCGTTGATTGCACATTAGTCCTCACTCTATTTCAAATGGTGCTGGAGAAAGTCTCTGGATTACTACTATATTTGGCTAAAATGCAAAATTAGTTGAAAAGTACCATTGTTTTTTTTTAGGCTCCCTCTTAAATTCAAATGAAACCCTACATTTTCTATTTTATACTCGCAACAAATTTATATGAATACAGAAAATGATATATATTGATCACGATACATTATAAATCATTTGTGTCACAACATACTTTCTTATTTTTAAGGAGCACAATATAAAATAAAATAATAACGTATTAAAAGATGCAATTTCATTAAAAATGATAAAAAGTTACCTCTTATAATTATGCCCTACGACTCTCCATTTTTTGGAATTGCCTGATTACATCATCATTTGTAACATTGAGAAATGCTTCTTTTTCTATGGTACATATCAATGCATCATTCAAAATTTCATCACCGATTTTGTTGCGCAAATCAGATTTCACAATCTTCATGGTAGAAAAACATCTTTCTAATGTTGCGGTAGCAACGGGCAAAACCAAAGCTAGCTTCAATAACTGATATACTAGAGGAAATGTTGTATGCTTTTTTTGTTTCAACCATCAATCTAGCAAGCTCGGCAATACCACTCAAATCGACAAATCTTTCATCTTGATGCACAATCTCATAGTACATGTTAAGTTGTTTCTCAAGAGCGATCCTTTCCAGACGACTAAAATCGTAAAGATACAACTCACTCAACTTCAATAAATTTGATACATTGAACTGCGAAAATGAATCGTATGGACTCAAAGCCTCTATGTTTTTAAGCAATCCGGTGCTTACCTCACTAAATCGATCCCCAAACTCTTGAAGTTGCATGTCCACAACAGTGTTGAAAATACCAAACTCGTAATAATGACGATTCGTGATGTTGGGCCATCGTCTTCCGTTTTTTGAATAACGGTCCGCCATATCCAAAGATTCAATACCATTTGCTTCACAAAAAGAATACATTTTCTTCAAAAGTGGATCAAAACCAGTTTCTTTAAACTGTTGCAATAGTTGTTTGGTTCCTCTTGCCAATGAAACAGCTTCCAAAATATCTTGATCCTTTTTTTTGAAGAGCACGTGACAACATGTGACCTCTAAAATATGAAACATCAAGTGCAAATAAATCACAAAATCAAATGTCTTCAAATAACATAGAATACCAGTTGCTTGAGTACGACTAAAGCCATTAATGTCGTCATCTTCAACATATTGGAGCACTTCAAGTCTTCAACAACATTCGGAAACGAAAGCAATCAAGCTCAAAATGGTTTTGTAATGAGAACCCGATCATGTATCTCTGACTCGTATAAGAGAAAGCTCTTGGTACATGCTTGTTGCAGTTTCAATTTCACACTACCAATTGCTTCTTGCACTCTATCTTTGTAACTTTGTCGAAGCATGTTTTACGTTTGCAAGAAGCGTTCGTGTAACAACCCAACTTCCAAATATACATACAACATATAATCCATAACATGTTTACAACAAAGTACTTCATATTTCACATTTGGTCCCAACTAAAGTCTGAACATAAAGAAAATTCAGTATAACTTGATCCACTTTGAGTTACATAGTAATAACAATAAAATCATAAGTACAAAAGCATCCATAGTATCATGATGATCATCTTCTCAAAAGCTTGCCAACAAGTACTCTATTTACTTGTTCTTACTGGAACCACCACCTGGAATACATAATTTTTAAAACAGAAAATGAGGGTTAGACCTAAGGGTCTAGTGAGGAAATCCCTGATATTTGTAATCTTTAAAAATTCATTTATATAAACACTTTTTATATAAATACACATATATCATACGTAAATAAATACCAACCGTAATTTGTGCTTTATACTTGTCTCATACCACCTTATCCCTCCACCAATGGCCAATATTATTGGTTGCGAGCCAATTTAACACACCGGTCCAAAGCCCGGCCACGTATTATATTTTCATATAATACTCACGTAATTATAATATCTCAATATATTATAATCACCCACGTATGACATATTCATACACTTTATCAAACATTTGTTATTCACAAAATGTATTCCAGTAAAATACTTTTTAAAGTAAAACTCACCTGATATGTTTATCACAAAAGTCTTCCCAAGTTAATATCACGTATGTCGATCCTTCACAGAATCTGAAATCATATAAAATACCAAATATCTCTTTTAAAACTAAACTTACGAAATCCTCGACTCAAGTCGCAACCCACTAAAAATAATTTAAAATCGCAATGAATAGTACCAAGTCGCAACCATCTACTGCGACTTCACCCCGAAATCGCAACTCACTATTGCGACTTCAATCCTAAGTCGCAATCAACTACTGCGATTCCAAACCCAAATCGCAATCAACTACTGCGATTCCAAGTCAAGTCGCAAACGACCATTGCGACTTCAAGACCAAGTCGCAACCAACTATTGCGACTTCGTTGAATGTCGCAGTCGTCCATTGCGACTTCGATGAATGTCTCAGTCCACTGTTCATCTTAAAACCCAGATTTTTGCAGTTTTATACTATGCATGTTACTGATAATTTGCAGATATGTTTAAGACTAATAACATAACCTAACCATAAGCTCAGATTCCTCAAAACATCCATTTTTAACCAAAACCCAATTAAAACTTATCTTGCAAACTCAAGAACACTTTTAAGAATTAAAACACTTAAAATATGAATTGTGCAGATTTCTTACCTTGATTTCTTCAGTTGTTCTAGTAATTCCAGCAACAATTCTAAGCTTTCCTTCTTCCTCTTCTTAATTTCTCCTTCGATTTCCTTCTCTCTCTCTCTCTAAACCAAACTTTCACACACACAACACACTTAGGTAAGCTTTCTTGTTTCAAGAAGATGCACCCTCCAGCCTCTAAGCTGGAATATGGCGGTGGTGGCAATTGGTTTGGCAAAAATTACCTAACAAACCCCATACTTAGCCCAATTTGCAAGATTTACCCCCAAACTTCCAAATTAAAGTTGGAACTTATCCCTTGACTCCTAACTCCATAAAATACTAAAATAAATACTTATAAAATTTCTCAAATTTAAATTAGAGAAAATACCTGGTTATTACAACATCTCCCCCTTAAAAGAATTCCGTCCCGGAATTCAGTTAAGAGAACAGATGAGGTTATTTGGTTCTCATTTCCGACTCTAATTCCCATGTCGCATCCTGACCCCTATGATGTTTCCACTGAACCTTTACCTGTCTGATCTCTTTATTCCTCAATACTTTAACCTTGTGATCAACTATGGCTTCCGGTTCCTCCGCATAGTTCAACTTTTCGTCCACTTGAATATATGGTAGAGAGACTGCCTGATCTGGTGTAACTAAACATTTCCGAAAATTCGATACATGAAACGCGTTGTGAATCCTGCTTAATTCTGACGGAAGATCCAATCTGTACGCTACTTCACCGATTCTTTCCGTAATTTCAAATGGCCCAATATACCGCGGACTGAGTTTACCTTGTTTCCCAAAACGTATGACTCCTTTCCAGGGCGATACTTTCAACATCACAAAATCCCCAACCTGAAATTCTAATGGTTTCCGGCGTCGATCTGCATAACTTTTCTGTCGGTCTTGAGCTATTTTCAATCTATCCCGAATTTGAGTAATCTTATCCGCTGTTAACTGTACTATTTCTGGCCCCGCTAATTGTTTTTCCCCCACTTCATTCCAACACAGAGGCGTTCGGCATTTTCTACCATACAATACTTCAAACGGTGCCGCTTGAATGCTAGAATGATAACTGTTGTTGTAGGCGAATTCTATCAAAGGCAAATGTTTATCCCATGATCCCCCAAAATCAACTATACAAGCCCGAAGCATATCTTCTAAAGTCTGGATTGTTCTTTCACTCTGCCCGTCAGTCTGTGGATGATATGATGTACTCAACTTTATCTGCGTTCCCATCTCTTTTTGAAAGCTTCTCCAAAATCTAGAAGTAAAACGACTATCTCGATCGGAAATAATCGAGATTGGAACTCCGTGTCGAGTTACTATTTCATTAATGTACAATTTAGCTAAACGTTCCAATGAATCAGTTTCTTTTATTGGCAAGAAATGAGCAGACTTCGTCAATCTATCCACAATCACCCAAATAGAATCGAATCCCTTTGAAGTTCTAGGCAACTTGGTAATAAAATCAGTAGTGATCTGATCCCATTTCCACATTGGTATATCTAGTCGTTGTAACTGACCAAACGGCTTCTGATGCTCAATCTTTACTTTCTTGCAGGTAGTACAATCTTCCACATACTTAGCAACACTTCTCTTCATTCCCGGCCACCAATAGAATTGTTTCAAATCTCTATACATCTTATTCGTACCTGGATGAATAGAAAATCGAGATTGATGAGCTTCTTGTAGTACACGATCACGTAATCCACCCAAACGAGGCACCCATATTCTGTTTCCCATACACAATAACCCACGGTCATCTTTCCCAAGCAATGCTGATATTCCAACCAACCGTTCTGACTTCAAACTTTCTTCCTGATATGCATCTATTTGTCACTTCAGCAATTCGTCAAAGATGTTAGGAAGGAGTTCAGCTCATAACGATATCGCTTTTATTGTTCCACTTCTTTCTTGACGACTTAGTGCATCTGCTACCACGTTCGCCTTCCCGGGGTGATAAAGGATTTCACAATCGTAATCATTTACCAATTCCAACCATCTTCTTTGCCTCATATTCAGTTCCTTCTGATCGAAAAGATGTTGGAGACTCTTATGGTCAGTGAAAATTTGGCATTTAGAACCATAAAGATAATGTCTCCAAATCTTTAATGCGAAGACAACTGCTGCAAGCTCCATATCATGAGTAAGATATTGTCTTTCATGGTCCTTTAATTGACGAGAAGCATAGGCAATCACCTTTCCACGTTGCATAAGTACACATCCCAATCCCAACTTAGAAGCATCACTGTAGACCACAAAATCATCGGAACCTTCTGGCAATGCTAATATCGGCGCACTGCAGAGTTTCTCCTTCAATATTCTGAATGCCTCATCCTGTTCTGCTTTCCATTCAAACTTCAGATTCTTCCGAGTCAGCTTAGTCAATGGCGTCGCGATTCGAGAAATGTCTTTTATAAATTTCCGATAATATCCAGCTAGACCTAGAAAACTACGTACTTCGGTTGCCGTTTTCGGCGGTTCCCATCTTTCAATTGCTTCCACTTTCGCCGGATCAACTTGTATACCCTTCTCTGAAACTACATGACCCAAAAACTGAACTTCTCGTAGCCAGAATTCACATTTAGAGAACTTAGCGTACAACTTTTCTTTCTTCAGCAACTCTAGAATCAAACGAAGATGTTGTGCGTGATCCTCTTTGGATCGAGAATAAATAAGTATATCATCGATAAACACAATGACAAATTTATCGAGATAAGGCTTACATACCCGATTCATTAGATCCATAAAAGCAGCTGGAGCGTTCGTCAATCCGAAAGGCATCACCAAGAATTTGTAGTGACCGTACCTTGTGCGAAAAGCAGTCTTTAGAACATCCTCTTCTTTAACCTTCAACTGATGGTAGCCAGATCTCAGATCAATCTTTGAGAAGTAACAAGCTCCAACTAATTGATCGAAGAGGTTATCAATTCTAGGAAGTGGATACTTGTTCTTAATCGTACGCTTGTTCAGCTCCCGGTAGTCAATACACATTCTCATTGAACCGTCTTTCTTCTTTACAAACAAAATTGGTGCACCCCATGGCGAAGAGCTAGGTCTGATGAAGCCCTTATCGGATAAATCTTGAAGTTGTGCCATCATTTCTTTCATTTCTGGAGGTGCTAGTCTATACGGCGCACGAGCGATTGGAGTGGCTCCAGGTACCAGGTCTATACCAAATTCTACTTGCCTAACAGGAGGAAGACTATTCAAGTCTTCAGGAAATACTCCTGGGTATTCACTAACAATGGAAATATCTTCCAGCTTAATCTTTTCAGGCCTACTATCTATCACATAGGCTAAATAACTCGAGCAGCCCTTACTAACACATTTACGGACTTTTATCATATATATAAGATTGGACTGATGATTCTTACGATCACCATAGATCACTACCGCCCTCTTATCAGGTAAAACAACGTTGATTATTTTCTTATCACAAACTATGTTAGCCCGATTTTCAGCTAACCAATCCATCCCCACGACCACATCAAACTCGATCAACTCTATAGGAAATAGTTGTATTGGTACCCCACACCCTTCTATATTTATCATGCAACAATCAAAAACCTCTTTAACTGCCACTTGGTTATCATTTGCCGTGTCTACTAGTAAAGCATGTTTTAACATTTTAGGCTCTAAATGCATGTGAGCAGCAAAGGAGGGAGACACAAAAGATCGGTTTGCACCGAAATCAAATAACACCTTAGCACGCGTGGAGTTTATGAAAAATGTACCTGTGACCACATCTGGAGTTTCCTCTGCCTCTTTAGCTGTCATTTGGAATGTACGGCCCCTCGTTTTTGGCGGTTCTATTCTTGGGACTACTGGTCTAGTAATGGCTGGTTTCCCGGATGTAACCCCTTGTTGTATTCTACCTCGTGGACAGTCTGATTGGAGGTGATCCGGAGAATTACACAAAAAGCAAAACCGCATTGATCGACAATCTTTAACAACATGACCGGTTTTCCCACACTTAAAACAAACCCGAGATTCCACTTGACAATTTCCCTGATGGTAGCGATTACATCTCGGACATGGTCTTTCCGCTGGTCGGAACGACGGACGGTTATCAAACCTATGGAATCTAGACTTCTTTGGATCCTGTGGTGGTCCTTCCCATTTCCTTTTCCCCAAGCTCTTATCACCGGCATCCCTTTTATTGTCTCGTTCGACATTTTCTGCAGCATCCACTGCAGCTGTAAACGTATCTGGCTTTGTTGCAGTCACTAGTCTTCGAACTTCTGAATTTAACCCATAGATAAATCTCTCCATTTTCATCTTTTCTGTAGCAACATAATATCCTGCAAAACGAGATTTTTCTAAAAATCGAGCAGTATAATCTCTGACGGACAAATTCCCTTGCTGTAGATTCATAAATTCTTCTTCCAATTGTCTGACAGCAGCTTGTGGACAGAAGTGTGTTGTGAAAGCTAACACGAATTCCTCCCATGAAAAAGTAGTATATACATCCGTTCCTCTCGATTCTATATGAGCCTCCCACCAATACAGAGCATCACCTTTTAGCATTGCAGTTCCATAAAGTACTTTATCTTGTTCATCACATTTACACGTTTTGAAGATAGCCTCGATTTCTTTCAGCCATCTCATAGCTTTTACCGGATCCCGATCTCCTGAGTATGTAGGGGGCTTACAACTAAGAAACATTTTATAGTCACATCTTTTCATTACCGGTAAAACAGTAGAGGTAAGTGGCATCTCCACTTCATGTTCCGGATCTGGTCTTTCAGTTTCATTTTGACGATTACGTTCGAACATGGCTTGAATGCTATCCTATAATCTCCCCATTTCAGCGGTCAGATCATCCCGTGTAACAAACTCTGTACCATGCGGTTGTGTTCTACCCCCAGTTCGGCCCCCAGTTCCTCTTCCGTTTCTGCCTCTACCACGATCTCCTCCTCTTCCCCCTGTTCCTATTGGTGGATTCTCTTCACCTGAATTCCTTCCTCTTCTCTGATTCCTTTGTCTAGTGCCACTTGCCATTCTGTGGATTCAAACAAAGTTAATATTCACATAAGCACGTACCCCATATAACAAGGTATTCCAGTTCAAACATATACCTGTAAGATCATAATTACACTGGCCTGGTGTAATTTGAAATTACCTTACATGATGTTCCTTCTACCTCTTATACTTAGCATCCCCAGGTTCTAAAATAATAGGGACATCCTACTTCACATGCAGATTAAGTCTAGGTACAGATACTAATACCTAAATCCCTTAAACTAGGGCTCTGATACCATCTGTAACAACCCAACTTCCAAATATACATACAACATATAATCCATAACATGTTTACAACAAAGTACTTCATATTTCACATTTGGTCCCAACTAAAGTCTGAACATAAAGAAAATTCAGTACAACTTGATCCACTTTGAGTTACATAGTAATAACAATAAAATCATAAGTACAAAAGCATACATAGTATCATGATGATCATCTTCTCAAAAGCTTGCCAACAAGTACTCTATTTACTTGTTCTTACTGGAACCACCACCTGGAATACATAATTTTTAAAACAGAAAATGAGGGTTAGACCTAAGGGTCTAGTGAGGAAATCCCTGATATTTGTAATCTTTAAAAATTCATTTATATAAACACTTTTTATATAAATACACATATATCATACGTAAATAAATACCAACCATAATTTGTGCTTTATACTTGTCTCATACCACCTTATCCCTCCACCAATGGCCAATATTATTGGTTGCGAGCCAATTTAACACACCGGTCCAAAGCCCGGCCACGTATTATATTTTCATATAATACTCACGTAATTATAATATCTCAATATATTATAATCACCCACGTATGACATATTCATACACTTTATCAAACATTTGTTATTCACAAAATGTATTCCAGTAAAATACTTTTTAAAGTAAAACTCACCTGATATGTTTATCACAAAAGTCTTCCCAAGTTAATATCACGTATGTCGATCCTTCACAGAATCTGAAATCATATAAAATACCAAATATCTCTTTTAAAACTAAACTTACGAAATCCTCGACTCAAGTCGCAACCCACTAAAAATAATTTAAAATCGCAATGAATAGTACCAAGTCGCAACCATCTACTGCGACTTCACCCCGAAATCGCAACTCACTATTGCGACTTCAATCCTAAGTCGCAATCAACTACTGCGATTCCAAACCCAAATCGCAATCAACTACTGCGATTCCAAGCCAAGTCGCAAACGACCATTGCGACTTCAAGACCAAGTCGCAACCAACTATTGCGACTTCGTTGAATGTCGCAGTCGTCCATTGCGACTTCGATGAATGTCTCAGTCCACTGTTCATCTTAAAACCCAGATTTTTGCAGTTTTATACTATGCATGTTACTGATAATTTGCAGATATGTTTAAGACTAATAACATAACCTAACCATAAGCTCAGATTCCTCAAAACATCCATTTTTAACCAAAACCCAATTAAAACTTATCTTGCAAACTCAAGAACACTTTTAAGAATTAAAACACTTAAAATATGAATTGTGCAGATTTGTTACCTTGATTTCTTCAGTTGTTCTAGTAATTCCAGCAGCAATTCTAAGCTTTCCTTATTCCTCTTCTTAATTTCTCCTTCGATTTCCTTCTCTCTCTCTCTAAACCAAACTTTCACACACACAACACACTTAGGTAAGCTTTCTTGTTTCAAGAAGATGCCACCTCCAGCCTCTAAGCTGGAATATGGCGGTGGTGGCAATTGGTTTGGCAAAAATTACCTAACAAACCCCATACTTAACCCAATTTGCAAGATTTACCCCCAAACTTCCAAATTAAAGTTGGAACTTATTCCTTGACTCCTAACTCCATAAAATACTAAAATAAATACTTATAAAATTTCTCAAATTTAAATTAGATAAAATACCTGGTTATTACAGTTCGCCATATTGACCACCATGCCTAAGATATTAAAAAAGTTCTCAACTCCGTCGTGTTTATTTGCAACCACCACAACTAGTTGAAGTTGGTGAGCTAAACAATGGATATAATATGCCGAGCTATTGTCATTCAAGATCAAATCTTTTAATACATTGAACTTACACTGCATATTGCTTGCTCTGTCATAACCTTGCCTAGGGGTGAGCATCGGTCGGGTTTCTCGGGTTTCGGGTGGAAGGAGGAGGCCCCGAAACCCGTCCAAAGGTTTTTCGGGTTCGGGTTGTTCGGGTTCCTCGGTCGGGTTGTTCGGGTTGGGCCGATCCCAAGCCCAGTTTTTTGATGGTTTCAGCCTAGTTTTTACCAAGAAAGAAATGTCTAAGGTCATATATATATATACAACATACTTTAATAATACATTTATATTTATTATAAATTATAAATATATACAATATATTTACGATTTATTGAAGAAAAAAAAGTTCGGATTTCGGTCGGGTTCGGGTTTGGGAAAACCCAAACCGAACCGAACCGTAATACCTTGATCGGGTTTCGGGTTTCGGTCAAGTTCGGGTTTCGGTTAATCGGGTGGCTCAAGTTCGGGTTTATCGGGTTCGGGTTCGGTCGGGTTAATCGGGTTCGGTCGGGTTTTGCTCACCCCTAAACTTGCCCTCTTACCTGTTTCAAACTCAATCCATGTTTGGCAGATTTAAGAATTGTAGAAGTTATCCCCGTCACATGAACAATACCAAAAAAATATCTCCTTAACAATCCCACGTGCATTGGACACCCTTCCTAAAAAAATAAAAAAATAAAAAAATACCACGTGCATTAACATATCGTAAAACCACCACCATTTGTTCCTTTTTAGAAACATCACTAGACTCATCAACTAGCAGTGCAAACACATCATCACCAATCTCTTCACAAATGGATTTGAGTATTTGATTTGCAAATCAACTAGCAATATATTTTTGAATACTTGGAGACACCATTTGATTATTTTTTTGGATCATTTCTTAATATAACATTGCCAACATCTTCATTGCAATCACTAATTAAGCTTAATGTTTCCAAGAACATACCTTTAGAATAAGACATTTCAGATTCATCGTGACCACGAAACGGTAATGCATTCTTCAACAAAAATCTAATGGCCTCAACTGAAGCAATTAATCGAATTCGATGCTCATTCTTCTCCATCTCAGTTTTCTTATGAAAGGCAATGACAATAGATCCATTTTGTCCTTTTAGATCCTCACTTTTCTTTAGTGCTATATTGTAAAAATTATTAACGTCGCTGACATGAAGACTAAGTCATCTCTGTTTTATTCCAACTATTAAAGCCATCTGTCACAAAAGCATCACTCCCACATTTTCCCATGTGATGATCTCTAAACAAGTAACAACACAAGAAAAAAAGCTTTATCTATTTTTATACTATACTCCAACCAATCAGCGTATTGATCAAACCAAGAGGGACAAAAACGCCTTCCCTTACCCACGATAACGTTTCATGGAAAGTTATGGCCCCGTGGTTGGCAAGGTCCTCTACTCAAATATTTTCTCCTTATTTCATCTATTTGATTAGGATGATACTAAAAAAAATCTTATCGGTTGGATCCCAAGGAAGACCATTCAGATCAATTTCATTAGGCATCGAAAGAGCAGAGCTAGATTCAGCTGTTGATGCTTTTCTTTTAAAGAATTTTTCCATATTTTCTAGCAATAACAATAGCAAAATAAAAATCAATATCTCAATAGCATATCAATGATAACTCTTAACTAATACATCATATATTATACATATCAATTCACCAATTTCGTCCAAAAATAAGCTAACAAGTTACAAAATCACATTCAATTTATCACTTGTAAATCTGAAATCAAAATTAACAACCAAAAGATAGGGTTTTACGGTTTACCTAAAGCCAAGATTTGGAGAAGGAGAGCTCGTGGACAACTTAAAATCGATTTCAGGAGGAGAGATCGAAAACTTAAAATCGATTTCAAGCAGTACCTTAAACCTTCTGTGAGTTATGTCTTCTGTTCCCTAGTCGCTACACGCCACTGCTACAACGCCACTTCCTCCGGTTCATTTGTAATCGAATTGGAGAGAATATTATATTGGAATGGGCGAATGGCTATTGTAACATCCCACATATCCAAAAGTACATATAACATATAATTCATAACATGTTTACAACAAAAGTACTTCACCTTTCGAATTTGGTCCCAACTAAAGTCTAGACATAATAAGAAATTCAGTACAACTTGATCCACTTTAAATTACATAATAACTAACAACAAAGTTATAAGTACAAAAGCATCCATAATTTCATAACTTTTATCTTCCCAACCAGCTATCCATTAAGTTTTCTAATCACTTGGTCTTACTGGAACCACCACCTGGAATACATATTTTTAAAACAGAAAATGAGGGTTAGACCTAAGGGTCTAGTGAGCAAATCCCTGACATTTAGAAATCATTAAAAATCCATTTATATAAAATACTCTTTATATAAATACACATATATCACACGTAATTTAATACCAACCAAGATTTGTGCATTATACCTGCCTCATCCCACCTTATCCCTCCACCAATGGCCAAATATATTGGTTGCGAGCCAATTTAACACACCGGTCCAAAGCCCGGCCACGTATTATATTCTCATATAATACTCACGTAATTATAATATCTCGATATATTATAATCACCCACGTATGACATATTCATACAATTTATCAAGTATTTGTTATTCACATAATGTATTCCAGTAAAAATACTTTAAAGTAAAACTCACCTGTTTTGTTTATCACCAAAGTCTTTCCAAGATAATTATCACGTATGACAATCCTTCACAGAATCTGAAATCACATAAAATACCAGATATCTCTTTTAAAAACTAAACTTATGAAATCTTCGACTCAAGTCGCAACCTACTAAAAGTAAATTAGAATCGCAATGCATAGTGCTAAGTCGCAATCAACTACTGCGACTTCACCCCCAAGTCGCAACCCACTATTGCGATTCCAACCCCAAGTCGCAACCCACTATTGCGATTCTAACCCCAAGTCGCAACCCACTATTGCGATTCCAAACCAAGTCGCAACCCACTATTGCGACTTCAAAGCCAAATCGCAATCAACCATTGCGACTTCGTTGAATATCGCAATCAACCATTGCGACTTCATTGAATGTCTCAGTTCACTGTTCATCCTAAAAACCCAGAAATCGTACTTTTAAGCTATGCATGTTACTGTAAAGGTGCAGATATGTTTAAGACTATGAACATAACCTAACCTTAAGCTTAGATTTCCCAAAACATCCATAAAACATCAAAACCCATGTATATACTTATCTAGCAACTTATAACCCAAAAGAAAACTAAATGAACTAATTTAACTAGAAACATACCTTAGATAACTTGAGTTAATTCAAAAAACCCAGATGAAACTTTCCTTCTTCTTCTTTTTCCTTCGATTCTTCTTTTTCTCTCCTCTCTCTTTAAACCGAACACACACACACAAGTTATTCTTGTTTTTCCTAAAATGAAGACATCATTCTTCATTTGATGTATTAGTGGCGGTGGTGGGGGATGTTTAGCAAAAAGACCATACCCACCCTAAGCTTATCTCACTTGGCAATAAATACCCCTAATCTTTCAAATAAAAATTAAAACCTACCACTTAACTTCTCACTCCATAAAACACTAACATAAAATCTTATAAAATTTTCAACTTTAAATTAGATAAAATACCTGGTTATTACAACATCTCCCCCTAAAAAGAATTCCGTCCCGGAATTCGATTTAAGCGAACAGATGAGGGTATCTGGTTCTCATTTCCGACTCTGATTCCCACGCCGCATCCTGACCTCTATGATGTTTCCAGTGAACCTTTACCTGCCTGCTCTCTTTGTTCCTCAATACTTTGACCTTGTGATCAACTATAGCTTATGGTTCCTCCACGTAGTTCAACTTTTCATCAACCTGGATATCTGGTAGAGAGACTGCCTGATCTGGTGTAACCAAACACTTTCGAAAATTTGATACATGAAACGCGTTGTGAATCCTGCTTAATTCCGACGGAAGATCCAATCTGTACGCTACTTCACCGATCCTTTCCGTAATTGCAAACGACCCGATATACCTTGGACTAAGTTTACCTTGCTTCCCAAAACGTATGACTCCTTTCCAGGGCGAGACTTTCAACATCACAAATTCCCCAACCTGAAATTTTAACGGTTTCCGGCGTCGATCTGCATAGCTTTTCTGTCTGTCTTGAGCCACTTTTAATCTATCCCGAAATTGAGTGATCTTATCCGCTGTTAACTGTACTATTTCTGGCCCCGCTAATTGTTTCTCCCCCACTTCATTCCAACACAGAGGCGTTCTACATTTTCTTCCATACAGTACTTCAAACGGTGTCGCTTGAATGCTGGAATAATAACTGTTATTGTAAGCAAATTCTATCAAAGGCAGATGTTTATCCCACGATCCCCCAAAATCAACTATACAAGCCCGGAGCATATCTTCTAATGTCTGGATTGTTCTTTCACTCTGCCCGTCAGTCTGAGGATGATAGGCTGTACTCAACTTTATATGTATTCCCATCTCTTTTTGAAAGCTTCTCCAGAATCTGGAAGTAAAACGACTATCTCGATCAGAAATAATCGAGATTGGAACTCCATGTCGAGTTACTATTTCATTAATGTACAATTTGGCCAAACGTTCCAAGGAATCAGTTTCTTTTATCGGCAAGAAATGAGCAGACTTCGACAACCTATCCACAATCACCCAAATAGAATCGAATCCCTTTGAAGTTCTAGGTAACTTGGTAATAAAATCAGTAGTGATCTGATCCCATTTCCACATTGGTATATCTAGTCGTTGTAACTGACCAAACGGCTTCTGATGCTCAATCTTTACTTTCTTGCAGGTAGTACAATCTTCCACATACTTAGCAACACTTCTCTTCATTCCCGGCCACCAATAGAATTGTTTCAAATCTCTATACATTTTATTTGTACCTGGATGAATAGAAAATCGAGATTGATGAGCTTCTTGTAGTACACGATCACGTAATCCACCCAAACGAGGTACCCAAATTCTGTTTCCCATACACAATAACCCACGGTCATCTTTCCCAAGCAATGCTGATATTCCCACCAACCGTTCTGACTTCAAACTTTCTTCCTGATAAGCATCTATTTGGCATTTCAGCAATTCGTCAAAGATATTAGGAAGGAGTTCAGCTCGTAACGATATAGCTTTTATTGTTCCACTTCTTTCTTGACGACTTAGTGCATCTGCTACCACGTTCGCCTTCCCAGGGTGATAAAGAATTTCACAATCATAATCATTTACTAATTCTAACCATCTTCTTTGCCTCATATTCAGTTCCTTCTGATCGAAAAGATGTTGGAGACTCTTATGGTCAGTAAAAATTTGGCATTTAGAACCATAAAGATAATGTCTCCAAATCTTGAATGCGAAGACAACTGCTGCAAGCTCCATATCATGGGTAGGATATTGTCTTTCGTGATCCTTCAGTTGACGAGAAGCATAGGCAATCACTTTTCCACGTTGCATAAGTACACATCCCAATCCCAGTTTAGAAGCATCACTGTAGACCACAAAATCATCGGAACCTTCTGGCAATGCTAATATCGGCGCGCTACAAAGTTTCTCCTTCAATATTCTGAATGCCTCATCCTGTTCTGCTTTCCATTCAAACTTTAGATTCTTCCGAGTCAACTTAGTCAATGGCGTCGCGATTCGAGAAAAGTCTTTTATAAATTTCCGATAGTATCCAGCTAGACCCAGAAAACTACGTACTTCGGTTGGCGTCTTCTGCGGTTCCCATCTTTCAATTGCTTCCACTTTCGCTGGATCAACTTGTATACCCTTCTCTGAAACTACATGACCCAAAAACTGAACTTCTCGTAGCCAGAATTCACACTTCGAAAATTTAGCATATAACTTCTCTTTCTTTAATAACTCTAGAATCAAACGAAGGTGTTGTGCGTGATCCTCTTTGGATCGAGAATAAATAAGTATATCATCGATAAATACTATGACAAATTTATCGAGATACGGCTTACATACCCGATTCATCAAATCCATAAAAGCGGCTGGAGCATTCGTCAGTCCGAATGGCATTACCAAGAATTCGTAGTGACCGTACCTTGTGCGAAAAGCAGTCTTTAGAACATCTTCTTCTTTAACCTTCAACTGATGATAGCCGGATCTGAGATCAATCTTGGAGAAGTAACAAGCTCCAACTAATTGATCGAAAAGATCGTCAATTCTTGGAAGCGGATACTTGTTCTTGATAGTACGCTTGTTCAGCTCCTGGTAATCGATACACATCCTCATTGAACCGTCTTTCTTTTTCACAAATAAAACTGGTGCACCCCACGGCGAAGTGCTGGGTTTGATGAAGCCCTTATCAAACAAGTCTTGAAGCTGTGCCATCATTTCTTTCATCTCTGGAGGTGCTAATCGGTATGGCGCACGAGCGATAGGAGCGGCTCCTGGGATTAAGTCAATACCAAATTCTACTTGTCTAACAGGAGGAAGACTATTCAAGTCTTCAGGGAAAACTTCTGGATAGTCACTAACGATAGAAATATCCTCCAGCTTAATCTTTTCAGGCCTACTGTCTATCACATAAGCTAAATAACTAGAGCAACCCTTGTTGACACATTTACGGGCTTTTACCATAGATATAAGACTGGACTGATGATTCTTACGATCTCCATAAATCACTACTGGTCTCTTATCAGGTAAAACGACATTGATTATTTTCTTATCACAAACTATGTTAGCCTGATTTTCAGCTAACCAATCCATTCCTACTACCATATCAAATTCAATCAAAGCTATTGGAAATAGTTGTATCGGTACTCCACACCCCTCTATATTTATCATGCAACGATCAAAAACTTCTTTAAATGCCACCTGGCTATCATTTGCAGTATCTACTAATAAAGCATGTTTTAACATTTTAGGCTATAAATGCATGTGAGAAGCAAAGGAGGGAGACACAAAAGATCGATTTGCACCGGAATCAAATAACACTTTAGCACGCGTGGAGTTTATGAGAAATGTACTTGTGACCACATCCGGAGTTTCCTCCGCCTCTTTAGCTGTCATTTGGAATGTACGACCCCTCGTTTTCGGCGGTTCTATTCTTGGGACTACTGGTCTAGTAATGGCTGGTTTCCCGGATGTTCCCCCTTGTTGTATTCTACCTCTTGGACAATCTGATTGGAGGTGATCCGGAGAATTTCACAAAAAGCAGAACCGTGTTAATCGACAATCTTTAACAACATGCCCGGTTTTCCCACACTTAAAACAAACCCGAGATTCCGCTTGACAATTTCCCTGATGGTACGATTACATCTCAGACATGGTCTTTCCGCTGGTCGAAACGGCGGACGGTTATCGAACCTCTGAAATCTAGGATTCCTTGAATCCTGTGGTGGTACTTCCCATTTCCTTTTCCCCAAGCTCTTATCACCGACATCCCTCTTGCTATCTCGTTCCACATTTTCAGCAGCATCCACTGCAGCTGTAAAAGTATCTGGCCTTGTTGCAGTCACTAGTCTTCGGACTTCTGAATTCAACCCATAGATAAATCTCTCCATTTTCATCTTTTCTGTAGCAACATAATATCCTGCAAAACGAGATTTTTCTAAAAATCGTGCAGTATAGTCTCTGACCGACAAATTCCCTTGCTGTAGATTCATAAATTCTTCTTCCAATTATCTGACAGCAGCTTGTGGACAGAAGTGGGTTGTGAAAGCTAAGACGAATTCCTCCCATGAAATAGTAGAATATACATCCGCTCCTCTCGATTCTATATGAGCCTCCCACCAATACAGAGCATCGCCTTTTAGCATTGCAGTTCCATAAAGTACTTTATCTTGTTCAGCACATTTACATGTTTTGAAGATAGCCTCGATTTCTTTCAGCCATCTCATAGCTTTTACCGGATCCCGATCTCCTGAGTATGTAGGGGGCTTACAACTAAGAAACATTTTATAGTCACACCTTTTCATTACCGGTAAAACAGTAGAGGTAAGTGGCATCTCCACTTCATGTTCCGGATCTGGTCTTTCAGTTTCATTATGACGATTACGTTCGAACATGGCTTGTATGCTATCCTGTAATATCCCCATTTCAGCAGTCAGATCATCCCGTGTAACAAACTCTGTACCATGCGGTTGTGTTCTACCTCCAGTTCGGCCCCCAGTTCCCCTTCCGGTTCTGCCTCTACCACGATCTCCTCCTCTTCCCCCGGTTCCTATTGGTGGATTCTCTCCACTCGAATTCCTTCCTCTTCCCTGATTCCTTTGTCTAGTTCCACTTGCCATTCTGTGGATTCGAACAAAGTTAATATACACATAAGCACATACCCCATATAACAAGGTACTCCAGTTCAAACATGTACCTGTAAGATCATAATTACACTGGCCAGGTGTAATCTGAAATTACCTTACATGATGTTCCTTCTACCTTTTATACTTAGCATCCCCAGGTTCTAAAATAACAGGTACATCCTACTTCACATGCAGTTTAAGTCTAGGTACACATACTAATACCTAAATCCCTTAAACTAGGGCTCTGATACCATCTGTAACATCCCACAACAAAAGTACTTCACCTTTCGAATTTGGTCCCAACTAAAGTCTAGACATAATAAGAAATTCAGTACAACTTGATCCACTTTAAATTACATAATAACTAACAACAAAGTTATAAGTACAAAAGCATCCATAATTTCATAACTTTTATCTTCCCAACCAGCTATCCATTAAGTTTTCTAATCACTTGGTCTTACTGGAACCACCACCTGGAATACATATTTTTAAAACAGAAAATGAGGGTTAGACCTAAGGGTCTAGTGAGCAAATCCCTGACATTTAGAAATCATTAAAAATCCATTTATATAAAATACTCTTTATATAAATACACATATATCACACGTAATTTAATACCAACCAAGATTTATGCATTATACCTGTCTCATCCCACCTTATCCCTCCACCAATGGCCAAATATATTGGTTGCGAGCCAATTTAACACACCGGTCCAAAGCCCGACCACGTATTATATTCTCATATAATACTCACATAATTATAATATCTCGATATATTATAATCACCCACGTATGACATATTCATACAATTTATCAAGTATTTGTTATTCACATAATGTATTCCAGTAAAAATACTTTAAAGTAAAACTCACCTGTTTTGTTTATCACCAAAGTCTTTCCAAGATAATTATCACGTATGACAATCCTTCACAGAATCTGAAATCACATAAAATACCAGATATCTCTTTTAAAAACTAAACTTATGAAATCTTCGACTCAAGTCGCAACCTACTAAAAGTAAATTAGAATCGCAATGCATAGTGCTAAGTCGCAATCAACTACTGCGACTTCACCCCCAAGCCGCAACCCACTATTGCGATTCCAACCCCAAGTCGCAACCCACTATTGCGATTCCAACCCCAAGTCGCAACCCACTATTGCGATTCCAACCCCAAGTCGCAACCCACTATTGCGACTTCAAAGCCAAATCGCAATCAACCATTGCGACTTCGTTGAATGTCTCAGTTCACTGTTCATCCTAAAAACCCAGAAATCGTACTTTTAAGCTATGCATGTTACTGTAAAGGTGCAGATATGTTTAAGACTATGAACATAACCTAACCTTAAGCTTAGATTTCCCAAAACATCCATAAATCATCAAAACCCATGTATATACTTATCTAGCAACTTATAACCCAAAAGAAAACTAAATGAACTAATTTAACTAGAAACATACCTTAGATAACTTGAGTTAATTCAAAAAACCCAGATGAAACTTGCCTTCTTCTTCTTTTTCCTTCGATTCTTCTTTTTCTCTCCTCTCTCTTTAAACCGAACACACACACACACAAGTTATTCTTGTTTTTCCTAAAATGAAGACATCATTCTTCATTTGATGTATTAGTGGCGGTGGTGGGGGAAATGTTTATAAAAAAGACCATACCCACCCTAAGCTTATCTCACTTGGCAATAAATACCCCTAATCTTTCAAATAAAAATTAAAACCTACCCCTTAACTTCTCACTCCATAAAACACTAACATAAAATCTTATAAAATTTTCAACTTTAAATTAGATAAAATACCTGGTTATTACAGCTATGGCCGACGCTTTTTTTATTCTTAATGGACCAATTCATTTGCTTAGTCACTTAGTGGAGTTAGCGGCCCTTAACAATCCCAAGTTGGGGGCCTTTAACAACCCCAGGTTGGGGGCCCAATCAGAAATCATTCGTATAAAAAAATTTAGCCTTTCATGGTGGGTTTTAGTTGGGGGCCTTTGACCCATACTAGCCATACTTGCGTCTGCCCCTGCTTTTCTTGGGGCTATGACACATTCGATTACTTAATATTTTCTAAACTTCATAAACATTTTAACTAATACGGTCCATTAAAGCACAATAGGATCCATAAAGGCCCAATACGATCCATTAAAGCCCAAATCGTTCCATAAGCCCATAACGGTCCATTATAACACAATAAGATCCATTAAAGCTTAAAAGAATATATTAAACCACAAATAAACCCATTAAAGTTCAATTGAGTTGATTAAACATCTAGTAGATCACTGAAACCCCAAGATGATCCATTAACGGCCATTTGGATCCAATAAACCTTTGTTGGACTCGTTAACGACCATTTGGATCCAATAAACCCCTGTTGGACTCGTTAACGACCATTTGGATCCAATAAACCCCTGTCAGATCTATTTGACAGCCCAATACGGTTCATCAAAGCCAAAACCGTTCCATAAGCCCATAATGGTCAATTAAAGTCCAATACGTCCCATTATAACCCATAACGATCTATTAAGCCCATAACGGTACATTGAAGCCCAGATGATCAATTAAAGGCTAATACGGTCCATTAAAGCACAATAGGATCCATAAAGGCCCAATACGATCCATTAAAGCCCAAATCGTTTCATAAGCCCAAAATAGTCCATTAAAGCCCATAACGGTCCATTATAACACAATAAGATCCATTAAAGCTTAAAAAAATATATTAAACCACAAATAAACCCATTAAAGTTCAATTGAGTTGATTAAACATCTAGTAGATCACTGAAACCCCAAGATGATCCATTAACGGCCATTTGGATCCAATGAACCCCTGTTGGACTCGTTAACGACCATTTGGATCCAATAAACCCCTGTTGGACTCGTTAACGGCCATTTGGATCCAATAAACCGCTGTCAGATCCATTTGACAGGCCAAAACGGTCCATTAAAGCCAAAACCGTTCCATAAGCCCATAATGTTCCATTAAAGTCCAATACGATTCATTAAAGCCCAATACATCCCATTAATGCCCATAACGGTCTATTAAGCCCATAACGGTACATTGAAGCCCATATGATCAATTAAAGGCCAATACGATCCATTAACGTCCAAACCGTTCCATAAGCCCAAAATGGTCCGTTAAAGCCCATAACGGTCCATTGAAGCACAATACGATCCATTATAGCACAGTACGATCCATTATAACACAATAAGATCCATTAAAGCTTAAAATAATATATTAAACCACAAATAAACCCATTAAAGTTCAATTGAGTTGATTAAACATCTAGTAGATCACTGAAACCTCAATATGATCCATTAACGGCCATTTGGATCCAATAAAACCCTATTGGACTCATTAACGACCATTTGGATCCAATAAACCCTTGTCAAATCCATTTGGCAACCCAATACGGTCCATTAAAAGCTAAAACCGTTCCCTAAGCCATAATGGTCAATTAAAGCCCGATACGATTCATTAAAGCCCAATACGTCCCATTAAAGCCCATAACGATCTATTAAGCCCACAACGATACATTGAAGCCCAAATGATCAATTAAAGGTCAATATGGTCTATTAAAGCAAACTAGGATCCATAAAGGCCCAATACGATCCATTAAAGCCCAAACTGGTCCATAAAAACTGTGTATTCACCGATATGTTCTACGATAAAGTAAATTAGGTTTGATTTATCATTAAAATTTAATTTTCTTTAATATTTATAAAATTAAAATTAATTTTAAAAAATATTTTCGGCGGATTCTTAAAAAAATTAATTTAAATTTAAATTTATGAGATTTAACGTTTCGGCGGATTTTCGGCGGATTTTAAAATTTTATTTTTAAAATTTTTTTAAAAATATTTTTGGCGGATTTTCGACGGATGCTTAAAAAAAATAATTTTAATTTTAATTTATGAGATTTAACGTTTCGGCCGATTTTCGGCGGATTTTAAAAATATTTTTTTTATTTTTTTAAAAATATTTTCGGCGAATTCTCAAAAAAATTTAATTTTAATTTAAATTTATGAGATTTAAAGTTTCGGCGGATTTTAAAAATTATTTTTTAGTTTTTTAAAAATATTTTCGGCGGATTCGTAAAAAAATTTATTTTCTTAATTAATTAAAATATTTTCGGCGGATTTCCGACGTACCGTAATTTTAAAAATAATTAATTACATTCCGCCGAAAATCCGTCGAAAATATGTCGAGTATTTAAAAAAAAATAAAAAAAAATTATTTTTTGGGATTTTCGGCGGAAGTCAACGGGTTTTGACTTTTTTAATTGCCGCCGGAAATCCGTTGGAAATCCGCCGGAAAGTTTCAGGCGGAAAATCCGTCGGAAAAATCCGCCGAAAATCTGTGTTTGTTTAGTAGTGATCCAATGGATGATTGGATCGGTTCGGTTCCATCCAATGGATATTTTTATTGGATATCCATCAGATCAGTTTGGTTTCATCCAATGTTAATCGGATCGGATCAGATTGGATCCATCCGACATCCAATGGATGATCGGATCAGATCCATCCAATGTTTTAAATCCAATTTACAAAAATTTCACATAATATTCCGTAATACTTAATTTTATCCGTTCAAAACTAGTGCTAAAAAGTAAAAACGTACAACTACCAAATATAATCCCATACAATGCACCTCGTTTGAACCTTCCTTTTGCCAATTAACACAATGTATTTACCACATTTCCTTAATGTTTTTGTACGATTGTTCTTTAAAGAGGTCTATATAAAACAATTAAAATAACTGAGAATAACTATTAGAGATTAACTGTAATTAAAAAGGTTTTTTGAAAGGTTTTTGATATGAAAAAACGAAGGGGGCGGGACTGGCTTAATCAGTCGTAGGGTAGCAAAGAAAGAGGGAAGGTGGGGAGGAAGAAGATGCCACTGAATCGGACAAAAAAGAGTAAGAGTAGAGACAGAGCAAAGAACCTTTGTCACTTGTCGTATGCATTATTCCACCACTTTCTTTTCTGACTGAATACAAATTTTTGTTCTAATCTATGATCATTGTAAGCATTATCTTATTTGTTTAATGATAACTAAGAAATCATTTAACGTTTTACATCCGAGTATACCGGTTGTGAGGAGGGATTATGCGAGAAGTTAAACATTATATGAGAAGGTGAGAAGTGTGGTATCATATATGATTACACAGCTAGTGTGTGTGTTTAATCATAGATGATTAAACGTTTATGTATTGTCCAAGGTTCTAAATGTCGTGAGGCGTGACGTGGCGGCGAGGCCAAACCTCAAGTCTTAGGAGTTACGACGAGGCCACGGCGTTTATCAAGGTGTGACTTATGGCGACAAATCTCTATATCATATATAGTATTATATATAAAAACATATGTTTTGTACTATTAATCGACGAGTCAAAGATAATAAACACGTTAAATTATGTTATATATTAAAAACGTAAAAAAAATCAAATATCATGTTATAAAAGACCGCACATTAGACCATAGCGTGCCACTGGCATAATGTGGCGTGAGACACAAACCTTGAGCCATGGCAAGCCATGGCGGCTGTCGCAACGTTTAATCATATATGATTAAGGTTTAACTTCTCATTTGATTGGTATATAAATGAATGGTTGTTCATTAAAAAAAAGGTTTAGCTTCTCATTTGATCAATTATCTTTATTCACCATTGATTGTTATACATTTCATTTTAGAAAAAAAAAAGATTTTTCAAATATTGGAATGAAATGGGATGAGACCAATTTTACATATTATTTTAGAAAATGGAATCTAATTGTGTTGTGAAAAGGGGAGTGAGTGATAATGTTAAATAATACAACAGTAGTTAACACAGTTGTTTTAAATACTTAATTATTCTCTGGGTTTTAAGCTGTTTCTCCTTGAAATCTTCACTACGCACTGTACTCGATAACTGTAATATGCAGTCAATATTTATTTTAATTACTGTAGATTATATATATATATATATATATTATTTATTTATGTTTTCGACAAAGGCATCGGCATTCGGCGGGGGGGGGGGGTGTGTTTCATTTCATCTTCATATCCTTCCTATATATTGAATTAGAATCTTCTGTACTCTATATTATTTTTAGAATAAATTACGTTTTTCGTCCCTATGGTTTGCTAAAAGTTGTGGATTTCGTTCTTGTGGTTTTGAAATTTCGGTTTTCGTCCCTGTGGTTTGTAATTCATTTCTATTTTCGTTCTTTAGGCCAAAACACTACTTTTAAGTATGAAGGACTAAAATATAATGAAATATAAACCATAAGGAATCAAATAGCAATTAAATTTTAATATAAGAACGAAAAAAATGATGAATTATAAACCATAAGGATGAAAATTACAACTTCAAAATTATAAGGACGAAAATAGAAGTTTTCAACAAACCACAGGGACTAAAATCGTAATTTACTCTTATTTTTAATATCCTCAAACAGAAAAAGGAGAGTATAATTGTGTTTGTTTATAAACGATCAAAAAAACATGTTTTAGACTTTTTTTCTCTTGTGTTGAATATTCTAGTATGTTTACAATAAAAATATGTATATAGTTTTTGGTTTTTCAATTATTACACTTTTAAAATAATCAATTGACACTTTTATCTTCAATAATAATAAAAAACCTTTTTCTATCTCATAATCAGAAACGTATTTAATTTTAAAAGTGGATACTTATTTTATGATAAACTAAAATAATAATGATAACATTTAATTTGGGACAGAGGAAGTATATAATCATTTGAAATAAAATAAGCTAATCACTACAAAACACACAAGGGCTCTATCGAAGAAAACTATGTCGCAATATGCCGAAACAATCCATCGGTGATCCACAACGAATCTAAAAGCCAGAAAAAATGCGGTCGTTGATGTTAGGGGTGAGCAAAACCCGACCGACCCGAATAGACCCGAACCCGATGACCCGCAACCCGAAAACCCCGAACCCGATTGTTTTTCACGGGTAATACGGATCGGGTTGGGTTTTTCCAAACCCGAACCCGTCCGAAACCCGAACTTTTTAAAAAAATAATATTTTTTAATAAATATAAAATAATAAAATATAACTAATAACTTGATAAGATCATACTGATTCCTTAACTTTACCTCTTTCATAACCATAATCATCATCATTCATCTCTCTTTCCCAAGTTCTCAAATGGGATTCATTCAATCTTCCTTTTCCCCCCAAATTCAACTCTTTTCTTCATCTTTTTCTTCATTTTAACCTCCTCTCAAGCTCAAGGTTTCATCTTCTCTCTCTCTCTCTCTCTCTCTCTCTCTCTCTCTCTCTCTCTATATATATATATATATATATATATATATATATATATCTTTGCTGTAGCCCAACATGTTTAATACTGTGTCAATGTGATTGCAGGTGAATCAAATTGGAAGCTAATTCACAAGGATATCCAGGTGAGACTCAAAACAGAGCAGGTCTAGTTTTCTCTTTTCGCTGTTTCAACATGACTTCAAACCCGAATTCACCCGAACCCCGAACCCGAACAACCCACCACCCGAATTCACCCGAACCCCGAATTACTGATTGGACGGGTTTCGGGTTCCCTAAACCCCACCCAAAACCCGATCGGGTTGTGGGTTTTTGGGCCCGCCCCGGCCCGACCCGACCGATGCTCACCCCTAGTTGATGTGATGTGATTACTGCCATAAATCTGGTTGAAATCTCTGGCCGAAAAATTCCATAATAAAACCATTTATTTCATAGGACGATATGGAATACGATGACCCTTCCTAAAGGTAACATCTTCATATGGCGGGTTATGTTAGACAGGATCCCTACACATGATAACCTTCTTCAGCTGAATGTGGAGCTTGATTCTGCCCTGTTGTAACATCCCAGGCCAACCGTACCAGATATTGTCCGCTTTGTCCACACACCTGGACTCACGTTTTTAAAACGCGTATGATAGAGGAGGTATCAAGTCCCTTATAAGGCAACCTTTGTTCCCCTCCCCAACCAATGTGGGATCTTACAATCCACCCCCCTTGGGAGCCCAGCGTCCTCGCTGGCACACCAGCCCGGTTCCCGGCTCTGATACCATCTGTAACATCCCAGGCCAACCGTACCAGATATTGTCCGTTTTGTCCACTCACCTGGACTCACGGTTTTAAAACGCGTCTGATAGAGGAGGTATCAAGTACCTTATAAGGCAACCTTTGTTCCCCTCCCCAACCAATGTGGGATCTTACAATATTTTGTAACATCCCCAGCCCACCGTACACGATATTGTCCGCTTTGCGCATACCCTCTGCATAACAGCATGCCGATACCGCTCACGGTTTTGTTCCTGCCCGTGTAGGCATACGCGGGACGCACCCAGACCGCACCCAATGACAGGCAAAAGGCCTCATGCAAGGAAGGTATCCATCCACCCTTATAAAGAGGACTTCGTTCCCCCTCCTAGCCGATGTGGGATCTCACAATCCACCCAACTATGTGGGATCAGCGTCCTCGCTGACATATCGACCCGGTGACCGGCTCTGATACCATTTTGTAACATCCCTAACCGAAATAAAACAACCCTCAAGTCTTTCGCGAACCAAGACTTGACCCCCGTTAGCTATCTCGACTACTAAGGCATCTTCCAAGGTAGTGACAGACATAGCTAACTTGTGATGGAAAATTTGGACACAAACGATAAATTTGCACCACTGTAAAATAAAATGCGCGCGAGAATGGAATTAACGATAAATGTACCCGAAACGACGTCTTTTGATTCTTTGGCTTCGTCAGCTGTCATATGAAATGCCCGACCCGTTGGCTTGGGAACAATTGATTTCTTGCTTTGGTCTCCACCCTTTTTCAGCTTTGGGCAATCCCGGCGGAAATGACCGGGTTGTTTGCACTCGTAGCATGTAGATCCTTGAACATGACAGTTATTCAAAGTATGTCCACTTTTACCACACTTATAACATTCCAGAGTGGTCACCCGACACGGACCAAAATGCTTACTTCGACACTTCGGGCACCAATTCGGCTCCCGACGAGATTCATAACGAACATTTTTACCAGATGCTTTTGATTTCTGAGAAGACTCTGACCGACCTTCCCATTTCCGTTTCTCTCCCACTTGCATCTTTTCTTCCTTGTCTTTAGCATAGACCTCTTCCAAAACCTTGGCTTCTTCAATTGTCTCTCTCAACGTTGTAGCTTTAGCATTTCGCACCCGGGACATCATGTCAGCTGGCAAACCTTTCAAATAAGCTTTAATCTTTTCCTTCTCGGTTGGAGCCACGTGTCCCACTAAGTTCAGCTTTTCCATGAAGGATTCAGTGTACTTCCGAACAGTTGAAGTACCCTTCTTAAGATTTTGAAACTCTTCCTCAATCCTATCCATTTCATTTTGATTGCAATATTCTTCCAAGATCTTTTTCTTGAATGACTCCCATGTCATAGCCGCTAAGACTGGAGCCCAATATTGTGAGATCCCACATCGGCTAGGAGGGGGAACGAAGTCCTCCTTATAAGGGTGGATGGATACCTTCCTTGCATGAGGCCTTTTGCCTGTCACTGGGTGCGGTCTGGATGCGTCCCGCGTATGCCTGTGCAGGCAGGAACAAAACCGTGATCGGTACCTACATGCTGTTATGCAGAAGGTATGCGCAAAGCGGACAATATCGTGTACGGTGGGCTGGGGATGTTACACAATGGTATCAGAGCCGGTCACCGGGTCGATGTGTCAGCGAGGACGCTGATCCCACATAGTTGGGTGGATTGTGAGATCCCACATCGGCTAGGAGGGGGAACGAAGTCCTCCTTATAAGGGTGGATGGATACCTTCCTTGCATGAGGCCTTTTGCCTGTCACTGGGTACGGTCTGGGTGCGTCCCGCGTATGCCTGTGTGGGCAGGAACAGAACCGTGAGCGGTACCGGCATGCTGTTATGCAGAGGGTATGCGCAAAACGGACAATATCGTGTACGGTGGGCTGGGGATGTTACAAAATGGTATCAGAGCCGGTCACCGGGTCGATGTGTCTGCGAGGATGCTGATCCCACATAGTTGGGTGGATTGTGAGATCCCACATCGACTAGGAGGGGGAACGAAGTCCTCCTTATAAGGGTGGATGGATACCTTCCTTGCATGAGACCTTTTGCCTGTCACTGCGTGCGGTCTGGGTGCGTCCCGCGTATGCCTGTGCAGGCAGGAACAAAACCGTGAGCGGTACCGGCATGCTGTTATGCAGAGGGTATGCGCAAAGAGGACAATATCGTGTACGGTGGGCTGGGGATGTTACACAATGGTATCAGAGCCGGTCACCGGGTCGATGTGTCAGCGAGGACGCTGATCCCACATAGTTGGGTGGATTGTGAGATACCACATCGGCTAGGAGGGGGAACGAAGTCCTCCTTATAAGGGTGGATGGATACCTTCCTTGCATGAGGCCTTTTGCCTGTCACTGGGTGCAGTCTGGGTGCGTCCCGCGTATGCCTGTGCGGGCAAAAACAAAACCGTGAGCGGTACCGGCATGCTGTTATGCAGAGGGTATGCGCAAAACGGACAATATCGTGTACGGTGGGCTGGGGATGTTACACCTGTGCCCTCTCTGCGGTGCTGTTAACGAAACTACCCAACACGTGATGTTCGAATGTTCTGTTGCACTTGAGGTTTGCCGGTTCTTCGAGAGATGGTGGTTATTTTCCTTCCCTGCTAACAAGTCGATGGATTCGATGATCCAAGGCATTCGTTCTTCTTTCGGTAACAGCTCCCTTGGGAAGGCGGTGGAGGCAGTGTTTTTTTCTGGCGGTTACCTGTTATGGTGTTTTCAAATAGACTTGTGGTCGATCGTCACCCCCTCGTAAGGATGTTATTCTCGATCATTTAGTAGAAAAGTCGTTCTGTTGGGTTTTGGATAGGTGTAAGGGGAATAGAAAAAATCTGATTGCTTGGAGATGTTACCCTACCGACCGTGTCAGCGTCTTGTAATGCCTCTGTTTTTTCTCTAGTTTATCGCTAGTTCTAATAAAATCTTCTGCCGTTTCAAAAAAAAAATAGTGAATAATTTGTCTTTTAAAAAAGTTTGAAAACAATAATTATCATACATCAAATTCTTATAACTAAAACGTACAATTAACGAATAACCTTGTCAAAATGTTACTATAAAATAATATATTATGTTATGAAGCATTTTTTTCCTTTGATCATTCATAATTATTTGAATAAGTTTCATATTTAGGTAAGCTTCTAATTCGAAATTTTCCTTTTAATTATCAGTTACCATAATAAAACATTAGGATTTTTTGATTTTGTTCTTCAATTTCTTTTATAGGACTTTTCTCAGTAACGACATTTAAAATATTTAACATATATAACTAAACGTATTTATTATATCAAATATTATAATTATTATATAACAAAGAATGCGTAGATATTGATTTTATAAGATAAAGTAATTTCTTTTGTTAAAATACATGAAAAAATTGGTGTGTGTAAACGAGGTGCACTACCAACTGAGCTATAGTCCTTAAGATTTTTTTTGTAAATCCATAGATAAGGATTCAGAGAATACCGGGCTCAAAGAGGTGAACAGGGTACTAAATAACGAGAGACGTGGTACGATTAGATCGAATAAGCCCTTTCACTGAGTTATATCCCTTCCAATGCCCCATCGAGAAATAGAACTGGGAAGTCAAAATAGGAGAGCACTCATCTTGGGGTGGGAGGGGGATGCCAAAGGCACAACTAGTGACTGGAGTGAAGTCGTAACAAGTTATCCGTACTGGAAGGTGCGGCTGGATCACCTGATCTCTTCGTTAGTTGGGGGAAGAATCTGTGCGGTGCTTTCGGACTGATAGGTTTCATGTTACGTCAATTCGAACTTGTACGATCTGTTTTATTAAACTCGTCATTATGGGAATGTACACGTGAGGGAGAGTTAGAGTCGAAAAGATGATTCCTCGCTTTTAACGCTCTTTAGAATCTTATACATTAAACTGAGATGATCCAAATTTCGACCAAATAGATATGAATATTTTCGGAATTGTTGAAGCTGCCCAAAGAACAACCTTCCATTAAAACTTCTGATCCTCAAAGCCGCATAACAAATGTGCTTGAAAGTTAGGGTTTACTACAAATTAGAGCATTACCGACAGCTATTACTGATGGACAGTCCTCGTCCAAAACTATTGACATATAACCAAGGAAAGACCGACAAATTAATAAACCGGAAAAAAAACTAAACGAAAGACTTTTACCCACGAACTTTTCTCTAGGAAATCTGTCGCTAAAGGGTGATTCGTCACAAAGTCGTCACAAAAGTTGGTGGGTAAATTTTTGGTGGATAATGCAAATCAGTGACAGATTACCCAACGATTCTCTTGGTTATCCATGGGTATTTTCCCGAAAAACATCGGATTCTACCGAACCATTGATATTTTCTAGGTGATTCCTGGGTAATCACCGATGGAAATTTACCTGGGTGAATTTTGTGGGTAAAAGTCATTTGTTTTATAGTGATAGTGACGGTTTAGCAAATTTTTTGCAACAAGAGTAAATTAATCGGTTGGTAATTTGGTCATTAAACTATGAACCACAATTACTGACTAATAGCGACAACAGATCAAGATTCCATAACAGTTAGGGTTTAACATTTTTATATACATTATTGATTTTTTATTAGGTTCCTAACAATTTATCGACACCTTTTTATTTAAATTTACTTTATCTTTATAATTTTTTGACGAAATCCGTAGTGATTCCAATACATTATCGTCGACATATCATGCCCCAATTTTCTTTTTCTTTTTTACATTCTTTTAGTATGTTAATTGGTTGTTCACTACAAAAAAGGGACTCACCGACGGATTTGGTCGTCGGAAATCCGTCGATAAAGGCTGAAATTGTGGGTGAAAGGTGGTCAGAGTAAAAGCGTGGGCAAAAGTATCACCGATGCAATACGTCATCGACGAATCACCGACGGATCATCGACGGTTTTTATTCTATAAAAAAATAAATATGAAATTCTTTAGCGACGGATTATCCGTTGGTAATTCGTCGGTAAATATTGTTTTTAAAAAAATGGTGATTAAAAAACAGAATTCGTGTACAAAACCTGTCCAGTTTTTCATTCAATATCCAAAATCATTAAATCAATATCCAAAATGAAACAATTAAATACAATATTCGAATAAATTCAAGACATCCTAACACGAGGATGAGGAGGAGGGTTTAGAGGGTTTCCACTCTGCCACTGCTTCATAAAGGCGTCAAACTGTTGCATTTGCTCCTCCAAGGCCCTCCTCCCTTGCCTTTCTTCCTCTAACCGGTCCTCGTAGGTCGTCAATTTCTCTTTTAGTGCATTTACATGAAATTATTCAACATCTTACAAACATATAACAATGTTAGACATAAAATCTTAAAGCTATAACAATTATTCAACATTTGACAATCATATCTCCTCATCACGATTGTCGTGCGAGCTCTCACTGCTGGTACCGACACCTAAATCACCGATCACAAAATATCGAGGATCCTGACCGGTCCCAAATCCAAATAGGTGGCCCTGGTTTTGTCATCTGATACTACGCTCCCACAACTCTGTGTCATCGAGAGGAATGATGATGAGCTCTAAGTCGGGGTATGTCTCACCCTAAGAGGCGATTACGTACACTAAAACTTACCAAAATAATGTGTTAACTAACGTGTAAAGAAAAATCGGCATCATTACGACTATAATTGAACATATACATTACATGTTTTTATCAAAACAATCATATCGTCTGCCCAACATGGAAGTTAAAAATAAATGAATCAAAATTGAAAAGTTGCATTAATCTGTACAAAGTTTACTCTGATTTTTATACTATAAAACAAACAAAAATATATTTGAACTTACTGCCATATTAGCTTCCTTCGCGTAAATGTAGACTGGATGATACGTGGGCGGACCGGTAACACCTGATACAAGCCTCCTATTGCTGCAATACATCCTCTCAAAAACCTCCCCAACAGTAGGCTCATGGCCCCATGCCTCTCTCCATAATAGACATAGTATACATACACACATATGAACCGAATTATACAAAATAGTATCCGCAAAACGTCATACGGGTACAAAAAACTAGAGAAAAAAAATCAAAGAGTCGTCGGTGATATGTGGAAAATCACCGATAGTTTACAACATATGACCCCAAACCGTCGGTACCCGGTGGTGATTTGTGATGTATCATCGACGGCCACATGAAATCCTGGTTTAAATGGATAAAAAACTAAAATAAATATTATTTCGACAGATTACCCACAGAAATTTATTTTAAAAAGATTGAAAAATAAAATAATATTCTATTCGTCAATAATCCATGCAATTTTTCACCGGCAGATTTTATATTTGTCGCAAAATTCTTCATCTCGTCGGTGATCCGTCGGAGATCCTACGGATAATCACCGAGGGTTTTAATCTATTGATAAACGTCATCGGTGAAAGCCAATCGTCTAGTAATGGTTATCTAATGGCTCTTAGGGTGCGTTTCGTATGCAGACAGGACGAAACACAACAGGACTGGAAAGGACAAAACAGAACAGGACAGAACAGTTGTTTAACGTTTGGTAAGACAGAACAGAACAAATAATATTGACAAATGTGCCCTTAAAGTTTATGTATTTTATATAATTTATTAAAATATAATGAAATAAATATTTTTTGTAACAAAATAAATAATTAGAATGTTTTTTAAGACGATTAAAGTGACATTAAAATAAAAAAATCATGTAGTTTCCAACATTTTCTATATTTTTTTTACTATTAGTATTTAATAATTTACATAAATTAATCAAAACATAGAAGCCATATAAAAATAATTTTTGAGGAAAGTAAAGTGAATATTTAAAGAGCATAAAATACAATAAATATAATTTAGTTATGAAATGAATTATAAAATAGGAGGCTTGTTTGATGTTTTAGAAGAGAAATAGATTTTTATTTTGAGGTTATATTGATAAAACATGAGTCTAATCCACCTTGTTCCATGGGGTGTGGGCCGGTGGAGTAGGGTTGTTCCACTTTGTTCCTGTCTATTCCATATAAAATTCCTGCCAAACATTGGATAGTAATCCATGTTATGTATCTTAGGGCGCATTTGGTATACTGGACAGAACATGGATCAGTGTCCCACGTTTGGCAGAACTTTTATGTGGAATAAACAGGAACATAGTGAAACAAAGTGGAACAAGCCTGTTCCACCCCCGCCCCATGGAACAAGCTGAAACAAATTTATGTTTTACCAATATAACCTCAAAATAAAATCAAATTCTTTTCTAAAACATCATGTTGGGTCACCAAAGATTTGAAATTGAGTAACCGATTTTACCCTTAAAATCTTACTTAGAATATTTCATTTTGGTTCTTTATGATAACTTAGATAAGACATCAAAAGTTTGGTGAAGTCGAAGATCAACCGAAACCATGTTTGAAGAAGTTTCTCATTGTGGAAGTGAAGATATCTTTCTCAATCAAAAAGCTAAGTTATTGTCCACCGATTTTCATCTTGAAAATCGGTGAACACATGGCCGAATTCCTCCTCAATTTCGGTCAACCATTTCACCGATTTCAAGATGAAAATCGGTGAGATCCCTCCTAATGAAAGCTGGCAGATGAAGATAATTTATTATGGGACAATATCTAATGTCAGGAAAAAGTGACTATTTGTCGTTTTATCCAGTTTCAGATAATGTCTCAATCAAGCATGCTTGTTCTTCCTAGTACTAAGAAAAAAATGTGAAAGTGACTTGACAACTTTTCAGAGTCAACTTCTATTCTTGAATCTTCAGATGACAAGTGTCCTAAGCATTTAATGCTTCAAGCACTATATAAAGAGAAGAGGGTTCTCCATGCAAGGTAACGCGTTCCTGAAGAATCTTCTCAGTGCAACAAGGCTTTCTCTCCTTTGAACTTTATAGCTTTCAGTCTTTGTGCATTAGAAGTTGTTTTGTTTTTTAGTTTACTTTGTGAAGATTGTTAGAATAGTTTATCTGTTCTTTCCGCAACAATATAAGTTTTTCTATGTGTAATTCTTGAATTGAAAAATCAATATAAGAATTAAATTAAGTGAAAATTTGTGTATTGTATTCAACCCCTCTTCTACAATACTTGTTTAAGCCATCTGGGACAAACAAGTGGTATCAGAACAGAAAGTTTAATCTCAATAAACTTGATCTGCAATGGCTGCCTCTTCTTCAAACAATGAAGTTTCTTCTCAATACAATTTCTCTGAAAATGGCTCTATAGCCAAACCTCCCAAGTTTAACCCCAACAACTTTCTCTGTGGAAAAGCCGAATGATGTTTTTCATGGAAGGATTGGATAGTAGATATCCAACCATTCTCAGTGAGGGACCCATAGTCCCTAGAGTCTGGGCTCGTTATGAAATGCAAAAATCAGGTAAGGAAGTTGTTGACAAAGATGATTCTGATGATTCCTCTGTGAAGAAAAATTTGCTGCTACTGGTCGTTACATTCTTAAAAATCCAAAGAAATACATTGATGAAGAAAAACGTCTTGTCTCCCTTGACTCTAAAGTTAGAGCAATCATTGCACTTTCTCTTCCTGATGAGGTCTATCACTCTTTAGTTAATTTCTCTACAGCTAAAGAAACGTGGACTACTCTGTGTGTTCTGTACGAAGGTACAGAGGATGTCAAGAAAAGAAAGAAAATTACTCTTATTAGAAAGTATGAGCTCTTTACTCATGAAAAGGGAGAATCTCTTTCCAGTTACTATAACCATTTTAACAGTCTCCTGAATGATTTAAAGTTGCTAGGCAGAGTATATGAAAATGAGGAAGTCCTGTGCAAGTTTATGGACTGTCTTCCTGACTTCTGGGAAAACAACTGTACTTGCATCAAGACAACCAAGGATCTTGAATACATGCCTCTCACTGTTCTCTATGGAACCTTATTTAATTATGAACAAACAAAAATCCAAAGGAAGTCTATCATAAAAGAGATAAAAGGCTCTTCTATAGCCCTTGTCAGTGATACTTCCAAGAAAGCTCAGTGTGTGCCCAGAATCACCTACCCTTCATCTGAATCTGACATTGATAGTCAAAATGACTCTGCTCACCAAACGGAGGCATATCTAAGTGATGTCGAACAGATAACTGATGAAATGGCTATGGTGGCTGGATTAAAAAACAAACCTCGTTTTTCTGGCAAATCTAGAACTTTCAGAAAACCCTCTTCTTTCACAAAAGGTTCCTCGACTGACAAGTCAAATGAGGAATGTTTCAATTGTGGTAAGAAAGGCCAATTTGCTTCTAAATGTAGAATCAAACGCATTGAAAGAACTAGACCCACTTCCCCTGACAAACTTTATTCCAAAAATAACAAGTCCAAGAACAACTTTTCAAAACAGACTTTTTCTAGAAAAGATGGTCAACCTTCCTCTCTTGAACATTTTGAACGTGCTGAGAAATATAAAGCCAAATACAAAAGAGAAAAAGAAAGAAATGAGGGACTTCACAGAAAGGGAAAAGGACTTCTTACTGAAGTCTATGACTCTCCCAACATGTGCTTTATGGCTAAATCTGATGATGTGGAAAACCCTGAGAAGGAAACTACATTAACAGCTCTGGTGTCAACTGGGTGCTCATCATCTTATTCTCAGGTACATCCTTTCAACTCCATATCTGAATCTGAAAAGATTGATGCTTATGAGTCTTTGACAAATGATTTTTATAATGCCAAAGATGCAAAGAAAAAGAAATCTGCTCAAGTTAAATCTCTCTCTTCACAACTTCAAATATGTCTTTCCCAACTTGATCAGTTTGACAAAATCAAAGCTGAATTAGAAGACTTAAAAACCATAAACCACATCATAGCTAAAGAGAAAAATAAGCTTTTTAAAGGATTGAAAAGGGAACAAGAGACTGTGAGAAAATGGACTAGCTCTTCAAAGAACCTTGAGAAAATCTTCCAAGACCAAATCCCCTGTGAGGATAAAACTGGACTAGGTTTCAGAAAGATGGAGATTGACCTTCCTTCACAAGATCATGCCTCCACATCCTGTATTTCTCCTAACATCTGTGAGTCCTCGGAGTCTAGCTCCATTGGGTCTGTGTCTATGAACTCTGCTGATTTATCCGAAGCCTTAAAATTCAGAATGTTTATAAAATCCAAAGATCTCATCTCTTTTCAAAACAATGAAGTCAGGACTCAAGTGACTCTTCAAAACCTATCCATGATCTTTTGAAACTTTTAACTTTGGATGAAGCTTCTTCTACTGAAGCCATAGGTTCTCAGGTGCCCAAAACCAATTTTTCTAAGATAAATCAACATCGTTATGTGTCCAAAGAGGGTACACCTACTCCAACCATCCAATCTTTAAAAAGAAAGTCCTCGGATCTTTCAAAAACTTCCTTTAAAGGCTTTCCCACGAATCTCACTCCCAGTAGTTCAAGCACTAATTTTGTCAAAGGAGTTTTGGGTTTTCCTCCCCTCTTGTCCACCTTTGGTCCAAAAGCCTTACAGATAGATGTCAAAGGGAAAGGTAAAGAAAAGATTCAAAAATCTAAAAAGGTGTTTATTTATAAAAAATGCTACAACTGTGGAGACACCTCTCATCTTGCTAAAGACTGTCCCAACGATAGAATTGACCGAACAAATGCTAAGGGTTCTTCCTCTTCTAACCCAAAAGGACCCACCACCAAATGGGTACCAAGGAACTAATATGTCTGTGACTGCAGGTTCATGAGCATCATCAAATATGGTATTTGGATAGTGGGTGCTCACGTCATATGACTGGAAACAAATCATTTCTTATAAAATATGTGTCTGAAAAGGGTCCATCAGTAACCTTTGGAGACAATTCTATAGGTTACACAAAAGGTTATGGTACTCTCACAAATGGGTCTGTTACATTCAACAAAGTAGCACTCGTTGAAGGGTTGATGCACAATCTTCTAAGCATGAGCCAACTGTATGATCTGGGTTACAAAGTTATCTCTGAACTTTGTATCTGTACAATTATTGATAAAGACATGAAAGTGGTTCTCTCTGGAAAAGAAAGGAAAATGTTTATGTCATTGACATGGGTCAAAATCATGGTGCATCAAATGTCAACTTTGTGTCCGATGATACAACCAAGAGAAACTAGTTATGGCACAAACGTCTGTCTCATCTGAATTTCAAGACTCTGCACATTCTTTCCAACAAAGATTTAGTAACCGGTATGCCGAAGCTGAACTTTGTGAAAGAAAAACTACGTGATGCATGTGAGAAAGGAAAACTCACCAAAACTTCCTTCAAGACAAAGCAGTGTTCCTCCATCACTCTTCCTCTACAAATGCTACACATAGACCTATGTGGACCGGTCAGCACTCCCAGCCTAGGTGGAAAAAGATACATCCTTGTAATTGTTGATGAATTTACAAGATATACTTGGGTATGTTTTCTCAGGTACAAAAGTGATGCAACTGAAGAGATTATCAACTTTATCAAGAAGAATGAAGTTCTGAATGGTCAGCTTGTACGGTCCGTGAGAAATGACAATGACACTGAATTCAAAAACAGTGCCCCAGAAGACTTTCTTCAATGACAAAGGAATTTCTCAAAATTTATTCGCTGTCAGAACTCGTCAACAAAATGGGGTAGTTAAAAGAAAGAATCGGACTCTATGTGAAGCTACGAGATCGATGCTAAGTGAATCAAATCTTCCCACCTACTTTTGGGCTGAAGCTGTTAATACTGCTTGCTTTACCCAAAACAGATCAGTAATCACCAAAAGACATGGGAAAACTCCTTATGAAGTTTTCCATGGCCGAAAACCAAATGTAGGATTTCTTCATGTCTTTGGCTGTGTGTGCTTTATTCTGAATGATCGTGAGAACCTTGGGAAATTTGATCCTAAGGCTGATGAAGGCATCTTTGTGGGATACTCCTTGTCCTCAAAAGCATACCATGTTTACAACCTCAGAAGAAAATGCATTAATGAATCTATTCATGTAAAGTTTGATGACCTCAGATCATCATCTCTTTCAAATGATGATGATGAGCTCAATAGATGGATTTCATCATGCATTGGTGATGCTCCTGTAGCAGCTCCCATCGATTCCTCATCTATTCCTTTCACCCACTCTAATCCTCCTAATTCGCTCCAACAAGTTGGGTCACCTTCCACCTCACCAAATCCCTCTCCCACCGAAATTGACCCAAACACCTCATCTCCTACCGATATTCAAGATCGCATTCCAATCATCCAAGATCCTCCATCTCTTACATCTTCAAGACTTTCTCCTACTCTACCTCCTGTACCAAATGGACCAAGGATCATCCCATTGATCAAATTATCGGTGATCAACAAGCTAGAGTCCAAACTAGAAGATGAATTGGAAATATATGCCTCCATGTGAACTTTCTATCTTTGATAGAACCAAAGAAAATTGAGGAAGCATTAGCTGATCCATGCTGGATCACTGCCATGCAAGAAGAACTTTCTCAATTCACAAGAAACAGGGTTTGGAGATTGGTTCCTAAACCTCCAAAGAAAACTATTATTGGAACTAAGTGGTTTTTAGGGAAAAAAATGGGTGAAGAAGGTACAATAATCAGAAACAAGGCCAGACTGGTTGCCCAAGGATACATACAGGAGGAAGGAATTGATTATGATGAAACTTTTGCTTTTGTTGCTAGACTTGAGGCCATAAGAATCTTTCTGGCTCATGCTGCCTACCAAAACTTCAGAATCTTCCAGATGTATGTTAAAAGTGCCTTCCTCAATGGTGAATTAGCAGAAGAAGTCTATGTGAAACAACCACTTGGATTTGAAGACCCCACACATCCTGACTATGTGTACCGGTTGGACAAAGCTCTCTATGGTCTCAAGCAGGCCCCTCATGCCTGGTATGATACTCTTGCTGATTTTCTCTTGAAGAGTGAGTATTCCAGAGGTAAAATTAACAACACCTTGTTCATCAAGCATACTTCAACTAATCTTATACTTGTTCAAATCTATGTGGATGACATCATCTTTGGTGCCACTGATGAATCCCTTTGTGATGAGTTTGCCTCACTCATGATGAGTCAATATGAGATGAGCATGATGGGAGAACTCACATTTTTCTTAGGCCTTCAGGTCAAACAAACTTCAAAAGGGATCTTTATAAATCAAAGCAAATATATTCGTGACCTTCTGAAGAAATTTAATTTTGAAAATTGCTCTCCTATGAAAACTCCCATGGCACCACCCTTGAAAATATGCTGATCCAGGTGGTAATCTGTTGATGTAACGAATTATCGAGGTATGATTGGGTCCTATCTTTATCTTACTGCTAGTCGACCCGATATTATGTTTGCTACCTGTCTTTGTGCGCGTTATCAGGCCAATCCTAAACAATCTCATTTGGCGACTGTAAAACGCATTTTCCGGTACCTGAAAGGTACCTTGCATCTGGGTCTTTGGTATCCCAAAGACTCAGGTTTTGAACTAATAGGGTATTCAAATTCTGACTATGCAGGTTCTAAAGTTGATAGGAAGAGCACCACAGGTAGCTGCCAACTTCTTGGTGGCAAATTGGTCAGTTGGTCCAGTAAGAAACAAAACTCAGTCTCAACCTCAACTGCTGAAGCTGAATATGTTGCTGCTGGAAGTTGCTGTGCTCAAATCTTGTGGATGAAAAATCAACTAAGGGACTATAATCAAGTCTACTCTCAAGTCCCAATTCTATGTGACAACTATATTGCAATCGCCATTACAAATAATCCAGTTCTTCACTCAAGATCAAAACATATAGACATCAGATATCACTTCATCAAGGATCACATCTCTAAAGGTGACACTGAGCTGCACTTCATCCCTAATGATCTTTAGCTTGTTGATCTGTTCACCAAACCCCTTGATGAGGCCAGGTTCAACTTTCTGATCGGAGAACTTGGCTTGTTGTACTTAGATAGCTAATAAAAATGGAACAAAAATAGGTACAATCGGTGCACTCTCTCACCGATATTTCGGTGGAAAGCGTCTCTGAATCCCACATTGGTGAGACCCTTTCATTAGTGGAAAGCCTCTCCGAATCCCACATCGGTGAAATCCATTTCACCGATCTTCTTCTGATGAAATCGGTGAGACCCTTTCATCGGTCACCGAAACCAAACGCTTCCCTCACCAAACCCTTACAAACATCGATGGCACCTAAGCTCACCGAATTCCTCCTACCGAAACTCTTCTCACCGAAACCTTTCCAAAGATTATTCACCGATCCCTTCTCACCGAAATCTTTCCATTTCACTAAAAACCCCTTTGACTCCCGAAGTCCATCGATGAGAAGTGACAACTCTCCGAAATACCCTTCTGCCCGATACCTCACTAATCGGTGAAATTCCTTCACTAATCTCGTCACCGACCTAGCTCTCACCAAAAGACCATCTTGTTGGTCCCGAAGGGTTATACAAGTTTGTAGAAGGGGGGGGGGGGTTGAATACAAACACACGATTTTTACTTTTCTAAATTGTTTATTGATAAATCAAGACAATTTACAACTTGTTGCGGAACAATATTAAGGATTAACCTAATATAAACAAGTTAAAAACACTAAGTTTCTTGCACTAGAATAAGACCGAAAGGAGACAGGGAAATTACGAATAATAACCTAACACACAGATAGAAAGAAGAAGATGGCCCGAACGCACTTCATTTCTGAAGTAGGGTTCTTCTTATATACTGCATGCATTTAATGCATGGCAGTATTGCTTTACACGTGGCAGCAGCTGAGTGGTTGCATGTCATTGACCTTTATAGACAACCTTAGTAGCCGCATGGTGCACAGTGTAGAATCAGAGTTGTTGTACGATCATAGACAAAAAGGATGTCCGTTCTGACAGTTCGTACGGAGACGTGCAAGGGAGGTAAGACAATAGTACTTTGTAAGGAGATTTCATGATCAGCTTTCGTTGAAACAGTTCTTTATCAGCGAACGATAAAGTTCAACGATTGCTGAAGTCTTCTACTTTATACTTCACGTTGAGTGGACAAATCTTGGCTTCGCTGATATCCGCGGCAGTTCATTAGTAGACTTGTCGCTGGTTCTTGAGCTTGATCTTTGACTTCAGCGTAGAACATATGTTGACGTGAAACTTGTCTTCAGGGATCATAAGTAAACAACTAACTTATCAGCGATCATCTCATAGACTGAACAGGCTCAGAGCTACTCGATGAACAGAGTTCGCTGACTATTTATCTTTAAAAAGCGAGAGTTACTATCAGCGGTACTGAAACAGTCTTAGTACTTATCAGCGATAGTGAAACTCTAATACATATTGTTTACTTACAATTTTCACTAAGTGTTTAAGAGAGGGTCATTATCAAATCACTGATGGTTTGGATCAACAATCCCCCCCTATTTGATTATGACATAGCAACAAAGAAAATTGCTAATTAATGAAAACATAAGGATAAAAAGAACTCAAAAAATATTTGTCCCTTTTACTGTTTTCTGGGATCTTTTCAGTACTGATGGAGTAAAGTACATTCGCTGAAATTTTTCTTTAAACTTCGTAAAGATTACAAAGGAAAGTGGAAAAATTACAAGTACAACAAATAAAATTACAAGTACAGAAGATATAGACAGATAAAGATAGAAAGAATTACAAGGCGATCCTATTCGTCAAAAGGTTCTTCCTTGATGAGAAGTTCATCGAGGGTCTTTGATGTGGGAATCATCCAGTCAGGGACCGTTACACCTTGATCCTTTTTGTTCTTTGCTTCTTCAAAGATCAGGGGCTTGAGGTGACGTGCCTGAATGTCGCGTCTGACTTCACACCAGTATATTAGGTCTCTGAGCTGTTCGATGGGAGTGATTGGAAGCTCAGATATGCGTTGAAAATGTTGTCGTCCATAGCAGTCTAGAAAGAAGATGCCATATGGTTCACTTAAGACTTTTCCAGGGATGAAAGTTTCTCCAGGAGGCAGGGAGGTGTCAAGTACTGAGAGGTCAGAGTCACGACCAAGTACTTCTTCGCGTGAGAAACCTATACCTGTTTCATTCCGTATAGGAGGACCTGAGTCCGAGGTTTTATTTTTCTTTGCAGAGGCACTTCTTTGTTGTGGTGGAAGAAGAGTGGAAGGAGGAATATCCACAACAGAAGAAACCAAGTCGATCTGAGAATTTAAAATTTTCTCGACATGGCTCTTGAACTTTGAGCGAGATCGCTGAATGGCTAATTTCACTTCCAACCATTCAGAGAAACCAAACTTCTTTAAAGTAGTAGCATAGAAGGTTTGCTTGGTTTTGTCTTCTCTGAATACGTCAACTTCAACAACAGGAACGTCTACAAACAGTTTTCCTCTGATAAGTGCCTTGATGATTTTGGATGGTCGAGATCGATAGTTCAGCATTTCTTTACACCATTCCAAAGTCGAATCAGATACCTTAGTCTTTTCTTCAACGATCCTTTGGGCATCATCCTATAGCTGACGTTGGACATCAATGGGAGTTCTTTTCAGCGCGGGGTCTTTCACCGATTGTTGGACAAGATGGATGGCGAGAGCCTTATCTTTTTCTTCAGCTTCCTTCTTTTCGGCGAGTAATCTTTCAACTCTTAAATGATCCTCGTATTCTTTCCTTGATATCCTGAACTTTGTGGGAACAGGGATTTTGTCACGAGGAAGAATGATTCGCTGATCTTCAAGCTGTTTGATCACTGCATCTCTCTTTTCTTGATCCTCTTCACTTAGCTTTTGAGGAGCCAAGGAAGGTCTGTTTTTGTGAGAGAGAAGCTGCTCTTCAGGTTCATCAGTCTCAGTGGTTAAATCCAAGACTGGGATTATTTCTTCAGCTCTTGTGGCTGGGATTATTGGTGTAGTTGTAGGAGCTTCAGCGGGATCCTCAAACAGGGGAGAGGACTAGCTGAAACACAGCGATTGTTTAAGTAAGAACATGGGAAGAAAGAGATAGAAAAAAAGAATGGGGTTTAAGTGTATAGAGGTTTTATGGAGAGGAGGATTGAGATTGAGAAGGGATACAGGAGTGATGCAGAGTAAGGGAATAAGAGATATTGTACCTGACAAACTAGCTTAATCTGAAGGATAGCCAAATTGCCTTCTGCAGCGAGGCCTTTGTTTTTGCCTTGATCAGCTTCAGATGCTGCAGGATTTGTCTTCTCCCTTGATGGTTCGTTTATCGAAATCCCTTTCTCAGGGGCCTTCTTGGGCTCAACGAAGAAGAAGTCATCATCATCATCGTCATCATCATCATCTTTAGGGGATGATGATGGTTCTTCATCATCGATATCGATGGGTTCTTCGTCTTCAGCTTCTTCTTCTTCTTCAGACTCGACCTCATCAGCGTAAGGTACGGTCACATCAGCAACAACTTCTTTGTGTTGCTCTTCGAGTTGCTCCCCCTCAGATACAGAGGGAGGTTTCTCGGTTCCCTCAGGGTTTTCAACTCCATGAGGTAGAAGCAGCAGTTTCATTTTTCTTCTCCCCCTCATCATTATGGGGAAGGTCTTCAGCTCTCTTCTCCCCCTCTTCCACATGATGAGGAGGGGAGGCAAGAGGAATATCAGCAACATCACCAACATCAGTAGTATGAGAATCACTGTCTTCTTGGCCAGTGAGTCCCATACAAAGTTCAACCACTGCTAATCTGTCGTCGAGGCCAGATATAGCAGGAGCGAGTTGTAACATCCCAATTCCCATATACACAACAATTCACATAATGTAACCATACATTCATATAACAAAAGAAACATCATATTACAAGTTCGGTCCTGCAGTCTTTTACAAATAAAAGAAACCAATGTACTACAAACTTTGTACTATTTACATACATAACATTTAATATCATAATACAACTGCAAAAACAAGCCAAAATCTTCATCTTATAATCCTTCACAAAAGCCATCCCTTGGTTACTCTAATTACTTGCTCTTACATGATCCACCACCTGGAATACATATTTTAAAACAAAATGAGGTTAGACCTTGTGGTCTAAGTGAGAAAAATCCCTGTTAGTTTACAAACCATTTATATAAACTTCATTCATATAAATCACGCGACACAATCATATATATCTAATCAAGCTCACATATCATGTACCTTCCCTTCTCATTCTTCCTGGCCATATTAGTTGGTAGCAAGCCAACTAATAATATACAACGCTGTACAACATCTACAGCCAAACAACGCTATACGAATTCTATAGCCAACCACACCGGTCCTAAACCCGACCAACGTATTATAACACCTTATAATACTCATGTACATATAATACCTCAATATATTATAATTCACATATAAACACATAGTCATCAACTTATTACATTCCCAATCCACACATATACGTATTCCAGTTAAAAATGTTTTTAAAGTAAAACTCACCTGTTTGACTTATCAAAATGTCCACCAAGCTTTTCTCAAACAATTCAGCTTCACTTCAATTTCACAGAATCTGAAACAATCATATACAAGTATTGCCTTACCACTTTGATCACACAAGTCTTACCAAGACTAAGAACTCTAAAGCACTCTAGTCCCTAAATGTTACCCCCAAACCCGAACTTAAGTCGAGTCCACAGTACATTCGATCCTCATTCATTCCCTATCCATGATTTAATAAAACACAGGCTATTGAATACTTAAAAGCATCTAAACTCCCAATTTTTACCAAACAGCAAAAGTATCCGGATACCTCAACTTTTCCGGAAAACACAACTTTTCCGGACAACAGGACTTTTCCGGACAACTTATATAATCCGGACGTCATCCGGACACCAAAGTGATCCGGATACCATCCGGTATCCAATTCTATCCGGAAAACATAGGAAAAAGGAACTTACCTGGATAAAAGACTCGTCAGGACACCACTATTATATCATCCGGACACCATCGACAGAACTACCCGGATACCACCAACAGAGCTATCCGGACACATTCAACGTATCCGGACACCACTGTCGGTTTACCCAAAATTCACCCAGATTCGACAGAAAACATTACCAAATGTGATTTCGATTATTCTACTCCGATAGAAACTACCTATTGGTAATTATAGACATAAAACATACAAGAAACATACCTTAATTTTACTTCCAATTGCACCAATTTGAATCCCTAGCTTTTTAACTTTCTTCCTTCTTCTTTTCTCTCAAAACACACACTAACACACACTGCACATCTGATTTTTATGAAATATCTGACTTGCCTTTAGATAATATCTACTAAGTTTTACCCTTTTAACCCTATTCTATTCTTTAATGACCATAACCCCCTTTTAACTTATAAATTTACTTAACTTACCTAAAATAGAAACTTTTAGGTTAAATAATTTAACGGAATAATACTTTTAACTAACGGACTTACCCGGGGTATTACATCATCTCCCCCTCAAAAGAATTCCGTCCCGGAATTCGGTTAGTAAAAAAGGTGAGGGTATTTGGTTCTCATTTCCGATTCGGATTCCTACGTGGCATCCTGACCTCTATGATGTCTCCACCGAACTTTCACTTGCCTGACCTCCTTATTCCGCAGCACTTTAATTTTATGATCAACTATAGCTTCTGGCTCTTCCACATAATTCAGTCTTTCGTCGACTTGTATCTCTGGTAGGGATACTGCCTGATCTTGAGTAACCAGACACTTTCAGAAGTTTGATACGTGAAATGCATTATGAATCCTGCTCAATTCTGGTGGAAGATCTAATCGGTAAGCCCCTTCACCGATCCTTTCTGTTATTGCAAACGGTCCGATATATCTTGGGCTAAGTTTACCTTATCTTCCAAATCGGATGACTCCCTTCCACGGCGAAACCTTTAACATTACGTAATCCCCAACTTGAAATTCCAATGGCTTTCGACGGCGGTCAGCGTAACTCTTCTGTCTATCTTGAGCCACTTTCAATCTTTCTCGTATCTGAGTAACCTTATCGGCGGTTAGCTGAACTATTTCCGGCCCCGCTAACTGTTTCTCTCCCACTTCGTTCCAACACAGAGGCGTTCGACATTTCCTACCATACAGTACTTTGAACGGTGCCGCTTGTATGCTGGAATGATAACTGTTGTTGTAAGCGAATTCGATTAACGGTAAATGTTTATCCCAAGATCCCCCAAAACCAACAATGCAAGCCCGGAGCATATCTTCTAAAGTTTGTATCGTTCGTTCACTCTGACCATCTGTTTGGGGATGATACGCTGTACTTAACTTTATCTGTGTTTCCATCTCTTTTTGAAAACTTCTCCAAAATCTTGAAGTGAAACGACTATCACGATCAGAAATGATCGAGATTGGAACTCCATGTCGAGTTACTATTTCATCAATGTACAACCTAGCTAATCGCTCCATCGAATCGGTTTCCTTTATCGGTAGAAAGTGTGCAGACTTTGTCAATCTGTCGACGATCACCCAAATAGAATCAAATCCCTTCGGCGTTCTTGGTAGCTTTGTGATGAAATCCGTAGTAATCTGTTCCCACTTCCACATAGGTATTTCTAGTCGTTGTAGTTGCCCAAACGGCTTTTGGTGTTCGATCTTTACTTTCTTACAAGTATCACATCTTTCCATATACTGAGCAATTCCTCTTTTTATCCCCGGCCACCAATAGAATTGCTTTAGGTCTTTATACATCTTGTTTGTACCTGGGTGAACAGAGAAACGGGATTGATGAGCTTCTTGTAAAACACGATCACGTAACCCACCCAAGCGAGGTACCCACACTCTGTTTCCCAGACACAATAACCCACGATCATCTTTTACTAGCAATGCTGACATCCCCGCTAACCGTTCTGATTTCAGATGTTCATCCTGATAAGCCTCCGCTTGACACTTCTGCAATTCGTCAAATATGTTGGGTAGGAGTTCAGTTCGTAGCGAAATAACTTTTATTGTTCCACTCCTTTCTTGACGACTCAATGCATCAGCTACCACATTTGCCTTTCCCGGATGATAAAGGATTTCACAGTCTTAATCATTCAGCAATTCTAACCATCTTCTTTGTCTCATATTTAGTTCCTTCTGATCAAAGAGGTGTTGGAGACTCTTATGATCAGTATAAATTTGACATTTGGAACCATACAGATAATGTCTCCAAATCTTTAACGCGAAAACGACTGCAGCAAGCTCCATATCGTGTGTAGGATACTGCCGTTCATGATCCTTCAGTTGGCGAGAAGCATAAGCTATAACTTTTCCGCGCTGCATAAGCACATAACCCAATCCCAGTTTGGACGCATCACTGTAAACGACAAAGTCTTCAGAACCGTCGGGTAGTGATAAAATCGGCGCGCTACACAGTTTTTCTTTCAATATTCTGAATGCCTCGTCTTGTTCTGCCTTCCATTCAAACTTCAGATTCTTCCGGGTCAGCTTAGTCAAAGGCGTCGCGATACGAGAGAAATCTTTTATAAATTTCCGATAGTAGCCGGCTAAACCCAGAAAACTACGTACTTCGGTTGCTGTCTTCGGCGGTTCCCACTTTTCAACTGCTTCCACCTTCATCGGATCAACTTGTATACCTTTCTCAGAAACGACATGCCCCAGAAACTGAAATTCTCGCAACCAGAATTCACATTTAGAGAACTTAGCGTACAACTTTTCTTTCTGCAGCAACTCCAGAACCAAACGGGGATGTTGTGCATGATCCTCTTTGGATCGGGAATAGATAAGGATATCATCAATAAATACAATAACGAATTTATCAAGATACGGCTTACATACCCGATTCATTAAATCCATAAAGGCAGCTGGAGCATTCGTCAGTCCAAACGGCATTACTAAGAATTCGTGATGACCATACCTTGTTCGAAAGGCTGTCTTTAGTACGTCTTCTTCTTTAACTTTCAACTGGTGGTAACGGGATCTTAAATCAATCTTGGAGAAATAGCATGCTCCAACTAACTGATCGAAGAGGTCATCAATTCGGGGTAACGGATACTTGTTCTTTATCGTGCGCTTGTTCAGTTCTCGGTAGTCAATAAACATTCTCATTGAACCATCCTTCTTTTTCACAAACAAAACTGGTGCTCCCCACGGCGAAGAACTAGGTCTGATGAAGCCTTTATCGGTTAGGTCTTGTAGTTGTGCCATCATCTCTTTCATCTCTGGAGGGGCTAGTCGATATGGTGCACGAGCAATAGGAGTGGCTCCAGGAACTAAATCTATACCGAACTCTACTTGTCTAACTGGAGGGAGACTATTCAGATCTTCAGGGAATACTTCTGGAAATTCACTAACAATAGGAATATCTTCCAACTTAATCTTTTCAGGCCTACTATCTATCACATAGGCTAAGTAACTCGGGCAACCCTTGCTGACACATTTACGAGCTTTTATCATAGATATTAGGTTAGACTGATGATTCCTACGATCACCATAAATCACTACCGGTCCCCTCTCAGGTAAAACAACATTTATTAACTTCTTATCACACACTATGTTAGCCTGATTCTCGGCTAACCAGTCCATTCCCACTACGACGTCAAACTCTATCAAAGTTATAGGAAACAATTGTATCGGCACTCTACACTCCTCTATATTTATCACACAGTCATCAAATACTTCTTTAACTGACATTTGATTATCATTTGCCGTATCTACTGATAGAGCATGTTCTAGCATTTTAGGTTTCAAACACAGACAAGCAGCAAATGCAGGAGACACAAACGATCGATTTGCACCTGAATCAAATAACACCTTAGCACGTGTAGAGTTTATTAAAAATGTACCTGTGACCACATCCGGAGTTTCCTCCGCTTCTTTCTCAGTCATTTGAAATGCGCGACCCCTGGTTACTGGCGGTTCCAGTCTTGGTATTACTGGTTTAGCAATCGCTGGCCTGCCTGAAGATCCACCTTGCTGTATCCTTCCCCTCAGACAGTCTGACTGAAGGTGATCTGGTGAATTGCATAAGAAACATAGCCGCGTTACCTTACAATCTTTGATGATGTGTCCGGTCTTCCCACACTTATAACATGCTCGTAAATCACCTCGACAATTTCTTTGGTGGACACGGTTACACTTCTGACATGGTCTTTCCGCTGGTCGAAACGGCGGACGGTTATCATACCTCTGAAATCGGGACTTCTTCGGATCGTATTGTGGTCCTTCCCACTTTCTCTTCCCGATACTTTTATCGCCAGCATCTCTTCTCATATCTCGTTCAACATTCTCCGCGGCATCAACTGCAGCCGAGAAGGTATCGGGTCCTTTTGCAGTCACTAGCCTTCTAACTTCTGAGTTCAGCCCAAAGATAAACCTTTCCGTCTTCATCGCCTCCGTAGCAACGTAGTACTCTGCAAACCGAGACTTTTCCAGAAAACTAGCGGTGTAATCTCCAACGGATAAGTTTCCTTGTTGTAAGTTCATAAATTCCCCTTCCAGTTGTTTGACGGCTGCTTGGGGACAAAATGTGTTCCTGTAGGCTATCACAAATTCTTCCCAAGAGAGGGTAGAATAAACATCAGATCCTTTAGAATGAATAAAGGATTCCCACCAATACAAAGCATCCCCCTTTAACATTGTTGTTCCGTACAATACTCTATCTTCGTCAGCGCACTTACTCGTCTTGAAAATAGCTTCTATTTCCTTCATCCATCTCATTGCTTTCACTGGATCCCTGTCTCCTGAGTAGGTAGGAGGTCTACAGCTTAAAAACATTTTGTAGTCGCACCTCCTTTGTACTGGTACAACAGTCGATGTGATTGGCATTTCATCTTCCGGTCCGGGATCCCGTATTCCAGTTTCATTATGACGGTTCCGATCAAACATTGTTTGTATGCTAGCCTGCAATCTTCCCATTTCTGCCATTAGATCATCCCTGGTAACGAACTCTGTACCCTGTGGCTGGACTCTGCCTCCGGCTCGACCTCCAGCTCTACCCCAGGTCCTATCCCCGACTCTGCCCCCAGTTCTGCCTCCCCTGTCCCCTGTTCCTATCGGCGGATTCGTGCTATTCAGATTTCTTCCTCCTCCTCGATTCGAATTCCGTGTACCGCTTGCCATTCTGTTGATTTAAACAAGGTTAATATACACATAAGCACATACCCCATATAACAAGGTATTCCAGTTCAAACATGTACCTGTAAGATCACAATTACACTGGCCAGGTGTAATATGAAATTACCTTACATGATGTTCCTTCTACCTTTTATACTTCATCATCCCAAGGTTCTATAATGATAAGGACATCCTACTTCACATGCAGTTTAAGTCTAGGTACAGATACAAATACCTAAATCCCTTAAACTAAGGCTCTGATACCATTTGTAACATCCCAATTCTCATATACACACCAATTCACATAATGTAACCATACATTCATATAACAAAAGAAACATCATATTACAAGTTCGGTCCTGCAGTCTTTTACAAATAAAAGAAACCAATGTACTACAAACTTTGTACTATTTACATACATAACATTTAATATCATAATACAACTGCAAAAACAAGCCAAAATCTTCATCTTATAATCCTTCACAAAAGCCATCCCTTGGTTACTCTAATTACTTGCTCTTACATGATCCACCACCTGGAATACATATTTTAAAACAAAATGAGGTTAGACCTTGTGGTCTAAGTGAGAAAAATCCCTGTTAGTTTACAAACCATTTATATAAACTTCATTCATATAAATCACGCGACACAATCATATATATCTAATCAAGCTCACATATCATGTACCTTCCCTTCTCATTCTTCCTGGCCATATTAGTTGGTAGCAAGCCAACTAATAATATACAACGCTGTACAACATCTACAGCCAAACAACGCTATACGAATTCTATAGCCAAACACACCGGTCCTAAACCCGGCCAACGTATTATAACACCTTATAATACTCATGTACATATAATACCTCAATATATTATAATTCACATATAAACACATAGTCATCAACTTATTACATTCCCAATCCACACATATACGTATTCTAGTTAAAAATGTTTTTAAAGTAAAACTCACCTGTTTGACTTATCAAAATGTCCACCAAGCTTTTCTCAAACAATTCATCTTCACTTCAATTTCACAGAATCTGAAACAATCATATACAAGTATTGCCTTACCACTTTGATCACACAAGTCTTACCAAGACTAAGAACTCTAAAGCACTCTAGTCCCTAAATGTTACCCCCAAACCCGAACTTAAGTCGAGTCCACAGTACATTCGATCCTCATTCATTCCCTATCCATGATTTAATAAAACACAGACTATTGAATACTTAAAAGCATCTAAACTCCTAATTTTTACCAAACAGCAAAAGTATCCGGATACCTCAACTTTTCCGGACAACACAACTTTTCCGGACAACAGGACTTTTCCGGACAACTTATATAATCCGGACGTCATCCGGACAACTTATATAATCCGGACGTCATCCGGACACCAAAGTGATCCGGATACCATCCGGTATCCAATTCTATCAGGAAAACATAGGAAAAAGGAACTTATCCGGATAAAAGACTCGTCCGGACACCACTATTATATCATCCGGACACCATCGACAGAACTACCCGGACACCACCAACAGAGCTATTCGGACACATTCAACGTATCCGGACACCACTGTCGGTTTACCCAAAATTCACCCAGATTCGACAGAAAACATTACCAGATGTGATTTCGATTATTCTACTCCGATAGAAACTACCTATTGGTAATTATAGACATAAAACATACAAGAAACATACCTTAATTTTACTTCCAATTGCACCAATTTGGATCCCTAGCTTTTTAACTTTCTTCCTTCTTCTTTTCTCTCAAAACACACACTAACACACACTGCACATCTGATTTTTATGAAATATCTGACTTGCCTTTAGATAATATCTACTAAGTTTTACCCTTTTAACCCTATTCTATTCTTTAATGACCATAACCCCCTTTTAACTTATAAATTTACTTAACTTACCTAAAATAGAAACTTTTAGGTTAAATAATTTAACGGAATAATACTTTTAACTAACGGACTTACCCGGGGTATTACACGAGTTTTCGAAGATCCTCTCTATCGGCCTGAGTAAAGTGAGACTTTGGAGCATCCAGGCGATTGAGTATCTGCTGAAGTAGATCTTTGACCGTCGTAACCTCACCCTTAAGAGTACCAACCTCTGTCTTCAATGATGTGACTTCATTGGACAGAGTGGTGAAGTTTGTTGCGAGGGTGGTGTTGGTGAGGTTGAGATTGTTGACGTTTGAGGAAGTTTCAGCGAGGGTGGTAGCAAAAGTTGCAATGCTGCCATCCACCTTCTCCATATCAGCTTTGGAGGCTTTCATGTCAACAACCTCGGTCAGCTTCTTGAGGTTCTCTCCAGCGTCTGTAACCGCTGAAGAGTTCGTTGAGAGAGTGGTGTTGTAAGATTCCACCTTTGTTTCCAGGGCCTTCAGGGAGGTTATGATATCCCCTAAATTAGGACCTGAAACAGTTATTAACTTATGAACAGAGGAAAGCTCAGAAGTTTGGGGTTGAGTGAGAGAAGTGTTTGGAATAATGTGTATACCTGCAGGCGGGTTGGTGAAGTTGTCGAAGCCTCGTAACCCTGAGAAAGTTTCATAGTTGTCTTCAATAGTTCCTTGACGACTGGAAGTACCTGCAGGTCCTGTGTTTTGTTCTATCATCTTCTGAAGATGTTCAACAGTAGTGTCGCTGAGAAAGATGTTTGTTGAGGAGAATAGGGGAAGAGATTGAGTGACCAAAGGAGAGGTGGGAAGAATGATGGTTGAGAAAGTGGGTTGGGTGCGGGGTTCAGCGTTGGATTCGCTGAAAATCACTTCAGTCTCTTGAGGGGCTGAAGGAGGTGGGTTCAGTTCCAAGTTTATAACTTCAGCGTTTAGAGACGCTGAAGCTGGGATGGAAGGGGTGGCTTGATCAGCTGTGGCAAAGCGTACTACTGAACTATCCATCAGCTCTTCAAGATGAGCTGTGGAGTCTTCAGCATGTGAATGCTGGGGGGTTGCTCCTTGGTTTTCTTGATTCTTTTGGAACCAAGTTGGGAAGTAGATTGTTTCCTTTTTCGAGAAGAAGTGGAGGGTGCAGCTTGGGTATCAGCGGTGGGTATTACCACTGAAGTAGCCGCATAAGTAGAAGAAGGAGGATTAAGAATAGATAAAAGAGTAGTAAGACGTACCTCGTTTGCCAGCGGCTTGAAGTCGAGCACCTTAGGACCAACCTGAGAGAGTCTCAGATCACCCTTTTTTGGGTACTTGTCCCCAAGTCCTTGTGAAAAACGGCGCTGATGAATCTGGGATATGGAACCCATGATGGTCTATCAGCCATATCTACTCTGAACGCAAGATCATCATAGATGATCGAGGCCCAGTCAACATGTAGACCTTTCAGCAATGCATAGCCCATTGCTTGCTGAGGTTGAGCAGCTTGATCAGAGGAGCCACTCTTCGCTGTCATGCAGCTTATTAAGTGTGCGAAGATGAAGTTCATCTCGCTTGGCATTTTGGACTTCTTGATCAGGGTCAGTTTCTTCTCAATCTTCTTGTCCCTCCCTGTGTCCCATACGTAACCCATTGCATCAAAGAATGTAGTGATGGCTTCCCTATCAGCATGGTTTTTGTGGTTTGGCAGAGAGACAAAGGGTTTTTCTTTTGTGGCAGTGGGTAGGCTGAGTGCTCGCCTGATAATGGCAGGGTTGATTTTGGTTGTGCCAAATTTGGTGTCACAGAGACTGACATCAAGGAGTTTCTTAGGGTTCTTTGATGAAGGAACCTGAGTGTGTCTAGCAGTATACCAGAACTGAGATAGAAGGAATTTATGGGCAGGGGGTACAAAGGTTAAGGCTTTGAATAAGCAGCAGGTTTGGAGAAAATTCACAGCTTCATTCAGATGTTTGACTTGCTTCTTCGGAGGAAAATCGAAAAGCGCATAGAGATTGTTGGATTTTGAGAAGTCTACTTTCTCAAGCGTGAACTTGACCTGAGGAGCCTTGGGAAGATTTAGTTTCTCCGTAGCAGGAGATTTCTCAGCGGTAGGAGCAGCAGTAGAAGATGCCATTTCTGTTTATCATATCAACCATGAATCATAGAGAAAAAAATACAGTCTTAATGTGGAAAGATTTTCCAATAAGATGTTTTCGAATTTTGTCCATTTCATTCAGACAGAAATGTCTTAATGAAGATTAGGGTTTTCTTGTTTTGAAAAAGAAATGCAAACCCAGTAAAAGTCTTGTTTTCCATTTTCCTTTAGATAAGGATTCTGGAAAAACGTATGAAGAACAAGTTTAATATATTTGATTTAAACTTGAAGAACAACCATGAAAAGGTTGTGTTCATAAAACCATGAAAGAAATGATTTCATTTAAAAGGTTCTTTTGTTTGATCTTTTGAAAACAAGGATAAGATCAGAAACAAGTTAAAACAGGTAAATAATGAGAATATTAACCTGGTTGTCGAAGAAGAAGATGAACAGTTTTCTGGAAAAACTCGAGTTCAATAAGCAACAGTAAATCTTTTCTTTCTTGGAGAAGAAGTTCACGTAAAGGAAAAATATAAACTCGAAATAGTTTATATAGTGAGATTAGAGAGAGAGAAAAACTAGAGCGAGAAAGTTTTTCATCATGACACGGACACGTGTTTGCATTTGATTGGATGGTAAACGAAACGTGCAAACGTGTGTCAGAAAAAGAACGTGCCAGGGTTTATCCGTTGTGATGATGTCACAAACGTCCTTTCATATTTTAAGATGTCTCTGAGGTTTTGAAAGCTCAGGTACTATTTTGAAAAACATGAAGCACTGAATAGAAATATCAGTGTTAGTTTAAGAAATTTCAAAGTATCGCTGTTAAGGAAGAGATATTTAGCGATGTGATTTGTTTTGAAATCTTGCATTTATTTGCGAACGTCAGTGAGTAAAGAGAGAACATACCTTGATATCAGCGAATCAACTTTGTTTAGAGAGAAGATGATAGAATGGGTTATATAAGTTGGTTTTATCCGATCGCTGATCAAATGTGAACCACTGAAGATTTTACTCTTCAAAGTTCAGCATTCCAAGCTCGCTGATGAAAAAGTTGAATCTTGTCTCATCAAGAGGTTTGGTGAACAGATCAGCTAACTGAAAGTTAGTTGGGATAAAATGAAGTTCTATATCACCATTCATCACACGATCTCTGATAAAATGATACCTGATTTCGATATGTTTGGTCTTTGAGTGTAGCACTGGATTGTTGGCTATAGCGATGGCACTTGTGCTGTCGCAATAGATTGGAATTTTCGAGAGCTGAAGGTCATAGTCTAGTAGTCGATTTCTCATCCACAAGACCTGAGAACAACAGCTTCCAGCGGCTACATACTCAGCTTCAGCAGTTGAGGTGGACACTGAGTTTTGCTTTTTACTTGTCCAACTCACCAGCTTTCCACCCAGGAGCTGAAAGCCTCCTGTGGTGCTTTTCCTATCCAATTTCCAACCTGCAAAATCACTATCTGAATAGGCGATTAGATCAAACCCTGAATCTTTGGGATACCAAAGACCTAGGTTCGGAGTACCCTTAAGGTAACGAAAGATTCGCTTTACATCGATCATATGAGATTCCTTAGGTTCAGCTTGATATTGTGCACACAAACAAGTTGCATACATAATATCAGGTCGGCTAGCTGTAAGATACAGGAGAGAGCCGATCATCCCACGGTACATTGTGACATTAACAGGTATTCCATTTGAATCCTTGTTTAGTGTCAGCGGTGGTGCCATAGGGGTTTTCATAGCTGAACTTTGAGTTAAATCGAATTTCTTCAGCATATCTTTAACATACTTTCCCTGATTAATGAAAGTTCCCTTTTCATTTTGCTTTATCTGAAGACCAAGGAAATATGTTAGCTCACCCATCATACTCATTTTATACTCTTCTTTCATTCGATCAGCGAAACGAGTACAAAGGTCAGAATTAGTAGAACCAAATATAATGTCATCAACATATATCTGAACAAGAATGATATGACCTTTCACTATTCTGAAAAATAGAGTTTTGTCGATTTTACCTCGCTCAAAATTTTCAATTAGGAGATAAGAGGATAGAGTGTCATACCATGCACGTAGAGCTTGCTTTAAGCCGTAAAGTGCCTTATCCAGTTTATAAATATAACCTGGACGCTTAGGATCTGAGAATCCTGGAGGTTGTTCCACATAGACTTCTTCATTCAGCTTTCCATTGAGAAATGCTGACTTAACATCTATTTGATATACTTTGAAGTCTTTGTGTACAACGTAGGCTAAGAATAGACGAATAGATTATAGTCTTGCTACTGGAGCAAATGTTTCGTCGTAGTCTATACCTTCCTCTTGTCTGTATCCCTGAGCAACAAGTCGAGCCTTGTTACGGGTTTGTAACACCCCATATTTCAACTCTTGTGGTATTAGTGCAGAAATAAGAAATTCTGGGGCTCTTTTGAGAAAAACTCAAAATTCTGTGGCTGAGTTGTGAAAAAGAAAAGCTAGCTAAGTTAAAACTCTCCTAAAACCCTATTTGGTCCTCATTTGTCGGCTGGAGAGTTCAAGAAGGGAGAAGGAGCTCAAGAAATCCACAATGGAAGGTTTGGAGAAGGTGGTTCAGTGAGGGATTGACGGAATTTGCTACCAAGGTATACCTTCATCTTCATCTCTTTGATTTGTCTTGGAAATGGAGTTTAGATGTATGATTCTTATGGATTTCTCTTCTTCTTCAAGTATTTTGAGACAAAACCAATTGGAAGGGTGTGTTGGATGATTCCCTTGAGGAGTTTGTGAACTCTTGGTGTTATTCCACCTTTCCAATGGAGGTTCTTAAGTTGATTCATTTTAGAAAGGATTTGTGTTTTCAAAAGAGTAGTTCATGATGGTTGATTGAGGAATTGATTGATTTAAGTAATGAGGATTGTTTCCTTAATGTATAAATAGTTTTAGAGTTTGTTTTGGGAAGTTATCAATCGATTGGAATCATTTTTGGAGGAGTTAAGTGGGTTTTCGAGCTGACCCTGGGATGCAGAACTGAGAATGCTCGACCAGAGAGTTACGCGGCTTTTCACGCGGTTTGCAAACCGCGTAGCAAACCGCGTAAGTCTCTGTTGGGAAATTCTCGTTTCTGCTTCGTTGGTCGTTCGGGCTTGGATTCGAGGCGTGGTTTAGGGGTTTGTCTTAAGACACTATGGGGAATGTTTTAGAGTATAATTGGGGAGTCTAATACTTCCTTTGTTAACCCCAATTCAGGTGATCGTTTGGTGTTTAAGTGAGCTCCGATTAGAGTGTCGTATAGCCGAATACCAGGTGAGTTCCCTTATGCATTATTTCTATCTTTTAAAATGAATTGCGAAGAATTGATATGACTGAAAATGAGTTTACTTGATCATCATGAATTTATGTCTTCTCATGCATGAAAAGTGTTATCTTACAAGTGGAAGGAGGATTATCCTCGAGTAAGTTTTAAAACATGTTTTAATGTTTATGCCTGTGGTAGAGTCGGGTTGCACAGTGGAGGACCCCCGAGTTGCCGTGCCTGGCTTTGTTAGGTGTCGAGTTGCCGTGCCTGGCTTTATAAGGTGTCGAGTTGCCGTGCCTGGCTTTGTAAGGTGTTATTGGTCCATGCCACTGTGTACACCCATGTTTGAGCTCAAACTTGTTACGTGCTGTTTGGAAGGAAACGTGTTTTCTTAAAATGTTTTGTGGTCGCGTTTTTAGGAGGGAATTCACTAGACCTTATGGTCTAACCCTCGCTTTCAAAACTTAAAAACCATTTTTAGGAAAGGGAGGCTTAGGTGCTTCGTTCAAAGGGAAAGAGAAGGCTTAAGGCGGATGTGCGAGAATAGAGACCGTCATGATCCAGCTGTTGTTAGTTTAAACATCTCGGTTGTAATCGTTTGGGAACTTTAAGCTTTGAGTATGTTATCTAGTATTGTGATGTAAATTGGGACCCTTATGGGCTTTTTGGACTTATATTCCATGTTAAGTGTTTTGGGTCGTTACAAATGGTATCAGGGCCGTAGTTTAAGGGATTTAGGTGACCGAACGGGCCTAAACTTAAACTTGAGAATAGGGACACAACCGAGATATAGGAAGCCATTAGGAAACACCTTAATCGTAGGATGTCTTGACAATGGTAGTGAGAACCCTCATGTAAGGTAAATTCAAATAGCATCTGGCCAATGCTATTATGGACTTACAGGTGCATGGGTGTAATCAATCGCTATTGTCAGGATGGGTGGTGAGTGTGGAAGTATGTAGAAGGTTCTAACCTTGTGTTTGATAGCAAATAGTTGATGTGTCATGGGAGATCCCTTGTGATGTGGTGTTTGTAACTTCTAGAAGAAGTGTTGTCTAGAATGTTGATGAGCTGTCTAGAGGTAAACTCTCTGGGATAGGAAGCGAGAATTATGTTGGCATCTTGAAAACCTTCAATTCAAGATTGAGGGAGGGAATTTAGTTCTGGATTCCTTAGTCAAACGGTTGGGTGGCAAGGTTATTGAATGAAGGAGATCAGTGTTGTTTTGAAGTATGCATAAGAGTAGGAGGTGAGATAACTGGTTAGTTTGGTAAACCATGTTGAGCGGTCGATCAAGTGGATTGTGGAGCACTTGTGCCACAAGTTGTAACATAAGTAAGAAAGCGGTTGTTGGTCTTAGTGAGGTATCAGTGAAGAGTTGAAGTGAGTGCAACGGTTGACTTGGTTAGAGTGAATAGCCTTCAATTGCATATTAAATTTCATGCATTGTCATTAAACTTATTACACAAGTTCTTTCATGTTAAAGGCATGTACGTGCATAACAAACTTTCCTTGTTTTGAGAAATGAGTTGACACTCGCAAGTGTGTGTTTTTTTTAAAGGTAAATGAAAGTTCAGGATACACTCTTACAATCAAATATGAACAATTAAGATCGTATTAATAGCAACTGGTCATATGATCTATTAACAATCTGTGAATTACAAGATATTACAATGAATTTCTCTCTCAATAGATCTAACAATTTATGCGTAAAGGGTTATCCAAAAGTTCTCAAAAAGATTCTTTTAGCTACAGTTCCTAACTCCTATATATACTGTATAAGAAAGGCTAAAGATACAGTACATATAAGAAACAGACTAATAGAACAATTACACGTGTCCTAAATAGTAACTGAATATAACAGAGAATATCCCAAGATATGAATTCTGAACATACTTCTGAATAAGCGCTTCAGAACCTTTGTCTTCATAGTCAGAAGTTCTGAGTCTCCTACTCAGAACTCTGAACCTTCTAGTCAGAATCCAACACTTAGAATCTTTTTGAGATTTCTCACTCAGAACTTCTGAGTCTTCTACTCAGAACTTCTGAGTCTTCTGAGTCTTCTTTAGTCTTCTTACTCAGAACTCAACACTTGTGTTTTTGACAAAACTCTAGACCTAACAATCTCCCCCTTTTTGTCAAACACACTTGTACTTTTCACCATCAAATTCTTAGAGCAGGAACAATCTTCAGAAGGAGCTCTTCTGAATGCTTTGACAACTTTTGCTCAGAACTTCTGAATAATCTGAATTAACAACTTCTGGTCAGTCTTTAATCAGCAGCAGCAACGATTTCCAAACTAATTTATGTTACATATTTGCTTTTTCTTTGCTCCCCCTTGAAATGACAATTCCTATCTTCATGTGATGTGATCAAGTCAAATTTTTGTCTTTTTATGACTTTCTGACTTTCTTCTCCCTTTTTTTTTTATTTTTTTTAAATCAATCAATCAGATTTTTCAATCATATCAATCTTCAAAATCTTTATCTTTTCTCCCCCTAAAGTTTTGGAAAGCAAAATCAGCTTCAAAATCTTTTCTTTCTTTTGCAAGAATTTTCTCCAAATCAGAAATTTTCAAAGATAATTCAACAGACTTTGTTTCAAAACCTTTCCTCTCAGTTTGAAAGTCTCTTCTCTCTTTCTCAAATTTCACTCTTTCAAGTATAAGAACTTGTTCAAAATCATAGATCTGTTTCAAGAGTTGACAATTTTTCATTTCACATGATTTGATTCTATTTTCAGACTCTGTCAACATCTTTCTTCTAAAATTGCCTTTCTCTTTCAAATCAACATTCTCTTTTTCTAACAACTTTATGTTTTCTTGAACCTTTTCAAAATCCTTTAGAAAATCAGATTTCTCTTTTTGCAAAATCTTTATAACTTTTGCATATTCGTCTTGTTTTGCTTGAAGATTAGCAATCTTGCTTTCAAAATGAACAATCTCAGTTTTTGGTTCAGAAATTGTTTCTTTTGCTTTTACAGGACTTAATTTTTGTAAATTGTCTGAACTGGTTATAGAAATTGCAGGTCTCACAAAAATTTCAATAATCTCAGGCATGATGAAATGACAAATTCGAATATCAACTATGAATTATGATAAAAAATGAGAATCAACACAAATCTAGAACATGCAAGAATTAATCAAATCTGTCACATGCATTTCATCAAACAGTTAGAGTACATGAATTAATGAAATCTTCTTTTCAACAAAAAATTTGAATACTAATCAACATGCAGCAGATATAATCACTTTGATCCAGAAACCAATCAAGAATTTCGAAAACATACCTGTGATCTCTGTTTAATTTCGAGAATTAATCAGCATAGAGAGAAAATCTTTGGATAACTTGATTGTAAGATATCGATTCAACAGAAAGACAAATTCAAATTTCTTGAATCAATGATAGAAACGAATTCAAGAATTGTTAGGAATTCAAGAATTGTTAGCAGCAGCGGAATCAATTGTCGAATTGATCAAGAAACTTCAAGAACGCGATCAAACACACTCTTGGTCGAATTTGTTTGTTGATTGGCTCTGATACCAATTGAAAGTTCAGGATACACTCTTACAATCAAATATGAACAATTAAGATCGTATTAATAGCAACTGGTCATATGATCTATTAAAGATATTACAATGAATTTCTCTCTCAATAGATCTAACAATTTATGCGTAAAGAGTTATCCAAAAGGTTAGCAAAAGATTCAGTTAGCAAAAGATTCAGTTGACTTTTGGATAATTCAGTCCAAAACTCGGTCTGAATGTGATTATGGACTTACAATTTGTCTCATCTTGATTATGGATTTCTGATTCATACAGATCAATTTGTTGATTTTGAAGAATTTTTTTTGAAAAAGTTCTGTTTACTGTGGGGTTATCGAACTCATAGATGTGAGTGTTTTTCGTAGAAAACATTTCCAGAGAATGTGTTCAGAATCACATTTTAAGCAACCCTGCAAATTTTGGTTGAAAAATTCTGATTTTTGAGCAAGTTATGGTGATTTGAAGTTCAGAATGTTCAAAAATCACAAAATCCAAACATTTTTCTAAGGCATTTTCTCTGGATAGTTTTATCAGAATTCTGACTCTGTTACTCAGAAGTTCTGACTCTACTACTCAGAAGTTCTGACTCTACTACTCAGAATTCTGACTCAACTAATCAGAATTCTGACTCTGATACTTAGAATTTTGAACAAGTTACTCAGAATTCTGACTTTTCTACTCAGAATTCTGACTCAACTACTCAGAATTTGGATTTTTGATATCTAATGAGGAATCATCGAAGATGATTACCAAAATCTCTTGATTTTGCAGGATTATCTTGATTTGAGAGGGAAGATTGTCTCAAAATTTGATCTGATTGTTTCAAGATGAAGTTCAAAACCCGTGCTTCAACGTTTTAGGCTTTTGAACATATCAGTTCAAAACCCGTACTTAAAATGACAATGGCTTCTGAATAATTCAGTTCAGGACCCGTACTTCAGAGACTAAGACTTCTAAACAAATCAGTTTAGAACTCATATTTCTCAGGTGATATCCTTAACTGTCATATTTTTATGTTTCAAGGAACAAGTGGTGAAAGGTAACATTGCATTACGTTTATTTCTATTGCTTTGAATGTTTGAATCTTAACAAATTTAATTCAATGATATGAATTTTTTTTAATTTTCATTCAATGAATAAATGTGTGTCAAAGAGTGATTTTACAAGTATTTTGTATTATCTGAGCTATATTTGTTTCAACTTTCACTTCTGAATTAAATCGAAAGGTAAGCAAAACATGAATGAAATTATGCCGAATGCTCAATGTTATGAAATCTATACTTATATAGAATATAATGCTCAAAAAGCCTAAATGTCAGAATGTTGGATGGAAACAAAAATATGGGGGAAGTACTACGTTTTAGTACCAAGTGATTGAGATGAAATATAAATATATATAAAATCATTTAGTTTGAAAGTTTGTACCTGTGGCCTTTCTGGTTTGGGAGAGTAAGTCCTAAGGGGTGCTAGTCACCTAGTCCCTAAGACTAACTGGTCTGGGATCGGCTGACCCAAATCCTGCAATAGAATCAGATAGAAAGCCATGTTCTACTGGTACAAATGGGTTTAAGATATATCGATGTGGCCTTTCTGGTTTGGGAAATTAAGTTCCAAGGGGTGCTTGTCACCTAGCACCTAAGACCAACTGATCTGGGATATGCTGACCCAAATCCTGCTATAGAACCAGATAGAAAGTCATGTTTAACGATGTATCTTATTCTTACTAAACTTTTTGATTAAAAGATGCCAATGTGCACAAAATTAAAAGATGTCAATGAGCACAAAATTAAAAGATGCCAATGAGCACACATCTCTTGAAACTTTGGGAAAATTCAAAGTCGCAATAAACCTGTAAATTTGTGAAAATCCTGATTTTGGACAAATAGTGTGAGTAGAGCAAAGTATTCGTATATGTTTTTAGAATTGCATATGCTTGAAGCTAATCATATTTCGCATGCTAAGCACACCAAATAGATTTAATAAAGGGATTGAAACTGAACATTTTTAACTCGATATGCAATGATGACTTGTATTTGAATCCAAACACATGCATTTGATTTCATTTGATTGAAAATCTGATAAATTTCATTAAGTTGGATTTCTTTTGTAAAGTTTTCAAATGATCAAATGTTAGTAGTTATTAAGTGTAGTTCAGTAAATCTTATTCTCCTTGTATAAATGTTTTCATTAAAGCACTATATTTGAAATGAATAATTTTAATGAAATATATGCATACTTTCAGGGGGAGAAAACAAACTGCTACAGAATTCTTATTTTGAGGGGGAGCAAGGTTATTCATTAAGGAGGAGAAAAAGCATAGACTTCATTCGAAGAAAAAGAATCGCTAAAGTTTTGAAAATCAAGGGGGAGAAAAGCTAAAGATTTTGAAGCTGATTTTGCTTTCCAAAACTTTAGGGGGAGAAAAGATAAAGATTTTGAAGATTGATATGATTGAAAAATCTGATTGATTGATTTAAAAAAAATAAAAAAAAAGGGAGAAGAAAGTCAGAAAGTCATAAAAAGACAAAAATTTGACTTGATCACATCACATGAAGATAGGAATTGTCATTTCAAGGGGGAGCAAAGAAAAAGCAAATATGTAACATAAATTAGTTTGGAAATCGTTGCTGCTGCTGATTAAAGACTGACCAGAAGTTGTTAATTCAGATTATTCAGAAGTTCTGAGCAAAAGTTGTCAAAGCATTCAGAAGAGCTCCTTCTGAAGATTGTTCCTGCTCTAAGAATTTGATGGTGAAAAGTACAAGTGTGTTTGACAAAAAGGGGGAGATTGTTAGGTCTAGAGTTTTGTCAAAAACACAAGTGTTGAGTTCTGAGTAAGAAGACTCAGAAGACTCAGAAGTTCTGAGTAGAAGACTCAGAAGTTCTGAGTGAGAAATCTCAAAAAGTTTCTAAGTGTTGGATTCTGACTAGAAGGTTCAGAGTTCTGAGTAGGAGACTCAGAACTTCTGACTATGAAGACAAATGTTCTGAAGCGCTTATTCAGAAGTATGTTCAGAATTCATATCTTGGGATATTATCTGTTATATTCAGTTACTAATTAGGACACGTGTAATTGTTCTATTAGTCTGTTTCTCATATGTACTGTAGCTTTAGCTATTATCTACAGTATATATAGGAGTTAGCAACTGTAGCTAACTGAATCTTTTGCTAACCTTTTGGATAACTCTTTACGCATAAATTGTTAGATCTATTGAGAGAGAAATTCATTGTAATATCTTTAATAGATCATATGACCAGTTGCTATTAATACGATCTTAATTGTTCATATTTGATTGTAAGAGTGTATCCTGAACTTTCAGTAAAGGATAAATTTGTTTTCACTATACGATAAAGCTTTGAACTTAGAAATCTACGAATTACTTCACACTTTTATTTGGGGAGAGAATCTTCGTTATGAAAATATTGAAAACGTTTTATTGAGAGGTTTTGTTTATAAACAAAACGAGTATTGACTTGTTATTATTATAAGAACGAGTATTGGAGTTGACAGACCCACTTTGGGTAAGTAATTTCGTTCGAAAATTTTCCGGTCATATGCGAAAGGGTTTCATTGGAGACAATCGTAGTGTCGACATCGATTTGGATGGACAGGGTTACGAATTATCGTAAGAGTGCCTGTGAGTGATCTTTGCGATCGTTGTGTTTTACTATTCATCTTGAGTAATGTTGTTTCTTGCATACTCAAACTTGCTTTATACTTTTTCATCTATCGTGTTTCTTAAAAGTGCGCAAAATGATTTCAATCGTTGTGTCATTGTGCATGAAGGCTATGAACTCGCTAGGTCGGGGGAGGATGTTACGATTTAAGCCAAGGAAAGGTCTTTGGGAGTTAAATTGCTAGTTGTATAAGATGTGGTCAAGTTATGACCATAGTGTTCCGTTAGAGTAAGTGGGTGAATACCTGGAGTCTTGGGCAGTGAATCTGGAATGTTGGTATGAGTGTAGTTTGAACTATTGTCGGGATATGTGAGAATAGTTTTAATCGCGGTAAAGTTGAAATGGCCAAAGTGTTTCTGTTGGTGGAATAGAAATCAGTAGCGTTACGTTACCTAATGTAATGTTTTCGGTTTCGAGTTGGAGTACTGAGATGGTTTGATAATTAGATCTTGCTAAGAAAGATCTTGTGTTTAGTCTCTCTCGAGGGAGAACGGTGGGGTATAAGTTGGTTATAAGGCGTAGGACGAAGTGGGTTATGTTAGGAATCCTAGATTGTCAGGAAAGAATGAAATCATCATGTAGTCCATTAATGTGGAGGTTTTGTCAGGAGATTGAAACGTGAGAATGAACCCGTTGCGGGAGAACGAGTGAGGTTGTTCGAGAATGTGTTAAGGATATGGTATAGGAACACCTTGTGAGGGCATTGGGAGAACGGAAGACCACCAATGTGAATGTAATGTCCATTGAGGTTTTGGATGATTAGCTTATGTGTAAGGTGTCTAGCACAGCGGAGATAGATTGCGAGGAGTTAACGAGGAACGAGAACTGGTTCGGGAGTTAGGAGAAATAGATTCTTTCGAGAATCCTTGTTCGTCGTGAGGCGCGCGGACAATTGCATGTCGATTGTCGATGTCGAATCAGTGACCGTTTTGTTGGATAGTTGTCGGGAGGTTGGTATTGGAGAAGTAACTATAGTGTGGCTATCTTGTTGAGTTTTCTTACAAAGAGGTAAGAAGTTGTTTGGAGAAAGGTAGGTATCCGACGTGACGTTTGACCACCTTGTGTGAGTGTACAAAGTAAGAGATCGTGATTGCTTAAGTGATTTTCTTATGGGGTATGATGATCCCTATAAGAACGAAAGGTTAGGGTAATCGAAACGGGTGTACCTTGAGTAATTGACTTTGTCATGTGGTTCGTTTAGACCCGGGAAGGGCAAAGTCGAGCAACGTTTTGGCTTCGTTTGAAATTGTGTTATGGGCGGCATAAAGGAAGTAACATCTTCTGCGTATGTAAAGGCATCACGTTAACTTGTTGCAATGTAGTCGCGGGGTGCGATAGTGGCGTGGGGAAGTGGTAGCACTTGGTACCAAAGAAGCGTGTAAGTCTCAGATGTAATGGTGAATTGCCGTAATAATGGAGTAGTCAAAGGTAATGAGTATGCCTGGTTGAAGTGTGTGGTTTTGCGGGCGGTATACGTTAATACTAGGTTGAGATCAAGAGATTAAGTTGCGGTTGGTAACGGGATGACAGGAGAACCCTTGTCCTTCTCGATCCCATTGGATTTTGGGTGAGTTTTCATGCTTCACTTGATTGTCGAGCAGGATATTGTACCCGTTAAGTTATAGTGCTTCGTCGTGAAGTTTAGTCAAGAGCGTTGGAGTATTTCGTGGATGTAATGAATTAGAATGAGCGGGTCGGCGGTGTTGGAGAGTTAGGAACTCTTGGTAGTTCTTGGTGTTAAGTACCTCATGAGAACTTGGCTAAAGGTCTTGACTGATAAGTATGGAGAAGTTGTTCTGTTAGGCTGTAGCGGGGTGCGGTGGAAAGTTTGTGTAAGCATGAGAGAAGATGATGACGGTATGAAAGATCAAGTATAGACAGACTCGCGGTAAGAAGATGTCATGAGACATTGAATGGGCGGACTATAGTTGAAGAACTGTTCTTTTATGGCATAAGATAAGGGATTGTTGTTTATGTCATGGTTAATGAGTTGAGAAAGCTAAGTTCATGCGACCGGTCTAAAAGTTGGTTCTTGTGGGTGAGTCATTCTTTTGAGGGATCTTTAATGTATCAAGTTAGGATGGAAACAAGTGATCAAATGTGGTGTCGTGGTCGAGAGACCTTGGGATTAGATTCAGTATTGTCGGGGAGAATGTTTCGCGTGAGCGTGTCGTTCAACATTCAATTAATTGAGATAGTTTGAATGAGCTTGGTCACTCCTCCGTGTGGGAGGGCAAGTGAACGTTGGAGGCAGTTCCTAGTTAGTGGAACCATTCGGTGGATTTGGGCGAAGGACATAATTGTGTATAGAATATAATTATGGCTTAGCGATTGTTGTGAGTTTGGACCGTTGATTTGTAGCTGTTGAGACACGTGTGATCAGTGTGACTTTGAGGAAACGCAACTGTGCCAGGAGAACGCTATTTTGGTAGGAGGGCGTTCATCCTTTGATATGAATGTTATATGGTGGTGAGAATGCGGTAATGATATGAGAGTGATAGTGTGTAATGTCGACGAAGGGAGTGATTAGTCTCCGTTTAGAGATTCGGGTTATTGCGGTGTTAACTCGAGTAGAGTCATTTTCTATTAAAGAGAGTAATTTGGATGAGTAGTATGTTCGGACGAAGGGATTGCAAGTGTGTTTCAACAGGAGATTGAATTGGGCTATATTGTAATGAAGTAATGGCAGTTATATAAGGAATTGGGGGAGATAATGAATGAATTAAAGGTACTCGGGGAAGTATGAAACTTTTGATGCGTCTTCGCAAGTAATGCGAATGATTGAGGAGTCGGATTTTGTAGTACCGTTAGAAACAAATATTGGCACCGGATGGTCGAGAATTTGAGGGACAAAGAAGTTGATCTTCTAGAAATGTATTTGCAACTCCTTAAGAAATTCAGTGGGTAATGTGATTATTGGAAGTCAGAAGTTAACTCCAAATTGCAGCATATGTCCGGCAATGGAATTCCGAGGACGGAATCCTGTTAAGGGGGAGGTGATGTAACACCCCATATTTCAACTCTTGTGGTATTAGTGCAGAAATAAGAAATTCTGGGGCTCTTTTGAGAAAAACTCAAAATTCTGTGGCTGAGTTGTGAAAAAGAAAAGCTAGCTAAGTTAAAACTCTCCTAAAACCCTATTTGGTCCTCATTTGTCGGCTGGAGAGTTCAAGAAGGGAGAAGGAGCTCAAGAAATCCACAATGGAAGGTTTGGAGAAGGTGGTTCAGTGAGGGATTGAAGGAATTTGCTACCAAGGTATACCTTCATCTTCATCTCTTTGATTTGTCTTGGAAATGGAGTTTAGATGTATGATTCTTATTGATTTCTCTTCTTCTTCAAGTATTTTGAGACAAAACCAATTGGAAGGGTGTGTTGGATGATTCCCTTGAGGAGTTTGTGAACTCTTGGTGTTATTCCACCTTTCCAATGGAGGTTCTTAAGTTGATTCATTTTAGAAAGGATTTGTGTTTTCAAAAGAGTAGTTCATGATGGTTGATTGAGGAATTGATTGATTTAAGTAATGAGGATTGTTTCCTTAATGTATAAATAGTTTTAGAGTTTGTTTTGGGAAGTTATCAATCGATTGGAATCATTTTTGGAGGAGTTAAGTGGGTTTTCGAGCTGACCCTGGGATGCAGAACTGAGAATGCTCGACCAGAGAGTTACGCGGCTTTTCACGCGGTTTGCAAACCGCGTAGCAAACCGCGTAAGTCTCTGTTGGGAAATTCTCGTTTCTGCTTCGTTGGTCGTTCGGGATTGGATTCGAGGCGGGGTTTAGGGGTTTGTTTTAAGACACTATGGGGAATGTTTTAGAGTATAATTGGGGAGTCTAATACTTCCTTTGTTAACCCCAATTCAGGTGATCGTTTGGTGTTTAAGTGAGCTCCGATTAGAGTGTCGTATAGCCGAATACCAGGTGAGTTCCCTTATGCATTATTTCTATCTTTTAAAATGAATTGCGAAGAATTGATATGACTGAAAATGAGTTTACTTGATCATCATGAATTTATGTCTTCTCATGCATGAAAAGTGTTATCTTACAAGTGGAAGGAGGATTATCCTCGAGTAAGTTTTAAAACATGTTTTAATGTTTATGCCTGTGGTAGAGTCGGGTTGCACAGTGGAGGACCCCCGAGTTGCCGTGCCTGGCTTTGTTAGGTGTCGAGTTGCCGTGCCTGGCTTTGTAAGGTGTCGAGTTGCCGTGCCTGGCTTTGTAAGGTGTTATTGGTCCATGCCACTGTGTACACCCATGTTTGAGCTCAAACTTGTTACGTGCTGTTTGCAATGAAACGTGTTTTCTTAAAATGTTTTGTGGTCGCGTTTTTAGGAGGGAATTCACTAGACCTTATGGTCTAACCCTCGCTTTCAAAACTTAAAAACCATTTTCAGGAAAGGGAGGCTTAGGTGCTTCGTTCAAAGGGAAAGAGAAGGCTTAAGGCGGATGTGCGAGAATAGAGACCGTCATGATCCAGCTGTTGTTAGTTTAAACATCTCGGTTGTAATCGTTTGGGAACTTTAAGCTTTGAGTATGTTATCTAGTATTGTGATGTAAATTGGGACCCTTATGGGCTTTTTGGACTTATATTCCATGTTAAGTGTTTTGGGTCGTTACAGGGTTACAGTTCCATGTTCGTCCAACTTGTTTCGATAGACCCATTTAGTGCCTATCACTGTCTTGTCAGTTGGTCTTCGAACAAGATTCCAAACTTTGTTTCTTTCGAATTCAGTCAGCTCTTCTTGCATAGCACTGACCCAGTTTGGATCTTTGAGGACATCATCTATTTTCTTTGGTTCAATCAGAGAAATAAAGTTAACAAATAAACAAATATTACCTGCACTTCGTCGAGTCTGAACACCAGCATTTGGATCACCAAGAATTTGATCAATTGGGTGATTGACAGTCAATCGCTGAGCCGGAGCATGAATCGCTGACTCAACCTGAACTGGAGGGGGCTGAAGATGAGGCTTCAGCAACTTCTAGAATATCATCCACGAGAGGAGTGGGTGCAGATGTCATCACATTCACTGATTGCTGAGAAGTAGATGGAATGTCTGAGACATTTGGTTCAGAAGCAGGCATAGTGTTTAGAGGAATAACTGAGACCCATCAAGTTTCAGCTTCACTATTCTGCATGTTTGGGATGATAGTAGGACCATCATCTTCAACGGTATGAGTATGAGGAGTGGGAATATCTTCTGAATCACCAAGATGTGAAAACATCCATTGATTCAGTTCTTCAGTATCAGCAGAAGGTCGAGAATTCGCTGAACGGGATTCATCAAAGGTGACGTGAATAGTTTCTTCAACAGTTTGTCTTCTTCGATTGAAGACTCTGAAGGCTTTGGAGACTGAGGAGTATCCAAGAAAGATTCCATCATCAGCCTTAGGATCAAACTTTCCAAGGGCATCTCTGTTGTTCAGTATGAAACACTGACATCCAAAGATGTGAAGAAAGCTAATTGAAGGCTTTCTCCCATGAAAAAGTTCATAGACTGTTTTATTAAATCTTTTGACTATCAGCGACCTGTTTTGCGTAAAACAAGCAGTGTTGACAGCTTCTGCCCAAAACTGAGTAGGCAGGTGAGAATCGCTGAGCATTGAACGTTTAGCTTCAATAATAGTTCGATTTCTTCTTTCAGCGACTCCATTTTGTTGCGGTGTTCTCACTGAAGAAAAGTTGTGAGAAATACCCTTACTCTCAAAGAAGGAATCAAGAGAACTGTTTTTAAATTCAGTCCCATGATCACTCCTTATTGAGCGAACGGTCAAGTTGTTCAGGACTTCTATTTTCCTGACAAAGGTGATGAGTTCTTCAGGGGTGTCACTCTTAGAACGGAGAAACATAACCCATGTATAGCGAGAGAATTCATCAACTATGACCAGCGTATATTTCTTTCCAGCGATGGATTGTTTGTTAACAGGGCCAAACAAATCCATATGGAGAAGTTGTAGAGGAGATGACACTGAGGAAACTTGCTTTGACTTAAAGCTTGCTTTGGTCTGCTTCCCTTTCCCACACGCTGAACATAAGGACTCTTTGGCGTATGAGTGTTGAGGTAGACCAGCGACTAACTCTTTTGAAGAAAGAGTATTCAGTGTCTTAAAGTTTAGACGAGAGAGCCTCTTATGCCAAAACCAGTTGACATCAGATGAGGCTTTTGAGAAGAAACAGGAGTTCTCAGTGGTTGTTGAGTCCATGTTTATTACATAAAAATTTTCCAAACGATAACCGCTGAGAGCTATATTCTCCTTTTTGTCAGCGACAAAGCAGGATTCCTTAGTAAAGATTACTTTGTTATCCATGTCGCAAAGCTGACTGATGCTTAGAAGATTATGCTTCAGCCCTTCAACATATGCGACTCTTCTGAAGGTTGTTGTACCATTAGAGAGTAAACCAAACCCTCGGGCATGTCCTTTTCCATTTCCACCGAAAGTTACAGAGGAACCCTTCTCTTCTTTGTACTCAGTGAGCAGGTTCTTCTTACCAGTCATGTGTCTAGAGCATCCGCTATCGAGATACCAGATACCCTTCTTAACCTGCATTACAAAGGAAGATTAGTTTGTCTTGGGTACCCACTTAACCATGTGTATACACTTGTCAGTGGGGGTAGAAGAGGAGGTGGAAGGTTCAGCAGTATTCGATGCATTTGAAGATTCAGCTTTGTCAGTCTTCACTTTGGTTAATTTCTTAACCTCAGTGGTCTTCTTTGCCTTGGGGGCAATGATCTTCACCTTAGCTATCTTTTCAGCTTGGGTGGCTGTGTGGCACTTACTAGCAATATGATTGGTAAGTCCACAATGATAACATTTCCTATAACTAAAAGTAGTTCTAGGACCATTTGCATGCTGAGCTTTTGATTTTGAATTTGAAGGACCAGTACCAAGTAAACTTTTGGTATTTGAAATAGGAGGAACATTCAGTTCTTCGGATTTCTTACCAATAGTATCCACTTTGATTCTAGGAGTAGATCGCTGAATAGATCCACGCTGAATAAATCCAGGGATCTTATTCTTTGAACCAGAGGGATAAGTCACTGAAGCTTTAGAAGCATTCAGCTTTGGTACAAAGGTACCCTTCTGAGGATTTTGGTTAAAAGCAATTCCTTTAGCTTTATTTTTAAAGACTGAGGTAGGTTTTGGTTAAACAATTTTCTCTTTACCTTTAGAAGTTAAGGTAGAGATTTCCTCAGGAATTGGAGGTTTTGAAGAGGAACACTGAGAAGAGAAAGTGTCAGGGATAGAGGATACGAACATTCCAAACTTAAGTATGGAACGGTCAGTGGTTGGTTCGAGAGTATCAGCTTTGTAACCAAGACCACGCTTATCACTCAGGGGAATCTGAGACTTTATTATCTCAGTGATCTTTGTTGAGGAGTTATACCATCCATCAACAGTAGCTTGTTCAGCTTTTAATGCAGCGATAGCTTCCTCGCGCTCGATTTTGACTAGCTGATTTAAGTGAACTTGATCTTTAAAATCTTCTTCAATTTTAGAAAGATTTTCTATTTGAAGGTGACAGTTTTTAAGCTGTTCAGCGAGATCAAGGTTTTGATTTTCAACAACAGTTTTGCCATTCATGGCTTCATATAAACTTCTAGTCAAGAGATCGATCTTTCGAAGACTATCAGCTTCATCAATATTTAAAATATTGGTAAAGAAGGAAGGTGATACCTTAGTAGCAGAGGTTGAAGTAGAGGGAATGCCAGAATTTTCTTCCTCATCTTCAAGTTTGGCCATGAGACATAGATTGGCTTCGTCATCATCTTCAGAGTCAGATGATTCTTCTTCGTCAGAGGCAGCCCAATCATAGTCAGCCATAAGGCCTTTGCCTTTCTTCTTAAAGGTTTTCAGCTTTGAATACCTTTCTTTCAGCTTTTTGTATTTTTCATCTCTAGGATTGGGAGTAAAGTTTTTCTTGGGAAAAGCTGAGGGTCTAGAGACTTTCTTTGACCTGCACTCGCTAGCAAAATGTCCTATCTTTTCATAGTTATAGCAGGTAGCAGTAGCCTTATCAACAGGGGTTGATGATCTTGGATTGTCAGTAATAACAAGAGGTTTGTTCTTCTTGAAATTACTCTTTCTAGCAAATCTTCTGAACTTATTAGCCAGGAATGCCAGAGTTTCTTTATCATCTGAAGCATCAGAATCTGACGAACGTTCAATGTTAGTTTCCAACTCAGTGACAATGATCGTAGATCGCTGAGTGGAAGGTAACTCTGAGAGTAAAGCAACAAGGGTGCTTTTGGAATCTTTTACAAGATTCTTCTTAAGATGACTCGATTGCTCATGATTCAGCATCGTGCCATATAAGGTAGAAAGAGTCATGGATCTAAGATCTTTTGATAGCTTGAGACACATTGAATAACTGTCCCAGCTTTTAGGTAAACATTCTAAGAACTTTGTCAGTACTTCAAAGTTAGAATAGTCCTTACCAACAATTTTCAGATCTATTATTAAGCAGTTAAAACGTTGGTGTACTTCAGAGAGAGTTTCATTCTTACCACAAATGAAGCTTTCGTACTGTCTTACCAGGTTGATCTTTCGAGAGTCCTGGACTTCAGAAGTACCTTCATACTGAACACAGATTGTGTCCCACATAGCTTTTGAGGTTTTCAGGTTCATGACGGAATGGTAGACTTCGTCAGGAAGAGCCATGGAGAGTATGAATCTGGCTTTGGTGTCGATAGCCACTTTCTTCTTATCTTCATCAGTCCACATATGAATTTCCTTGGGAATCAGCCTTTCTGGAGTAGCAGGTCTATTCTCAGCGGCTGGAAATGCAGGATCAATTCTTATAGGAATATATGGGCCGTTTTCAAGATAGTAAGGCATAGTAGGGTCTACACCTTCTAAGAAAAGAATCATCCTATTTTTCCATAGATTGAAATTATCTCTGGAGAATCTAGGGGGTTTTGCAAGAGAACCATTGTCAATATAGTTAGTGTTTGTGTTGGTAGCCATTTTTAGAAATAGCAAGGAAGAGAAATCTTAGTATAGATCAGATCTTGTTTATGAGATTAAACAAAACCGCTCTGATACCACTTGTTAGCCCCGAAGGGTTATACAAGTTTGTAGAAGGGGGGGGGGGGGGTTGAATACAAACACACGATTTTTACTTTTCTAAATTGTTTATTGATAAATCAAGACAATTTACAACTTGTTGCGGAACAAGATTAAGGATTAACCTAATCTAAACAAGTTAAGAACACTAAGTTTCTTGCACTAGAATAAGACAGAAAGGAGACAAGGAAATTACGAATAATAACCTAACACACAGATAGAAAGAAGAAGATGGCCCGAGCGCACTTCATTTCTGAAGTAGGGTTCTTCTTATATACTGCATGCATTTAATGCATGGCAGTATTGCTTTACACGTGGCAGCAACTGAGTAGTTGAATGTCATTGACCTTTGTAGACAACCTTAGTAGCCGCATGGTGCACAGTGTAGAATCAGAGTTGTTGTACGATCATAGACAAAAAGGATGTCCGTTCTGACAGTTCGTACGGAGACGTGCAAGGGAGGTAAGACAATAGTACTTTGTAAGGAGATTTCATGATCTGCTTTTGTTGAAACAGTTCTTTATCAGCGAATGATAAAGTTCAGCGATTGCTGAAGTCTTCTACTTTATACTTCACGTTGAGTGGACAAATCTTGGCTTCGCTGATATCCGCATCAGTTCATTAGTAGACTTGTCGCTGGTTCTTGAGCTTGATCTTTGACTTCAGCGTAGAACATATGTTGACGTGAAACTTGTCTTCAGGGATCATAAGTAAACAACTAACTTATCAGCGATCATCTCATAGACTGAACATGCTCAGAGCTACTCGATGAACAGAGTTCACTGACTATTTATCTTTAAAAAGCGAGAGTTACTATCAGCGGTACTGAAACAGTCTTAGTACTTATCAGCGATAGTGAAACTCTAATACATATTGTTTACTTACAATTTCACTAAGTGTTTAAGAGAGGGTCATTATCAAATCACTGAGGGTTTGGATCAACACATCTCCGATGCTATCTACGATATTTTGGTTCGGTAAGATATTCTATCCGATTCACTATTCCACCGATTCCCTCATCCTCAATTTCTCATCCTTATCTTTCACATATATCGATAATGACATCATCCCTATACCTACTGGTCAACTCGATGTGACCCTTCCCATTCCCTCTTCATGAATACTTTTTCTTCAGTCGTATTCTTTATCAATTTGTAATCATTACCGTTTATATCACATTTAAGTTTATTTAAAATCTAGAACCCTTTGCATCCCATATAACCATTGCCGCCCATTTTCAAACCCCTCAACTTCCCTTCCTATTTAAACTCATCTTCTTCTTCATTTCTTCTTTTCGCAACTTGCAACTCATACTCAAGAATCCTCGAATTCTCTCTCTAGATTCTTCATCAATGGCATCCTCAACTTCCTCCAAACCTACAAAGAACCCCAAGATCACCAAAGAAATACCCACATGTTTTGAAGATCTCAAGTTCAACCAATGCAACCACGTTGCATGCTTCGACATTGATCCCAATCATCAAGAGTTCACCACAGTTTCAAAGTTTCTGGCTCGATCACCTCTCCTCCATGCTTTCACTTGCAATCCCAAGATGAGCAAGTTTCTCGTTGGTCAATTTTGGCTTACCTGTGTGTATGACCCATCAAATGACTCTATCAATGCCTCCATTCTCTCTAAAGATGAAGATCATGACCTAACTTTTAGCGTCAATGATGTTCGTGATGCACTAAGACTTCCCTCTTTTCCTGAGTTTGAAGATTTCCCCCTCAGCAATGAACATGAAGAAGTAGTTCGTGCTTTAAACTATCAACATGACACCTCCTCCAAAACTTCAAAAGGCCCAGGTACACTTCTAAGGAAAAACATGGATGGTATTTGGAACTTCTTCTTCACCCACATCATCTACTGTCTATGTCGCAACAGGATCAGTACCCCTCTTACATCACCTCTCTCGCCCATGCTCTTATCTTTCAGCGCAAAATCGATTTTGCACTGTATTTCTTCTCTGAGTTAAGAATTGTAATCTCCCATCCCAAAAAATGCCATGTTGCGTACCCATGGTTCATCTCCATGATCATCAACCATAAGATGGCTGCTGCCCTCGATGCTGATAGGAAATCTACTTCCCCACCGATACCTCCGTATCTGCTACACGGACATGCCTCCGAAATCTGCTACACGGACATGCCTCCGAAATCTCCTTCGGAGCCTATCAGGTCCCCATCCATTCTCACAAATGGAGGCACTCAAAATCCCCTCTTAGGTCTCCTCTAAAGAGATCTAGGAAAGCTTCGGCCAAGCCGCACACACCAGTCACCGATTCTCAAAAATCGATGGCTGTTGAAATTATCCCATCCGGGCCAAAGGAATCTGCTATCCCCCGAACCACCTCCTCCGATGTCTCTCAAAAGACTTCGGTTGTACATTCGGAGAACCCACAACTTTCCTCATCACCTACTTCCTTAGGTGGTGCAGATGACTTTGAGGTCGCTCCCCTTAAAGGTTCCGACTTCGCACTACACGGACTATCACCCGACCAATTTATGGTTGATGATGCACAACCCCGTGAAGGTTCGGCCGATCCAGCGGTCGTTCCGGAGGGCTTGGGCTTTCTCGATTTCTTGTTACAGGTTACAACTCCTCCTAAACAGGTTTCAAATGCACCACCGATCCTCACCACCGAAAGGATGCAATCTCCACCGAAACGCTCCCCACCGAAAGCACCCTCTCCACCGAAATCATCCCCACCGAAGGCACCATCCCCACCAAAAGCACCCTCCTCACCGAAAATTGCAACCCCTCACTCATCGAAGCACACCTCACCGAAAATACACTCCCCGATGCCATCCCATCGATCACATCAATCTCAGCCTTCATCTGAAGATAGCTCTTCACCCTCTCCCTCTCCCTCACCCACACGAACACTTTTCCCTAACCCCCTATCTGATCAACCATCCTCTTCAACAATACCCGACTCAAGAACACTTCCCCACACTCCATTATCCCCCACTACTCCCCGATTCCACATCCCTGATATACATGTGGGCACTTCTTCTGCTTCCACCCTCAGGTTTCCATCAGACATTCTGGCAGATATCCAGGAGGGTGCTCGCCAAAGTCGGGTGGTGGGTTCTCAATTTGAGGCTTTCAAGCAGGCCTCTTTAACCTTCATCTCCCAACCAACTGATAGAGTTCGTGTATTGGAAGACCAGACCCGACATCCACCTTTTGAGGCTACTCTTCAAGCTCTACTTCAGCCTCTCACCGATTCCTTGGGTATGGTCAGCAGAAAATTGGAGGACTTGACAACCTCCAATTCTAGTTTGGCATTATCATTGGGGGCGTTGAAAGCTTCTACCGATGCAAGGGACACCGAAATTCAGCATCTCCGTGATCGGGATTCTCAGCAAAAATCCCTTCACTTTCATATTCTAGATTCCCTCAAGTCTCTCTATAATAAGTTGGATGACTTCAACAACAAACTAGATTGGGACTTGGATCTGGGAGATTATTCCTTTGATAATGTGGATCGTGAAATGCTACATCAGATCCATCGGAGGATAGATAGGGTCTTCGATCATCTGGATGTCTCCTCTCCGCCCGCTGCTGAGGGGGTGAAAAGTCCGAAGAAGGCTCCCAGAAGATCTTCTGTCAGATAAGCCTTTAGCACCGGACATCCTTCCGACACTCCATCAATTAAATTCTCCACTCAACTGAAACCGAAATCTTTGCTGAACCTTTAAAATCGGTGGAACCTCCTGCTCAAGCTCAAAAATCGGTGGCCACTCCTCAGAAATCGGTGGCCACTCCTCAGACAGTTTCAATAGCTGCTCCTCAGGTCACTTCGGTGGAACCTGAAAATCCATCGGTAGAGGGAACCGGCGGACCAGGGGGAGAAATCTGGTCCGGCCGATGGCCCTAAAGACCAAGGAAAGAGTAAAATTTCTGTTGAGGCCGAAGCCTTAGAAGAGAAGAAAAGGAAATAAATAGCTAAGTATGGAGCTCGCCCCACCAATGCTGAATCTCTTAGACTTAAAACCTCCTTCCCAAGGAGTTGTCTCCGATTTAGGGTGCTCTCTTCAAGAAATTGAGGAAGCTCTACAGGCTCAAAAACTTTTGGATGCTGACAAAGCTTTATCTTTGAAAGGTGCTAAGGAAAAAGCCGTCAAAGCCAAAACTCCAGATTCTATAGAAGCTCAAAAATCTGAGTTGGGCTCTCTTGAAGACTCGGTGAAGAAGGCTGAGGAATTAAAGGAGAGAGAAATCAGCTGGTACAAGAAGTCTATGTCCTATCGAACTGATCGGTCAACAATTTCTTGTGTAAAAATTGCAACCTCCAAAATCACTCCTTCTGATGTTCGACTCATTATAGAAAGAGAGGATGGACCATCAAGAAACATCAAAGATTATCACATGAAGCAATTTGGCCTCTCCGAATGGCTTGAATTATCAAAGCATCTGGTAAGGTGTTCAAATCCAAAGAAAGAAATCTTCATCAACTATATCAGTGGGTTGATGAATCGGATGAAAGAAATCAAGAAGAAGCACCAGATTGTTCTCTCCTCCAAAGAAGCTGCACGCGTCCGAACATTGAAAGAAGAAGTGAAACTTCCAGCCACCAGAACCAAAACAGTAAAGGACACAGTCTTCAAAGATATGTCTGCCAAAGGAAAGGTCCCTTATGTTGATAATCTCGACTTTACTACCCCAACTTCAGTAGCATATCCTTCCACCACCTTGGCTCTTTCACCGATTGCAGGTCTTTTCTTCCGATGGATTCGGTCACTCACTCTTCTTCCGATTTTCTCAGATCCATCTCGCAGATATCTTCTTCCTGGAAGGCATCTCCAACCTCATGCCTAATCTGCCAGAAGCCCAATCATTTTATCAAGACATTGTCACCGAAATCAAGCGCCGAAAAAGAAGAGACTCCAAGTGACATGTTTGATATTTTTCCTAAGTACTTGTAATTTTCTTTCCAGATGTATCGGATTGGATAATAAATACAAGTACTTTACTTTTCATAATCTTAGACTCTATTTAAATTTCATTTCATTGTTGCACATAGTTTTATTACTTCTGTAAATATTGGATATACTTAACAAATCCATAAAAGACAAAATAGACCAAAAAGAACAAAAAGAATGGTCTATGTGAAAAGAACCCAAAAAGAGTAAAATGGGTCAAAATGCATTTCATGATCAGATACTCTTAAATTTTCTTAGTATGAAGCTCAAATTAAAATAGGGGGAGATTGTTGGGTCACCAAAGATTTAAAATTGACCCACCAATTTTACCCTTAAAATCTTACTTAGAATATTTCATTTTGGTTCTTTATGATAACTTATATAAGACATCAAAAGTTCGGCGAAGTCGAAGATCAACCGAAACCAAGTTTGAAGAAGTTTCTCATTGTAGAAGTGAAGATATCTTTCTCAACCAAAAAGCTAAGTTATTGTCCACCGATTTTCATCTTGAAATCAGTGAACACATGGCCAAATTCCTCCTCAATTTCGGTCAACCATTTTACCGATTTCAAGCTGAAAATCGGTGAGATCTCTCCTAATGAAAGCTGGCAGAGGAAGCTCATTTATTATGGGACAGTATCTAATGTCAGGAAAAAGTGACTATTCAACGTTTTATGCAGTTTCAGATAATGTCTCAATCAAGCATGCTTGTTCTTCCTAGTACTGAGAAAAAAATGTGAAAGTGACTTGACAACTTTTCAGAGTCAACTCCTATTCTTGAATCTCTAGATGACAAGTGTCCTAAGCATTTAATGCTTCAAGCACTATATAAAGAGAAGAGGGTTCTCCATGCAAACCAGGTAACGCGTTCCTGAAGAATCTTCTCAGTGCAACAAGGTTTTCTCTCCTTTGAACTTTATAGCTTTCACTCTTTGTGCATTAGAAGTTGTTTTGTTTTCCAGTTTACTTTGTGAAGATTGTTAGAATAGTTTATCTGTTCTTTACGCAACAATCTAAGTTTTTCTATGTGTAATTCTTGAATTGAAAAATCAATAACAGAATTAAGTTAAGTGATTTTTTTTGTATTGTATTCAACCCCAGCCATCTGGGACTAACACATCAAATACGACTTCTATTTTATATTTTATTCATTCTTTAAATTTTATTTATTGTATTTTACACTCTTTAAGTTTTCACTTTAGTTTCCTCAAAATAATGTTTTTATGTGGTTTCAATGTCTTGATTAATTTATGTAAATTATTAAATGCTAATATTAAAAAAAATATAGGAAGGGTTAGAAAAACTTCATATTTTTTAATTTTGATCACTTAAATCGTTTTGAAGAAAACTTTCTAATAATTTATTTTATTATAAAAATTATTTATTTTATTATAATTTAATAAATTACATATATTATCAAAATATATAAACAACTTATTAAGGGTAAATTGGGCTTGTTATCTTTTCTGTTATGTCCTTTTAGGGGTAATAATCGGTTTTAATAGGCTGGGTTGTAGTGTCTATAGATCGTTATATATGAGTCTTAATGAGTTGTTGTAGGCCATAACACCTATAATATAAATGTATGTATAGTGTATGGGTTCATTTTAATAAGGTTTTATGCATAGTGTACGGATGTGTAATTTATATAACTAGTCATAAAAAAGAATATATGGTGTATATGTATGATAACTATCTATAGTTTATACATTACTATTATAAATTAATATACACCATGTATACATACTGTGACACCCCAAAAAATTTAAGAACTGACATTTTGGACTTGCGGACGTCTGCATAGGGACGAGGCCGGACGTCCGGATTGATGCGGAAAGTCCGGGGATCTTCCGCGGAAGCAACAGAGGAAATTGGGGAATTCGGTCAGATCGAGGATGGACGTCCGCATAGGCTCCTAGCCGGACGTCCGCGATATGTCTGAAGAAAACTTTTCCCACTCTCTTCCCTCACTTCATTTTCAACACCCAACTCAGACCTCTCTCTCTCTCTAAACCGATTTTCTCTCAACAAACCTAAATCATTCATCTTCTCTTCATCCTTCTTCCCCAAATCAAACTGTAACATCCCAAAACTAAAACATGACATGCATAGCATTAAATCATAAACATTACAAAACTAGGTCCCTAAATATCATTACATCAGTCTCAAAACTTAGGTTAGCGGAAACAACCTATACACAACTGAGAATAACTAACTACTAAAAGTAAGAGTGGCATAGCTTCTATCTGCATTTATACTCTAGTCTTGCCCTGCTCGCTTGCCAAAGCCTCCTATTACACGCTCACCTGAAAATGGTTTAATTTTTGAAAAGCGAGGGTTAGATCAAAAGGTCTAGTGAATTCCCTCCATGAACAACATATATCAACAGTATAAAAAGAGTTTTACAAAACTCAATAACATTCTCCACATAAGCATCAATTATGGTACTTCACAGTGTTAAGGATCACATAAGCTAACCGCGATCGGGGCCCAAGCAGACTCCCCTCTCGCCTCATACCGGGGTCCAAGCAGACTCCCCTCTATCCAAGTAGGAAGGAAGCGAATTCCCTCCTACAAGATCGTCACATATGCCCAAGGGATCATCGGATCCCGAGGTACTCAGATCCCGCTGTGCAGACCGACTCCACATAACATACACATAGCTCATCGTAAATCATGAAACGTGAAACCTTTATAAACCTTTATAAATCATTTCATGCTCCTAAATAGTTCTTTAATTAAAACATACTTTTCATGGAAAGCTGGTACGAGCGAAATGTGTGTTTTAATCGCAGTGGGTTGCAAACTGTCCACAGTGGGAAGTGCAAGTGTACACTGTCCACTATGATCGTCACAGCAAGTAATAGTTGGTAAAATACTGGACAATCAAGACAATACGGTTCTTATGAGCTCCTTTTACAAGTTTCAACTAGAGAGGAAAATAATACTTGGTTTTGATTTGGTAAAATAGCTACTTGAAACGATTTACTAAATGTTAAAAAGGAGGAATGTAGGTTGGATTTTCCCTAGATTTTATCTCAAATACTTGGTCCTTAGAGTGATCCTCGTATTTGTGGTGGACATTTTCGCTAGAAAAGCCCGGTTACAAAAATACTCACACCGTTAGATAAAAATCCCATACTCTTAGTACTTGTTGTTTTGTCAATGGTAATCTCTAAATGGACCTTTTCAGGCCTCGATGGAATGTGTAGAGACAAATACTCTAAGTGTTTTTAATACACAAATTAGCTTGCCTACTACTCCAGTGGGCAGAGATTAGCTCACTATGCCGACCTCACTTTCGTAAGTGTCATAAGAATTCTTTCGAATCCCCTAGCATTATTCAAGCTCGTGTCACTGCGTTCTACTCATTTCTAAGTTAAGAACTAGACTTTTAGATCCTTGCAAGTGATCGGCTTGTTCGCATCTTTGGGTAAATATCGAGAGTGAATGACCAAAACAATAAATATTCTAAGTATAAAGATTACTCAAGCATTTTCTATAAAATCCAGGTACTTCTCCTTCCTACATCCCAAAGGATGCTTAGCCTAACATTTCCGAAGTAAAGAAAACAAAAGATGAAGATTTGCACATAATAAAACTGAAAGTGGATTGAATAGTGCTCACAGCGGGGAACGAGAATTCGTCCCTGTCCACTGTGCTTTACGAACTACAATTAACTAGGAAAGGAAATTACAGAAATTAAAGCTAAGTTAATGCAGTAATTAAAAGACTAAACTAATGTGATAGATGAGAGAAATTAAAGCTATCTTCTTAACCCAAGATGATTGTAAGAATGCTAGATTGATGCAATAAATGAACCCAAGTGCTCCTTTATATACTAGAGGAAAGACTTGGATATTACACAAAAGAGATGAGTCTTCCTATGGGTAAAAACTGCTGTGTAATGGCAGAAATCAGCCCCTTGTGCAAATCAATTACCCAATGGATCCTTCTCCAAGTCAATTTCGAAGTACATAAAGGAGTACTTGTTGCAATCTTCTAAGTAGATGTCTTTTTGTACTTCCTCCAGCCATTTCCCTGCCAATGAACCTTCTTCTTCCAGAAAATTAGATCCCAACTAATAGTTTCTTTTGTCTTTCTTGATCAGCTCGAATAGTGGGCAGCCGGAGTGGGCAGAACAGTGATCACTGCAGGATAAAAATGCAAAAAACACCCAAACTTCCACCAAATAATTTATTAAAGACCATGGTTCACTCCTTTTGCTCGTTTTCGTAAATCATACCAAGAATGGGGGTTTTTAGAAGTGAAATGGCTAAAATTGACAAAATAAAGTAGGAAAAACAAGGAAATAATAACTCTAAAAATAGAGTTATCACAACCTCAAACTTAAACCATTACTTGTCCCCAAGTAATAAAAATAATGAAATAAAATGAAAAATAATGCATTCGAAATTTTGAGGGACTTACATACTTCTTGACTTGAATGAGCTTTTGATCTCCTTCCTCCGATACTTCCTTCGGTCCGAAACTTAAAAACTTCACTTTTGTACTTGACGAAATCTTTCCCTTGTTTACCATTTGATCAATAGGGCTTTCTTGGGTTTGAAGGGTTTATGACTTTGAATCTTTTCCCAAGGGTTTTTGGCAAGAATTTCCAAACATGGACCGAGGATCTCGCTTTGAGATTTTTATTTCAAGAAGTGGGTGTTTAGTATTTTGTAATGATAGGTACGTACACTTTCAGGCTTTATTTGGGTATGGCTATTTTTTCTTCTGATGGTCCAGAATGGGCACACCATCTTTTTCTGGGAGTGAGCACTTTGATGGTCCGAAAAAGGCACACCATCAATTTTGTTAGTGATACTCCGATTTTCTTCTGTTTTTGTATTTTTGTATTTTCTCTATATATATATTTTTTTGGGAGGGGGTATGGCTTACCCACCTCAAACTTGGACTTCACAGTGTCCCCACTGTGGGCAGACTGGAAGTCACTCTGGAAATTCCCACCTCAAACTTAAAATCTCACAGTGTCCCCACTGTGACATAGAAAAATGGATCAAAGGAGGTGGTTGTGGGTACAAAAAGGGTTGTGTTTAGATGCGAAAAATGGCCTAAATCATTTCACGGGACAAGTTGAGATTTGTACTTACAAAAGTGACCTTTTTAAGTTGGAAGCCGAAAGTTGTACCTTGAAATGGAAACGAGGTCAAAAGCATTCAAACAATCAATACGTTAGTACCCAAAAGTACCTACCTACCGGCAGGATTTTCATGCATCGATATTAAAATGTAAAAAGAGCAAACCGTGTCAAAGCCTAGCCATAGGCACAAAAAGATCAAACAAACACAAAATAAAATTGTTTTGGTGAGCAAATGAGCGAAACCATTGTTTTAAAACAAACCATTCACGGAGTAGGGGTAGCCTTTGGTGAGCTATCGGCCAAGTCTTCCTCAAACTCATCCTCACTTGCCACAGTGGGGCAGATTCCCTCTGGAAATTCTGGGATTTGTGCAGCAAGGAGAGGATCGGCTGCCATGTACATCTGGTTTACAACCTCATCACGATCGCGGTTGTACATCCAGACTGCTTCAAGCGCGCGGTTTACATGTTTCTGCTCAGCCGCGAGGAGGTCGACTTTGTATGTGAGGGCTGAAATGGCGTTTAGGATGGCGGTCATTGGGCTGACGGTGCTGGTGCTTGCTTCTCCCGCAGTCTTTGGTCGCAGTGGGGTACCCTTCTTATCCACAGTGGGCACTTCAGTGCCCACTATGTACTCGTCGGCTATTCGCACATTGGGATGTACGTGGGCAGGCTCAACAGACGGGCCTCCTATCTCTCTTCTCATCTTCTTAATTGTCTGAATACTGATGTTTTTCGTGGAAACGATCCACTGGTCTTCTTCAGCTGTGGGCACTCCGGCATCTATTAGCAATAGTGTAATAAGGCAAGGAAGGGGTAGGATTACCTTGGTTCGTGTTCTGGCCTGATGGATGGCACCATGCATTACGATTCCCAGATTGATCTTCTTTTTAGTGAGAACGCATTAAAGCATGGCACACTTATGCATGGAGAGAGTCGTGTCGTGCGATGTTGGGGCCACCGAGGCCCTTAGGAATTGGAACCACACAGCAGCCTCAGTGGTGAGGCTGCCAGCATATAGACACCTTCTCTGGCCATCTTGATTCCATGGCCTTCCCTCAACTGCTATTTCTTTTAAAATCAACTCCTCATCAGCCGGAGTCATCTTTGCCAGGAACTGTCCGAAAGCACAAGGTTCCGGAGCTCCTCTACCCAACACTCGGTTTATATTGCCTGGAGTATAGTCCCCAACCTTTCCTCTGATCTTAACAAATGATTCTTTGGCTTGGGAGGCATCAGCATAAAATTCTCGGACTAATGATGCATTAGCGTGGCGATTGGCAGTGGCAATGGTTGCCCAATCTTGCGCTACAAGTTTATCTTTGACAAAGGGATTGGCTTCTACAAAGTCGGGGTCGAAACCCCTCTCTAAATTAAACTTCCGAGTGCAAATACACTCAAAGTGGGCTCTAGCAGCTGGGGAAGTGAATTGCCTCAGTATCCCACTGGGGGCATGAGCAGTCCCTACAGTGGACAGATGTGGATTTTCAGAAGGGTTTTGTTCACTTCCCATATTAGTGTCACTAGAAGAAGAACTTAAAGAGGGTTCGATACCCTTACCTTTCCTCGACGCTTTTCTTTTCGGTTTTGCAGATGATGCCTTCTTGGTTGCACCAGATCGTGTAACTACTCCCCTGTTCCTCTGGAGTGCTCTGGTTGGGGTTTCTTCACTGTGGGCAGTGGTGTGGACATCCTCCACACTATCAGCATTTTTGTCATGGGGGATTTCCACAGTCTCAGTCTGCTCCTTAATCTTGCTCTGCCTTTCTTCATCAAGTCGTTTTCTTTCTTCTTCCTCACGAGCCAAACGCTCGTCTTCTGCTTTTTTATTTTCTTGCTCGAGAATCCTTGCTTCCTCAGCCTTCTTTCGTTCTTCCTCTTTCAATCGCTCCTCCTCCTTGCTAGCCAATCTTGCGGCTTCTTCCTTCTTCAATCTCTCCTCCTCCTCTCTTTTTAATCTTTCTTCCTCCTCTCGTTTGATTCTTTCCTCTTCTTCACGGTGCTTTCTCTCGGCTTCTTCCCTCTTCATCTTAATTTCCGCGACCCTTTTGTTGTATTCCTCTTGTAATCTCAGCATTTCTTCATCCTCCTGCAAATCTGTATCATCAAAAGGGTTTTGAACAGAGTCCGAGACCCTTGATGAAGATACGACTTTTGGACTCTCTGGTTTGGATGAACTCGCGTCTGCAACATTGGAGATGACCGGAGGTTCGTCGGAGATTGGTGGGGTTTTATTGAGATCTCCGGTGACGGCCTCCGGTGGTTGGTCGTCGGCGGTGCGGCGGCGGATCGCCGGCCGTGTGGGCGCCTCTGGGTGAGTGTTCAATCTCTTGCTTCTTGCCATTACTAGGGTTTTGGAATGGTTTTTGGTTCATGAAGGAGAAAGAAGAAGATGAATAGTGTAGGTGGTTTAAGGAGAGAGAAAGGCTTTGATTTTGAAAAGGAGGGTTTTCTTTGTTTTTGAGAGGGAACGGTTTAGGAGAGAGAGAGACAATGATAGTTTTCCTTGGGAATAGGCGGGGAAAGGACAAGTGGCATGAAAAGGTGACCTTTGTGTAAGAAAAAGCATGATGTGTGTCAGCCTTGCCCCCCCCCCAAATCGTCTCTTCATAAGTCAGACCGAGAGTGAGGAGCGCAGTGACCAGCCTCTGCCCACTGCGAACCTTTTTGTTCCAAAAAGTGCTAAAATTCTCCTACACACATCGAAATAAACTACCATGCAGAATTAAAAATACCAAATTTAATAAAAAGACAACAACTAACTGAAATAAAATATTTACAAACAGCGTTGACTTTCTCTAACCAAAGTGAGGTGGAGAGTGGGCAGGAATGTGGGCACTCTCATACAGAAAATGCTTCACCCTTTGCCCATTGACTTTGAAGATTTGACCAGATTGTGGGGACTTCAGCTCCACTGTTCCAAAGGGACTTACCTTGACAATGGTATATGGTCCCGTCCAACGAGATTTCAGCTTTCCTGGAAAAAGTTTAAGACGAGAATTGAACAATAATACCTGCTGTCCCTCCATGAACTCCCTATGGTTAATTCGACGATCATGCCACATCTTGGTCTTCTCCTTATACAACTTTGTGTTTTCATAAGAGTGATAACGCAACTCTTCTAACTCATGCAACTGTAGAGTCCTTTTGATTCCCGCAGCACCTTCACTCATGTTAAGCTCTTTAAGGGCCCAAAATGCCTTGTGCTCCAATTCAATCGGTAGATGGCAAGCTTTGCCAAAAACTAATTTAAATGGAGACATTCCCAAAGGAGTTTTGTAGGCCGTTCGATAGGCCCAAAGAGCATCATCGAGTTTGGTTGACCAATCTTTTCGGTGCGGTTTAACAACTTTTTCTAAAATTCCTTTGATCTCACGGTTTGAAAGCTCGGCCAAACCGTTGGTTTGCGGGTGGTATGCGGTGGCCACTCTATGATGTATGTCATATTTAGCAAGAACCGAGGCCATGACTTTGTTTATAAAATGGGTGCCTTCGTCACTAATCAATGCTCGTGGTGTTCCAAATCTAGTGAAAATATTTTTATGCAAAAATTTCACCACGGTGTTGGCATCATTAGAGTGACATGCGACGGCTTCTACCCATTTCGAAACATAGTCTACCGCAACCAAGATATAAAAATTATTATTGGAATTTGGAAAGGGTCCCATTTAATCGATCCCCCAAACATCAAAAAGTTCTTCCTCTAGAATGTTATTAAGAGGCATCTCATTTCTTTGCGACATATTCCCGGTGCGTTGGCATTGCTCACAACTTTTTACACACTCGTAAGAATCTTTAAACACAGTGGGCCAAAAGAACCCACTTTGCAAATTTTTTGCAGCAGTGCGGTTTCCACCAAAGTGGCCACCGTAGTGGGATGCATGACAACCATGGAGTATTTGATGTTGCTCACTCCCGTGGACACATCGCCTCAATATTTGGTCCGTTCCTATCTTATATAAGAAAGGATCGTCCCAAACATATTGACGAGTGTCATGTAAAAACTTCTTAAATGGTTGTCCATTCATCCCGTGGGGCTTGAGTCCACTTGCTAAAAAGTTCGCAATATCAGCATACCAAGGAATATTATTTTCATGATGTTGAGCGGATAACAATTGCTCATCGGGAAATTTTTCTCTTACCGGAGTGGGATCAACAGTGCCCACTATCTTCTCGATCCTGGACAAATGGTCGGCTACTTGATTGCTTGTTCCTTTCCTGTCGACAATTTCAAGATCAAATTCTTGTAGCAATAAAACCCATCTAATTAACCGAGGCTTAGAATCAGCCTTAGTAATTAAATATTTTATAGCTGCATGATCAGTGTGCACTATGACCTTCGTCCCTATCAAGTATGACCTGAAACGATCAAAAGCAAACACCACCGCAAGTAATTCTTTTTCAGTTACAGTGTAATTAATCTGAGCTTCAATTAGCGTTTTACATGCATAATAAATGGGGTGAAAAACTTTGTTCTTTTTCTGTCCGAGAACAGCCCCCACAGCCCAATCGCTGGCATCACACATCACTTCGAATGGGAGTGACCAGTCAGGAGTGGTCACTATGGGTGCTGTGACTAAAGCTTCCTTGATCTTTTCAAAAGCTTCTCGGCAATCATGGGTAAAAATGAAGTATTTTTCATGTTGTAACAGGTTACATAGGGGTTTTGTAATTTTTGAAAAATCTTTGATGAACCTCCTATAAAAACCTGCGTGACCCAAAAAACTGCGAATACCTTTCACCGTTGTGGGTTCGGGAAGTTGTGCCACTACCTCAAGCTTGGCTTTATCAACTTCTAACCCTCTTTTTGAGACAAGGTGACCTAGGACAATACCTTCTTCTACCATAAAATGGCATTTTTCCCAATTTAAGACTAGGTCGTGGTTCTCACATCTCACTAGGCTCTTCTCTAAATTTCCCAAACAATTGTCGAATGATGTCCCTATTACAGAAAAGTCATCCATAAAAACTTCTATGGTGTCCTCAATCATGTCGGAAAAAATGGCCATCATACAACGTTGGAAAGTGGCTGGGGCATTACATAGACCGAATGGCATCCTCCGGAATGCAAAGGTACCGTAGGGACAAGTAAAGGTGGTCTTTTCTTGGTCCTCGGGGGCTATGTGGATTTGGTTGTATCCGGAGTATCCATCTAGAAAACAATAAAATTCCTTTCCCGCTAACCTATCAACCATTTGGTCAATGAAAGGTAAGGGGAAATGGTCTTTCTTAGTGGCCAAATTGAGTTGCCTATAGTCCATGCATATTCTCCATCCCGTGACAGTCCTAGTGGGAATGAGCTCGTTTTTTTCGTTCTTTACTACGGTCGTCCCTCCCTTTTTAGGGACACATTGGACGGGGCTCACCCAACTACTACTAGCAATGGGATAGATAATACCGGCATCTAACCACTTCAAGACTTCTTTCTTAACTACCTCCTTCATGATGGGGTTCAACCTTCTTTGAGGTTGGACTTTCCCCGGGTGGTCACTTTCCAAGTTAATCTTATGTTGACATAAAGAGGGGCTAATTCCTCGAATGTCCGCTATTGTCCAACCAATTGCTCCCTTATGCTTCGTCAACAAATCGATCAGAAGTTGTTCTTGTTTCTCACTAAGTTTGGAAGAGATAATAACGGGAAGTTTATTATTCTTAGCGACATAAGAATATTTTAAATGGGAAGGCAATGGTTTAAGCTCTAACTCGGGAGGTTGTTCTATTGAAGGGGGTTGAACATCTCTATCTTTAAAGTCCAGAGGTTCAAAAGCTGCAACTATTTCGTTACACTCCTCCTCAAAAGTGTCATCACTCTCTGATTCAGAGTGCTCACTGTCATTCCCCACTGTGGGAACTGTACTCCCCACTGTGGGCAGTGTGTCAAGATTGTGGGTTCCATAAATCGGGTTCAAGGCAAAGCAATCTTCGGTGTCTATATATTTAAGAGACTTGAAAACATTAAAAGTTACCTCTTGGTCATTAACTCGCATCGTGAGCTCTCCTTTGTGCACATCGATCAAAGTACGTCCGGTTGCAAGAAACGGACGTCCTAAGATGATTGGGATTTCTTTATCGGCCTCATAATCTAAAACAAGAAAATCGGCAGGGAAGATAAATTTATCCACTTGGACCAAGACGTCTTCTATTTTTCCTTTGGGATAGGCAATGGACCGGTCGGCTAGTTGTAATGTCACGGTTGTGGGTCTAGCCTCTCCAATACCTAACTTGTTAAAAATGGACAGCGGCATCAAGTTGACACTAGCTCCTAAATCACAAAGTGCTTGACCTACTTCTTGTCCTCCTATTGTGTATGGAATGGTGAAACTACCCGGGTCTTTCAACTTAGGTGGAATCTTGCTAGTAAAGAGGGCACTACATTCTTCGGTCAAAGCCACAGTCTCAAATTCACCCAACTTTCTCTTTTTGTTCAAAATATCCTTTAAAAATTTAACATAGCTTGGCATTTGCTCGAGAACTTCTACCAAAGGTATGTTAATATGAAGTTGTTTAAAAATGTCTAAGAGTTTTTTAAATTGAACATCGACATTTTTAGGCTTCATTCTTTGAGGAAAAGGGATATTTCGTGGGTCAATTTGAGTTTGCTGAGGTATTGGCTTTGGAAAAGTAGGCTTTGGAACAGGTCCAAAAGTGGGAAGGTCAGGGATGTCGGTCCTCACTGTGGGGACCACAGTGACCTGAGGAGTGCCCACTGTGGGAACCACAGTGGGTATTTGAGGCGAATCATCAGACTCAAAAACGATATCTTTCAGATCCTTTCCACTCCTCAGTGTTATGGACTTGACATGTTCTGGTCCTTTTCCTATCACCCTAGCTTGCTCGGTATCACTAGGTAACGTTCCTGGTGGTCTATTCTTAACTTCAACGGCTAGTTGTCCTACTTGAGTCTCTATATTTCTAATGGCTGTTTGAGTTTGATTCATAAAACCCTTGAGAATTGATTCAAGTGACTGTTGGGTCTCAGCGGGTTGAGTAGATCGTGGTTGGTATGGTTGTGGGGACTGCCCACTGTGATGTGGGGACTGCCCACTGTGATGTGGCTGAAATCCAGGGGGATTGTATGGTCTTTGCTGGATATGACTCGGCCCTTGGGGTTGGAGTCCTTGATTACCAGACCAAGAGAAATTCGGATGATTTCTCCAACCTGGATTATAAGTCTGTGAATAAGGGTTGTTCCTCGGATTGGTTCCTATAACATTAACAGATTCGGGATTTGCTGGGCAAAAATCAAAAACATGCTCCTCTCCACAGAGGGAGCAGTTTTCAGGGAGATGCGTTGCTGAATTGACTTGGCCTCTATTTTGATTTAAAACGATTTTGGTCAAGGCCACCAATTGCGCATTCATGGTTTTAAGTGTCTCGGAATCGATGGTGTTGGTCTTCGATATGGGTGTTCTCGGATTTGACCATTCGGTATTGTTGTTGGACACTTTTTCTAAGATTTGATATCCTTCGTTGTAAGTCATACTCGTAAATGTTCCACCGGCTGTTGCATCTAAGATGATTTTGGCGGCATTGGAAAGACCATTGTAAAAGGTCTCCAATTGGATGCAATGTGGGATGCCATGATGTGGGCACTTTCGAAGTAAATCTTTAAATCGTTCCCATGCATCCGAAACAGCCTCATCTTCCTCTTGCCTAAACAAAATTATATCATTTCGAAACCTAACATTCCTTGTTGGAGGAAAGTATTTTTGCAAAAATCTATCGGCAAGCTCTTGCCAAGTGGTTATCGAGTGAGGTGCATGTGCGTTCAGCCAAGACTTCGCCTTGTCCCTTAATGAAAAAGGGAAAAGCCTTAGTCTTAATGCCTCATCACTAACACCTTGCAACTGAAAGGAATCAGTCATTTCTAAAAAAGATTTTAAGTGCGAGTGCAGATCCTCAGAAGGCTATCCTCCAAATTGACCCATGGCTTGGATCATTTGAAACATCACCGGTTTGAGTTCAAAATGCGTTGCAACAATATTGGGTCTCAAAATCCCGGAGCTTAAATCACCAACTCCGGAAGTAGCATAGTCCCGTATTTTTCGATCCTTGCTATCGGCAATCGTGATTGTGGTCTCCACTACAGGTGACGGTATTGCATCCATGTTCACAGTGGGGATCACAGGGGGTTGTCGATTTCTGTTTCTGCGTCTTCTTCGAAAAGTTTTCTCTATTTCAAGATCGATTGGTAACAAAGGTTCGTGTTGTTGCCTTGGCATGCAACACGAAAAGCTTAGAAAAACGAGTTACTCGGGCTCGAACAAAAACTAATGTCTTGAGATTTAAAATCACGCCAGTCCCCGGCAACGGCGCCAAAAACTTGGTACGAGCGAAATGTGTGTTTTAATCGCAGTGGGTTGCAAACTGTCCACAGTGGGAAGTGCAAGTGTACATTGTCCACTATGATCGTCACAGCAAGTAATAGTTGGTAAAATACCAGAATCGAATCCACAGAGACTGGACAATCAAGACAATACGGTTCTTATGAGCTCCTTTTACAAGTTTCAACTAGAGAGGAAAATAATACTTGGTTTTGATTTGGTAAAATAGCTACTTGAAACGATTTACTAAAGGTTAAAAAGGAGGAATGTAGGTTGGATTTTCCCTAGATTTTATCTCAAATACTCGGTCCTTAGAGTGATCCTCGTATTTGTGGTGGACATTTTTGCTAGAAAAGCCCGGTTACAAAATACTCACACCGTTAGATAAAAATCCCATACTCTTAGTACTTGTTGTTTTGTCAATGGTAATCTCTAAATGGACCTTTTCAGGCCTCGATGGAATGTGTAGAGACAAATACTCTAAGTGTTTTTAATACACAAATTAGCTTGCCTACTACTCCAGTGGGCAGAGATTAGCTCACTATGCCGACCTCACTTTCGTAAGTGTCATAAGAATTCTTTCGAATCCCCTAGCATCATTCAAACTCGTGTCACTGCGTTCTACTCATTTCTAAGTTAAGAACTAGACTTTTAGATCCTTGCAAGTGATCGGCTTGTTCGCATCTTTGGGTAAATATCGAGAGTGAATGACCAAAACAATAAATATTCTAAGTATAAAGATTACTCAAGCATTTTCTATAAAATCCAGGTACTTCTCCTTCCTACATCCCAAAGGATGCTTAGCCTAACATTTCCGAAGTAAAGAAAACAAAAGATGAAGATTTGCACATAATAAAACTGAAAGTGGATTGAATAGTGCTCATAGTGGGGAACGAGAATTCGTCCCTGTCCACTGTGCTTTACGAACTACAATTAACTAGGAAAGGAAATTACAGAAATTAAAGCTAAGTTAATGCAGTAATTAAAAGACCAAACTAATGTGATAGATGAGAGAAATTAAAGCTATCTTCTTAACCCAAGATGATTGTAAGAATGCTAGATTGATGCAATAAATGAACCCAAGTGCTCCTTTATATACTAGAGGAAAGACTTGGATATTACACAAAAGAGATGAGTCTTCCTATGGGTAAAAACTGCTGTGTAATGGCAGAAATCAGCCCCTTGTGCAAATCAATTACCCAATGGATCCTTCTCCAAGTCAATTTCCATGTACATAAAGGAGTACTTGTTGCAATCTTCTAAGTAGATGTCTTTTTGTACTTCCTCCAGCCATTTCCCTGCCAATGAACCTTCTTCTTCCAGAAAATTAGATCCCAACTAATAGTTTCTTTTGTCTTTCTTGATCAGCTCGAATAGTGGGCAGCCGGAGTGGGCAGAACAGTGATCACTGTAGGATAAAAATGCGAAAAACACCCAAACTTCCACCAAATAATTTATTAAAGACCATGGTTCACTCCTTTTGCTCGTTTTCGTAAATCATACCAAGAATGGGGGTTTTTAGAAGTGAAATGGCTAAAATTGACAAAATAAAGTAGGAAAAACAAGGAAATAATAACTCTAAAAATTGAGTCGTTAGTTTAAATGTTGGTAAACATACTTTTCATGGAAAGCATATGTAACAGTTGGTAAACAATTCATGCTCATAAATGAACCATAATCAGTAAAGTATTTAATTAAAACATACTTTTCATGGAAAGCGTATGTAACAGTTGGTAAACAATTCATGCTCATAAATGAACCATAATCAGTAAAGTTTTAGCATCTCTTCCGATCTCTAGATGGAACACCTATAATGTTAATAAACGCACGTCAACTCTTTAATTTATTCATCGAGCTTGCTCCCGAACTTAACCTAAAATTATCTAATTGTTAAGTTGCACTTCTAGTCCAAAATCATAATTATTGGACTTGTTTATCGGCCCGAAACATTACTTCCGAATCTTATAATTTAGTTTAAATACCGGATCCATTTATAAATTCTGGATTTAATGTAGCCCACAAAATTAAACTAACGACTCTTGTGAATTAAACTAACTGGGCCCCCTAGCTAGGTTCTGGACCCCACGGTCCAATTACAATTACCACTGAATTCAATTTCGGGCCTCACGGTCCACTTGTAATCACTTCCGGGTCATGCTTTAGTTCCGGGTCCTATGAGATAGATTCCGGACTTTAATTGCTAACTCTTCCGGGTCACGTGGACTAAACTGAAATTTCCGGTTCTCAAGGCCCACACATAATTAAATTCCGGAACCACCAAATTGGACTTCCGGATCTAGTCGGTCTAAAATTCCGGATTATTAAAACTTGAATTTCGGATCCTTATTGTTTTAGACTCCGGATCACTCACCGTCCAACAAATATAAATTCTGGATCCGTGCGAAAAGAATCCAATTCCGGTTCCTTTTTCTCCCAACACCTGATCCTCTTTGATTCCTATTCCGGAATTTAATATGTAATCCGAGACCTCGCAAAAATCATGCCGATGCGATTATCGATTTACAATAGGACCGATTTCCATGAATTAATAAGTCCAATTCTAACCAGATTGATTATTCTACTCTACTAATCCATTTACCATGTTTAATTAACCTCCTTTTAAATTATCCTTTAACTTTTATGCAGAACTCCCAACAAATGAAATCTTACTCTAACTGTGAGGTTTAGATGCAATAAGAGGATTAAAGATTACCTGGTATCACCAAAGTAGAACTAGGCCTCACTCCTTCCTCTTCCAACTTGATGATTGAAGAAAGCTTTTCTCCAAATTTGATCTTGAGCAATTCCCTTTCTCTGCTCTCTCTCTCTAAGCCACCACCACACACACTCACTCACACAATGATTAGATTTCTAGGGTTTTGAGCCCTAAATGAGAGTTTTTATACTCTCTTAACATATTTACAAATTAGCCCCTCAACTTCCAGCTTTACTAATTCTCCACAAAACTTTAATTCTTCCAATTAAAAATCTCGGTTATTACAACACCCCCCCCCCCCTCAAAAGAATTCCATCCCCGGAATTCCATTGCTGAAAAAGATGCGGTACTTGGACCTCGTATCCGCTTCTACCTCCCAAGTTGCCTCTTACCCTCTAAGAAAACTGCCACTGAACCTTTACCAGTATGATCTCCTTGCTCCTTGACTTGCCAATCTTGTCGTCCCCCTCTCAACGGGTTCCTCTACGTAAGTCAACCCCTCACCAAAACTGACACTTTCCAAAGGTTCTGACACCTCTGACTCAGACCACCCCTCTTTAAACTCGAAGCATGGAACATTGGGTGTATTCCCTTCAATTCTTACAGTAACTACAACTCGCAGGCTACTGTTCCTACTCGGTCAATAATGACAATAGTCGATTAAAGAAGGTCTCTCATACATTTTACTTCTTTTAAGAAGGAACTTGGCGGAATCCCCCGCCACAAGACGAGAATCTTTTACCGAAAAAAATTACTCACTCGACAACTTGGCACGAGTCCAATCCCGTACCTCCCGACGAACTCGCATTCAAGAGTTCCCTCCTCGGGGTACATGCAATTTCTAGATTACTTTCTTTTAATCGACATACGTCTACGCAGATCATACCCCCATTCCCGAATCCCATCGGCTACAGATCGACTACTAATTCATCCGTTCTCACAACTTCATCACTCCACACTTATACGTAACTAAAAACAGGAACCTCCCTGATCCCTCGTTGAAGTGTTCACCTACCCGAATTTAAACTTATCCTGCAACACTTCTATTCCTCACTGCTTGCCACGAGCGTTCAGTCATATAAAACATAACTTCGGTTACCCTCACTCAACTAGGAGTAGTCATGGTCACACAAAACTATTCTCAATAGCCTATCATTGAACGACTAGTTCGTTTGAACATTTCTCACAACATTACCAACTCAACCCATTCAACTGCTCTTTTCCACTTCTTTCCCGTACTTAAAGCATACACAAATCTCCTCCCTCCATACTCTTTCCAGGAGTTTGCACACTTACCGATGTCAATTCATACACACCACTCTACTTTTCGATGTTACCGCCAAGCTTACTACGTCCAACCTACTCACTTATTCCGACATACGATATTCACCTCCCACGTTAGCGTGGAGCACCTCCCACCAAACATTACTTGCCTCTCTCTTCCGATCTTTCCACATGCTGACAACACTTTCTCATTACTATACATAACCAAACGGTTGCACCAAAAATTCTAACTTAAGGCATTCAACCAAGTCATCTCGAAATGACACCAGTGTTCGAAGTCATTACACATTCTTTGATCTCCAAATATTACCTTCTTGGATAACTCTTTCACTCATAAGAAACAATTTGCAATCTTTAAAGAATTCGCAGCTACTACACCACATTTTTGACTAACCCATCCATCATCTCCTTTAACCTTCCAATGATTCCAAGGATATACTTACTTAGCAACTCGCACAAACAAAAACACCTGGCTTCTCCTTCGGTAACCACCCACTACAGGTCCGACATTCTATTCCGATAATAGCCATATCACAAAGCCAACTTACAAACCTCGTGCTCCAACACCTTGATTTACAAACCGTACGCCTCATCCAAAATCCTCGAAAAGCTTCCATCTGATGCTTCCTCTTTCTAACATCACATTACTACAACACTGGCTGACACATTTATCTTGGAAATTGATACCACTACTCACCCGTACATTCTCCACCCATAACATCACAGTGCAGACCAGGTCTCTCGAGGTCATTTGTACACAATACGAACTTGCCTTCATATTCCTTCGCATAAATAACCGAGTTTATCTCGCTACTTTGTCTTGTACCAACTCTAAATCAACATCTCACGAGTTCCCGACTAACTCAAACATATTCGATTCTTGCTAGTTCTTTGCGATTCCAAACCATTACATAGGCAGGGCACATTCCCTCACAGATCGATATAATCTATACGCCGACACGAGGTGTTCCATCATCATGTATACATCTTTCCAGAACGACTTCCTACATTTACCTACACCGTGGTAATTCTCTCTGTCTCCAACCTCTTGACATCGCCTTCGGCTCTAGACATATTAAATAGCCGTCGACTTTCATAATAGTAGTCGACCTGTTGATGCTTTCCTAACTTTTCTGTCATCAAAGGTTTCTAACAGAACCTAGTTCTTTCCATCATATCATGATCATCTATACATCCCGTCGTTCTCATTTCAAAACTTACTCGTGCAACGTCAACATTGCAAGATCTCCTTAGAACTCTTATTCGACGTCGAGGATATTTCATTTTTGCCTCACCACACTACTCATAGCGAGTTGGTAATACCAACACCATGATGACTTCTAGCCCTTCCCCTGGACAAAACCGTCCCTCGGCAACTGTATTTCCAGTCCCCGAACAAGTGTACAGACCCTCATACAACCGACACTAAAGTCCACTTCCGACTCTTCCACTGTCCACCTCTCCTCTTGAACACAAATACTAAAACTACAAACATTCTCCCCTGATTTGTTCAACACCTTTCCACTCTCGGAGTTCTTCCTTAGCTTAAAATGCAATACTCTACGACCTAGTGAGTTCATAGCCTTCATGCATGACAACGCGGTAAATAAATCATTTCACACATTTTATCATTTTAAATAAACAACACTTGAAACTAGCCTGGGAACACACGACCCCATCACTCTCATAACTTCAATGCCCTGCACAACGATTTCGAGAATCGTTTGCATGCATCTTTCCGTAAAACTTAATCTTACTAAACCAGAACGACGTTGTTACGACAGTAACACATTGAATGAAAATCTTCTGTACAACAAAATTTTGAAAGAATTTACCGACACGGGATAAACCAGTCGGCTCTCACACTCCTTTCTATAACATCAACATGTCAACACTCATTTTGGTTATAAAAGTTTTGCAGGCAAACGTTTTCTTGAGTTTTTGCAACAATTTGACTTATCATGAAAAGAGTGGGATATTTTGCAAATCATTATGCTCAAAATTTTCTTTGTGTGACGTAAATGAAATTGCCTTTTTCTTTAAACATACGCTTGCACACGCTGACTCATTTCCGATCAAAATTGATATTTACACCTTTACTTTAATCACGAAAATCTCATGTAACACATGTAAAGACGCAATGCATGAAATTCTACTTGCACTTGAAGGCTACTCACTCAAACAAGGTCAACCGCTTTACTCACGCATCTTATCATTGACACTCTACTTTCGACCAGTGGTCACCCTCTCGGCCTTGTAACAACTTGCTATACATGCATTCCACGACCCACTTACTCAACCATTTCATACTATTTTTGTCTTGATCAATTACCTCACATTCTACCTCTACACGTTTTCAATCCGACACTGGAAAGCTTGACTCAATAGTCAGGACTCTAATCCTTCACTCGCTCTTGAATTGACATTTTCAAGATCTCGACACTGTCCTTCTTACCCTCCCAACTGATCTACCTCACGATTTCTACAACTGGGACTCTCCAGAAACATGAGTCTTACTCAAAATCAAACATTCATCCTCTTCGCACCCACGGAGATCTACCTCTAGACGCCTCATAACATTCTAAACAACATATCTTCTCTACGATGTATACATACATCACATCATAAATGATCTCTCATGATACTTCCCCAACAATGGGTCTCAGTCTATCCCCCAGGGATCTTGCTGACCCTCTAAATTACTAGAACACGACATATAAGTTAGCACTTACATGTACCTGTAAGTTCGCAATTACAGTGGCCAGGTGTAACCCCAAACTTACCTTACATGACTGTCATCGGTACCCTATTAGTCCTATCTCTACAATAGTGCCTTCCTAACGCATTTCCTGATTCCCAGTTGTGATTTCTACTCCCAAAGTTTAAGTTTAGGCCCGTCCGGTCACCTAAATCCCTTAAACTATGGCTCTGATACCATTTGTAACATCCCAAAACTAAAACAGGGCATGCATTGCATTAAATCATAAACATTACAAAACTAGGTCCCAAAATATCATTACATCAGTCTCAAAACTTAGGTTGGCGAAAACAACCTATACACAACTGAGAATAACTAACTACTAAAAGTAAGAGTGGCATAGCTTCTATCTGCATTTATACTCTAGTCTTGTCCTGCTCGCTTACCAGAGCCTCCTATTACACGCTTACCTGAAAATGGTTTGATTTTTGAAAAGCGAGGGTTAGACCAAAAGGTCTAGTGAATTCCCTCCGCGAACAGCATATATATCAACAGTATAAAAATTGTTTTACAAAACTCATTAACATTCTCCACATAAGCATCAATTATGGTACTACACAGTGTTAAGGATCACATAAGCTAACCGCGATCGGGGCCCAAGCAGACTCCCCTCTCGCCTCATACCGGGGCCCAAGCAGACTCCCCTCTATCCGAGTAGGAAGGAAACGAATTCCCTCCTACAAGCTCGTCACATATGCCCAAGGGATCATCGGATCCCGAGGTACTCAGATCCCACTGTGCAGACCGACTCCACATAACATACACATAGCTCATCGTAAATCATGAAACGTGAAACCTTTATAAACCTTTATAAATCATTTCATGCTGCTAAATAGTTCTTTAATTAAAACATACTTTTCATGGAAAGCATATGTAACAGTTGGTAAACAATTTATGCTCATAAATGAACCATAATCAGTAAAGTATTTAGTTAAAACATACTTTTCATGGAAAGCATATGTAACAGTTGGGAAACAATTCATGCTCATAAATGAACCATAATCAGTAAAGTATTTAATTAAAACATACTTTTCATGGAAAGCATATGTAACAGTTGGTAAACAATTCATGCTCATAAATGAACCATAATCAGTAAAGTTTTAGCATCTCATTTCCTGTAAAAAGGTTTAGGGAACTCACCTGTTCTTCTCGTTTCATGACCTCTTACTTAGTCTTCCGATCTCTAGATAGAACACCTATAATGTTAATAAACGCACGTCAACTCTTTAATTTATTCTTCGAGCTTGCTCCTGAACTTAACCTAAAATTATCTAATTGTTAAGTTGCACTTCTAGTCCAAAATCATAGTTATTGGACTTGTTTACCGGCCCGAAACATTACTTCCGAATCTTATAATTTAGTTTAAATACCGGATCCATTTATAAATTTTGTATTTACTGTAGCCCACAAAATTAAACTAACGGATCTTGTGAATTAAGTCCAACGAAATGATAAAGCCCAACCATTGCTGAAATCGGCCCAAGTGAAAAGACTGGCCCCCTAGCTAGGTTCTAGACCCCACGGTCTAATTACAATTACCACTGAATTCAATTTTGGGCCTCACGGTCCACTTGTAATCACTTCCGGGTCATTCTTTAGTTTCGGGTTCTATGAGATAGATTCCGGACTTTAATTGCTAACACTTCCGGGTCACGTGGACTAAACTGAAAGTTCCGGTTCTCAAGGCCCACACATAATTAAATTTCGGAACCACCAAAATGGACTTCCGAATCTAGTATGTCTAAAATTCCGGATTATTAAAACTTGAATTCCGGATCCTTAATTGTTTTAGACTCCGGATCACTCACCGTCAAACAAATATAAATTCCGGATCCGTGCGAACAGAATCCAATTTCGGTTCCTTTTTCTCCCAACATCGGATCCTCTTAGATTCCTATTCCGGAATTTAATATGTAATACGGGACCTCGCAAAAATCATGGCGATGCGATTATCGATTTTCAATATGACCGATTTCCATGAATTAATAAGTCCAATTCTAACCAGATTGATTATTCTACTCTACTAATCCATTTACCATGTTTAATTAACCTCCTTTTAAATTATCCTTTAACTTATATGCAGAACTCCCAACAAATGAAATCTTACTCTAACAGTGAGGTTTAGATGCAATAAGAGGATTAAAGATTACCTGGTATCACCAAAGTAGAACTAGGCCTCACTCCTTCCTTTCCAACTTGATGATTGAAGAAAGCTTTTCTCCAAATTTGATCTTGAGCAATTCTCTTTCTCTGCTCTCTCTCTAAGCCGCCACCACACACACTCACTCACACAATGATTAGATTTCTAGAGTTTTTATACTCTCTTAACATATTTACAAATTAACCCCTCAACTTCCAGCTTTACTAATTCTCCACAAAACTTTAATTCTTCCAATTAAAAATCTCGGTTATTACACAAACCCCTCACCATTTTTATGAACCTTAACCATTCTAGAATCCTTTGACTTCATCTTCCTCATCAAGTTTCTAGGGTTTCATCAAACCCTTTTTCTCCATTTTGAAGATTTGGAGTGTGTGGTTTATTTTGGTGATTCTAGAGGTATTTTGGTTGGTGGATTCAAGTTGTAGTTAAGGTAATATTCTCTTTTCTTCATCTATGAAAGTTAGGGTTTTGGTATAAGTTGAGATCTTGATGTAAAATGTTTGGGGAATGATTCTACATGTTTGGATCTGAATATTTATGGTTGGAAATGTATGGATCTAGGTTTTTGGAAGATTTGGGCTTGAAGATTCGTGTTTCTTCAAAGGAGCTTACGTTTGGGGAAAATCTAGATTTAGCCTAAATCTAGCAAGGTGAGTTCAAGTTGATTTGTGAAAACGTTGTACATGCCAAAATGTTTATTTTAAAGTATTTGTATGCTTTATATTAAATTATCACTTGTTGAGTTAATTGGTGGGTTTTGATTAATCAAAGTGTTGAGTTTTACAAATCATGTAAAACACCCACATTTGGGGATTTTGAGTGATTGATATAAAAATCACGAATGAAAGTGTTTTGTTAATTTATTGCATAAATGAAGGTTATTTGGTCAAAATACTCTTTTAGTATTTTTGCGATTATGCAATAGTTATGATGTGTTACATTTTAAAAATGTGAACGTGTGAGTTGGGGATTTTGGTCAATCTCGACCGTATGAATATTTTGAGAGTTGTAAACCTTTTATTTTGGGTTGAAGGCCAATTGAGAATTAAAAAGGCAAAGAATTTTGGGTAACGATGTATTTTGGTTTACGTAAACGTGTGGGCAACACGTATTTAGCCAAATGGTTATTTTGCCTTTAAGGGCTTGATTTATACTCAAATGGGTCTTTTGAGTGTTTGCCGATTTTAGTAGCTCGAGGTGGAGCCTTGGACGTGTTATGTGCTTATTGGCGTTTTATTTGACTATGTGCATCCTTTGAGTGTTTTGTCTTCTACGTGAAGACCGTTTGACAATTATGCATTCATGGTACTTTTGGGTCTAATAAACCATTGCGAATTATGTGCATTATCGAGTTATAAAGGTTTTAAGTATACGTACACACATGTATATATGCATATATGATTTGACTTCATTGGGAAAGTGGCAATGAAGGGGTATTGAGTTAATCATGCCTCGGAGCATGTGTTTGCATGATGTAGGTTAGATACACTTCATTTGCATGAGTTGACTTTTGATAAACGATCATTGGATATTTTGAGCTTATGGCTCGGTTTTGGACTCAGTTGGGTCTTGAGGGCATTTGCCCGGTTTTGATAAGCTCGACGTGGGCTTTGGTTATGATTTGCATGAATTGCATCGTATTTGAGAATTACATGATTTGAATGCATTGGTTATTCTTTTGGATTTATGTATAAATTTCTAGATTAAGTAAGCTTGTTTTTGGATGGTGGGATTCCAAGGTAAAGATTCGGTCGGGTTGAACTTGGTGATTTTAGGCTAGAGATCCGGTTTGGGTTGATGCCTCAATAGACTAGAGATCCGGCTTGGGTTGATGTCTCACTAGGTTAAAGATCCGGTTTGGGTTGATGCCTCACTTGACTAAATATCCGGTTTGGATTGATGTCACGATTGACTAGAGAGCCGGTTTGGATTGACGTCACAATTGACTAGAGATCCGGTTTGGATTGATGTCACAATTGACTAGAGATCCGGTTTGGATTGATGTCACAATTGACTAGAGATCCGGTTTGGATTGATGTCACAATAGACTAGAGATCTGGTTTGGGTTGATGTCTCCATGGACTAAAGATCCGGTTTGGGTTGATGTCTACAATTGACTAGAGACCTGGATATGGTTGATGTCATATGTTTTCCCATCCATGAAACATGCTTGTATTTTATAATTGTGGTTTAACTTGTGTGTTCGCCACATTCGATGAAATCGGGTCTCCCCCGTCACCGAAGGGTGTTGTTTTTGGGTAGTTTGTTTATCCGCGTTGTCGGCATCGTATTATATGCGTATGGATTGTTTTCCATGATTTATGGGCAGTATTTTATGCCTCATCCTTGATTGGATGTTTTCGACTATTGGAGTTTTATTCGCATTGGTGTTATTTGGGAGTTTATTAATTATTTACCTTTTGAGTGAGTTTTGGAATTGAGTCCATTGCTGAGAAATGATTTTCATTGGATGTTTTTCTCACAAAAATTGTGTGCGTTTGGAAATTGGGTTGTCGGTGTATTTTATACAAACCCCTTTTTGGAAATCATGAATTAAGTTGAATCTTTTGGTCTATCAAATTATTTGCTCATGATGTAAACTCTTGAACTCGCTAGGCTTTAGCCTAACCTTTTTATTTGTCGGCATGTGCAACAGGTTCAGGTTGGGAATAACTTTAGCTACACTGTGAAGTGATGAGTGCTAGTAGAGTGCACAAGAAGTGAACTGCTTAGCGAAGTCTTCCGCACTTATTTGGGATTAGCAACTTGTAGTTGTGTTAAGTAACACCCGACTTGAGGTATTAATTGTGGAAGTTGTGATGTTTAAATTTTGAGGTATTTTCAAGGATGGTTTGTAGAAAGGATTTTATCCTATTCTGGTTATTTTATCGAAGTTAAAGTTAGTTGCTCTTCCCAATTTTGAAGGTGTTATAAGTTGGTATCAGAGCATAAGTTTGAGCTAATTAGGTGTTGATTTTTTGGATACCTAGACTCAAACTAGCGTTCTTTAAGTAAATGAGAGCGAAATTGCACCATTAGGCACTCTAAGATAGGATATTTGGGGGTTGTTGGAGTCACTAGAAACGAGAAGTCACGTCATGAGTAGCAAGGATGATCATGTACGGTACATTCATAATTGCACCTGACCAGTGTTATGGTGAATCTATCAGTTACATGAGAGTAAAGGAGTTCTAAGCGAGTAGTCGTTAGAAGAGGTTGACGATTTTAGCATTTGCCAATTGGAGTGGCGGTAAGCATGGTAATTGCATTAAGTGGACCGTTCGGGTCAAACTTGATGGTTGGATTGGAACCGTAGGCTTATTGAATTGACCTTGATTCGAGGAGAAAATTGTAAGATTAGTCGATGTGACTTTCAATTTTGCATTAGGATGTTTAAGCATCCGGATGACGATAGAGTGGTCGAAGGAATTGGAGGAGTGTGACCTGGATGTTGAGTGTCGACTAAAATATATGCACGAAATTTATTTTTCTTTTAAAATAAATTGCATCAATTACTACTTGTGTTTCAAATCGTCGTATAGACGGCATTGCGGGATCTTGGAAAACGTTTAGCACACACAAGATTTTAAACCATGAGTTTGAGCATGCATGAAAATATTTATTTACAGGTAGTTGTAAACTTGGTCGAGACGTACGTTATTCTTTGTTTTTTCCACTGCTACTTTCGGATACTGTGACATCCATATTTTAATGTCGTTTATGGTTTTGGACAAGTAACCGTGACTTACGACTTTAACATTGGATCTCCTCCACATATGTTAAGGTTTGAACGGAGAGTTACCTTCCCTTGTGTCGGTATTGAGCTTTAATGGGAGTTTTGATTTTTGCGAGTCTTGACGAAGAGGTGTTGTTTTATTTTGTGTTGCAACAAAAAAGATATTTTTGGAATTATGATGATTTAGTCATAACGTTGTTTTATGCGATTTGATTATTGAAAACGAAAACTTTGGCACCATTTAATTGGTGGGATGCCGTTGAGTTCCATCGAATTTTATGGAATTCTTGTGGAGTATGATGGAGTTTCGTTTTACGACGTTTTGCGGTGCATGGGTAACACTTTGTCGTGTGCATACTTGAATGACTGTGTGAGTTAATCCATGGGTTTTAGGGAGTATTGTGTTTCATGCGAGTTTTGTTTTTTTGGAGTTTTAATGCCACATTGCTTCTCCTTTGAGAATTGTGGTAGCATATTTGTTGCAACTTGCTAGGTGTGCAAATTGATTTATACATGGCGTGAATAATGAATATAAGAGCATCATGATGGTACATCTCTAATGTTCTGTTTTATGCACTCCCGTTTGTTGGAATTTTTGATGTTCTTTCTCGCAAATGCACTATAATGATTTATTGGCATGAATAGTTTTGTAACCACTATTTGGGGCGTTAATGCGCATCGCTTGTGCGGTTTAAGGTTTGAAGTTGATTTGAATCCATTTATGTGTCAATTAAATTATGTGCACGTATTGTTTTCCGAAGTTTTGAGAAAAACACATTGAGGTGTGCGAGCCTGGTCAAAGGATTTTGTTTCCTTGTCATTATATGGCTAAATGAGAACTTTTGAACTTTGATTTGATGAATCTCTACTTTGAAAACTTAGTATTGACTACCTGGTATATGCTATACTATTTCAGAGTGACTACTAAGAAAGTGTTACACATCGGCATGCAAAATTTTGATTTGAGATTCCTTTTCGATGTTTAAACCGATATTTCCAAATGATGAAAATATCTTGTTATTCGATTTAAAACTCGGAGATGGCCCAAATCATGTCGTGTTTTAACCAAGGTGTGTATATGAATTGTTTCGTTCCTCTGCGAACAAACTGACGCATGCGAAGTTTGCTAACGAATTTCAGTTGTGTCGCTTTATGGTTAAAAAGAGAATTTTGGAAAGTAATGTTGTGTAAATCCTTCTTTTGAAGTTCGTACAAACATTCGGTTGGACACTGTTTTAATGTAGGAAATTACTTTGTGTGTTTAGCATAAGTAAATCCATGATGGAATCCTAGCGGTTTATTTTAAAAGTTGCTGAGTACGTTTTGCATTTCGTTCGTAACCTGATTTGTGATGAAATGGTTTTCAAAAATGATTTTTCATACATGGGACGAGTGTGTCCATGTTTATGCATCTACCGGCTAGGTAGTGGTAAGTTTTTGTACGTACGTTATGTTGGTGTAAAAACCTTCGCGTTAAAAAATCTAGTGAAAACTTTATTGGCATATTTGTTGAGTCTGTCACTTGAAAACCTTGAACTCATTAGGCTTGGTGAGGTTGAGCAACCCCAGTTAAGGGGTGAGGACATGTAGAACCTTTCGGTGAAAGATTGGGTATCTAACGCATGTTATTATCGTGAGCCGTATGGTGTCGTTTGCGGAGTCGAATTATTTCTTGTGGGCGACTGAAAGGTGAGACTTGCAGTGTCCTCTGATAATGCTTATGGTAACCGTTCACTTCGGCAACCTTGTTGTGGGTTCGTCAGTTTTGTATGAAGAACGTGTAGTACCCTTTAGACCGTGGGGATGACCTTGGAGTGGTGGGGATGTTTGAGGAATGAAGCTCGTGTGTGGAGCTCTGTGATGGGTCGAGTCTTAGTGGTGTGACTAGGCGTCAACTTTTAGATGTTGGGACTAAGAACCACTAATATGATTGGAGGGTGTAGACCAAATTTTAATAAATTGTGGTATCAGTTGTGATGATCTTAAGAAGTTCAATTGTGATAAATAGATTTAGTGGGATGACCCTCCTTGTGTGGTAAAAGAAGATGGATGATTGGTGGTTGGACGTACTCTTAGAGTGGTGTAACCAATGGGTCAGTGACGACCGCAGGTTTTGGAGTCTATTAGGGCTCGTTAGAATTAAACGACAGTCGGCAGTAGGAACAATTGGAATTGGAGATTCTGTTAGTTTCGGTAGTGATCAAATCTTGAATTGATTTAGAGTCGGGACCCGCAGTCGGGGAAGTATGGAACACCTAAGGTTGGGAGATAGCCGAAGTCGTCTGGTTGGGAGTTACTCCAGTGGATGGAGCGTTCACCCGGACATAAGTACAATGTGCCTGAGAGGACATTGTTGGTAAGCATTGCTTGAGGTTTGTCATAGCAGTCTGCGTGGGAGAATTTAGATTCCAGTTGAAAGCTATTGGAACATGGTAGGTGTTGAGTTAGATAGCCTTTGGTTGTAAGGATCTAGATTTCGAGTACAAAATCATTCTAAGGTTGGGAGGATTGTGACACCCCAAAAAATTTAAGAATCGAGATTTTGGACTTGCGGACGTACGCATAGGGACGAGGACGGACTTCCGGATTAATGCGGAAGTCCGGGGATCTTCCGCGGAAGCAACAGAGGAAATTGGGGAATTCGGTCAGATCGAGGCCGGACGTCCGCATAGGCTCCCAGTCGGACGTCCGCGATATGTCTGATGAGATATTTTGATTTCCTCTTAAGACTTTTCCCTCTCTCTTCCCTCACTTCATTTTCAACACCCAACTCAGACATCTCTCTCTCTCTCTCTCTCTCTCTCTCTCTAAACCAATTTTCTCTCAACAAACCCTAAATCATTCATCTTCTCTTCATCTTCTCTTCATCCTTCTTCCCCAAATCAAACCCCTCACCATTTTTATGAACCTTAACCATTCTAGAACCCGTTGACTTCATCTTCTTCATCAAGTTTCTATGGTTTCTGTAACGTCCCAAAAATTACAATAAATTTGAACTTTTAAAAATACTATTTTATTTTAAAGAAGCCATAAGTATTTAAATCCAATCAAACGTTTTCCCAAAACTCGTTAAGTTAAATAACCAACCAATTAACACAGCGGAAAATGTAAATCATAAAACATAATGTATCATAATGAAATTGCCGAAAGTCTCAACGCGCCAGTGTGTACCGTCACGCCTTACTGCCACTCGAACCTGAAACAGTAATTTATAGGGAAAGAGTAAGCACGAAGCTTAGTGAATTCAAACACTAACATAGGGTAGCAATCATATGAGCACTACCCCTATCTACAGATAAATACCATCAATCCACACATGCCAACTTAAGAACATATCCTAAACAGGCAAACTCATGCAACAACAACTGTATCTATATATACAACCATCGGTCTCCCCGATCTCATACAATACTATATATATATAACCATCGGTCTCCCCGATCTCATACAATACTATATATATAACCATCGGTCTCCCCGATCTCATACAATACCGTGTACGTATTCCTCGGTCTCCCCGAGTTGTACGACACCCGTATACGTATTCCTCGGTCTCCCCGAGCTCTCGGTCTCCCCGAGTTTTATACGACACCCAAGGTCCATTCTAGACACTACACAACCCAGTACCACACACAACAAAAATAGCTAGCACACACGAGCTACAGTAATGCACATAAGATCCCTATCCTACGTAGTGAGAGAACTCACCTCGATAAGCAACGCAAATATCCACAACAGCAAAACGAGCCCGCCAACTCCAACTCACTTCTTTCCACCTAAAGAAGTGCTACAAAGTGTCAACACGAAGCCCCAACCCTAAAAATAATCATAAGACTAAAAGAGTGACATTTCAGCTTTTCGGTCTAAACTGCAGGTCTGTTCGGGACCTGTTTAGCCCCCTCTAGACCCACTAATCCAGAAATTAAATTCCACAAACAGAAGGGTCTGGGTCTTAGCTTTCCAGGGACATATTATACGCGTTCAAACAAGGTTCCTATGATTTTATACGAATTTCCTAAAACTGAAACTCAAAGCTGAAAGTTTCGGACCTTCTGCAAAAACGACCATTTTGCACCTAGCTAGAGGCTTAACCAGGTTTTTTCTAAAACACGGAAAGTATTCCCGACACAGAATGTGAACCGTGGGCACCGATTTCGCCTAAAACCGAGTTACGATGGAAAAGTTATGATCGAAACAAAACAGGGGCAGAACCGATATCACCACATAAAATGATAACTTTACAAAAACGGTTTACGCGATAAGATTACGAATTAGAGTGTGCAACCAGGGTTTTAGGCATCTCAGGTCTGGACAAAACCCTGCACCACCCACTGCCATCTCCGGCAGTGGTGGTTGGCGGCGGCGGCGGCCACCAGCGGTGGCGGTGGTTTAAAGGAGAACTCTGGCGAGACCACACACTCGACCAACCACTCGGTCCTACCCACACGCCCCCGACCTAACAGCCACTCACGTACGGACCAGCCACCGGACGGTAGCGTACGGCGGCAGAGAACACCGCCGGCAGCCATGGCTGCGGCGGTGGTGGTAGTTTCACGGCGGTCCGACGATGACAAAGGGAAGAGACAAAAAGAAGAGAGAAAGCTTACCTCTCGGTCAAAACGCAGCAGCAACCGACGTCCGGCTCCTCTCTCTCTCTCTCTCTCTCTCTCGCGTCCTCTCCCTCTCTCGCGCGTCCTCTCCCTCTCTCGTTGTACTCTCTTTCTCTCCGGCAAGAACACAGCACCGGCGCTGGTGGTGTGGGGTGTTACGGCAGTCGTAGCAGCCGGGAAGGGGAAGGGGGTAGCGATTAGGTTTTTCTTTTTCTTGTTTCCTTGCTTGGGACGTAAGTGACGAGAGAAAAAGGGGAAGGGGTCGGTCCCCTTATGGGCCGAACCCCATGCAATATTTGTTACAAAATTACAACAATGGTCCCTGCAGTTAAGTTTCACATCAAACCTCATAACCCAAACTTTTAACAATAAGGTCCTTCCGACAATCCCGTTAACAAAACGACGTTAAAAGAAAATATAAGGCAATTAAATAATAGGAAGAATCCGTACCGGGACACGGGCTTTACAACTCTCCCCCGCTTGAATTAGACTTCGTCCTCGAAGTCTACGTCCGCAAATAGCTCCGGATAGTTCTCCCGCATCTCAGCCTCGGATTCCCAAGTCCATTCGGGACCCTTTCGGTGCTTCTACTGGACCTTCACCAAGTCAATCACCTTGTTGCGCAAGGTCTTCGTCTTCCTCTCAATAACAGCAATCGTCTTCTCAACGTAATTGAGCCGCTCGTCGATCTGAATCTCCTCAAAAGGAATCACCGCAGACTCATCCACCACACACTTTCGCAACTGAGACACGTGGAAAGTGTTGTGGATCAAACTCAGCTCGTCCGGTAGCTCTAAGCGATAAGCTACCTTTCCCACTCGAGCGATGACCTTGTAAGGTCCAATGTAACGGGGTCCTAACTTTCCTCGTTTACGGAACCGGATCACCCCTTTCCAGGGTGACACCTTCAACAACACATAATCTCCCACCTGAAACTCCAAATCTGATCGCCTCTTGTCGGCGTAACTCTTCTGCCGACTCTGTGCAGTAATTAGACGGTCCCGCAACATCTGAATCATCTCGGTCGTCTTCAGCACGATATCAGTGCTCCCTAATACCCGCTGACCAACCTCGCCCCAACAAGCGGGCGTCCTGCATTTCCTACCATACAACAACTCGTACGGCGGCATTCCAATACTGGAATGAAATCTGTTGTTGTAGGAAAACTCCGCCAAAGGAAGGTACTGATCCCAGCTACCTCCAAAATCGATAGCACATGCCCGAAGCATATCCTCGAGAGTCTGGATAGTCCGCTCACTCTGTCCGTCGGTCTGTGGATGAAAAGCCGTGCTAAAATGTAATCGCGTACCCATCTCCGTCTGAAACTTCTCCCAAAACCGGGAGGTAAAACGGGTATCCCTGACAGAAACAATCGAAACCGGCACCCTGTGCCTGGCTACAATCTCTCGCACGAAAATCTCTGCGAGCTTCTCCGCCGAGGAGCTCTCCCTGATGGCCAAAAAGTGAGCGCTCTTGGTCAGACGATCGACGATCATCCAACTAGCATCGTTCCCGCATGGAGTCTTTGGGAGTTTCGTAATGAGATCCATCATGATCTGTTCCCATTTCCACACCGGTATCTCCAAAGGCTGCAACTTCCCATGCGGCCGCTGGTGCTCAGCCTTGACCTTTCGACAAGTCAAGCACACCTCTACACACTTGGCGACATCCCGCTTCATACCGAGCCACCAATAATTCTCCCGCAGGTCGTGGTACATCCTCGTAGCTCCGGGATGAATAGAAAACTTGGACTTATGCGCCTCGTCCAACAGTATTTGCCTGTTCCCACCAGTGAAGGGAACCCAAACTCGACCATATTGCGCCAATAAACCCCGACTATCATGGACAAAATTCGGAATTTCCCCCGAAACTCTCTCGCGTTTGGCATTCTCGTCCCGAACTGCCACTTCCTGAGCACTGCCTATCGACTCCAGGAGAGGTGCAACCACTGTTAACCGATGACACAAACCCCGTAGTGGCTCACCAACCGGATGTCGACTAAGTGCGTCCGCAACCACGTTTGCTTTACCCGGGTGGTAAAGTATCTCACAGTCATAATCCTTGACTACATCAAGCCACCTCCTCTGACGCATATTGAGGTTTTGCTGGTCCATCAAGTATTTGAGGCTTTTATGGTCAGTGTATATCATACACTTGACGCCGTACAAGTAATGCCTCTAATTTTGAGAGCAAACACCACCGCTCCCAACTCTAGATCATGGGTCGGGTAATTCGCCTAATGAGGCTTCAACTGCCTCGAAGCGTAAGCTATAACCTTACCGCGCTGCATTAGCACAGCGCCCAACCCCTGGTGAGAAGCGTCATAATACACTACTAGATCCTCCATACCCTCGGGCAAAGTCGACACCGGAACCTCGCATAAACGTCTGTGCAGCTCCTCAAAAGCCCTTTGCTGCTCCTCACCCCAACTAAAACCCGCAGTTTTCTTCGTCAATCGGATCATAGGTAAAGCAATCTTGGAGAAATCCTGAATAAATCTCTAGTAATACCCTGCTAACCCAAGGAAACTCCGTACTTCAGTAGAAGTCTTCGGCACTTCCCACCGCATCACTGCCGTAATCTTGGCCGGATCGACCATAATACCACTCTGGTTCACGACATGTCCTAGGAATTGGACCTCCCGTAACAAGAACTCACACTTGGAGAACTTAGCATAAAGCTTCTCCCGCCTCAAAACTTCCAAAACTTCTCGCAAATGCATCTCGTGCTCTTCCTTCGACTTCGAATATACGAGAATATCGTCGATGAACACAATCACCGACCGATCCAGCATCGGGCTACACACCCTGTTCATAAGGTCCATGAACGCTGCTGGTGCATTGGTGAGCCCGAAGGGCATCACCACAAACTCGTAATGGCCATAACGTGTACGATAGGCCGTCTTCTCCGTATCCTCACTCCTTACCCGCATCTGATGATACCCCGGTCTCAAATCAATCTTAGAGAACCACGAGGCTCCCTGAAGCTGGTCGAACAAGTTATCGATCCTTGGCAGAGGATAACGATTCTTCACCGTAATCTTATTCACTCACGGTCTATACACATCCGTTGGGACCCGTCCTTCCTTTTCACAAACAGAATCGGGGCTCCCCACGATGGACAACTCGGCTTGATGAACTCCTTTTCGAGAAGTTCCTACAACTGAGTATACAACTCCTTCATTTCCGGTGGAGCCAGGCGGTAAGGTGCCTTGGCCACCGGAGCAGCACCCGGAATCAAATCAATAGGGAATCTCACACCAGAGATTTTCAAAGTGCACCCCCAATACACGTCAGAAACCGTCAAGGTCCTGTCATCAGCAACCTCAACCACAAGCGGACAACCTACCGTCCTACAACTCGGCCCAAAACGCTCACTAACAGTGTGAGACACGAAAGGATGAGTAGCCCCGCTATCAAACATCACCACAGCAGGCACCGAGTTAACTAAGAACGTACCTGTCACCACTCTATGCGTAGCTTGTGCCTCTTCCACTCTCAGTTGATGAACTCTACCTCGGGCCGCCTCCATCACCGCAGCAAGTGAAGCATACTGCGCAGTACTTACAAACTCCCTGATCTCGGTACGTAACATATTCTTGTACCGCGTCCTTTTCATGTCCGCAGAAGCAGCATACAAAGGACAGAAACATGCCATTTACGTGAACTCTCGGTTCATCTCCTTTACAGTCTCCGCAGTCTGAGAGAGCTCCAAGAACTCTTTAGAAATCCTCTCCATCTCCACTGGAGGCACATACTTTGCCCGAAAACGTACGACGAACTTCTCCCAGGTCAAAGTAGTGCGCTCGCTAAGCATCCAAGCAGTAGCACACCAGTCTTTCGCTCCGTCTCGTAACAGATTCACCGTGAAGCGAACCTTCAAATTCTTAGGACAACCACTGGTAAGGAATGTGCACTCCAATCCGATCCCGATACTACAACTCTCTCGCTCGGGGATGCCCACCGGCAGGGGGTGGAATCGCCGCGATGCGCTCCTCTACCAACACTACTACCTCATTACGAATGGTGGTACAATCTTGGGGATTGCCTCCCCAGTAGCGTGCGTCACCTCAGCCGCAATCATCTCTCGAATCTGCTCAGTGGTAACTCCGGTACCAGAATCTAAGTCAGTATTGTTGTTCATCCTTAACGAGCTATTAGCACACACTAAACCTGCTAACTACGCTCACGCTCAACTCCTCGGATTCTTCGTGACTTTCCCCGACTCGAGCACGGATCCTGTGCTTCAGATAGTAGGAGCTCTACTACTACCTTCCACACCTATCCTTACTCGTTTCGAGTCCCGTCCCGAAGTGCCCAAGTAGTTCCTTGCCAACAGTTCCACCCATATGCCCGTACCAGCATATGCAAAGACTCTTCCTAGCTCCCTAGGAATTTCACCTCATCCCGCTACCCTTGCTACGACGGAATCCCTACTAGTCATGACGAGTCGCCTCGCGAATGCAGAGTTGCATACAGTGTAAAACCAGATAGACTTTCGAATAAAAGATTCTATCCTACAACGGTTGGACTCAAACAAGAGTTGCGCAATATAACTAAATCTAACATTCTAAGGCTATATGGTTCCTACTGCATACAACTTATACGGCATTCACTTAACAACCTATCACAACTAGCATAAATTTCTACTAGCAAGCAACATATATGCAGTACAGTGTAATAAGCACCAAGCAATCTAGCATACATACTCCTATGTTCTAGAAAGCAATAAATTACACTAAGTACTCTACCTTTTCCCTTGGCATCGGCTGACTGTACACACTGCGCCTCCGGTCACCGTTTCTCAAACGTACTTTTCCTTTCTTTTAATTCTCAAGAATTTTAAAAGGAAAAAGAAAATCCCGAGCCGCAAACTTGAGTTCAAACACACCGAAGTATGTTCGATTCGCTCAAGCTGTGCTCTGATACCAACTTGTAACGTCCCAAAAATTACAATAAATTTGAACTTTTAAAAATACTATTTTATTTTAAACAAACCATAAGTATTTAAATCCAATCAAACGTTTTCCCAAAACTCGTTAAGTTAAATAACCAACCAATTAACACAGCGGAAAATGTAAATCATAAAACATAATGTATCATAATGAAATTGCCGAAAGTCTCAACGCGCCAGTGTGTACCGTCACGCCTTACTTCCACTCGAACCTGAAACAGTAATTTATAGGGAAAGAGTAAGCACGAAGCTTAGTGAATTCAAACACTAACATAGGGTAGCAATCATATGAGCATTACCCCTATCTACAGATAAATACCATCAATCCACACATGTCAGCTTAAGAACATATCCTAAACAGGCAAACTCATGCAACAACAACTGTATCTATATATATAACCATCGGTCTCCCCGATCTCATACAATACTATATATATAACCATCGGTCTCCCCGATCTCATACAATACTATATATATAACCATCGGTCTCCCCGATCTCATACAATACTATATATATAACCATCGGCCTCCCCGATCTCATAAAATACTATATATATAACCATCGGTCTCCCCGATCTCATACAATACCGTGTACGTATTCCTCGGTCTCCCCAAGTTTTAACGACACCCAAGGTCCATTCTAGACACTACACAACCCAGTACCACACACAACAAAAATAGCTAGCACACACGAGCTACAGTAATGCACATAAGATCCCTATCCTACGTAGTGAGAGAACTCACCTCGATAAGCAACGCAAATATCCACAACAGCAAAACGAGCCCGCCAACTCCAACTCACTTCTTTCCACCTAAAGAAGTGCTACAAAGTGTCAACACGAAGCCCCAACCCTAAAAATAATCATAAGACTAAAAGAGTGACATTTCAGCTTTTTGGTCTAAACTGCAGGTCTGTTCGGGACCTGTTTAGCCCCCTCTAGACCCACTAATCCAGAAATTAAATTCCACAAACAGAAGGGTCTGGGTCTTAGCTTTCCAGGGACATATTATACGCGTTCAAACAAGGTTCCTATGATTTTATACGAATTTCCTAAAACTGAAACTCAAAGCTGAAAGTTTCGGACCTGCTGCAAAAACGACCATTTTGCACCTAGCTAGAGGCTTAACCAGGTTTTTGCTAAAACACGGAAAGTATTCCCGACACAGAATGTGAACAGTGGGCACCGATTTCGCCTAAAACCGAGTTACGATGGAAAGGTTATGAACGAAACAAAACAGGGGCAGAACCGATATCACCACATAAAATGATAACTTTACAAAAACGGTTTACGCGATAAGATTACGAATTAGAGTTTGCAACCAGGGTTTTAGGCATCTCAGGTCTGGACAAAACCCTGCACCACCCACTGCCATCTCCGGCAGTGGTGGTTGGCGGCGGCGGCGGCCACCAGCGGTGGCGGTGGTTTAAAGGAGAACTCCGGTGAGACCACACACTCGACCAACCACTCGGTCCTACCCATACGCCCCCGACCTAACAGCCACTCACGTACGGACCAGCCACCGGACGGTAGCGTACGACGGCAGCGAACACCGCCGGCAGCCATGGCTGCGGCGGTGGTGGTAGTTTCACGGCGGTCCGACGATGACAAAGGGAAGAGACAAAAAGAAGAGAGAAAGCTTACCTCTCGGTCAAAACGCAGCAGCAACCGACGTCCGGCTCCTCTCTCTCTCTCTCTCGCGTCCTCTCCCTCTCTCGCTGTACTCTCTTTCTCTCCGGCAAGAACACATCGCCGGCGCTGGTGGTGTGGGGTGTTACGGCAGTCGCAGCAGCCGGGAAGGGGAAGGGGTAGTGATTAGGTTTTTCTTTTTCTTGTTTCCTTGCTTGGGACGTAAGTGACGAGAGAAAAAGGGGAAGGGGTCGGTCCCCTTATGGGCCGAACCCCATGCAATCTTTGTTACAAAATTACTACAATGGTCCCTGCAGTTAAGTTTCACATCAAACCTCATAACCCAAACTTTTAACAATAAGGTCCTTCCGACAATCCCGTTAACAAAACGACGTTAAGAGAAAATATAAGGCAATTAAATAATAGGGAAGAATCCGTACCGGGACACGGGCTTTACAGTTTCATCCAACCCTTTTTCTCCATTTTGAAGATTTGGAGTGTGTGGTTCATTTTGGTGATTCAGAGGTATTTGGGTTGGTGGATTCAAGTTGTGGTTAAGGTAATATTCTCTTTTCTTCATCTATGAAAGTTAGGGTTTTGGTATAAGTTAAGATCTTGATGTAAAATGTTTGGGGAATGATTCTACATGTTTGGATATGAATATTTATGGTTGGAAACATATGGATCTAGGTTTTTGGAAGATTTGGGCTTGAAGATTCGTGTTTCTTCAAAGGAGCTTACGTTTGGAAAAAATCTAGATTTAGCCTAAATCTAGCAAGGTGAGTTCAAGTTGATTTGTGAAAACGTTGTACATGCCAAAATGTTTATTTTAAAGTATTTGTATGCTTTATATTAAATTATCACTTGTTGAGTTAATTGGTGGGTTTTGATTAATCAAAGTGTTGAGTTTTACAAATCTTGTAAATCACCCACATTTGGGGATTTTGAGTGATTGATATATAAATCACGAATGAAAGTGTTTTGTTAATTTATTGCATAAGTGAAGGTTGTTTGGTCAAAATACACTTTTAGTGTTTGTTGCGATTATGCAATAGTTATGATGTGTTACATTTTGAAAATGTGAACGTGTGAGTTAGGGATTTTGGTCAATCTCGACCGTATGAATATTTTGAGAGTTGTAAACCTTTTATTTTGGGCCGAAGGCCAAATGAGAATTAAGAAGGTAAAGATTTTGGGTAACGGTGTATTTTGCTTTACGTAAACGTGTGGGCAACACGTATTTAGCCAAATGGTTATTTTGCCTTTAAGGGCTTGATTTATATTCAAATGGGTCTTTTGAGTGTTTGTCGGTTTTAGTAGCTCGAGGTGGAGCCTTGGACGTGTTATGTGCTTATTGGCGTTTTATTTGACTATGTGCATCCTTTGAGTGTTTTGTCTTATACGTGAAGACCATTTGACAATTATGCATTCATGGTACTTTTGGGTCTAATAAACCATTGCGAATTGTGTGCATTATCGAGTTATAAAGGATTTGAGTATACGTACACACATGTATATATATGCATATATTTTTTGACTTCATTGGGAAAGTGGCAATGAAGGGGTATTGAGTTAATCATGCCTCAGAGCATGTGTTTGCATGATGTGGGTTAGATACACTTCATTTGCATGAGTTGACTTTTGATAAACGATCATTGGATCTTTTGAGCTTATGGCTCGGTTTTGGACTCAGTTGGGTCTTGAGGGCATTTGCCCGGTTTTGATAAGCTCGACGTGGGCTTGGGTTATGATTTGCATGAATTGCATCGTATTTGAGAATTACATGATTTGAATGCATTGATATTCTTTTGGAGTCATGTATAAATTTCTAGATCAAGTAAGCTTGTTTTTGGATGGTGGGATTCCAAGGTAAAGATCCGGTCGGGTTGAACTTGGTGGTTTTAGGCTAGAGATCCGGTTTGGGTTGATGCCTCAATAGACTAGTGTTAGGACCATAAATGTCCTACATATTAGAAAGATATATAAAGAATTATATAGACGTTAATTAGTTTAATTAATTATTGTAAAGGCCTTAATTGTGTTTATTGGGCTTATTAGTGCTTAATGGGCTTGAATGAGGTGAGCCCATAGTATAAATAGTATTGTTAGCCTTAGAATTAGGTTGAATCGAAATAATTGTCTAATTCACTTTCATTCGTATTGTAACTTTTCTCTGATTAATGAAAGTTAGATGGATGACGTATTGAAATCATTCTGATTGCATTATACTTATTGATTTCTACTGTTCGTTGCACTAATCTGGAACTCACAATTGGTATCAGAGCAAACGGACGATTCGATTAAAAGTGATAAAAGGTTTCTGGTAAGATTTATGTTCAAAGTTTTCGACTGTGTTCTTAGCATTAAAACTCCGATTTTGATTCAGTGAAAATTGTTTGTTTTCGTTTATTGCATTCTGTTAGCATCATCATTATAAACGATTCTGCAATTTTTCGTAGCCTAATTCGATCATCTGATTAGTGTTTAAGCAAAATCAAGTTCATAAGTTTTTGGTCTTTGTTCTTGCAAAAATCCATTTTTTTATATCAAAAACTTGTTATTTGGCTTCAAATTCGATTCGGGTATTGTTATTATTGTGTTTTGTCGAGTTCCTAACCTTTCAGGAACGATTCTAAGCAACCCTAATCGATTTCCAATCGTCCTGGAAACCACAGCCGCACTTACCGGACACCACAGTCGTGGTTACCGGGTCCATCATATTGTTACCGGGTAAGTTTCCATTCTTTCACTTGTTACCGGGTAACTCCAAGTTTCCGGGTAATATACTACTTACCAGTAACTTCCACACTTTCCGGACGAGTTCCCGGTAAGTGTATACGGTGACCACATCCGGTAACTGACATTTCATTCGGCCAGTTCTCTTCATCCGGTAAGTCCTCTCACCCGGTAAGCTAGTTACTTGTTTTAACCTTTATCGGTAAGTTCTTGCCATCCGGTAACCTGTGTTTACCCGGATTCCTCTGTTGATTGAACACTCACACACAATCTGATCCGGACACTTTCAAATCAGACATCTTATATACGGATTCCAATCCGGTAAGTTTAGTCTAGTCAATTTCTTACCTGTTTTAGCATAAACCACTCTTAGAACCTGCGTTAGGACACCACTCTTAGTGCCTTGCGTTAGGATCTCACTTTGAATCGAACCCATCGTCTGACGATCACATTAGTGCAACTCAAGATGTCTTCGCGCGACGCTCTCGCTATCGGCACCGACTCCAAGCCGCCATGTCTCTACCAAGGTGAATACAGCCAGTGGCGGGACAGATTTCTAATCTTCATTGAGTCAAATGATAACTTCGAGTTTATTTGGCGAGCTCTAACTGACGGGCCAATTCCTAAACCTGTGAAGACTATACCAGCAACTGAAGAAGGTGGTCAAGTTCGTTATGAGAACAAAACATACTCAGATATGACTGCGGATGAACGAGCCATGATTGAGGGAGAAAAGCATGCCAAGAGATACCTTGTTCAGGCTCTACCTAACACGATCTACACAGCCATAAACAGCTATAAAGATACAACAAAGGGCATGTGGGATCAGGTGGAGAAAATGATCTGCGGGAGCAAAGTCGGGAACCAACTGAAAATCAACAACTGCATAACCACGTTTGATGGGTTTAAGTAGCGCACCGGCGAATCCCTCTCTCAGACCTATGAACGCTTTTGTCTCCTTCTCAACGAGCTTCACAAAAACCACATCACTCGATCAAACACGAAAAATGCGCTCAAGTTACTCAACAACCTCTTGCCTGAATGGAAAGTATTCGCATCTCACGTCAAGCACAACCACTTGATGGAGAACGTTGGCATACACGAAATCTATGAGATGCTTGTTCAGGACGAAGATGAAGTGATGGAGATTCTGAGCGAAAAGAAGTCTGCGTCCAAGCCACCTGCTGATCCACTAGCTCTTATGTCCTCAAAACGAGGCAAATCTTCCGGCCGTCACTCCAAACGTGCCCAAGAGCCAAGTGAATCTGAGCCAGAACCTGAGGAAGAAGAGGACAATGATTCTGATCCTGAGTTAACAACTGTGAAGAAGGCAATGGCTCTGCTCTCCAGATCCTTCCAACAACAGAAGTTCTACAAGAAGCCCATATCCAATAATCAGCGCTACTCCATTTCCTCCAACAAGCGCCATGATTATCAGGATAAATACGAAGGCAAGAAGAAGTCCGATGAGCCCAACCAGTCTGAAAAGAAGGAGAAGACAGAGAAAGATGACCGCAAGCCTGAAACAAAGAAGAAAGACGAACCCGTGACATGCTATAACTGCGGGAAGCTTGGTCATTTTGCGAAGAAATATGGTGAAGAACTCTCACTACTACAAGGCTAAGCTTGCACTGGCTGAACAGAAAGAAGCAGGGGAAGCTCTGTTTGTTGAGGATGACCATTGGCTGGGTCGATCTGACAGTGAAAGCGATTCTGAAGGTGCTGATGCCTTCATGGGCTACCATTCTCCCACCGAAGAAGAAAAGACAAAGGTGTGTCAGGTATGTGAACCTATCTATCAAGATCATTATAACCGAACACAACCTCTTGTTGAACGGATAGATTCCTATAAGGTCACCGCTAATGAACAACTGTTTGAGATTAAATCACTATCTGAAAAGGTAGATGTTCAAAAGCGGATAACTAAGAAACACAAGTCCGAAAATGCTAATTTAAAAGAAAAATGCAAAAATCTTTCAATAGCACCTAAGGATTTAAGGGCCAAAATATCTGAAATACAGTCACAGCTAGATCAGTGTGAGAATGAGAAAGCATAAATTGTTTATCAATGCTCTGCTCTTCAAATTCAACCCAAGGAGTTTGTCAATAAAATTACTGATCTTGAAACCAAACTCCACAAAAGAGGCCAAACTGACCAGACCATTCATATGAATAAACCCAAGGAATTCACATATTTTAACAAGGAATGGGGAATCGGATACGATAACCTACAGTACTTGAAAAAGGGTATATACAAAAGACCGACACTTTATGACTTTGGGTGTCTTGGTATAGACAAAAAGTATCCAGAATATGGGATAAAATGGACTGGTCCTCTTGAACCTGAGAAAGAAGAGGAAACTGAGGAATATAAGCGCAAACACACGACAAAAATGCAACTTCCTTTTTGTTATGAGCCTTTGAACTATTATTATGAGAAAAATCAAAAGAAATACCTCTCGAATGACTACTTTGACTGCTATAAGGTTGTGACGCCCAAGGATTCCTCCAAAAAGGATGAGGTCCAAGCAACCGAACCCAAGACTGAGACGGATGAGTTCAAACTCTATGTTCCCCCTCTCGTTTTGGAAGCAAAAATAGTCGAGTTAGAAGAGTCACTCGAGAAGGAAATGTCTTGTTTTCAAAAGGAAAAGATAGCGCTTATCACAGAACTTGAGAAACTCAAATCCGAGAAAAATGAAGCTGTGTCGGATGAAGGACAGGAAATCCTTCGGTGTGAAATCAATAAGCTCCCATCAAAACTGTCTGCCTTGGCAACAGAAGCGATGAAGGAGCACACGAGAAATGGTCAACTCCAAGAACAGGTTGACCTACTCCAAAATGAAAAGCAGATTTCACCCGAACTTTCCTCCAACTCATCTGATACATCTTCGTGTAAAGCTTTCATTGAAAAAAATCTCCTCATAAGACAGTAAAGAGTCTCAAAACAAGTGTGTTTTAAGGAATTTAAACTCTGATTTTTTCCTAGCTTCCGCACCGAATTCCCCGAAGCACACAGACACAAAGTGTTCCTCACCTCCCTCGACCAATCCAAGTCCATTGATTCCGAATATCGATTTTTCCAAATTTATGAATTCCAAGGGTAGTTCTGATGAAGAGTTTGAGTCGTTCCCATTCGAAAAACCTCTTCCAAGTCATACCGACTTTCTTTCAAAAGCGGTAAATCGCCCGGTCAATTTTCAAAAAGGCGAATGCTCTACAAACCCTAAGACCTCGGCTGTGATTAAGGTTCCTAAAACTGATTCTTGTTCTAAAAAACAATCACAGCCCCGGCAAAAGACCGGTCGATCGACTGATAGACATCCTTCCTACTCAAACTCTACTGGTCATACATTTAATGGTAATTCAGATAATAATGGCCGAAGAAAAGGGTTCAAACAAGTTTGGGTGGTGAAAAAGTCTAATGAACGCAAAACGAGTACAAAGTCATTTTAGCCAGTGTTGCATGCTAGGACATACAATAATAATCATGATGCTTATAGTTCTCGAACTTCTGTTGGACAAAGTGTGAAGTTTTCTTTAAAACTTTATTCAATTCAACAGTTGTTTCAACTCTCGCATGATTGTATTTGTTGTTCTACATGTGGTTCGAATGATTTTGTTGACCGTAAATATTCATCTCATTGGTACGGTACTTGTAACATCCCGAATTTTCGTTGTATAATTTTGTGAATTATAAATTAACTTGGGGGTTAAGTTTGTAATTGTTTACAAGTGTTGATTGAAGAGGATTTCCAATTTGAGGGTTGTATTGTTATTTCTTTAAAGTTGGAGGTTTGTTTGGTAATATACCTATGACTCATGTTTAATTATATGAGGTGTCACTTAGCTAGTTAATAGAGACTAATTGAGAGTGTGTGAGTATGTATCTTTGTGTGTGTGTTACGGTTTGAGAAAATAGAAACCGAGAGAGAGATTGAGAAAGAGATATCGAGAAAGGGAAGGAGAAGGAAGAAAGGAATAACAAGAATTTATTCAATCTGTTGTTGGTTTGAAGAATCATAAGGTAAACATCTCCTTTTAAATTCTTCATCTTAGTAGTAAAAGTGTTTTTAGAAGATGTTGATGGGTTTTGGGTAAATTATGATGATTATAAGAATCTGAGTTTTAGGATATGTTAAGATAAGTGTATAAAACATATCTGCAAATGGGCATAAACAAACATGGATAAAAAGTATAAAAATCTGGGTTTTTGATGAATTTAGTGGACTGAGACTTGGATGAATATCATCGAAGTCGCAACCTTGAGTTGCGACATTCATCGTTGTCGCAGTGGGCAGTTGCGACTTGGTGATGGAGTCGCAATAGACCGTTGCGACTTGGAGTTGGAGTCGCAACCGTTGATTGCGACTTGGTACTGTAGTCGTAACCGTGGACTGCGACTTGAGGTGGAATCGCAATGGTGAGTTGCGACTTGAGGTGGAATCGCAATGGTGAGTTGCGACTTGGGGTGGAATCGCAATTGTGAGTTGCGACTTGGGGTGGAATCGCAATAGTTGGTTGCGATCTGGAATTGGAATCGCAATAGTTGACTGCGACTTCAGTCCATTGCGACTTGAGATGTAATTTTTAGAAATTAAGGATTTTCAGTTGTAGAGGGTTCTGTTTTGGAAAATTAATATCAGTATATGTAAACTGAATAATACAGTAAGTTGTGGTAGTGAAGAAAGGAGCCTTACGAGTTAAAAAGGACTAAAAGGAGTGATAACGCATCAGGTGAGTTTATTCAACTCTCTTTAAAATTCAGTAATTAATCTTGAATTATATGCTTTATATGTGTGCATGAATATGTCTTATGTGGATTTGATTAAATTAGAGATAAGCCAAGAGGGCGATTAAAAGTTGTGTTATGTTGGTTACCATGTTAAAGTTCCAGGATGAGTTATATATGAAATTGATGAACTAGTATTTATTATTAAACTTGCATGCTAAGTTTGATTATCTACTACATGAAATTACTATGTGGATATGAACTCTAAATATGATTTGAAGCTTTATTGAGATAAACTATAAAGATCCATCTATGAGTTTAAAGATATAGATTAACAACTGATATATATATTAACTCTCGTGTTAAATTACTATGAGGGGATAGTTAAGAAGTTGATGAACAGGAATTATTCATATTCCTTATAATGAGCAGGATTATCTGTTATATGCAATATGTTAGATGATTATAAACTCTAAATGTGATTGAGAAGCCAAATTGAGATATATTATGAAGGCCTATCTATGAGTTCGAAAATATAAATAACTATTGAGATGGTGATCATCATATCAGATTTCAGAGAAGGGGTAATAAAGAGATTGAGATGTGGAGTAATAATATTCTTTATTTGATATATAGGATATGTTCAGAGAAATGATACATTCTATGCTGGACGCATATAGTAGTATCGATTGTATTATATTATGTGATTATGTGCTTTTACTAAAATAGGCATCCGGTCACCGAGGGCACTTGGGTACGGTATAATGGGAACCGATTACTCGAACCATCGTGAGTCCCGATTGAGTATCGCGATATTATAATCACATTAGGACCATTGATGCAGAGGAGGAATGTGGAATAGGCAGATTTTGATCTGTAATTCCCATTTCGATTTATGGAAGATCAGAGATTTCCATTATTATCGGGAAGATCGGAGATTTCCCAGTCATGAGAGGAAGATTAGAGGTAGGCATAAAGTAATTTGTAATCTCTACTTCCTGATTAAGAAATAGGCAAGTTTTGACTTGTAATTTCTTGTGTGTGAATATTGATTGTGAATCTAGAATGATTTAGAGTTAATTCTTATTTTGTTGTTACGATTAAATGAGTTAGTCGTAGGAATGGGAGTGGGGTAGATTCCCCGATTTGGAAAGGAGTTGTCGTACGGTAAGATGGGTGAGAACAGGTTTGAGTTATTTGTTCATGTTTTAATTATTAAATTTTATTTTGATTTGAGTATTCTCACTAGGCGAAAGCCTAATGTTTCAAGTTGAATCTTCTTACCAGGTACAAGCTCCGGGAAGTAGCGGGAACGAGAGACGAGAACTTTTGGAGAGATTCAGACTTAGAGATAACAAAGGATCTAGTTATTCTTTGAAGTCTTTGGGACAGCTGTTTAGATAATTCGATTAATCTGATTGTTATGAGGTGACTAGATTAATAAGTTATTTAAGTAATGTCAATTGTATATAGAAACCTTACATTTGATCCTCAGGTTATATAAGTTTGAAAGTTTTTGATCATAACTGGTGGAAATTTCAAGGTTTAAATTGACTCTGTTTTTAGGGTGTTTCAGTACTTATAGTATCCCTGGTCCTCATAAGGCATCTAACCATCAAGGATCCATCAATGGATGGATACCAAACTCCTTCTAATTTATTTTGCAGGAATGTCATGTGCGCTTAGTTAAGAACATTATCTTCACATGACTGCATTCAAAGGCTATGCCAATTTTGAGGGGGAGTACTGTCTTATGAAAGGTAAGTGAACTTCAACTGAATTCAAAGACCGTGGTGATTCATTCTGGATAACTTACGTGTGTTTGTTATTCTCCAATTTTAAATTCCATGATTGCCACGTATCATTTTTTTCTTGACTTAGTTATTTCCATGTCTCACATATACGTTGATTTTTCGATGGAAGTACACTCGTTTGAATTCCCAGTTGTTTTCCAAGTTTGCTATTTCTTGCAAATGATTCCATTCTTTTCTGATATAATAATTGTGACTTGTTCTTCACAATTAACCTATCTAATCATTGTTTCATTTTGAACATAACGTGCTTACTGAGTCATTCTATTTAGCGCTTGATTTTGTTTCTTGAAATTCTGGTATTTCAACTATGACTTCTGAATAATTCAGTTCAGAACTCATTCTTAAAAGTTTGACTTCTAAACATTTCAGTTTAGAACTCGTACTTCAATGTTTTACTAAACTGTTCTACTTGATGCATGAAAGGAGTGTTAGGATTTATATTGTTTCTATGGTCTATCCAGAACCGGAAGGACCTACCCAAGAAACACATCCCTTATAGACAACAGTGAGGGGTCTAGATACATAGATGAGTTTGGAGTGAAAAGAAAAATGGTGAGGCTGTGACAGGACTTAAAAGAATTATTGGTCCTTACCAAACCGAGTCAGTTATCCGGGTAACCACACAATTTATTCATTCTCGTTCTTTGGAGATGAATATTGAAACAAACATGGACCCAGTGTCGATAACTCGTGTCACCCCACCTAGCCACTCAAGCATCTCTCAACAGATGCTTGTTTCATATATGCACGGAGATTTAGCACATAATCTATCTATTCCTCAATCGGAGGTCTTAGATATTGAAACATGAAGACATCAGCTCCGGTCTCCGAACTTCATATTCTAATCACTGTGTCAATTGATTTTTAACTTGAGTCCCAGGTTAAATCAATTTTTGAGCCTAACATATATAATTCATTTCTTTCACACATGCACGAGTCTTTGTGATTCCCATCGCATATCTTCGTGATATTGACGGAACAGTTTGGGAAGTAATTTTTAATATTTTACTTCAGTGATAACTGGAAGTCCTATCAGAGATACCCCATTGCCAACTCTGAACATAGGCCACACAATTATTTTAATTGGTGTGATAACAGTTACTAAACGTATTTCTGTGTTAGTTGATTACCCCATCTTGGTTACTTAATGTTTTATCTGGCATTTTGCTACTCACCAGCATTGTCTTTGAAAGTACATGATGCTACGGGTGCTCCTACTCATCATGAGGGGGAGTAATGATACAAATTCAAAGACACCAATTATCAAGTTGAGGGGGGGTTAGCAAAGGCCGAGGGGGAGTAACCGTGTTCTGATTGAAGATTAGATTGCAAAGATTAAATCTGAGGTTGAAAAGCCGTTGGATTTACAGTTTGGAGTATTTGATTAAAATTCTTCTCATTCCTTATCAAGTGGTGTTTGCTTCAAATTATTTCCTCCATCGAGCATATTGGTTCTACAAGTTCTTTTAAAGTTGAAATCAAATTCAAGAGCTTTATTCAAGGGGGAACGTTAAAAGACATGAAGACAAACAACACCGAAGTGTTTCAATGATTCAAAAGGAAGAGAAGATCAAGACTTGAAGATTTCAAGACTGATTTTTCTTTATATATCTTTAGGGGGAGATTGTTAGGACCATAAATGTCCTACATATTAGAAAGATATATAAAGAATTATATAGACGTTAATTAGTTTAATTAATTATTGTAAAAGCCTTAATTGTGTTTATTGGGCTTATTAGTGCTTAATGGGCTCGAATGATGTGGGCCCATAGTATAAATAGTATTGTTAGCCTTAGAATTAGGTTGAATCGAAATAATTGTCTAATTCACTTTCATTCGTATTGTAACTTTTCTCTGATTAATGAAAGTTAGATGGATGACGTATTGAAATCATTCTGATTGCATTATACTTATTGATTTCTACTGTTCGTTGCACTAATCTAGAACTCACAACTAGAGATCCGGTTTGGGTTGATATCTCACTAGGCTAAAGATCCGGTTTGGGTTGATGCCTCACTTGACTAAAGATCCGGTTTGGATTGATGTCACGATTGACTAGAGATCCGGTTTGGATTGATGTCACCATTGACTAGAGATCCGGTTTGGATTGATGTCAAAATAGACTAGAGACCCGGTTTGGGTTGATGTCTCCATGGACTAAAGATCCGGTTTGGGTTGATGTCTACAAATGACTAGAGACCTGGATATGGTTGATGTCATATGTTTTCCCATCCATGATACATGCTTGTATTTTATAATTGTTGTTTAACTTGTGTGTTCGCCACATTCGATGAAATCGGGTCTCCTCCGTCCCCGAAGGGTGTTGTTTTCGGGTAGTTTATTTATCCGCGTTGTTGGCATCGTATTAAATGCGTATGGATTGTTTTCCATGATTTATGGGCGGTATTTTATGCCTCGTCCTTGGTTGGATGTTTTAGACTATTGGAGTTTTATTCGCATTGATGTTATTTGGGAGTTTATTAATTATTTACCTCTTGAGTGGGTTTTGGAATTGAGTCCATTGCTGAAAAATGATTTTCATTTGAAGTTTTTCCTCACAGAAATTGTGTGCGTTTGGAAATTGGGTTGTCGGTGTATTTTATACAAACCTCTTTTTGGAAATCATGAATTAAGTTGAATCTTTTGGTCTATCAAATTATTTGCTCATGATGTAAACTCTTGAACTCACTAGGCGTTAGCCTAACCTTTTTATTTGTCGGCATGTGCAACAGGTTCAGGTTGGGAATAACTTTAGCTACAATGTGAAGTGATGAGTGCTAGTAGAGTGCACGAGAAGTGAACTGCTTAGCGAAGTCTTCCGCACTTATTTGGGATTAGCAACTTGTAGTTGTGTTAAGTAACACCCGACTTGAGGTATTAATTGTGGAAGTTGTGATGTTTAAATTTTGAGGTATTTTCAAGGATGGTTTGTAGAAAGGATGTTATCCTCTTCTGGTTATTTTATCGAAATTAAAGTTAGTTGTTCTTCCCAATTTTGAGGGTGTTATACATACATATATACATACATACATACATACATACATACATACATACATACATACATACATACATACATACATACATACATACATACATAGATATACATCAGGTACATATACATAGAGAAATAATAGCTACTTAGCTAGCTATATAACATAGATATTTATATATAGGTGGGTTCAATTGAAAGAATCACCCATTTAAAATAACACGAGAACCAGCAAATCATATATGATTTTACATTACCGTGCGAAAAAAGGACGTTGGTCGTGGCTTCAGGGCCGCATTGTTTTTTCCCACGTTAATGTACAAATCGTATGTGATTTTGTTGGTTGTCGTGTTCTTTTAAATGTATATTGTTTTCGTTTGATGTTCTCCTAGTTACATATATTCACACGCATATACATATGTAGGGTGGTATTTATTCTTTATTCTCCGTGTTTGTAAATGATATATAGTTTTTACATTTTTTTAAAATATCATCGTAATATATAAGATCTTAATATGAGAATCAAACAGATGAAGAAAGCGAGAGTTTGTAGTGAGAGAAAGAGAAAGTAGAGATAGAGAGAGAAAGTGTGGGTGGAAGTGAATTCTGTTATTGATTGCTTAAACATTACATCAGACCCTTCTAATATATATACATAAAAGAAATAAAGACAATACTTCCACGTGTACAACTAAACAGATTAATAACAAACTAACTAACTTCAACACCTCCTTCAAGCTGGAGGTTGAGATAGCAAACCCAGCTTGCGTAACATGGCAGAATGAGTAGATCCACTAAGTGGTTTAGTGAAGATGTCAGCTAGTTGAGAAGACGACGGTGTAAAATCAAAAGCAATAACACCAGCTTGTAATTGATGTCGAACATAATAGCAATCCAATTCAATATGCTTAGTTCGTTCATGGAAAACAGGGTTCTTTGCAATGTGAATACTCGCCATATTATCACATTTCAAAGCAATAGGAGTAATATTATCAACACATAAATCTGCTAAGAGGCGACTTAACCATGTCAATTCACTGGTTATTCTTCTCATTGATCTAAACTCTGCTTCAGCAGAAGATAAAGACACAGTGACTTGCTTTTTAGATTTCCAGGATATCGGGTTGCCTCCCAATAGAACGAAATAGCCACTTATAGATCTTCGAGAATATGGACAAGATGCCCAATCAGAATCACAGAAAGTTGTTAAGGTCAAATCTGAATTGTTGTTGAACGATAACCCATATGAACAAAAAACTCGAAGATATTTCAGAACATGTATTGCAGCGTCCCAATGTGCTTGGGAAGGATTTTGATTGAACAGACTCAGAAATTGAACACTGTATGTTATGTCTGGACGAGTATGCACCAAAAAATTCAGCTTTCCAACAAGTTGTCTATAAGTAGTTGAGTTAGACAAAGGATTTGGCATCTCTGGAAAAAGCTTGAGATTACTTGGTAATGGAGAAACAACATGCCCAACATCAAATATTTCATATTCTTCGAGAAGATCAGTAAGATATTTCTTCTGGGTTAAAAACATTCCTTGAGGACCTTGAAGGAATTCAAGGCCAAGAAAATAATTGAGATTTCCCAAATCTTTGATTTTGAAAAGATCATGCAAGTGCTGTTTCAAATTAGCAATTTCTGAAGGTGCATCACATGTGACAATAACGTCATCGACATAAACGAACTCGAGGTTTTTCGTAAGAATAGTGAATAATCATTCTTAGAATGCTCAAACCCTTTCATTCGCAAAGCATCAGCTAACTTCGAGTACCACTGCCTGGACGCTTGCTTAAGACCGTAAAGAGACTTGGTGAGTTTGCAAACATAATTTGGATTCGAACATGTCATTCCCTTCGGTCTCTTTATATACACTTCCTCATGTAGATCTCCATGTAAGAAATCGTTGTTTATGTCTAACTGATGTATCTCTCATTTTCGTTTAACAGCAAGAGCTACAATACAACGTATAGTAGTGAACTTAACAACAGGAGAAAACGTCTCATGATAATCCTCATTCTCACGCTGCGTGAAACCTTGAGCTACAAGTCGTGCCTTGTATCTTTCAACCGTCCCATCTTTATTAAACTTGGTTTTATATACCCATTTACACCCAATTGCACGTTTTCCTTTAGGTAATGGGACTAGCTTTCAAGTTTGATTAGCTTCTAAGGTAGCAAATTCTTTGTCCATTGCTTCTTGCCAACACGGACTTTTTATAGCTTCTTCATAATTTTTAGGCTCCACAACAGAAACAATATTAGAATAAAACATTGACTATCACTATTCAAATTTGTGAATGAAAAATTCTGAGAATCAAAACACATGTTAGTCATCGTATGAGGACAAGTATCAGAAATAGAATCAAAATCAGAATGGACTTGATTACAAACAAAATCATCAAGCCACACAGGTGGTTTATGAACACGAGACGATTTACGAAGAGCTGAAGGATCATGATTAGTTTGACAATTATGATTTGAAGGAGAACTTTCTTGATTTTGATTTGAAATATTATCAACAGAGTCGTTTGATGCAGAAAACTGCTCAGCTGGAATATGGGTTTGAGGAGACAGATTAGAAGGCTGAACTGGACAATTATGAGAAGGATTAGGACCATCAAAATTAGTCTTAACAGAAATAGGAAGAGGAATATCAGAGAACAAAGATGAAGAAACATCAGTACCTTTGATAAAAGGAAATCCAGATTCACAAAATATGACATCTCGAGAATACGATATTTGTTTGGTATTCAAATCCATAACCTTGTAAGCTTTTCGACCAAATGGATAACCCAGAAAAATATGTGGATTTTCTCTTGATTGAAATTTATGTCGATTGACAGGAAGAGTGGACACAAAACATAAACAACCAAAAGTACGAATATGATGTAATTCGGGTTTACATTTGAATATAACCTCAAAAGGTGTGAGATGATTAAGAACTTTAGTTGGGGTTCTATTAATGAGATATGCAGCTGTCAGAATACTATCACCCCAGAATTGAAGAGGTAATCCAGATTGAATGATGAAAGAACGAGCAACTTCCAACAAGTGTTTGTGTTTTCGTTCAACAAGACCATTTTGTTGAGGTGTGTATGGACAAGATAACTGATGTATAATACCCTTAGAAGCATAAAAGGTTTTCCCATCTTGACTACTTCCCAATTCTTTTGCATTATCAGAACGAATGATTTTGATGGTTTTATGAAATTGAGTTTCAATGAACTGAACAAACGATTGAATGTCAGAGAAGGCTGACCCTTTGTGACTTAGTAAATATATCCAAGTAGTGCGACTATGGTCATCAACAATGGTAAGAAAGTATTTATGACCATCATATGTTGGAGTATGAAAGGGACCCCAAACATCAACATGAACAAGATCAAAGATATCAACAAATTTAGTATGACTTTCAGGAAAAGGTAAACGATGTTGCTTAGCTTTATGACAAGTAATACACGAATGAAACATGTTTTTATTACATTCAGAAGAAACAAGATTCAACTGTTTGAGTTTATTCACTGGAATATGACCAAAGTGTAAATGCCATAACGAACAAGATTTATCAACTGAATCAGAGACTACATGATTAGTAACAGATTGATCAACTGAGAAATTATGTCTGAACTCTTCAGGATTCAGAATATACAAGCTTCCCTTTCTTTCACCTTGGTGAGAGGGTCCTGCATATAACAATGCGAAACAGTAAAATGAAGAGAAGTTTTATGTTGATCATTGAATTTTGCGACCGATAAAAGATTACAATGGAATGTAGGAACAAACAACACTCTAGAAAGATGCAAATGAGACGAAAGAGACATTGTTCCTACATGTTCAACAAGTAAAAAATTACCATTCGTCAGAGATATTTTATGAGGTTTGTACAACTTTGTGATTGAAGAAAACATAGAATAATGTCTACACATGTGATCAGATGCTCCAGAATCAATTATCCACAAATTTTGAAAATAGGAAGTCAAAGTTGAATTACCTGCACAAGCCGCAATGCACAAGCCGCAATGCCATTAACAGCAGTTGCGTAAGCACTCTCAAACACGTCACTTTTTCCAGAACCAGATGTCGAATCAACAACCTTGCATTGTTTCAAAAAGTTCATCAACTGATTGTAATCTTTGCTCGTCATTTCTGAATTTCCACCGTATAAGTCTTTTGCATTAACTTCTTCTCCGATGGTGGCATTAGCAGTTGATTTCCTCGAGTTAGTAAACTTGAAATGTTCTGGAAAACCATTCAGCCTGTAACATTCTGATTTGATGTGTCCTTTCTTCTTACAATAATTGCAAACCATATTCTTCCACATTTCATTACTGAACACAGTCTTATTCTAAGTATTTTTGGCATACATGGTTGCACTGTCAATATTGAGTTTCATCGGAGCTGTAATTTCTCGTTGTTTCTCTTCTTGAATAAGAATCGCATATGCTTCTGCAAGAATAGGAGTAGGTTTCCTATGTAAAATGCTTCCCCTCGTTGAAGCATAACTATCATTCAAACCGAACAAAAATTGAACCAATTGTTGTCTATCCATTCGTTTCATCCAAGCTTCTCATGCTGGACAATTACAATCACAATCAGGCATTTCATCGACAGATGCAAATTCATCCCAAGTTCGTTTGAATTTTGTGTAGTATGCCTTCACAGAATCACTACCCTGTGACATGAGATTTAACTCTTTTTGCAATTGAAAAACAACTACAAGATTTGACTGTTCATACATGTGTTGTAACTCATTCCAAATCGCCTTTGCAGAGGTATGATAAATCAAACTTTCAAAAATCTCCGGAGTTACAACATTCAGAATCCATGTAATCACAATCGAATTGCACCTCTCCCAATCCTCATAACTTGGATCATCTTCAACAGGTTTCTTAGTCCTACTGGTAACAAAACCTAATTTGTTCTTCACTGATAAAGCTAACGTCATTGCTCGTTTCCAAGCCCCAAATCTTTTTCCATTGAAAACCTGTGAGACAATTACCGCTCCTGGATTATCGGTATGACTCAAGAACAAAGGATTCGAGTAGGCTGAAGCGTTGATTCCACTGGAATTAACTCCAGAACCAGTTGAAACAGAGTTAGGGCTTTCAGTAATCATCGTAACAAATCAGATCTAACAAGGAAATCAAGGAACAAAATAAGAATTGAAACAGAAGAAGAACAATCGATGAGAAAGATCTTAGAACCGCTCTGATACCATATGAGAATCAAACAGATGAAGAAATCGAGAGTTTGTAGTGAGAGATAGAGAGAGAAAGTGTGGGTGGAAGTGAATTATGTTATTGATTGCTTAAACATTACATCAGACCCTTCTAATATATATACAGAAAAGAAATAAAGACAATACTTCCATGTGTACAACTAAACAGATTAATAACAAACTAACTAACTTCAACACTTAATGACAATTTTCTGACAAATTAATAATCTGTGTTTTGATAAGGTATATCATAGACCGGTGTTTGGTATGTTTTTGTAGGAAAAAGATTTTGAGCCACCCTGACCGTTAGTGAGATCTTTGAAAAATCCATTTAAAGAATGGGTCGGGTCGAAGGAGGCATCATGGAGTCGGGTTGGACGCGAGTTCGTTACCCCGAAGGCATCATTTTACAGTAAGTAGTTCTTTTTTCATTATTTTGCTAGCTCGAAAACAACATTATAATACTTGTAGAACGTGTTGGTATATTGGTTCAAGCTTTGATGAATTTGTTTGTTCTCCTTTATTTTCTCAGTTAATATCAAAAGAGATGTAATTTTACTTGTTAATTATTATGTGTTTTAACATTTAAGAGAAATACTTCAAAAAAGATAGAAGAGGAGCTTACCATCTAGAAGCCAAGCACAGAGAAATGCAAGCAAGGATCAGAACTTTGGGGTCTACTGTGACTACTAAGAAACATGTTTTGTCATTTACGGATTTCCCACGACGTAACGACAGACAAACACATTATGTTGATAATGCCTTGGTAAACGTTCATCGATTGGTTATACTTCGGTACTGTGTCCCGTCGGTAAACCATCGATAACCTTTCAAAAAGTTTGGTTTTAATTTTATTTTTTATAAAACCATCCATTTTAAAATCTCCATGTTAAACTTGATTATGTTTTAAATGTCTAGAAACTTGTCGTTTCATCAAGGTTAAATGTTAGATGTGAAAGAAAGAGAAAGTACATCTAGGAAAGTAGTAAAAAAAAAAGAATGGAGCATGTGAAATATTCCCATAGATATGCATGTAACATGAATAGGAAAGGGAGTGATGGACATAAATAAGAGGTGAAAATGGAAAAATCCAAAGCAAGAATCACGAGAGTGAGGTACCATCTCCTGTTCAAAATTATTTAAACAAAAGAAACCTTCTTTAATATAATTAAATAAATAAACAAAAGGACCCCTTCAGACTCCATGTCAGTCGCTGCTCAGACTCTGCATCGTGTACATGGACCCTGGAAGGTCCTGAATCTGAGTAGGAACAAGATGAAAGAAATCACAAACACGTACATAAATATACAACCAAATATAATATATAATATATATATTTTATATATATGAAATAAGATGAAAGATATTACAAACACGTACACATATATATAATATATAATATATATTTTATATATATGAAATACAAACACGTACATATATATATAATACAACCAAATATAATATATAATATATATTTTATATATATGAAAGAAGATGAAAGATATTACAAACACGTACATATATATAATACAACCAAATTATATATTGGGAAATTAATTAAAATACCCCAAGTTTGACCAACTGTTACCGAAATACCCTAAATTTTTTCAATTTTGCAAAAATACCCAAAATACCCGCGATGGATCCCGCGATCGCGGGCTAGGGCTGACGTGGCACGTACTTTGGGTACAAATGCCCCGCGAAGCCCCTCAACTTTGGCCGCGGTGCACTTTTGGTCCCTGCCCGCGATCGCAGCCCGCGATGGCCCGCGATGGCCCAAAAATTACAGTTTTGGTCCCTGAAATTTTACACTTTTGGTCCCTGAAAATTTACACTTTCAGCCCCTATACTTAGACGAATCTTTCATGATTTTACTGTTTTTTTCCACAATTATTGTACTTTAAAGACCGATTTGTGGTTGAAATTCATTTGCATGTTTGAGATTTCATCCATAAATACCAGTAAGATGCAATTCACAATTCACACTTCCTCTTGCTTTCTTTCTTGATTTCTCTCTTGCTTTCTTTCTTTGAATTGTTTTCTCTCTTAATCCACAAATGGCATCGTCATCAAACCCTAAGGCTACTCCTGAAAAAATGCCACCTCAAATCGAGGTCGCCATAGCAAAAAAGGAAAAGGAGATAGATGAACTAACAGAAGAGTGGAAAAAAATTATGGACAGGAAGGTAGTCCATTTGAGAAAGATCGAAGAGGAAGACAGGGAGATCAAAAGGATGAAAGGGGATATAAAAGCTAGGGAGGCTCGTGTTCGTCGAGAACAAGAAGCAATTCACCATATTCTGCAAGACTTCGCAATTATTCAAGCGAAGGTAAACGAGAAGCAAGCTTGGATTGATGAAACTAAATCAATTTTTAAGTAGGTGGTGGTTGTTTTAGTTGTTTTGTATTTTTTTTCTTGTTTTGTATTTTTTTTACTGTGTTGTTGTTTTGTATTTTTTGTTGTTGTTAATTTCTCTGAAAAGTAGTTTTTAAGCCGCTGAACCACGGTTAGGTTGGATACATCATGCAAGGTCAAGTCAGAGGTTACCTCATTCGTGGGCCTACTCCTCTTGTAGAATATATGACAACCCTCAACTCATTTGCTAAAGTGTGTGCGGGTTATGGTACACAATGGCCATACGTGGTTGCAAAAGCAGAAGCCGTTGAAGAAGGGTCAAAAAGATTGAAGATGAAGAGCTTGTTGGATGGAATACAAACTAGCTGTGTTATCAATGTTCATTTAGAAGCATATGTATGTGTGTATATATATAATATGAAATGGGGTTTTGACAAGTTGGTATCACTGGACTCATTTAAGAATTGTGAAAATGGGTATTTGACGAATGATGATTCATGTGTGTTTGGAGCTGAAGTGTTTTAAACACACATGAATCATCATTCGCCAAATACCCATTTTCACAATTCTTAAATGAGTCCAGTGATACCAACTTGTCAAAACCCCATTTAATATTCTTCTCATTTAAGAATTTATGAATTTTAATGTATAACTGTATATGATATATATTAAAATATATAAATCCAAAAAAATTCAAGATTGGGCTCATTTCGAACGTATCGAAGAGACGATTATAATGGTGTAATTTATTAAAATTAAAACGTATCTAATATGAATATATTTATCATTTACAAACTAGCTGTGTTATCAATGTTCATTTAGAAGCATATGTATGTGTGTATATATATCATTTACAAATCAGTGTTTAGATCAACAGTATCATATGTGTTTGTTCCAACAAAAATGTCAAGAAATTATCATTTCCATATCTTACAGATAAAGGTCTCCTTTTTTAAGTCTTCTTCTTCTTCATATATACATAATATATATATATATATCTAAAAAGCTAGAAACCTGCTTCCATTTTTGCTACTAATCTTTCTTGCTATATAAACAGACATGTGTACTCAGAGTTAACATTCACTGCCATGGTAACAATCAACCTTTCTTCTTTCTTTCGCTTATCATATCAAACTCCTATTTTCTTTATGTGTGTAAATATATAATACGAATATATATATCATTTACAAACTAGTTGTGTTATCAATGTTCATTTAGAAGCATATGTATGTGTGTATATATATCATTTACAAATCAGTGTTTAGATCAACAGTATCAACAGTATCATATGTGTTTGTTCCATATGGTTCAAGCTGTGACGGGCCCGGGGTGTGACTGACAGAATGTCTCCTTGGCACGGTTGAAGGGGCGGGATTTGGACACTCTCCACGAGTGTGTCCTACGCATTGGCACCGAGTACATCTTCGTTGTATCGAACTTTCACCACGTGATGGACGTCGGTCGTTCTTTCTCGGTCTCCCGGCCCTGTTCTTATCCATTAAAGGTGGATAGCATGGTGGAAGCGGGTCGGGTGGATACACCCATGCTGCAGGGGGTCCAGCTGGGTTTATTACCTCCACGTATGTTTTCCGGTAATATTCGGACGTGAAGAAAGGTACAGTCAAGTCGCTGCAATCTGTACGACCCATATATGTTGCTGCAGCGATGGCATGGCCGCACGGTAACCCAGATTTATCCCATTCGCGACACGAACAAAGGTGGTCTTCCATATTCACAATCGCGTTAATATAGTCATCATGCACCTCATACTTCCCATACCCGATTGCTCTTACCGGCCATGTCGCCGCACGACGCGCCCTGTACTGAACGATATTCTCCGCCGTTGGTGTGAGTGCATTTTGTATCTTTGCTCCTTTTAGGCGTCGAATTTGGTACCACTCTTGTTGAAAGGCCCGAAAGTAGTCCATAAGATTAACAATCGGACATCTACGCGCAAAACGGGAGAGTGCATTCACAGACTCTACACTATTCGAGGTCAGAATGTCATACCGTTGTCCAAGAAAATGGGCCGCGGACCACCTCTCCGGTCCAGCATCGTCAAAGACTTTGGCTGCTTCCTTGACACTGTATCGTAGCATATTCATGTACTTGTTAAACTCCCGATCCGTATATGCTCTGCATGCCGCCCAATAGACATCCTTGTAGGTGGTAATACGTTTGTCCTTGGATTTGGCGTTCATCTCCAAATGTCGACAGCATATGGCGTGAGGGGCGTTTGGGTACATGGCAGAGATTGCGGCGCTTATGGAAGGAGCCCTGTCAGACATAAACACCAACCCTTGTGGGTCTTCGATAGCTTGTCTCAACATGGACAGAAACCAAGTCCACTCGTCCCCGGTTTCGGACTTGCCTACGCCGAAAGCTACTGGAACGATGGAGTTATCCCCGTCCATGGCAACCGCCAGGAACATCATACCCAAGTAACGGCCCTTTAAATGGGCTGCGTCTATTATCAGGACATAAGGTAGATTTTCCAGAAATGTGCGGATCTGCAAAAACATAGGTTAAAATGTTATAGTTTATAATGTGTAAATGTTATAGTTTATAATGTGTAAACATATGACGTGTTAAAATACGTACCGCGGGTCCAAGGGCCACGAAGCACATCTCAAACCGTCCACGTGAATCGGTCCGTAGCTGCGTGACAGTACCAGGGGTCTGCAGCTGCAAATTATATAAATATGTCGGGAGTCGTTCATACGACTCCTCGAACGTGCCTCTCACCATAAACAGTGCATGGCAGCGCGCACGCCACGCTTGGTGGTAATCAATCGTGACGCCGAACTGCCGGTGAACGTCGTGGACGATGTCCTTTGGACGCAATGACCTGCTAACATCAAGAAATTTGTTTTTCAGGATCGCACCCAAAGTCTTTTTGCCGGCTTGTTTGTGGTGGGGATTAAGTTGCGTCCTCGTACAAGTGTGTACGTCGTGCAACTTTCTAATCATTATCGCCCCTCATTTGGGACCCGTGTGAATCGCGTACAACATCCACTCACACTTTTCTATAGCACATTCAACTACGTATTTGCTTTTGTCAGATGCCCGCACGCGACTTTGGAAACCCTCTTCCAAGAACTTGAGTCCGATCTGACTTGCTAAGAGATCCTTCGAATCGAATATCTGACCTGCTGTTAAACTTTCACTGCGAATATAAGGTGTAGGTTCGTAGCTTTGTGTCTGGATATGGGAGTCTGGAAGAATAGGGGGCATATCAAAAAAGTCATTTATCTGACTACATGATTTTCTACTAGGGGTATATTCTTCGTGATCATCATTATCGGTGTCTGATCTGTCTATTTCAGAATTACCCGTTCTGAAAACGTGGGTTTCGTCATCAGCAACTCCAGCAGTACGCCATTCGTGTGGTTGTGGTGGTTGTTGTTGTTGAGAATCAGGCTGCTCTATTTGTTGAGAATCAGGATGCTCTATTTGTTGAGAATCACCCTCCTCGTCACCGTCGTCGTCACCGTCGGATACGCCGGGATACACAAAGAGTAATGGGGGTCTTTCTGAATCGACTGCAAGGTGCAGAAAAGTAGAGATATCCCCATCGTTGGATAAATCCACAAATGACCCATCGCCATTTTTAAATACTAACTTGCAAATATCAGAAGAGTTGATTCCACATTTTTGCATGGCGTATGCAACAAACTTCTGAAAAGTGTAGTTTAATGACACTTTTACACCATGCTTAGATTTATAAGCAAAATTCCACTCATTGTTATCTTGCACCCATTCACCATCAAAACAGAAATATAGCTTAGCTTTTGCAACAGATGAACTCATTTTTTCAGTAGTATCTCAAACACAAAATATTGCAGAAAGAAATATTCCAACAATGAAATCGTTGTGTGGGGATTATGGCTTGAATTTTACGTCTATTTATCAATGAAACAACCAACATATCAGAAAACCAATCTCTCATTTCATCCACAAACTGGTATTCCAAAAACATTGATTTAACATTGATTGAAACATGCAAATGAATTTCAACCACAAATCGGTCTTTAAATTGCAATAATTGTGGAAAAAAACAGTAAAAGCATGCAAAATTCGTCTAAGTATAGGGGCTGACAGTGTAAATTTTCAGGGACCAAAAGTGTAAAATTTCAGGGACCAAAACTGTAATTTTTTGGGCCATCGCAGGCTGCGATCGCGGGCAGGGACCAAAAGTGCACCGCGGCCAAAGTTGAGGGGCTTCGCGGGGCATTTGGCCCCAAAATACGTGCCACGTCAGCGTATCCCGCGATCGCGGGACCCCATCGCGGGTATTTTGGGCATTTTTGCAAAGTTGAAATTTTTTAGGGTATTTTGGTAACAGTTGGTTTGACTTGGGGTATTTTAATTAATTTCCCTTATATATTTGTATGTATACTCTAATTTACACTTAAAATTTAAATATATAAAATTTAACTTATTATCCAATTTCGAGAGGTATTGTGGTTAACATGTAGAAAAAAGAAATTACCACGGTAAATCAAATGTCCATATTAAATATATCCTTCGGTCATATCTGACGGATCACTGGCAAAATGAGCTTTGACAAGTTTTTGTTGAAAGATTTTACAATCGCCAATAATCTGTCGATAATATATGAACTTACAGATGTATTACAAACAAAACAAATAACACGTCGATTAAAAAAAGAAAAAAAAAAGAAAATATGTCACGGGAGATAGGACGTTGGATAGCAAAGGAACAAGATCGTTGGATCGGACCAGAAAGGAATAATGCAGCGTTCACCAATGATACCTTGGGGGGGCTTCTTCCTCGCCAACTTTGCGGAGGATGCTGTTAGAAATTGGATAAGAAAATAGGGTATATATATGTTGGGATTTACTTGTCTCACATAGACCTAAGGAGGAAAAATAGTTAGCCTTATATTAAGAGTATTCTGCCTCTTATCAAATTGGCTAACTATTAAGTTGGGTCAAGGACATATTTAAAGTCAAAGATGAGTGTGACAAATGCGTATATGTGAAACAATGCAAGAAAACAATGCAAGAACGCATGTGTCATAATATGTCTATATGTAGATGATATGCTAATCATGGGGACCAACTTAGATATAATCAATCAAACCAAGAAAATGTTGCACTCCTCGTTTGACATGAAGGATATGGGAGTAGCAGATGTGATTCTTGGAATAAAGATCCAAACAGATCCTAATGGTTACATACTTACTCAATGTCACTATATTGAGAAGGTTTTAAGAAAGTTTGGTCACTATGATGATAGACCGGTAGTCACTCCTTTTGACCCATCTAGCCAACTTAAGAATAATCAAGGAGATAGTGTATCTCAATTGGAATATACTCAAGTGCTGGGGAGTTTGATGTACATCATGAATTGTACAAGACCGGATCTAGCATATACCGTGAGTAGACTTAGTCGATACTCACATAACCCATGTAAAAATAATTGGTATGCTCTGATAAGAGTTCTTCGATATCTCAAATACACAATGAATTATGGGTTACATTATACCAAGTATCCTCCCGTACTAGAAGGATACTGTGATGCAAACTGGATTTACAATCATTCTGAAAGTAAGTCCACAAGTGGCTATGTGTTTACACTTGGTGGTGCAGCCATATCTTGGAAATCTTCAAAGCAAACCGTGAATACACGGTCCACCATGGAAGTCGAATTCGTAGCCTTAGATAAAGCTTCCGAAGAGGCAGAATGGCCTAAAAGCTTCCTAGAGGGTATTCCCATGCGGCGTAAGCCTGTTACCGCTGTTTGCATACATTGTGATGGTATGGCTGCTCTAACAATAGCAAATAATCAAATCTATAATGGCAAATCGAGACATATCAGGCGTCGCCACAAATCGATACGAGACTTGCTCAAGAATGAAATAATCTCCATCGATTACGTAAAGTCAAAGGAAAATATCGTAGATCCTTTGACAAAAGGCCTTAGTAGAGAACAAGTCTCTTATACATCGAGGGGAATGGGCTTAAAGCCAACACAATGAGTTCTACTCGGCGGAAACCTAACCTAGCAACATTGGAGATCCCATGGTCTAGGTTCAATAGGACAACTAGTTGAGGAAAACTCAAGCCCAAATACACAGGTACGCCTATTCCTATGATGTAATTTAGTGTATTTTTCGTTGATGATTTAGGGTTGAATTCTTATTCTTAATAATACTGATAGGTTCTTGGTTTTTTTGTTTGGAAGGCATAGCGGCATCGACCCCACGATCAACTACCACGAACACACGCACACCTCCTGGGCGGTATCGGGCATCCAATTGGGCAGCCCCCTAGTCCGCCTCTGTCCCGGCCCAGCTTACGCTGGACCTAAGGCCCAGCCTTGCGACTGGGGGGATAAGGCCAGTCTTCGACTGGACCATCCAAGGACGGGTACTCCTCAAGCCCCCAACTGACTCCCCTAGGTATCGAACCCGGGTAGACTGGGATACCATCCACAGCCCCCCCCCCCCCCCCCCCCCAGGATGTTACCGTCCTTCGGCGAACCAACTGAGCTAGACTTGATTTCTTGATAGCTTCTTGGTGGAACACAACATAATGTTCTTGATCAGTATTACTTATGTGAGATTGATGTGGGGTCGCATCTTTGAAGACGGATATGGCTACGTCTTCTAAAATTCTCATGAAGAAGGATTGTTCACGACCGAAATGAACACAACGGTAAGAGTCAAATTATGTATAAACATGATTATGTGTGATATTCATTGTCTAGACTTAGTACAAAAAGTGGTTAGTTCAAGACTACTTGTCACTACCCACAAAGTAGGTCCGATGAATATTCACTATGAACCGTTCAAGTCACTTAGACACCTTTTCTGATGCATTTCATGTTTAGTTTCCTGAATAAGAACAATAAATACTTTGAGAATATCTTATTTTCTATTCAAATGTGGGGTATTGTTAGAGTTTGAATAGAAAATGTGGTGTATTGTTGGGATTTACTTGTCCCACATAGACCTAAGGAGGAAAAATAGTTAGCCTTATATTAAGAGTACCCTACCTCTTATCAAATTGGCTAACTATTAAGTTGGGCCAAGGACATATTTAAAGTCAAAGATGGGACTTGGGCCTTAGGGCTCTTGGGGTCTCTTGACTTGAATGAGAGATGGGTGAACAGTGACTTACGCGACTTGAAGTCGCGTAGGAGGCCGCCCAACACACTGAGTTTTGGCCACAACAGAGACATACGCGGTTAGCCACGCGACTTCATCCTGCGTCCCGAACCGCGCAACTCTCTGGAGTGTTACACGAAACAGAGAGTTACACGGGTATCCCCGCGGTTTGAGCCCGCGCAACTCACTGTTTGACAGTTTTCTGGCGGTTGCAAATCGGTTGAATGAGATATCTATAAATACCCTCTTTGCTCTCGTTTTTGGCATATTTTACACACACACAAAATACTCTCTGGTATTTCTCTCTAAGTTCTTCATCGATATTCGATATGGAAGCATAGTTTGATTCGTCGGGTTCGAGAGTTCGCATCTTGAACGGATTGTTGAATCCTCTAGATAGACGTTCGATCTCTACCGTACGAGGAACAAATTTCTGTCTAAAGACACTGCAAACGCAGGCCTAAATCCAAACAACGATCTACGTCAAGTTCGTATCAAGAAAGTCGAGTTAGTAATCTTATCTTGAACTTTGCGACTGTATAATTACGTTTACTTATAAATTTCGTTTGTATATATATATATATATATATAAATAAAGTTCAGCTTTTCCATTTGATTCTAAATTGTTGTGTCACGAATTTCTATTCGGATATCTAAGTTCTAACAATAATCGTGTGAGTTCACTATTCGAATTGATATTTCGAGATGTCGATCATGGCCGAATCTGTGAAAGAGATGACCTCGAAGTTTGAAAAGTTGGACAAGTTTGAAGGCACTGATTTCAGGCGCTGACAGGAAAATACTCATTTTCTGTTAACGACCTTGAAGGTGGTGTATGTGCTGAGTACCTCTATTCCATAAATTGTGGAAGATGAGATGTTGGAACAGACCATGAGGAGGAGTAAGTGGGAGAACGATGACTATATCTACATGGGACACATCTTGAACGGTATGTGTTATTCCTTATTCAATATCTACTAAAATGCTGAAAGTGCGAAAAAAATTATGTAATTCCCTTGAGTCAAAATATATCGCTGAAGATGCTTCTAGTAAGAAGTTTTTGGTTAGTGATTCTAACATATAAAATGGTTGACTCGAGGCCCGTAATGAAACAATATAATGAAATCCTTCGCATTTTGGGTCATTTTACTCTACACAAGATGAATATAGATGAATCCATCGTAATGTCTAGTGTGATTGACAAACTTCCACCATCTTGGAAAGATTTTAAGCATAACTTGAAACATTAAAAGGAAGAATTGTGATTGGTTTAACTTGGGAATCATTCGCGCATTGAAAATCTCTTCGGGTGCAAGAAAATGACAAAACCAAGGGGACTTTCCCCACCTGGACAACCCTCTGTTAACATGCTTGAGGAGAAGAAAACCAACTCCAACAATAAAGGAAAAGGTAAGAAACGAAAGTTTGATAGACCCAACAAATCCTATAAAAAGAGAAAGGAGTCGGTGTGTTAGACACTACTAAACAAACGGCCAAATGCGGCGGAAATTTCCAACGGATTGTCCGTCGAAAATCTTCCGGCGGATTTCCGACAAAAATTAAAAAGTCAAAACCCATTGACTTTCGGCGGAAATCCGCCGATAAAATATATTTATTTAAAAAAACGGATCCAGTTTCCGGCGGATTTCCGACGGATTTAAAATTCCTAGTTAGTTAATTGTTTTTAGACAATTAACGGTAAATTAATTAATATTTTCGGTGGATTTTGTAACACCCTGGATTTTCATTATATTATATTTAATATGAAGAAAGAGTAATTAGTCAAAGTTTTGGACTAATTGTAAAAATAAAACTTCAGGGTTAAGTTACTCATTTGTTGATAGTTGAGTTTACTTAAAAGGGTTTGGGTCGGTTAGGAATTGAGATAATATCTCAATTGAGTTCCTGAAATCGGTTTAGCAAGTAATGAGAGAAAGTTTTGGGAAAAGTTTCATCAGGTAAGAAATTGATGATTCTTACCAATCTTATTTGATTAAGATTGATAGTTATAAGGTTTGAATTTCATCAGGTTTTGGAATCATTGAGGAGCATATTTGGTTTTGAAGTACCGGGGAATTTGAGATTGCAGTTTTCTGTTCGATTGCTAACCTAAGGTGAGTTCATCCTTTAAATTTTGTCTTAATAAGATTGATAAGATGGAATTGATTTGGTTTTGTGAAAGTATTGATATCTGCATGAATAAATACAAAGTTAAGTTTTTTTGCGTACTAAATGAAAATAGAGGAACTGGGTAAAATGGGCGAAGTCCGGAAGATGAGTTCTGGATTTGGTACCAGATTTTGGAAAGTACTGGATTGGGTACCGGATTCCTGATTAATATCGGATCCGAAGTGGATTCCGGATTGGTACTGGATTCCGAATGAGGATCCGGTATGAATTGTGTTTTCTGGGATGAATAGTGTTTTCCGGTATGAATAGTGTTTGCCGGATGAATAGTGTTTTCCAGATGAATAGTGTTTTTCGGTATAAATAGTGTTTTCCGTTATGAATAGTGTTTTCTAGTATGAATAGTGTTTCCCGGATGAATATGCAACCGGATTACTTTTGGGATTTGAATTACGGATTAGTTTACCGGATAGGTTGTTCCGGATAACTTGTTGTATGAGGTTTTTCATGATTAAGTGTTTTCCGATTATAAAAAGGATCTTAATCATTTAATTTGTGAATACAGTTATAACTCGATTGAGAGTATGAGATGAGTTGTTATGTGCTTTGAGTTGATACTCACATATTTATTGAAAAAGGATAAATAGGCAAGATATAATTGCTATTCCAGTGTATCCTTGAAAAAGAGGAATAGGCAAAGTATAATTTCTATTCCCGTGTATCCTTGATAAACGTGGAATAGGTCGGGTTCTTAATGGTAATTCCCGTTGATTGATATGAGGAATAGGCCGGGCGCTTAATGGTGATTTCCATTTCGTATTAGGATGTGAAATCGTAGAATAGGCGGGGCGCTAATCGTAATTCCCGATTTCTGTTGGAAGGTAAGGGATAGGCCGGACGCTTAATGGTAATTCCTACTTCCACTTCAAAAAATAGGCAAAGTAGACTTGCTATTCATGTTGAAATGATTGAATAGGCAAAGTAGAATTGCTATTCATGTTGAAATGATTGAATAGGCAAGGTAGAATTGCTATTCATATTGAAATGATTGAATAGGCAAAGTAGAATTGCTCTTCACGTTGAAATGATTGAATAGGCAAAGTAGAATTGCTATTCGCGTTAAAATGATTGAATAGGCAAAGTAGATTTGCTATTCATGTTGAAATAATGAAATAGACAAAGTATAATTGCTATTTTTATTGAGAAGTGGAATAGGCAAAGTATAATTGCTATTCATAATTGAGTCGTGGAAACGTGAAATAGACAAAGTTTAATTGTTATTTCCGTTTTCTTTCGGTGGATTATAAATAGGCAATATATAATTGCTATTTCTGTTTCCATTCCGGAAAAAAAGACATGACGATTAATTGTAAGTTCTCGAATATGATACTATGACATTTTAGTGATTGTCATACTCATGGAATCAGGTATGATTCCCGTGATTGAAAATGTTATGGGTTCGGTAAGAAAGTTGAGATCAGGTTACTTTATACGCTTTGTTTGCAGTTTTGGTTTTCAAAGTTTATAAAGATTTTGATTTGAAAATTGGATGTTCTCACAAGGCGTAAGCCTAATCTTTTCAAATTAAATTTTCTTACCAGGTGCTAGTACGGGAAGGGATTCAAAGGGATGAGGGTCGAGGAGTGTCAGAGTTATGCTGTTGGATTTGTGTATTGATCAGGAATTTAGACTAACTGTTGAATATGATAAACTTGTATAGGTTTGAAACTTGTCGTGAATTCTTCGATGTAAATGAAAGTTTGATTTATAGTGTTGAACTCTGATAAATTTAAGGTTTAAATGTTTTATGAATTTTTGGGATGTTACAGATGGTATCAGATTTGTAGTTTAAGTGAACTAGGTATGATCATGAGATACCTAGACTTAAGCTGAGATGAATTAAATATGATTTGTGAGATTTGGGTAGAAGTACTAAGACGAGATGGTCTTAGAGTCGACGGAAATACGTGAATTAAGCATTGTAACGATGGTAATGAGGATTCTTAGGTATAGTATGTTCATCATTCCAATTAGCTACTGTTATTTATGAATATATTGTTACACAAGCATACTTGTTCCTAAATTGTTACAGTAACTAATGAACGTTAAAGTACGTTTCTTGTGTTTGAGTATGGATAGCCATTCTTATGGTTATCTTTTGTGTATATCAGATTACGATGGTGAATACACCAACCAGATCCCCTAATTCTTCGGAAGAGAGAGCAGTAAATGAATGGGCGGCGGAGAAGCAACCTGAAAGGGTTGGAAATTACGAAAGTCCACTGAGGCCACCTATAATAAGAGGAGGAGAAAGTCAAACACAAAGGACGACTGTTGGTACCTCTAATCCAGTGATGACAAAGTCTACAATGGAATCTCGCATGATGGAGAATATGATGCGAGCTATGAATAACGCACTGACGCAACAACAAGAAATGTTTATGAAAGTACTGAATGATAGAAGTGTTGAGTCCCGAGGACCTGAGACGGGAACTGGTGTTGTAACTCCGCCTATTAACACAGTGTTGAATGTTAACAGGAGAGTGGATAAAGTTTGTTCTTACAAGACATTCTTGAGCTGCAAGCCACAGGAGTTTGTTGGGTCAAATAACCCGATTGCATGCATGCACTGGATTAGGGAGATGGAACAGGCTTTTCGAGCTTGTGAATGTGACGAAGAATCAAAGATCAGATTCGGGTCACATATGTTACGTGGAAATGCTTTGACCTGGTGGAATATCGTGACGTCAACTATGACGGCTCCGATTTTAGCAGCAATGACTTGGGAGTCGTTCAAAAGGAAGATATTGGAAGAATATTGTAATGAGAATGAAATGGATCGCATCGAGGAAGAATTTCGAACGCTTAAGAAAGGAAATTCATATGTAAGAAATTATACTCGAAATTTCTTAGAAAAGTTGAACTTAGTGGGGCATGTGGCCCCAACTGAAAAAGAAAAGATCAAGGCTTACCTAAAGGGTTTGCCAGCTGATATGATGTCCCGAGTTAGAAATTCTAAAGCTTCAACTCTAAGGGAAACAATTAAAGAAGCAAAGATTATAGAAGAAGTTTATGCAAAAGATAAAGCTGAGAAAGCTCAATTAGGAGAGAAAATTGGAAGGTCGATCGGAATCTTCGCAAGGACCAAGTTCTGAACCCCGACAAGAATCGAACTGGTGTCAGAAATATAGGAATAAACATTTTGGGCCGTGCCGGGTGGTATCGAGGGAATGTTTTAAATGTGGAAAGAGTGGTCATCAAATAGAGAACTGTCCCATCCAGGACCGACCTACTATGAATGTTAGAAGCCTGGTCATTTTTGGAGGGAGTGTCCAAGGTTGAAAGATAGCGGGAATCAAGAGAAGAAACCCATCACCCCAAGAGCAACGAGATGAATGTTTCGTATGACGGTGGAGGACATTAATGAATGGATGGATGTAATTTATGATACATTCCTTGTTAGGTTTATACATGGGTGTATATTATGTGATTATGGTGCTAACTTGTCTTTTGTATTATAATCTTTGATTAAAGTTAGCTATACCAGTTACTATTTTTGGAGGATGCTTTAATAGTTGGTATAGCAAAGGAAAGTTTCCAACCCTTGAAAAATTCATGAGTAAAAGTGGTATAATTTAGCAATTATTTAATTATATTGTTTGACGAGCTCTTCAGATGAAAATTTTAGTGCGGTGATGTGTTCTTGAAGATGAACTGGTACCAGGTAGCAGATAAGGTGGACAATCGGATCCACTATTGATCTAAATCAAAAGGCTAGTCTTCAGTGGAGGTTATGACCCAACCCGATTTTGGATTAGTTTGTCTCCTGATAACTACGTCTTAGAGATAAGTTTACTGGGGAATTTCGATTTTTAAATTCCGATCAAGGAATAGAGGCTGGACGAGTAGAGTTTTGACTAATAACCAAAGGAGACCAATAGAATTTTATGATGTTTCCAAGTTGGGGAGTGAGAAATGGTAAAAGTATCACCGTGGAAACATCATAGAAGTGTTAAGGTGGCTTGGGAAGCTGAAGAGGATATGAAGAATAAATATCCTCATATATTTACCTGACCTTGATTTCGGGGACGAAATCATTTTCAAGTTGGGGAGATTTGTAACACCCCGGATTTTCATTATATTATATTTAATATGAAGGGGTCGAAAGAGTAATTAGTCAAAGTTTTGGACTAATTGTAAAAATAAAACTTCAGGGTTGAGTTAGTCATTTGTTGATAGTTGAGTTTACTTAAAAGGGTTTGGGTCGGCTAGGAATTGAGATAATATCTCAATTGAGTTCCTGAAATCGGTTTAGCAAGTAACGAGAGAAAGTTTTGGGAAAAGTTTCATCAGGTAAGAAATTGATGATTCTTACCAATCTTATTTGATTAAGATTGATAGTATGTATAAGGTTTGAATTTCATCAGGTTTTGGAATCATTGAGGAGCAGATTTGGTTTTGAAGTACTGGGGAATTTTATATTGCAGTTTTTTGTTCGATTGCTAACCTAAGGTGAGTTCATCCTTTAAATTTTGCCTTAATAAGATTGATAAGATGAAATTGATTTGGTTTTGTGAAAGTATTGATATCTGTATGAATAAATACAAAGTTAATTTTTTTCCGTACTGAATGAAAATAGAGGAACTGGGTAAAATGGGCGAAGTCCGGAAGATGAGTTCCGGATTTTGTACCGGATTCCGGATTAATACCGGATCCAAAGTGGATTCCGGATTGGTACCGGATTGGTACCGGATTCCGGATGAGGATCCGGTATGAATAGTGTTTTCTGTATGAATAGTGTTTTCGTATGAATAGTGTTCTCCGGAATTAATAGTGTTTTCCGGTATGAATAGTGTTTTCTGTATGAATAGTGTTTCTCGGATGAATATTGTAACCGGATTACTTTTGGGATTTGAATTACGGATTAGTTTACCGGATAAGTTGTTCCGGATAACTTGTTGTATGAAGTTTTTCATGATTAAGTGTTTTCCGATTATAAAAAGGATCTTAATCATTTAGATTGCGAATACAGTTATAACTCGATTGAGAGTATGAGATGAGTTGTTATGTGCTTTGAGTTGATACTCACATATATATTGAAAAGGAGGAATAGGCAAGATATAATTGTTATTCCCGTGTATCCTTGAAAAAGAGGAATAGACAATGTATAATTGCTATTCCCGTGTATCCTTGATAAACGTGGAATAGGTCGGGCTCTTAATGGTAATTCTCGTTGATTGATATAAGGAATAGGTCGGGCGCTTAATGGTAATTCCCATTTCGTATTAGGATGTGAAATCGTGGAATAGGCGGGGCGCTAATCGTAATTCCCGATTTCTGTTGGAAGGTAAGGGATAGGTCGGGCGCTTAATGGTAATTCCTACTTCCACTTCAAGAAATAGGCAAAGAAGAATTGCTATTCATGTGGAAATGATTGAATAGGTAAGGTAGAATTGCTATTCATATTGAAATGATTGAATAGGCAAGGTAGAATTGCTATTCATGTTGAAATGATTGAATAGGCAAAGTAGAATTGTTATTCACGTTGAAATGATTGAATAGGCAAAGTAGAATTGCTATTCATGTTGAAATAATGAAATAGGCAAAGTATAATTGCTATTCTTATTGATAAGTGGAATAGGCAAAGTATAATTGTTATTCATAATTGAGTCGTGGAAACGTGAAATAGACAAAGTATAACTGTTATTTCTGTTTTCTTTAGGTGGATTATAAATAGGCAATATAATTGCTATTTCTGTTTCCATTCCGAAAAAAAGGCATGACGATTAATTGAAAGTTCTCGAATATGATACTATGACATTTTAGTGATTGTCATACTCATGGAATCAGGTATGATTCCCGTCATTGAAAATGTTATGGGTTCGGTAAGAAAGTTGAGATCATGTTACTTTATACGCTTTGTTTACAGTTTTTGTTTTCAAAGTTTATAAAGATTTTGATTTGAAAATTGGATGTTCTCACTAGGCGTAAGCCTAATCTTTTCAAATTAAATTTTCTTACCAGGTGCTAGTACGGGAAGGGATTCAAAGGGATGAGGGTCAAGGAGTGCCAGAATTATGCTGTTGGATTTGTGTATTGATCAGGAATTTAGACTAGCTGTTGAATATGATAAACTTGTATAGGTTTGAAACTTGTCGTGAATTCTTCGATGTAAATGAAAGTTTGATTTATAGTGTTGAACTCTGATAAATTTAAGGTTTAAAATTTTTGTGAATTTTTGGGATGTTACAGATTTACGGCGGAATAATCCATCGAAACATCCGCCGAATTCTTTCGCCGATACTTATTTATTCATCTATTTAAAAATAAAAAATAAAAGTATTTTCGGCGGAATATTCCGTCGAAACAGCCGCCGAAACGTAGTTTTTTAATTAGCAAGATTGTTAATTTAGGAAAAGTGGCCCGATGGATTTCCGGTGGCCTTATTCGCCGAAAAATTTCTGGTCCGCAGGAAAATCCACCGAAAATTAATGTTGCGGCGGGTTTAACTCTGGCAGCCAGATCCACGGAAAATCCGTCGAAATATTCCTTTTCTGGTGGATTTTCGGCGGATCTGTCCGCCGGAATTGGCCCTCTGTTTTGTAGTGAGAGATGCAACAAAGTGGGTCATTGCAAGTGTGATTGGAGGGTGAAATTGAACAATAATGGTGTTGGTATGAGTGGATGTGGATCGGGGTCTAAGGACCACGATCAAATGAAAGGAGGTCGGTTTTTGACTAACTTTGATGATTATGTCTAGAATTATGTTTCACTTACACCTGAGTCTTTTTATGTGCAGGATAATGACTGTGCATGGTGGATCGACTCGAGAAAAGAAAACTACGTTGGGAGTCAAGAGTAAATTCAATTTACGGGAGATATTATTGGAGTAAATTGAATTTATATCAAAATTATGTCAAACTTCTTTTGCTTTTCCAGATTAGTTGAAGAGTCTAGAATTAAATAAAATTCAATAGGTCTACTTAATTAGGATTAACAGGGGATCATCATATATCTTTTTTAGTAGTATAAATAGGGGTCTAGTTGAAGAAATGTAAGTGAAGAACGAATGCCAAAGACAAAAAAACAAAAGGCAAATTACAAAATTCTAAGCAAAATAAAATCTCTCGTCTCCTCAGATATTCTATCCTACAGTCTATGTGTACGTCGGTGTTAGTGTTTCCGACCAAGTTATGACCGATAGATTTCTATTGATAAATTGTCGACAGGTGTCACTATTCACCGATGATACCCCGACGGATTTGTTCGTCAGTGAAACCCTATATTTTACTGTTGCAATTATATGTATTACGCTTATTATTATATGATAATATCACATTTTCTTAAACTTCAAAACCCGAAAAATGAAGATATATTTTATTTTGTTTGCATGTCTATTGTTTTCCGAAAATATCTGTGAAACCATCCGAGATATTGAAATTTTCACCATCAAGGCGTAATAAAAATATAAAAAGAATTTTATTTATGATAGCATGCTCCCGTCATGAGATTCTTGAAGGGAAATTAATTAAAATGCCACAAGTTTGACCCAAACTTACCAAAATGGCACAAATCTCGTCCATCTTATCAAAATGCCACAAAAATCCGCGGTGGGCCCCGCGATCGCGGGCTTTTGCCCGCGTTGGTCCCTCAAGAATGCTCGCGGTCCACCTTTCCCCCCTCAAGAATGTCGGTGTTGGCAGTTTTGGTCCCTGCCCGCGTTGGGATCCCGCGATCACGGGCTAACCCGCCACGCGTCGGCATAGGGTTTACCCTAAAAAATATTGAAGACCAAAACCCTATTTTTATCTCTTCGGCCGCACTATATAAAGGGTGGGGGGGACCAAAAACCGCCACTCTCAATATTTTATACACTCTCAAATTTTTTAATCAACTCTCTCTCAATTTTTTCCCACTCTCTCAATTTTGTCGTGTGGAACACGTGTTCGAGTTTTGTGAAGATGTCTCGTATTACCTCTGTGGTATGTTTTCCTTATGTTTTTTGTTATTTTTTGTATGTTATTTTAAGTTAAGATATATGATTTGTATGTTGTTAGAGTGTTTATAACTTTTGTTATGATTGAATATGTTATATGTTTAACATTTTTAAGATATATGATATGTATGGTTTTATGTTTGAATGTGATATTTGTATGTTATAATGTGTATGTTGTTATAGGAGTATTTTTATAAAAAAATTGTTAAGAGTGTGTTTTGATAAAAAAATTGTTAAGAAATGTGTTTTTATAAAAAATTGTTAAAAATGTGTTTTTTTATAAAAATAATTCTTAAAAGTGTGATTTTATAAAAAAATGTTAACAATGTGTTTTTTTATAAAAAAATTGTTAATAGTGTGTTTTTTTATAAAAAAATTTGTTAAGAGTGTGTTTTTATAAAAAAATTGTTAAGAATGTGTTTTTATAAAAAAATGTTAAAAATGTGTTTTTTTATAAAAATATTATTAAAAGTGTGCTTTTATAAAAAAAATGTTAACAATGTGTTTTTTTATAAAAAAATTGTTAAGAGTGTTTTTATAAAAAAATTGTTAAGAATGTGTTTTTATAAAAAAAATATTAAAAATGTGTTTTTTTATAAAAATAATTCTTAAAAGTGTGCTTTTATAAAAAAAATGTTAACAATGTGTTTTTTTATAAAAAAAAAATTGTTAAGAGTGTGTTTTTATAAAAAAATTGTTAAGAATGTGTTTTTATAAAAAATTGTTAAAAATGTTTTTTTTATAAAAATAATTCTTAAAAGTGTGCTTTTATAAAAAAATGTTAACAATGTGTTTTTTTATAAAAAAAATTGTTAAGGGTGTGTTTTTATAAAAAAATTGTTAAGAATGTGCTTTTATAAAAAATGTTAAAAATGTGTTTTTTTATAAAAATAATTCTTAAAAGTGTGCTTTTAAAAAAAATGTTAACAATGTGTTTTTTTATAAAAAAATTGTTAAGAGTGTGTTTTTATAAAAAAAATTGTTAAGAATGTGTTTTTATAAAAAATTGTTAAAAATGTGTTTTTTTATAAAAATAATTCTTAAAAGTGTGCTTTTATAAACAAATGTTAACAATGTGTTTTTTTATAAAAAAAATTGTTAAAAGTGTGTTTTTATAAAAAAATTGTTAAGAGTGTGTTTTTATAAAAAAAATTTGTTAAGAATGTGTTTTTTTATTAAAATAATTCTTAAAAGTGTGCTTTTATAAAAAATTGTTAAAAATGTGTTTTTTATAAAAATAATTCTTAAAAGTGTGCTTTTATAAAAAAAATGTTAACAATGTGTTTTTTTATAAAAATAATTCTTAAAAATGTGCTTTTATAAAAAATTGTTAAAAGTGTGCTTTTATAAAAAATTGTTAAAAATGTGTTTTTTATAAAAATAATTCTTAAAAGTGTGCTTTGATAAAAAAAATGTTAACAATTGTTTTTTTATAAAAAAAATTGTTAAGAGTGTGTTTTTATAAAAAATTTGTTAAGAATGTGTTTTTATAAAAAATTGTTAAAAATGTGTTTTTTTATAAAAATAATTCTTAAAAGTGTGTTTTTATAAAAAAATGTTAACAATGTTTTTTTTATAAAAAAAATTGTTAAGAGTGTGTTTTTATAAAAAAATTGTTAACAATGTGTTTTTATAAAAAAATTTTGTTAAGAATGTGTTTTTATAAAAAATTGTTAAAAATGTGTTTTTTTATAAAAATAATTCTTAAAAGTGTGTTTTTATAAAAAAATGTTAACAATGTGTTTTTTTATAAAAAAAATTGTTAAGAGTGTGTTTTTATAAAAAAAATTGTTAACAATGCGTTTTTATAAAAAAATTGTTAAGAATGACAACTTAGGTCCCTACGGTTTTAAGAATGACAACTTAGGTCCCTAAACTTTTAAGAATGCCAATTAGGTCCCTACGGTTTTAAGAATGACAACTTAGGTCCCTAAACTTTTAAGAATGACAATTTAGGTCCCTAAACTTTTAAGAATGCCAATTAGGTCCCTAAACTTTTAAGAATGACAACTAGGGTCCCTAAACTTTTAAGAATACCAATTAGGTCCCTAAACTTCACATGCCACACTTAAATTCATTTTAAGAATCGCAACATCTATATATAACAATATTATACGTTGAAATAAAATAAACCGCACTTTATCTATTTATAACACTATTATATGTTGAAATAAAATAAACCGCAACATATCTATTTGGATTTTGTCAAACGGGTGTAAATAGCCCTAAGGTATGTCGGGATTTAAGCAATCCTTGTGATTCCCCTGCTACCTGGAAGTCCAATAGATTGAGTGGTTTCTTTTCTAAAACTAAAACAAACGAATAATTATCAACACAATAAACCAAACAAGCAAAAGCATCTATATATAACACTAACTATAACATCTGTGAATGACTATGTAGAGGGATTTCTTTTACATCGACTTGACGCTAAAGTGCAAAGTTTCCTACATCGAGGGGTTAGGAGCGTGCTTTAGGGGATTAGGTGGTCGCGCGGATACCCTTGAGGCCATCTTTAGAGTGACATCGTTCGGTCCATGGATGGATGTGTCTTACTCTGCTGGCGACCCTACGCTAGTACACATGTTTCTACAATTGGAGGTCGAGGACGCCAACGCTGAGCCGGAGGAGATGCATTTTGATTTCTTCGGCGATCGATTGCATTTTAGGCGTCGTGAGTTCTGTCTAATTACAGGACTACGTTTTGGAGAGGCTCCCCCCTTCCTCCCTTAGCAGACTGCGGCTTCGTTCCTAGGGTTTTCGGCATTTCAGCATCTCGTTTGAAGCTGAAGGCAGCCCGGGACATGATGAAAGAGGGCCTTAGTGCCCTAAACGACGCCGATGTTGTCCGTGTATGCTTGGTGGTGATCGTGGATATGGGCTTCATGGGCCGTGAGTATAGCCAGTATGCTTCCTCGACGGTCCTTAGGGCCGTCGAGGACCTTGAGCTGTTTAACAGCTACCCGTGGGGTAGCCATATCTGGACACATTGCTACTCAATCTTGCACCGAGCCATAACCAGACGCGACTCCGATCGACATGGAAAGATGAACCTTTGTGGTTTTACATACGCCTTCAAGGTTAGATACGTAGAATAACAATTGTTAATAATACATACAAACTGTTTGGCTTTTCTTTTTACGTACTTGCTCTTCTTGTCTAATTCCAGATATGGATCTTGGAGATGTTTCCCGCATCAATCCGATATTTCGTGAAGCGCGACGACCGAGTACTTAGGGGAACCCGTTGGGACAAGCGTGTTACCCTAAGTAGGTCGCTTTGGGTTCAGTTCTTCAATGAATCTAGAAATGTAAGTTCTTTTACTATGTTTACAATTTGCATACGTTAGTCCCGCTTATTAATTTTTTTTATGTTTTATCATATATTTAGCTGCCACTCTTGCCTTTCGCTCGCCTTGAGCCAGCTGCCGACGAGATGGACACGGCTTGGTACAGAGACAACGTGGCCTTTATTGACGCAGAGGCGGCAAGGGCTCGACGTCCCTCTCCTTCCACATCTAACGAAGATGAGGAAGACGACGACAGGCCCCCTTCCGGTGGATATCAGCAGCCCCCTTCCTCCTACTATCCGCCGCCCCCTTCCTCCTCCTATCCGCCGCCCCCTTCCTCCTCCTATCCGCCGCCCCCTTACGATCCATATCAGGCGGGCCCTTCCTACGGGCCACATCGTGGCTGTCATGAGTACCTGTGGGACTACGTCCACGGGCCGCTAGAGTCACGTGTAGAGTTTCTGGAGGGAGTCTACAGACAGTTTGGCGCTGTCCATGTTAGTGTTTAACTTAATTTGTTGGCCACGTTTATTTAGTTTGTATATTAATATTACATTCTAAATTTGTTTTAGCTGTCGAGTACGACACCGATCCCCGCTCCGTTCGGACAGGGGGCACATGCGACGTTTGGCACCACATCATTTCCGTCATTCCCGGAGAGTGTAAGTCACACTTATTTATGGCATTATAGTTATATATTAGTTATAGTTATATGTTAGTTCCTAAGTTTCTAACTATTTTAATGATCAATGTCACGCAGGCCGCGATGTCGGGGGCCGGGATGTCGGGGGCATACACCTCTCAGATGCCGCCGTTTGGCACGGCATCCTATTCTACTATCCTGGAGAGTGTAAGTCACACTGAGTAACCATTATAGTTATATGTTAGTTCCTAATTTTGTAACTCTTATAATGATCAATGTCACACAGGCCGGGATATCGGGGGCCGGGATGTCGGGGGCATACACCTCCCAAATGTCGGGAGCCGGGATGTCGGGGGCATTCACGGACATCTTTGGCGCTCGGGCCGGAGAGTATTACCGGCCGGAAATGTCGGGGCCGTCGTCGTACCTCACACCGCCAGTGCACAGGCATACTGTAAGTTATTTTGGTTTAATTGTGAACATTTCCTAAATTGTACTTAAAACATCTAATAACTTAATTTTCAGCTGATGGAGTCTTCTATTGTCGAGGAGCACTTCTCGAAGCCGGATCCAGAAGATGACCCGATGGATGTTGTAGATCCACCACAGGTGACCCTGCTCCCTCAAAAGCGGCCGCACTTCATTTCTCAATTTCTTCGTTTCCCGTTTGGGCAACAAGGATCTACGACACCACCGGCCGCTAAAAAGCAAGCAAAGAAAGCGGGGGGAAAGAAGGGAGGAAAGAACATCAAGGGAAAGGAGCCTTCACCGGAGCCTCTTGAGGGATTAGAAATATTGAGGATGTGCAAGACTGGTCGCCTCCCCAAGTTGACATTCACCCCTTACGGGGGCTTAGAAATCAACCCCTCGTTTTTCGAAACATTGCTTGCGGATGACCCTGTGAACTCTGACTTAGACGATACGGTTAGTATGAAGTTAAATTATAGTCATATATAATCAAATATATTTATATTACATGTCTAACCATCTATTTTTTATGCATAGCACGTCGATTCTTGGGTTAGCCTGTTGCAAAAACATCGTGGCGTAGACACGAGGTGGACCATCATGCACACTATGTTCTTTCAGTGCATACTGATGGACCATCAAGGTCCCGCCTCCGTGATCGAAATATGCAATGGCTCGGAAGGGACCTCTTGGACTCTCCTCGATAGGGTATGTAAATCGTTTTACTGTTATTTTATTTAATAACTGTAACACCCTAAAATAGGGGTTAACAAAAACTTCCATAAAACGGAAGAGTGGTACACCTTCTTAAAGCACAAGTGTACTTAAATATCTTTACATAACTTTCAATACAAAGACTTAGATAAATATAACTAATAATGGACCATTAGATTATCAAATCTCTACTATAAAATCCGATTACGAAATGTGTCGGAAAGTTCTATCATTAATCTTCTAATCTTTAGCTTTTCCAACAATGATCCCATGCTCTCAAACCCCGGTCTAACCTTCTTGTGTCCTGAACCACTAATATCTGTAACACATAAAACACATAGCAAGTGTTAGGCTTTTTAAAGCCTAAGTGAGGTTTACACATAACACATGGAATATAAACATAGCATGCAGGAATAATAATTCGATACGTTCACAAATTGGATTCCATGGAGAAGGTCCATATCGCTACCCAATTACATCATAATTGAAGATATACCTCGATCGGTACCCCACGGTATTGTCACAAGGCATAACACAACGGAACACCCCACGGTATCCGAAGGTATGAATCAATTACACTTACCCCACGGTGTGTAAGAATATATCCTCCAAATGCATACTAGGTGCTCCTCCAATTATGTGAATTACCAAATATATTAATCCTAAAATAATATTCAAGGGTATTTAACACATAACAATGGTCCAACCATTTAGCATGAATAATGTTTAACATATAACAATGGTCCAACCATTTAACATGAATAATAACAATGGTCCAACCATTTAACATGAATCAATACTACTTCCATGTAGTTCCTATACATCCATATGTAACAAATCTTATTCCATATAATATCAATAATAGACATTCGTGTTTACAATTCAATAGTAGGTCCATTTCAATCATTAAGCCATCATCATAATCACACACTAATGATATGAAATCAAACCCAAATCTTTAACACTAACATTTACCATGGTATTGTAAGTAATAGAACACAATTAAACCATCATAACTTACTTGAACTCTTCTTGTTTCCCTCTTATCCATTAAGAGCTTATTAGCCAAGATTTCTCATTAACAATAACAAAATCAAAGTAAAGGATGATGATAAGGTGTAATACAACTAATTAAGTACAAGTTACTCACCTCAAACTCTTCAATTGAAATAACCCTAACTTGAAGATTTGAACCCTAGTACTTCCACAAGAAAGATGAAGATGACAAGCCCTAGATGAAGTATAATTGGTAAGATTCATCTAATAATTCTTTGAATGGAATTAGGATTGAAAGATTATGAGTTTACCTTAAGCTCCAGATGAAAAATCGCCCAAAACTCAGAAAGAAGAAGCTGGAATTCGTTTTAGAAGAAGTGAGAAAGATAAAGGAATTAAATATCCTAAATTGAGTCGGCCAGTGCTCGACGCCGATGGCTGGCGCAGATTGATCGGCGCCGAGGTCGGCGCCGGGTTCTGTTTGGTGTTCTTCTCGTTTTAGCACTTAATCCCTCGTAACTTCTTCGTTAAAGCTCCGTTTTCGCTCCGGAAAGAACCGTTGGACTCGTATTCGAATTACCCATCCAACCAAACCATAAAATCTAGGATTTAACCCAACATTCTATTTTTCATTATTTTCTTAAGAATGACTCATACGAATTCCTAAAGTACGGTCTTCGTGTAACGATCAAATAGAATTTCTCATAAATTTACACAAGGCCTATAATTCACTTTAAAGAAACATTAGAAAGATTTTACCTATAAAATAAATTCCGGGGTGTTACAATTCTCCCAACCTTAAAAGGATTTCGTCCCCGAAATCTACTTCCTTCACACTCCAACAACATAGAGCGTAATGTCAATCATAAACCATAAATCCTTAACAGGAATCTAAATTTCCCTCACAGCCATAACAGTAGTTCTTCGAACTAATTCCTTACTACAACACCCTTATCCACGTACACTGTACTTACGATCGGGAGAATACTCTAACTAATGGAATAACTCCTAGTTAGACGGCTTCGGTTTTCTCCCAACCTTAGATGTTCCATACATCCCGATTCCGATTTCAGACTTCAGGTCAATCCAAGGCCTAATTAATACTGAAATCAACCGATTCATCAATTCTGATCATTCCTATTATTAACTGTCGACTAACTCTGACGAGTTCTAACAAACTCCAAAGTCCATCCCAACATCAATCACTAAACCGGTAAGTTCATTAATCACCCCCGAAGGTTATCCTACCAAAACCGCTCATCGCAATCGAGTATCTTACAGTTACTACCACTATTATCAACATCCTATTTACTGCGATTTCCTGATTACACTAACGATTTCCTGTCTTAACCCTACAAAGGTTGATACTTAGTTATATCACCGAGCTTTGAACTAACAATATCCCACACATAAATTCCCTTCTCGGAAAAGATTTCGTCCTTGAAGTCTAGTCTTCATACAAACAATGGTTACTACACCCCCAATACATTCCAAGTCTCCCGGTTTCAACTCTGTTCAAAATGACTTCCCTAAAGAATTGCCCATAATGGCTTCTCGGTAATGTTCACCACAATTTCTCGCTTACAGTTAATTACTTACATCCACTTTAAGGTCAAATTTTCTAGAATGATCTCTGACCACCATACATAAGTTGCCTCCCAACCTTAAGTGATCCATACCATTCTATCAACAAAAACAATTTCCCCAAACATACCCCGTTCACGTGTTCTCAAATTTTCTCTCTATGTCAATTATAGCCAGGTTTTGTACCACACATGGAAAGTCATTTCACTAAACTTCTTATCACAAACAAGCATCTTAAGGATACTACAACCATCACTATTATTCATTTAAATCGAACTACAATTTCACGATTACAATAATGGTGCTTGGTTCCTAGCCCATAAGTCAACACCTAACATATCACCAAGTCAAATCCTTGCGGACTCTTCCCACGAGTTCATTCTTCAAATAATCCTATCAAGATCAAATTATCACTATGATGTCCAAAGGGTCTCATATTCGAAAGCTGGACAAGACCCTAAAAAACTGGGTTACTTACCAAATATAAGATCCTAACGAGTTCAAAGTTTTCAAGCGCGACATCAAATAAATATACCAATTTAAAATCAAAATCAATCACAAAATAATTTCAACACTAAAACTTTTATATCAAGTACACCGTACACACAAAACCATTACTATTAGTTCGGTGGTTACGTAAAACTGGACACCCTCGTCCCACATATGAAAATCATGTTGAAAACCATTTCATTGCAGTTCAATTTATCCACAAAATGCTATACGAGTAAAAATAACTTCTTTAAAACAAACCACTACGATTTTGGTATGGATTGACCAATGACATGCATTCAATGTAACTGCCCTCTTTAACGATGTGCACATTTTTTCATACGTACTTCAAAAGAAGTCCAAACAACAGTTGACTCAAAATTCTTTTCTGACTATTCAAATGATATGAAACAAAGTTTGCCAACCAAAATTTGCGCACGTCAATTCATTATACGAAGACTAAAATATGACTTCTAATTTACACCTCAGTCAACACACCAAACGACTTATGCAATTTCCAAGTTTAAACATAACCAATATATTTCCAATATTTAAAATTATCTACCTGAAACATCATAAAACTTCAAATTGGGGTAGACACGCCAACTTTAACCCTTCCTTAGAATTTTCTTGAAATAAGATAATCATGCACAACTCAACTTACACTATCATTTCAAAAGATGAGGTCCTTCAGTTTGATTTCTAAAACTTTCCCAAATGGTCACATAGTAATAAACTAGCAATTCATCTTCTACAGAACCGTACTCAACAATACATTTTCCAAAAGAGAAACCAAGAAGAACATTTGCTAGTAACTGGTTGACATTAAAAAGGGTCAAGTCGACTTCAATCCATAATTTTAACAAAGATATACGTCAAAGTCCAAAACATAAGAAATCCCGTATACTTATGATTTTATACAAAAAGAAAACTTCTAAATTTTTCCTCATGAAGCATTTTCCTCAAAATCTTGCACTTGTGCATAAAAAGTCAAAACGTCTATGCTTACAATGTATTTTGTTAAAACACTCCGATAAACATTTCTCAAAAACCAACAAGGTTTTTAAATTCTCCCAAACTAGTCAACAATTCAAAGTTGACAAAATGTTGACAACTAATATTACAAATCAAATTGTAAGACATTGCGAATTATGCATGATTCCTACAACCCAAAACACCCTTTTGACCGAATGGTCATCTTTTAAACAATAATTTATCAAACACTTCAAGTATGACTCGATCATTAAGGTATCGAAAACAACGATTACTGAGCTTATGCACATTCCTAAGTTGATATAACATATTTTTCCACAAAAATGAAGATAAAACAATTAAACGATCAAAAGTGCATCAAGCAAAATTTTATGAAGCATTGCCAAAATCATTCTTTCATGCATCACTTAATCCATGTCTCCATCAATCCATACCTTGAACTTATTTGCAATGGAATACTTAATAGGATAAATCTTCGAAGAAAGAAAAGAACAAAAAAAAAATTCACATCACACACGGGTTCCAAACTCAACTCTTCTTAGTCGCCTAGCGGCATAAAATTAACTTTTCTTTAACAAAATTCGTGTGGGATCAAATGTCCAACATAACTTAAAACTTAACCAAGTAAGCAATTAAGACATTTACTTTGTGAAATCATACTCACACGACCCAACATGTCACAACACTAAACTTCATGAACCTCCATTGGACTTAATGACTCCAAGTCATAAAACGGCGTTAACATTACGTTTCCAAAGCAAAATTTGTTATGAACAAAGTCATAAAAGAAATGCCAAATCTCCAACAATCTATTCCATATAAAAACTTTATTAGCAACACCGTTTAATATCTCATCAAAACAAATTTCTTTTCCAAAATAACTTTACATATATAAAATGGGAAAATAGTTCACCGCTCCAACTCTAACATACGTGGAGGGAATCCAATGCTAGAGGCACAAGCCGTAGCTATTCGCCCGTCACCTCAACTTCATAAAATATGATTATTATTAGTTTCAACACATGACTCAAAAACAGCCCTCGAATCGATGACTTGGTCCTAGACCCGAACGAACAACAAAACAGAAAATGAAGTTGAAATGGCAGACTCCTGCGCCGATGGTGGCGCCGATTCATCGGCGCCGAGGTCGGCGCGGATGACCTGCACTATTCTCTTCCCAAAATTTTCCCAAATTTGGTTCTAATTCTCCCAAAATCAATATTCCATTTACAATCTTAATCAAGGAACAAACTCATATTTTATCAACGTAAAGTATAATTATCATTGTATCTAAAACAAGATTGATTATTAACAGAATATAACAAATTCTAACAGAGTTTGCAACCCCTTACTAAAACAATTTACATATTTCCAAATTCATGATTTGAAATCTTGTGTGTGTGCCAAACATTTTCTCAAAATTCATAATACTATCCACATAAGGGTTGGAAACACAAGCAATAGTCGATGCAATTTATTTCTAAAATAAATTTCGTGCAATAACATAGTCGGCATTCAACCTATTGACATTATACTCTTCCGGTCTACTATTGTCATTCGGCCATTCAAACCTCTTAAGGCTATATCAGAAAACACATTGATCAATCTTACGACTTTCCTCAAATTAAGGTCGGCTCACAAACCTATGGTCCTATTCCAACCATCAATCTCGACCCAAACAATCTTCTTAGAGAAATTATTATGCCTATCGTCACTCCAAGTGACCAATACTAGAATCGTCTTTCTAATTTAAACGACTACTAATCTAAGACTTTCCTTACTACCCCCAACGATCATCACACTAAAGTAGTTCAAGTATGCACATGTACTAGTAGGCTCATCATGACACTGGCCAGGTGTCATTATAAACGTGCCATACATGATTATCCTTGCTACTCTCGACGCGATTCTAGTTTCTCTCCATATTCATCGATCCCAAAGCATCCTATCTCAAAGTGCCTAACAGAGAATTCCACTCTCTTTTACTTATACAAACGCTAGTTTGAGTCTAGGTATCCAAAATCAACACCTAAATCTCTCAAACTTATGCTCTAATACCAACTTGTAACACCCTAAAATAGGGGTTAACAAAAACTTCCATAAAACGGAAGAGTGGTACACCTTCTTAAAGCACAAGTGTACTTAAATATCTTTACATAACTTTCAATACAAAGACTTAGATAAATATAACTAATAATGGACCATTAGATTATCAAATCTCTACTATAAAATCCGATTACGAAATGTGTCGGAAAGTTCTATCATTAATCTTCTAATCTTTAGCTTTTCCAACAATGATCCCATGCTCTCAAACCCCGGTCTAACCTTCTTGTGTCCTGAACCACTAATATCTGTAACACATAAAACACATAGCAAGTGTTAGGCTTTTTAAAGCCTAAGTGAGGTTTACACATAACACATGGAATATAAACATAGCATGCAGGAATAATAATTCGATACGTTCACAAATTGGATTCCATGGAGAAGGTCCATATCGCTACCCAATTACATCATAATTGAAGATATACCTCGATCGGTACCCCACGGTATTGTCACAAGGCATAACACAACGGAACACCCCACGGTATCCGAAGGTATGAATCAATTACACTTACCCCACGGTGTGTAAGAATATATCCTCCAAATGCATACTAGGTGCTCCTCCAATTATGTGAATTACCAAATATATTAATCCTAAAATAATATTCAAGGGTATTTAACACATAACAATGGTCCAACCATTTAGCATGAATAATGTTTAACATATAACAATGGTCCAACCATTTAACATGAATAATAACAATGGTCCAACCATTTAACATGAATCAATACTACTTCCATGTAGTTCCTATACATCCATATGTAACAAATCTTATTCCATATAATATCAATAATAGACATTCGTGTTTACAATTCAATAGTAGGTCCATTTCAATCATTAAGCCATCATCATAATCACACACTAATGATATGAAATCAAACCCAAATCTTTAACACTAACATTTACCATGGTATTGTAAGTAATAGAACACAATTAAACCATCATAACTTACTTGAACTCTTCTTGTTTCCCTCTTATCCATTAAGAGCTTATTAGCCAAGATTTCTCATTAACAATAACAAAATCAAAGTAAAGGATGATGATAAGGTGTAATACAACTAATTAAGTACAAGTTACTCACCTCAAACTCTTCAATTGAAATAACCCTAACTTGAAGATTTGAACCCTAGTACTTCCACAAGAAAGATGAAGATGACAAGCCCTAGATGAAGTATAATTGGTAAGATTCATCTAATAATTCTTTGAATGGAATTAGGATTGAAAGATTATGAGTTTACCTTAAGCTCCAGATGAAAAATCGCCCAAAACTCAGAAAGAAGAAGCTGGAATTCGTTTTAGAAGAAGTGAGAAAGATAAAGGAATTAAATATCCTAAATTGAGTCGGCCAGTGCTCGACGCCGATGGCTGGCGCAGATTGATCGGCGCCGAGGTCGGCGCCGGGTTCTGTTTGGTGTTCTTCTCGTTTTAGCACTTAATCCCTCGTAACTTCTTCGTTAAAGCTCCGTTTTCGCTCCGGAAAGAACCGTTGGACTCGTATTCGAATTACCCATCCAACCAAACCATAAAATCTAGGATTTAACCCAACATTCTATTTTTCATTATTTTCTTAAGAATGACTCATACGAATTCCTAAAGTACGGTCTTCGTGTAACGATCAAATAGAATTTCTCATAAATTTACACAAGGCCTATAATTCACTTTAAAGAAACATTAGAAAGATTTTACCTATAAAATAAATTCCGGGGTGTTACAATTCTCCCAACCTTAAAAGGATTTCGTCCCCGAAATCTACTTCCTTCACACTCCAACAACATAGAGCGTAATGTCAATCATAAACCATAAATCCTTAACAGGAATCTAAATTTCCCTCACAGCCATAACAGTAGTTCTTCGAACTAATTCCTTACTACAACACCCTTATCCACGTACACTGTACTTACGATCGGGAGAATACTCTAACTAATGGAATAACTCCTAGTTAGACGGCTTCGGTTTTCTCCCAACCTTAGATGTTCCATACATCCCGATTCCGATTTCAGACTTCAGGTCAATCCAAGGCCTAATTAATACTGAAATCAACCGATTCATCAATTCTGATCATTCCTATTATTAACTGTCGACTAACTCTGACGAGTTCTAACAAACTCCAAAGTCCATCCCAACATCAATCACTAAACCGGTAAGTTCATTAATCACCCCCGAAGGTTATCCTACCAAAACCGCTCATCGCAATCGAGTATCTTACAGTTACTACCACTATTATCAACATCCTATTTACTGCGATTTCCTGATTACACTAACGATTTCCTGTCTTAACCCTACAAAGGTTGATACTTAGTTATATCACCGAGCTTTGAACTAACAATATCCCACACATAAATTCCCTTCTCGGAAAAGATTTCGTCCTTGAAGTCTAGTCTTCATACAAACAATGGTTACTACACCCCCAATACATTCCAAGTCTCCCGGTTTCAACTCTGTTCAAAATGACTTCCCTAAAGAATTGCCCATAATGGCTTCTCGGTAATGTTCACCACAATTTCTCGCTTACAGTTAATTACTTACATCCACTTTAAGGTCAAATTTTCTAGAATGATCTCTGACCACCATACATAAGTTGCCTCCCAACCTTAAGTGATCCATACCATTCTATCAACAAAAACAATTTCCCCAAACATACCCCGTTCACGTGTTCTCAAATTTTCTCTCTATGTCAATTATAGCCAGGTTTTGTACCACACATGGAAAGTCATTTCACTAAACTTCTTATCACAAACAAGCATCTTAAGGATACTACAACCATCACTATTATTCATTTAAATCGAACTACAATTTCACGATTACAATAATGGTGCTTGGTTCCTAGCCCATAAGTCAACACCTAACATATCACCAAGTCAAATCCTTGCGGACTCTTCCCACGAGTTCATTCTTCAAATAATCCTATCAAGATCAAATTATCACTATGATGTCCAAAGGGTCTCATATTCGAAAGCTGGACAAGACCCTAAAAAACTGGGTTACTTACCAAATATAAGATCCTAACGAGTTCAAAGTTTTCAAGCGCGACATCAAATAAATATACCAATTTAAAATCAAAATCAATCACAAAATAATTTCAACACTAAAACTTTTATATCAAGTACACCGTACACACAAAACCATTACTATTAGTTCGGTGGTTACGTAAAACTGGACACCCTCGTCCCACATATGAAAATCATGTTGAAAACCATTTCATTGCAGTTCAATTTATCCACAAAATGCTATACGAGTAAAAATAACTTCTTTAAAACAAACCACTACGATTTTGGTATGGATTGACCAATGACATGCATTCAATGTAACTGCCCTCTTTAACGATGTGCACATTTTTTCATACGTACTTCAAAAGAAGTCCAAACAACAGTTGACTCAAAATTCTTTTCTGACTATTCAAATGATATGAAACAAAGTTTGCCAACCAAAATTTGCGCACGTCAATTCATTATACGAAGACTAAAATATGACTTCTAATTTACACCTCAGTCAACACACCAAATGACTTATGCAATTTCCAAGTTTAAACATAACCAATATATTTCCAATATTTAAAATTATCTACCTGAAACATCATAAAACTTCAAATTGGGGTAGACACGCCAACTTTAACCCTTCCTTAGAATTTTCTTGAAATAAGATAATCATGCACAACTCAACTTACACTATCATTTCAAAAGATGAGGTCCTTCAGTTTGATTTCTAAAACTTTCCCAAATGGTCACATAGTAATAAACTAGCAATTCATCTTCTACAGAACCGTACTCAACAATACATTTTCCAAAAGAGAAACCAAGAAGAACATTTGCTAGTAACTGGTTGACATTAAAAAGGGTCAAGTCGACTTCAATCCATAATTTTAACAAAGATATACGTCAAAGTCCAAAACATAAGAAATCCCGTATACTTATGATTTTATACAAAAAGAAAACTTCTAAATTTTTCCTCATGAAGCATTTTCCTCAAAATCTTGCACTTGTGCATAAAAAGTCAAAACGTCTATGCTTACAATGTATTTTGTTAAAACACTCCGATAAACATTTCTCAAAAACCAACAAGGTTTTTAAATTCTCCCAAACTAGTCAACAATTCAAAGTTGACAAAATGTTGACAACTAATATTACAAATCAAATTGTAAGACATTGCGAATTATGCATGATTCCTACAACCCAAAACACCCTTTTGACCGAATGGTCATCTTTTAAACAATAATTTATCAAACACTTCAAGTATGACTCGATCATTAAGGTATCGAAAACAACGATTACTGAGCTTATGCACATTCCTAAGTTGATATAACATATTTTTCCACAAAAATGAAGATAAAACAATTAAACGATCAAAAGTGCATCAAGCAAAATTTTATGAAGCATTGCCAAAATCATTCTTTCATGCATCACTTAATCCATGTCTCCATCAATCCATACCTTGAACTTATTTGCAATGGAATACTTAATAATATAAATCTTCGAAGAAAGAAAAGAACAAAAAAAAAAAATTCACATCACACACGGGTTCCAAACTCAACTCTTCTTAGTCGCCTAGCGGCATAAAATTAACTTTTCTTTAACAAAATTCGTGTGGGATCAAATGTCCAACATAACTTAAAACTTAACCAAGTAAGCAATTAAGACATTTACTTTGTGAAATCATACTCACACGACCCAACATGTCACAACACTAAACTTCATGAACCTCCATTGGACTTAATGACTCCAAGTCATAAAACGGCGTTAACATTACGTTTCCAAAGCAAAATTTGTTATGAACAAAGTCATAAAAGAAATGCCAAATCTCCAACAATCTATTCCATATAAAAACTTTATTAGCAACACCGTTTAATATCTCATCAAAACAAATTTCTTTTCCAAAATAACTTTACATATATAAAATGGGAAAATAGTTCACCGCTCCAACTCTAACATACGTGGAGGGAATCCAATGCTAGAGGCACAAGCCGTAGCTATTCGCCCGTCACCTCAACTTCATAAAATATGATTATTATTAGTTTCAACACATGACTCAAAAACAGCCCTCGAATCGATGACTTGGTCCTAGACCCGAACGAACAACAAAACAGAAAATGAAGTTGAAATGGCAGACTCCTGCGCCGATGGTGGCGCCGATTCATCGGCGTCGAGGTCGGCGCGGATGACCTGCACTATTCTCTTCCCAAAATTTTCCCAAATTTGGTTCTAATTCTCCCAAAATCAATATTCCATTTACAATCTTAATCAAGGAACAAACTCATATTTTATCAACGTAAAGTATAATTATCATTGTATCTAAAACAAGATTGATTATTAACAGAATATAACAAATTCTAACAGAGTTTGCAACCCCTTACTAAAACAATTTACATATTTCCAAATTCATGATTTGAAATCTTGTGTGTGTGCCAAACATTTTCTCAAAATTCATAATACTATCCACATAAGGGTTGGAAACACAAGCAATAGTCGATGCAATTTATTTCTAAAATAAATTTCGTGCAATAACATAGTCGGCATTCAACCTATTGACATTATACTCTTCCGGTCTACTATTGTCATTCGGCCATTCAAACCTCTTAAGGCTATATCAGAAAACACATTGATCAATCTTACGACTTTCCTCAAATTAAGGTCGGCTCACAAACCTATGGTCCTATTCCAACCATCAATCTCGACCCAAACAATCTTCTTAGAGAAATTATTATGCCTATCGTCACTCCAAGTGACCAATACTAGAATCGTCTTTCTAATTTAAACGACTACTAATCTAAGACTTTCCTTACTACCCCCAACGATCATCACACTAAAGTAGTTCAAGTATGCACATGTACTAGTAGGCTCATCATGACACTGGCCAGGTGTCATTATAAACGTGCCATACATGATTATCCTTGCTACTCTCGACGCGATTCTAGTTTCTCTCCATATTCATCGATCCCAAAGCATCCTATCTCAAAGTGCCTAACAGAGAATTCCACTCTCTTTTACTTATACAAACGCTAGTTTGAGTCTAGGTATCCAAAATCAACACCTAAATCTCTCAAACTTATGCTCTAATACCAACTTGTAACACCCTAAAATAGGGGTTAACAAAAACTTCCATAAAACGGAAGAGTGGTACACCTTCTTAAAGCACAAGTGTACTTAAATATCTTTACATAACTTTCAATACAAAGACTTAGATAAATATAACTAATAATGGACCATTAGATTATCAAATCTCTACTATAAAATCCGATTACGAAATGTGTCGGAAAGTTCTATCATTAATCTTCTAATCTTTAGCTTTTCCAACAATGATCCCATGCTCTCAAACCCCGGTCTAACCTTCTTGTGTCCTGAACCACTAATATCTGTAACACATAAAACACATAGCAAGTGTTAGGCTTTTTAAAGCCTAAGTGAGGTTTACACATAACACATGGAATATAAACATAGCATGCAGGAATAATAATTCGATACGTTCACAAATTGGATTCCATGGAGAAGGTCCATATCGCTACCCAATTACATCATAATTGAAGATATACCTCGATCGGTACCCCACGGTATTGTCACAAGGCATAACACAACGGAACACCCCACGGTATCCGAAGGTATGAATCAATTACACTTACCCCACGGTGTGTAAGAATATATCCTCCAAATGCATACTAGGTGCTCCTCCAATTATGTGAATTACCAAATATATTAATCCTAAAATAATATTCAAGGGTATTTAACACATAACAATGGTCCAACCATTTAGCATGAATAATGTTTAACATATAACAATGGTCCAACCATTTAACATGAATAATAACAATGGTCCAACCATTTAACATGAATCAATACTACTTCCATGTAGTTCCTATACATCCATATGTAACAAATCTTATTCCATATAATATCAATAATAGACATTCGTGTTTACAATTCAATAGTAGGTCCATTTCAATCATTAAGCCATCATCATAATCACACACTAATGATATGAAATCAAACCCAAATCTTTAACACTAACATTTACCATGGTATTGTAAGTAATAGAACACAATTAAACCTTCATAACTTACTTGAACTCTTCTTGTTTCCCTCTTATCCATTAAGAGCTTATTAGCCAAGATTTCTCATTAACAATAACAAAATCAAAGTAAAGGATGATGATAAGGTGTAATACAACTAATTAAGTACAAGTTACTCACCTCAAACTCTTCAATTGAAATAACCCTAACTTGAAGATTTGAACCCTAGTACTTCCACAAGAAAGAAGAAGATGACAAGCCCTAGATGAAGTATAATTGGTAAGATTCATCTAATAATTCTTTGAATGGAATTAGGATTGAAAGATTATGAGTTTACCTTAAGCTCCAGATGAAAAATCGCCCAAAACTCAGAAAGAAGAAGCTGGAATTCGTTTTAGAAGAAGTGAGAAAGATAAAGGAATTAAATATCCTAAATTGAGTCGGCCAGTGCTCGGCGCCGATGGCTAGCGCAGATTGATCGGCGCCGAGGTCGGCGCCGGGTTCTGTTTGGTGTTCTTCTCGTTTTAGCACTTAATCCCTCGTAACTTCTTCGTTAAAGCTCCGTTTTCGCTCCGGAAAGAACCGTTGGACTCGTATTCGAATTACCCATCCAACCAAACCATAAAATCTAGGATTTAACCCAACATTCTATTTTTCATTATTTTCTTAAGAATGACTCATACGAATTCCTAAAGTACGGTCTTCGTGTAACGATCAAATAGAATTTCTCATAAATTTACACAAGGCCTATAATTCACTTTAAAGAAACATTAGAAAGATTTTACCTATAAAATAAATTCCGGGGTGTTACAATAACATATATGACATATATTGTAATATTTCAGGTGTACATCCCCATATGTTTGCATCCCAGACATTGGCTGCTTGGAGTGTTTGAACTAGACACTATGGTCATGACCCTATATGACAGCGAAAAGGACGGTCTCTGCAAACAACAATTGACAGAGCAGATGCAATCGTTTAAAACAAAACTATATACGGTCTTTTCATTGATAGGGGATCATAGACGTCGCGAAGTGTCAAGTATCTTTCGCACAAAGATGGCCGGCCAAGTACCCCAGCAGACCGGGTTATATGCGGATTGCGGTGTATGAGTATGCCGTAATGTCCAAAAGTTGATAAATAACGAGGAGAAATGGGTACCCCCTAACGAAACCGACGATGAGACAATGAATTTCCGCCGACATATGGCGGAGTCAATTTATGCGCATTGTCTAATTAGTTAGGTTGTTTATGTAACATTAAATAATTGTTATTTTTACTATTAACTTATTTTGTTAAAGTATTGTGATTGACTTACTGTTTACTTCATTTGGTTTATGCTAATTTCATCCAATTAATCAACTTTGAGTATCGATATCTCTTTCACACATACTCCAATTTGGACGCATTATGTATCGTTTCGAAGCTCTCATATAGGAGAACATAAACCTACTAAAAGTCAGTTATATATAACACGTATATATATATATATATATATATATATATATATATATATATATATATATATATATATATATATATATATATATATATATATATATATATATAAAAGCGTCCAAAGTTTAGTAAAACCCATATTTTTACCAAAATTTTCCAACACCTAGTAAGTAGGTTTATGAAACTTGCGATAATCCTAATACAGAGATTATTGGATGCAAAAATTAATGCCTAATGAAAGACCTTTATTCAAGAGTAGACGAATATTGCAGTTACTTTTTCAGTCGAATCTTACAGGCTCTTTTCAAACGAATCTTGCAGTGAACTATTCAGACGAATCATGCAGACAACTTTTTCAGACGAAATCTTTGACCATATCTGATGAAGAACATACATTTTCACGGCTATAAGTAGATGGCATGATGAAGTAGTAATTCACAACTTCCTATCTATCTTTTAGACATTCTCCTCACCGTTTACAAACACACTCTCGCTTTTCTTAACACCATGACTGGAGGTTCAAGATCAAGGGGGAACAGGTCGGCGAATGTGGCTGGAACTTCATGTTCGGGAGCCTACCAACCACTGAACGATGGAGCTCGCCGGAGTACCTGGAAGGTACCGGAAACAGACGAGGAGTGGAGAAACTGTGAGCGAACTGCGGCCGATTCTCCATTCACGCCTGAGGAGGAAGCAGACTGGGAGATGGCATCCGACAATTACTACTTCGATAATGGCATGAGAACCCCACCAATGTATGATTTTATGCCAACGGGTCTTCGACAAAGTCAACAAATTACTCCCGCAGTGCAAAAAGCCATTCATGGGGCGAACGCCGATATCGAAAAGGTAAAGGGTATGTGGAACCATAACAGGGGGATTCAGCAGGCGAAAATGGAATATCTAGCGGGGAAGAAACGAGAACTGGCCATGGCTAGGGCTCACGTTCGGCAGCTGCAACGAGAGATTAAGAAAGCTGAAGAGGAACTAGAAGAACTCGAATCGGACTACATGGGAATGGAGGACGTGATCAAGGAAAAGGTTAACTTGATCACAGGACTCCAGGACGCCTTCCAGTAATAATTTTTTTGTTTACATGCATTGTATCCGTTTCGGTTGGGAAGATGATTTGCAATAATTTTTATATGATGTTGTTAATTTATTTCCTTGTTAAATAACTTAAGTGAATTTCTATATTAAAAACATTAAAATGGAAAGGAAACAATACATTAAAAACCACATAAAATGATAACCTAAAAACTATAGGGACCATTAATGTTTTTTTAAATTTGCAACAAACTTCAGGGACCAAACAGTAAATTCGAAAAGTAGCGGGTTAGCCCGCGATCGCGGGATCCCAACGCGGGCAGGGACCAAAACTGTAAACACGGGAATTCTTGAGGGGGCAAAGCTGGACCGCGGGCATTCTTGAGGGACCAACGCGGGCAAAGTGGGCAAACTTGGGTGACACGTGGGCCTGGGGCCCGCGATCGCGGGGCCCACTGCGGATTTTTGTGGCATTTCGGTAAGATGGGCGAGATTTGTGGCATTTTGGTAAGTTTGGGTCAAACTTGTGGCATTTTAATTAATTTCCCATTCTTGAATCAAATATTAATTTTGTAGCATGAAAATGCTAGCTATAAGTATTGAAATTGTATTAAAATGGAATTCAAGCATATATATAGGGTTGTGTTCACATGACACCAACCTGTTTTCGTGAGACCACAAAATAACACTAAAACTTCACAACGATTCATTGTGAAGATAAGCAAAACAGCGAATCTTCACAGCAAAAACACTGTGAAGGTTTACCTTCACAATACCTTCACAGTCTTTTACTGTGAAGGTTTAGTGTTATTTGTTTTTGTCTCACGGGTATTATGGAAATGGCTTGGTCTCACATGATCTCGAGTCTATATATATATATATATATATATATATATTGTTGAAGATAAATGTGTCATCGTCAAAGTATAAGACGATAATGATGAAGTTATAGATAGAGATAGAGATAGACATATTAGAGTTAGATTAGAACTTGGTATCTCATGATTATATCTTTGTAAACCATCCCTATTGAAGTTACATTCTTGATTCTCCCTATATTGATTCTCTCTATATTGTTCGTTCTACAACACGTTATCAGCACGTAAGCTCACGCTGTTTTCCGCCGCTACTAAAAGGTTGTTGTATCCGCAAAGTATTGCAATTCAAGTAAGTATCTTTATGAAAAAACTTACAATTTTTTTTTGTTTATGAATTATCATCAATCGTAATCAACTCTTTTAGCCATGATAATTCATTGTACGCTTATTTAATTTGTTGTGATAGAAAATTATATATACTAAAACTTGCTTGTTGCTTGTGTACATGATTTTGAATAACTATTCTTGCTTAATAATAATAACTAAATAAAAGTTATTTGTTTATTAAATAAAAAATACAAAACCCAACCATGAATTTAAGTGTTTATAATTTTTTTAGGGGCATCGTATTTTTTTTCTATTTTATTTTTGAGATTGATATGTTTTTTTTACGTGTGTGGCCACGGTAATGAAAAAAAACAAAAGGTTTTTATTTTCCATTGTTCAATTATTTACGATTTTTGTTTAACTTAAAGAAAAAAAAAAGAAAAAAAATATTATCTTTATTATTGGGTCTGTTAAGATATTGGCTCTAAACTTTGCTTTAATAATATTCAATTTGTTGTTAATTTTCATGTAGTTTTATTATTTTTAACTGAGTTATTATGATTATTTCTTTTTAGCTTTATTTAATATGTAAATTATATTTATAACATTAATTAAAAGAGAACTTTTATTGTTAATTAATTAAAGGACCATTGTTTTTAATATATATATATATATATATATATGCATACATACAGGAAAAAAAAACTAGCTTTTATGAAACATCGATCAACGATTGTTGTTAGATTGATAAGGTTTTCTTCTTTTTTTAAAATATATATTTATTTAGTTCCTTTAACATTTATCATGTTGGTATATTTAAATTCATGTTTTTTAACAAAAAAAAAACCCTCAGACTTTAGATATTAATTGTTTATGCCTTATTATACTTAAATGGTTTTAATCATCAATTTAAGTATATTATAGTTATTTATTTAAATATATCAACCCGTTCTTTCATACTTTATTACTGATATACTCTCTATTAAAAAGAAAAAAGAAAAAAGAAAAAAGAAAAATCATGTTGGCAAAACTAGACCCAAACTTTAAATTCCTCATCACCCTTTATGTTTTATATTTATTCAAATGTTTTAAGTTGAGTCTTTATTTTGATTATTTAAAGCATGATCAATATTACTTATTGATATTCTCTAAATTGACGCATATAATCCATATAATTTGTATTTTCTTTCTTTTAAATTGTTGAATTCGATTTAATTATCTTGAACATGCTATTTCTCTCAATAAATTGTTTATCTAGCTTTATTCATAGTGATTTGTTGATCCTTGTTAGTCTAGTTATAGCCCTATTATTTTGAATTGATAGCTTACATAATATACATGAGTTCCTACTCATTAATTCCAATCTTATAAATAATTTTTGGAAGTTACACTTTCAACCCCCTTATTTTGATTAGCTTACATAATATGCTCATATCCCTTTAATCTATAATTATAATAAATTTATTTTGGGAGTTACACTTCCTTATATACCTTTCGCTTTGGCCTCATGCCAAGCACTCATTTGCAATCTTATAACACGTGATATCAAACTTAATTGCTAAAAGTTTCGTTTATAAAATAATAAGAAATAAAAACCATATCGAAACTCTAATGGTTTGCCTTAAATCATAATTACATTCTAAAAGCTAAAGCATTCATATCTTTTGACCTCTTGTCAAAAGTTTCCAAATAATAACAATAATAAAATAAATAAATAATTTTTTTTAAATAAAAATAAAAATAATAATAAAAATTAAAAATGTCATAATGGTGTTAATTCAGTATAACCCTTTGGCCTCTTGCCAAAAGCCCCCAAAATGCCATAATGGTATCAATTGAATTCCAATTTTTGACCTCGTGCCCAAAATCCACAAAATTGTTAATGTTATTCGTGTATTTCATAAACAAAGTGATCGCATGACACCAAAAGATTTTGTCAAAACGGGTGTAAATAGCCTCAAAGGTTTGTAGGGACTCAAGTAACCCACGTGGTTCCCCTCCTTACCTGGAAATCCAAAAGTGTTTAGCGATTCATTTTCGGATATTGAAATACTAATATAACATTATCATCATAAGAAATGTTGCAAATACCAAATTTTAAATCCTATATTACCATGATAATGAATTTCATAAGTTTTATCTTCATAAAATAAAATACCCGATCTCTTATTTTTGTAGATGGCTGAACCAACTCGTCCCGAATTTGATATCCTGGATTCAGAAGGACTTGAATACCACAGATGGGTATCTGATGTAGAGACTACATTCATTGGAAAAGACTACACCTACACAATCAACCCCTCCACTGACCCTAAAAACAAATCGTCTGAAAAGGTACAAGCAAATGCCCTAATGTTCTTGAGACGACACATCGATCCCAGCCTTCGGTGGGAGTGCCTTCAACTAAAAACCCCCAAAGAACTATGGGACGCCCTGAAAAGAAGATTCGGGAACATTCATGACTCTTTGCTTCCCGAACTAATCGTACAGTGGAATGAAATCCGCTTACTCGATTACAAAAAGGTAAATGATTTCAACAAAGAAATGTTGCGTCTCAAAGCACGTTTAAACTTCTGTGGCAAGGAACTCACAGAAGATGACATGATTCAAAAGACACTTTCCACTTTTCCTACATCTGCAATCATACTCATGAATCAGTATCGATTGGAATATGATAGTAAAAGAATCACAACCTTTAACAAACTTATCAACCTACTGCAAGGGGCTGAAAGACACAATGAGGTTCTTTTGAGTAATAATGCTAGACCTGTCGGGACAAAGAAAATTCCTGAATCTAATCATGCAAGCGTTAGAGGTGGAAAGAATCCCAAAGGACATGGAACTAAACATACTGAATCACAAACACGTGGAAACTATTCATCACGTGGACGAGGTCGTGGACAGGGTCGTGGACGGGGCCGAGGACGGGGCCGAGGACAAGGTCGTGGCAACAATCGTGGTGGATTTTCTAATTCTTGCCACATAGATGCAATTGCTGGACCAAGTAATCAAGGAAAAGGAAAAGCACCGATGATCGATCCTTCCAAAAGAGCAAGAGACGGAACGGAACCTTGCTACATGTGTGGCATCGTTGGACACTGGCATAAGAATTGTCGCGCAAGCAATGCCATAGCAGCCACATATAAGAGATACAAGGAATCCAAAGAAAAAGAATCTCACTACCTCGAAGAAACAAGTAATGGCCCAGAAGTCAACTTAACAGTTGCAGATTTCACCAATATCAAAAGCAATGATCAATCCTTAGAGCTCTCAGATTTTGACTAATCTACCTTGCATTTATTATTTCATTATATTTTTTAAAGACAATAGTTATTGAGACAATATTTATTAGTTTTTTTAGTGAACTTAATTTATTGTTTGGATTGATGCATTATTAATTAAATAAACTTTTGTGTGCTATACAATATCTTAACCATTGATGTAAATAAATACGTCAAAACAACTAAATTATTAAACATTCTCCGTTCCTTGTAGGAATGAATCGAGGAGAAATTGAGTGCTTAGTCGACTGTGGAACCACCCACACAATTCTAAGAAACAAACTATTATTTACTGAAATAATTGATTATAAATCATCAATGACCACGATGATTAGATCATCAAACTTAATACTTGGTAGAGGAACTGCCACTTTCTTGTTGCCTAATGGCACTAAGATGACAGTCACAGAAGCACTTTACGCTCCTAAAGCTAACCGAACCTTGTTAAGTTTCAAAGATATACGCTCTAACGGCTATCATATTGAAACACACTGTGAGAATGGAAATGAATATATGTACATCACCTCTAATGAATATGGAAGGAAACGTATATTAGAGAAATTAATGTGTCAAAATAGTGGGTTGTATCTTACCACAATTCAGGTTATTGAATCGTATTATGTTCTAAATAATGGAATTTGGAACAGTGATATATACAAGCTTTGGCATGACCGCCTGGGACATCCTGGCCGTGATATGATGATACGTGTGCTGAAAAACACACATGGGCACCCTTTCTTTCGAATGAAAGGTAAGATGATGCAATTATCTGAATCTACCAAAGTGCAATTGTTGACTTCTGAAGCAAAAGAAGCAACACCATCATCGCAATATGTCAACTTGAATACCCCAAACTTTTGCAAAGCCTGTTCATTAGCTAAAACAGGATCGAGACCATCATATGCTAAGGACACAAAGCAAAACATTCCATTCTTACAACGTATACAAGGTGATATTTGTGGACCTATACATCCAGAATGCGGGCCATTCAAGTATTTTATGGTTCTGGTTGATGCTTCGACACGATGGACGCATGTCGCACTATTGTCCACACGAAACGCTGCATTTGCAAAACTTCTAGCACAAATTATACGTTTAAGGGCTCACCACCCTGATTATCCTATCAAGTCTATACGACTTGATAATGCTGGAGAATTTACATCACAAGCATTTGATGATTATTGAATGTCTATTGGGATCGACGTAGAGCATCCCGTACCCCATGTGCATACACAAAATGGTCTCGCTGAAGCTACCATCAAAGGAATACAGATGATAGCTAGGGCATTGGTTATGCGCACCAATTTACCCACTTCTGCCTGGGGTTATGCAATATTACATGCAGCTTTACTTATTCGTTTTAGACCCACTGCTAGCCAACCATTTTCTGCGTACCAGTTGGTAACTGGATATGAGCCTGATATTTCACATTTACGCATATTTGGTTGCGCAGTATACGTGCCAATTGCGCCCCCACAGCATACCAAAATGGGTCCTCAAAGACGATTAAGTATATATGTTGGATATGAATCTCCAACAATTATCCGCTATTTAGAACCCTTGACGGGTGATCTATTTACCGCAAGATTTGCGGATTGTCACTTTGACGAGATAGTCTTCCCGTCGTTAGGGGGAGATAGGAAAAAGGACTTTCCAAGGGAACGACAGGAATTGTCATGGAATGTTCCCACCCTGTCTCATTTTGATCCCCGAACTTCACAATGTGAAAGTGAAGTGAAACGAATACTAGATCTTCAAAACGTAGCAGACTCGATACCTGATGCGTTCACTGATATTGCAAAAGTGACAATATCACACATACCGGCTGCAAACGTACCCGCAAGGTTGGAAGTCCCCAAACAGGGGCGCAACACCATCGGAAAGAGTGTTGCAACCACACATAGTGGAAGTGTGGTTGAGGCCATGGCTCCCAAAAGGAAAAGGGGGAGGCCATTTGGTTCGATAGATACTCATCCAAGAAAGAAAAGGGAGAGTAAGGCATAATCTGATCCACTTATCATCAATACTAAAAACCCTTCTCATGAGATTGTCTCTGATTACAGTTATGTCCATGAATCATTACTGGAGGACGCTCCGAAGTCGATATTGATTCCAGAGAACAAAGAAATCTCAATGAATAATGAGAATGCACACGAGTTACTGGAAAGATCATCCATTCTCATTGATGATATATTTGCATATACGGTTGCTCATGAGATCATAGAGCACGATGACATCGAACCACGCTCAGTTGAAGAATGTCAACAAAGAGCAGACTGGCCTAAATGGAAAGAAGCAATCCAGGCAGAACTAGATTCTTTGGCAAAGAGACAGGTATTTGGTCCGGTAGTGCTAACCCCACCAAGTGTAAAGCATGTAGGACATAAATGGGTCTTTGTCAGAAAGCGTAATGAGAATAATGAAGTCATAAGATATAAGGCTCGCCTCGTGGTGCAAGGCTTCTCACAACGCCCTGGGATTGACTATGAGGAGACATACTCCCCAGTAATGGACGTAATAACGTTTCGCTATCTAATTAGCCAAGTAGTTTCCGAAGGACTGAAAATGCAGCTTATGGATGTGGTTACTGCATATCTCTATGGGGATCTAGATTCATAGATATACATGAAAGTGCCCAATGGCCTTCCACTTCCCGATTCAAGTAAACTACGAAGTGCATTTGCAATCAAACTAAAGCGTTCACTCTATGGATTAAAACAATCCGGACGGATGTGGTATACCCGCCTGAGTGAATACTTGATTGGAAAGGGATACAAGAACGATGAACTGTGCCCTTGTGTTTTTATAAAGAAAACAAGTTCGGGATTTTCAATCATAGCTGTATATGTTGACAATATGAACATAATAGGTACTCTTGATGAAATAAGAGATACTGCAAGCTATTTGAAATCTGAATTCGAGATGAAAGATCTTGGGAAAACTCGGTTTTGTCTAGGTATAGAACTAGAACACCGAGCTTGTGGAATTCTTATCCACCAATCCGCTTATATCCAGAAAATGCTCAGGCGATTTAATATGGATAAAGCGCATCCGGCTAGCACTCCCATGATCGGTCAAAGTTTGAATATAAAGAAAGATCCATTTCGTCCAAAGGATGATGACGAAGAAGTGTTGGGAGCTGAAATTCCCTATCTAAGTGCAATAGGCGCATTATTGTACTTAGCACAATGTACTCGACCCGATATTGCATTCTCAGTGAACTTGTTAGCTAGATTTAGATCGGCGCCAACACAACGTCATTGGAATGGTATCAAGAATATCTTTCGATACCTAAAAGGAACCATCGACATGGGCTTATTCTTTCCCTACAAAGAGAAAAATGGGGTTACAAGTATTAACAAAGAAAGCAATACCCCCTACAGTAAAACCCCAAATGATATATTAGTAGGCTTTGCTGATGATGGGTATCTCTCTGACCCACACAAAGGTCGTTCCCAAACGGGCTATGTGTTTACAATTGGGAACACAACGATTTCTTGGAAATCTACCAAGCAAACCCTTGTAGCTACCTCCTCGAACCATTCAGAAATTATTGCTTTACATGAGGCAGTTCGAGAGTGTATATGGCTAAGATCTGTCATTACACATATTAGAGAGGCAAGTGGTTTAAGTTCAACCACTAAAAATCCTACATGCATATACGAAGATAATGCAGCTTGTATCGAACAAATGAAATTAGGATATATCAAGGGTGATAATACAAAACATACTTCGCCGAAGTTTTTCTATAATCAGCAACAACAGACTCTCCTTAATATTCAAGTGAATCAAGTAAGGTCTGAGGAGAATGTGGCTGATTTGTTCACCAAATCACTACCTAAGGCCACATTTGAGAAACATGTGGAAAGTATTGGAATGCGGAGACTTTCCAAACTCCCTTGATCAACGTACGGATCAGGGGGAGTAGTAGACAAAAGGGGGAGTCTACTATACATGTGATATTGGTATGTTGTGCTCTTTCCTTCACCCAATGTTTTATTTTTCCCATTGGGTTTTGTTCCTTGGTGTAAGGTTTTAGTGAGGCAACTGTTTATATATACCATCTTGTTTTCTTAACTCCCGTGGTTGATGTACAAATCTTAGGGAATACTAGGCTAAAGGAATAGTCTATAAAAGGTGCGTTGTACTCTTTTCTTCGTCCTAGTTTTATTTATTCCCACTGGGTTTTTATTTTGGCGAAAGGTTTTAACGAGGCAACGATAATGCATCATCACTCATTTGACTCGGCACAAGGGGGAGTGTTGAAGATAAATGTGCCATCGTCAAAGTATAAGATGATAATGATGAAGTTAGAGATAGAGATAGAGATAGACACATTAGAGTTAGATTAGAACTTGGTATCTCATGATTATCTCTTTGTAAACCATCCCTATTTAAAGGGCTTATGATTTAATGAGAAGTTACATTCTTGATTCTCCCTATATTGATTCTCTCTATATTGTTCGTTCTATATATATATATTGGCATAGATGTACAAAAGTAATGATAGTTGTGGGTAACTTGAAATAGTAGGAAACATGGTTTTCCCAATAATTAGATTTGATCATGTCATAACCATTATCAAAGTATAATCACTTGAAATTATTGCTCATCATTTTTATATTGTTTCACTTTGAGGCCATTATGCACATATTTATGCATGTCCCTACAAGTGTCTACTTATGCATAAATGAATCAATGTTTTTGAACTTTTATCCAAATCCTCAATGGGTTACAGAAGATATCAACATCAATTGCCATGCATTTCTATGAACCGTCTTTATTTTTTCATCATCATGCATATTTTGATAGATTTGGTTCTTCTAATACACTTGTTGGATCTTAAAAGTGGCATGCAACATGATGTCAAGGATGGATATGTATGAACTATTTTTTGTGTTCAAATGACGTCTTGAGATGGACTCGAGAGGAAAAAAAGCATGTACTATACATGTTTAATGTTGCCCTACACTTTTTATGTTCGTAAATGAGTGAATGTACACGTCTAAATGCTTGCCGTATTTGGCATGTTTTGTTGCTTCAGTCGATTATCATGACATTATTGAAGAAAAAGCATGTCTAACAATACTAACAATCACAAGTAAATTAAGTTAAAGTCGGATCTAAGTACAAGATATATTTAGAATTGGGTAGGTAAATAGGGTAAAATATCGATTAAATAAACAGATTGCTTGAGAATCGTGGGTGTTCATTTTTTGAATTGATATTTCAATCCTATGTCTAGGCCTCATGAAATTTAATATGGGATAAGACTCAAAAACACTTTCGTTTTAGGCACAAAATCGAGAGCAAAATTACAGGAGAGTATTTTGAAGGTTCATAATAAATAACTTAAGTATATAGTATATATATTACCTCCATTCGAAAAGAATGAAAAATAACTGAAATGGCGATCATGGCAAGTTACTTGCAGTTTCATATGGTTACAACCGTTTTTGGATAAGATCACTGGTTGATTATAACTACATCAGAGTTCTAGAGGTGCAGGTCCATAGCTCTGGTTACACTAGACCAGAAGGTTCTGGTCATACATGATCAAAGATGTGACTTAGAAATCTCAAGTACAACCAACCGACCATAGATAGTCAACCAGAATCTCTCGTCTGACTAGCCAGAGCCTCTGGTTACTCATGACCAGAGGTTTAACTTAGGTACCTCATGCGTGCGACCAGAAATAGTCCCGACCAGATGCATGTCCAACCAGAGAGACGTGGTATTGTTGGGAGTAGATTTTCATGGAGTTGGCTGAAGAGAGGATTATATCCCTCCACTTTGGCCATTATAAAACAAAAACTCAGTATACAAAGACTCTCTCCGTGTCTTTCTCAAAATGTGAACCAAACAAAGCAAAGGAAACAAGGTTTTGTATGTTTTGCAGGTTAATAACAATGGGAAAATATGCAAGAAATTTGAGGAATGAATCAATGATTAAAAGGTACAATTTTTATGTTAAACATTTGTTTAAATGTGTTTTTAGTATCATATAATGTTAAGAAGCAGTTTAGTGTCGATTTTATATCCAATGCGAAGCTTTAAAATACCTGGCTTTGGTGATGAAGCAACATGTGTTTTGTTGTCATAAAACAGGAACAAAGGCATGATTTGATGCATGATTTAGTGTTAAATCGACGTTTAAAGTATGCATATATATATATATATAGGGGCCTAATCAAATGAGAACTAGTTAGTTTGTGATAATCGTGAGATCCAATGTGAGCCACCCATTTAAGATAATTGATGTAAATATTAAATAAATACAAAAGGGTATTTTAGTAAATTTTTGTTTTACAACTAATTAAATTAAGTTATTTTTTTCATATATATCTTCTCTCTCCACCATACATCTCAACCCTAGAAGCATCTCTTTTCTTTTTCCATATCCAGCCGCCACCATCCTCTCATGTCATCATCATCTTCTTCATCGGTTAGGGTTCTTCATCAAATCTGGTTCTTTGGCTTCTTCTTTCTTATATGTTGTGGTTCGAATCAAACACATCTAAAACCATGGTCCTCATTGGCATTGTTTTGGTCACTGCAACACCACCGTCAATAGCTCGGCCACCTTATCGTGTAAACTTTGTAAACCGTGGATTTCATAGGTTTTCTTGATGAAATTGTGAGAATCGGAGTTATGGAGAAAGAAGAGAACTCCCCCAATTGGGAAGTCACCCAAATAGTTGTTTCCCTTTTGCTAGCCGTAATAAAATTTGGTATATGTTCCCCCAAAAAATAAACTATATCCTAGTAGTGAGGAGACGAGGGATAATTTAGTTTTGGTTGCAAATACTTTTCAGTGTTGTAAGTATTTACTAGTATATAAAGATGAAATTTATAAAAAGATGAAATTTATATTATAAAGTTAAATATGATGTACATTTTGAAAGGTGAAAGTGAAGGTGAAGGTGTTACTTATTTATGGCAAAGGAAGTACCTTAGCTTTATATACTTGAACACTTTATTTATATATGTTTTATTAAAAAGGTAGCAATACTAATAAATATATTCCAAAGTATATAGTCTTTTTTTCTTATTTGATGAACGTATTACTTAATAGTTACAAAACTTTTTAAATCAAGTGCTAACAGAATTACTCTGCAACCAAAATTTGATACATCAGTAAGTTATAGTGGTGAGTAGTGATGGAAATTTTATCCGTCGTGTCACGGGTATTCGCGGGGCGGGGATTCCCTGACTGATCGGGTAACGGGATGGGGATGGGTATTGTTTTTCATACCCGAAGCGGGGTCGGGGATGGTATTACCCGCCCCTAATAATACCCGAAACGGGGACGGAGGGATATAAAACGGGTCGGGGACGGGGACGGGGGATGCATTCCCCACCTAATATCCGCCCCGTTTCCATCACTAATGGTGAACATAAATAAAATTATGAATATATAGTTAAATTGGATTAACTTATCAAAAACAACTTATTTATGGTGGGGAAATGTCATAATCATTTTTTTTTTCAATCCAAACACTAAAAATAGCTTATTTGCGGTGAGGAAAAGCAATAATCAAATAAGTCAAAAAAAGAAGCAACCCAAACACCCCCATAATAGACATACATTAATATGAGATAATGTATATATGCATCTCAGATTATGCACACATTATTCATATATGCATATTGGTTTGTAAGGGGTGCAACAAATACATTGTTTGTATCATATCTTTATATACATGTATGTTTGTGTGTGTATATATATATATATGTATGTATATTGATATGTCATATGTGCATACAACATGGAAGAACAGTGGTACAAGTCAGTAAGAAAGTGACTGAATTATGTCCGTATACAAGATTCTACACCGGAGAGAGAGAGAGAGAGAGAGAGAGAGAGAGAGAGAGAGAACAACGAAAGAAGAAGAAGGAAGTGAATACTGTCGTCACTATTCACACAAACACACAATCACACATACAACCAGCCTTTAAAATCCCATCACAATCATCGATGTATGCTCAACCTTATACCCATTTTCTCCTACATTATTTAAAAAATATTGTTATATAAGAATGAAAATCACATACAGTAGAAATGAGTCGATTTGAGAGGGTGAGGTTCACTAAACAACAAAGTAGGAAAGAAATAGGACGCTTCGTTTGACGTGAACTCAAGCTCATCCTTTTCTCATTTGGCTTTTCCATGTTTTTTTAAATTGTTTTTTTTTTAAACAGCAAGACTTCATTAAAGACTAGCAAGCGGCTAGCAATTACCAAGAATTACGTCAAGGTGAAGCAGTTTATAGGACAAAATCTCCACAATAACGGATCTCTGACGCTCCCCTTATATATACCTAGCGAAAACCCAGCTAAAAGACTTTTCCGCGATTTGAACCTTTACAGACTCCTTCCGATGGGGAATACGATTAAAAATACAGTTGTTTCTAAAGCACCATAAAATCGTGGAATTTATATATACATTTTCTTTTTTTAAAATGGGAATATGAATACAATTTGAATAATAAAATTAAATGATGCAAAATGATAAGTAAAATAATGTAACTATCGATGAAAACTAATTATGATGCCACAAATTTAAAATAAACGTAGTCATATGGCATGAAACGATATAATTATATATGTAATGGAAAATTTTATTATTCAAGTTAGGATAAAAATATATGTATTTCAGTTCAAGAATGGTTAACAGAAAATTCATCATAAGTCCAAATATTTTACATGAAGTTTTAACGGCTAAACATTCTCAACTAATATCGAAATCTTATAAACTTAAGAGGTAACAAAACCTAAACCAAATTTTTTTCAAATTTATGTACTTCTTCCACGAGCTCTCTTTTTTTTTCCTCTTAACTGCTTCCACAAATGGTGAAAAAATAAGAAAAGAAGAAGATACAGGAAGATTGAGGCGGCAGAACAAAAGGTGAAAGGAATGAGGGGTTATCACCTCATTAATATTAAATTTACAAGAATGATCTCTCAAAATCAATCACTTGACAAAATCAACCCTAAACTTTCACTTTTTACTAAAACTAGAATGAGTTGTTACAAGTGTGTCACTTGTACAACGTTAATCGCATATCACTTCACAACTTAAAATCCAAATGTCCTTACGACTCCTTAACAAATTTCACCTCAAGAGTCGGTTGACCTTAGCTTCCATTCTTGCGAATTCTACTTGAAGGACCGACCCACTTAGTGTCTACCTCCAAGGTAACACCTTAAGCGACGGAGGTCCTAGTGTGTCACAATGTAATACCCCGAAAAAGTTCGTTAGTGAAATTCTAGTTCCGTTAATATTATTTAACCTTAAAGTTAATATTTAGGGTAAGTTTAGATGAATTATTAAGTTAAGGGGTGCTTTGGGTTATTATGGGATAATTTAAGCCAAGAATGCAAATATGGTCCATATCACCTCTTGAGTAATCAGATATCTTCACAATTAGAAAATATCCAGATTTGGTATGTGTGTGTGTTTTGTGGAGAAAGGAAGAAAAAGGGGAAAAGGAGGTTTCTTTGGCTAAGGGATTCAATTTGATCCATTGGAAGTGTTTGAGGTATGTTTTCTTTACATATTATGTGTATAATTGATAACTGAATGTTTCTATCGGAGTAGAATAGTTAGAATTACATCTGGTAATGAATCAGCGGATTTCTGGGTCGAATTAGGGCAAACCGACAGAGTTTTCCGGACACCATGAATGTGTCCGGATGGTTTTGTTGAAGGTGTCCGGGTAGTTTTATTGATGGTGTCCGGATGACTTTCTGAAAGTGTCCGGACAGGGTTTTATTCGGGTAAGTTCCTCCTTTCTTATGTTTTCCGGATGAAATGAGATACCGGATAGTGTCCGGGTTACTTTGGTATCCGGATGTCGTCCGGATGGTTGTGGTGTCCGGAAAAGTTAAGTTGTCCGGATTCTTTGTGTTGTCCGGATACTTTGAGGTTTCCGGATAACTTGGATGTTTGGGTAATTTTGAGGATAAGAGTTATGTAGATGTATCTAGAGTCCATAACATGCTAGTAAGTCTTATACATAAGTTGGTAAGGAGATATTTGTATGTAAATGGTTTCAGATTCTGAGAATTTTGGATAAAGGATCGGATAGCTCGGAGAAAGGTTTGGAAGCATATTGTAAGCATTCAGGTGAGTTTTGATTTAAAACGTTTTTGAACTGGGATACATATATATGTGTGTATATATATATGAGATGATTATGTGGTAGGAATATGATTATGTGTATATAAGTGACAATATGATGTAATGAGATATATATTGTATTTATATAAGCTTTGCACTACACGAGTGCACTTGTTGCCGGGTTCCGGTGTGCGGACCGGTGTGTAGTCGGGTTCCGGTGTGCGGACCGGTGAGTAGTCGGGTTCCGGTGTGCGGACCGACGGGTAGCCGGGTTCCGGTGAGCGGACCGGTTGTTGATTTATTAGTTGTCTTGCTACCAACTAATATGGCCATTTGTGGAGGAATAAGGTGAATGAGATGTACACGATGCACGAGTCTGGATTGGTATTTAAATACGTGTGGTATGTTTATATTTTACGAAAGAATTACCAAAGGTTTATCTAAACTATTTTGATACAAAGGTTTTACATAAAAGGTTTTATAATGATTTTGGAAAGGACCGGGATTAACTCACTAGACCCGTTTGGTCTAACCCTCATTTTGTTTTCAAAAATATGTTTTCCAGGTTAAGGATCGGCAGGAGAGGATGAAGTGTAGGAAGCTTTTGATGGATGTTGATTAGGAAGCTTTTATATATTTTGTAATGTCAAGACTAATGAGACCGTACTTGGTTTGTTATGTAATTTTTGTTGTAAATCAATGATATGTATGAATGTTATGTATTATGATGTATGTTATGGGATTTGGGTTGTTACACACAAACACAGCACTTCCGGACTTAGCTCTACTAGTGCCTAACTGTCTACTTGAAAAGTTTAAGGTCAAGAAACAAGGGTCTCAGAGTCAAACCACACAATACCCACACGACCATCAACACAAGACTGAATGACCATCACACTCAAAACATATAATTACAAAATATGTTTTAAATGCATATAACTCCAAAAACTCAACATAAAGCAATTTAAATCGGACTAATGTCCCCAAGACTCCATTAAGTCAAAATCAAGTCAAAAACTCAACAACTCAATTGACTAATAAATAAAAGTCGTGAAAACAATAAAACGCATTTAACCGACGTCTATGCAAATGCATGCTCTAAATACATGGTTAACTCAAAACCATCATTGGTTGGGACAAACCATTTTCCAATTGAAATCACACCAGTTGTATTTTCAAAATGTCCCATAAAATAGCTATATGCACTTTTCAAGCAAAATACACAGATTCCATTAATACCAAATTCTCCATTTTTTCGATAAATCACCAAAAGAATTCACACTTATGATTCAGTTGTCAAAACGTCTAAAATTCGTAAATACGGGCTTTTCCCAATATTTATAAACTCATTATACAAAATGTAAACCTCACCAAATAATGACCATATTTGATAAACATCAAGAGAAACATTTCAATACATCAAAAGACATTTTTGGCATGTACGTAGTTTCCACAAAGCAACTTGAACTCACCTTACTAGGTTAGGTTAAACCTAGGTTCCAAATCCATAGCTTCCAAAATGGTGAAGGATTTAGGTCCATCAACACCCACCTCTTGAAACTTTGTCTGGTCACAAACAAAGCTATAGATGTACCAAAAGTAACCCCAAACTTAGATTCATAACAAGCCTTAGTCAAATCCTCTAATCATCCAAAATACCCAAATTTAGTCAAAACTCATAATATAAGAGATACATCAAGAGAGATATACTAGGAAGTTAATATGAATGGTTTTAACATGAATAAAGGTTTAGAAAGGTTAGGATGAAACTGCAAATCGGTTTTAGGAAAACCCAAATACTAGGTCAACAATGGTGGAAAAGAGATGGAGAAGATTAAGAAGATGACGTTGATCTTGAGTTCCATCCCACAAGTGTTGAATCTCTAGCTCCACGACTCTTTAATACTTATGAAGAATTTGATTTGGAGAGGTAGAATTTCAAGAACCAAAGGGGAGGGAGGAGAAATGAGCATGTGTAGCAAAAGTGGAGACAAAAGGGAAAAAATCTCGTTTTTAAATAGAAGCAACAACATATTTGTTGCCCAAACTCCCCGGGCGTGAAGGATTTCTCCCCGGGCAGGGAGGCGACTCCCAGGGTGTGAAACTTCCATAGAAAATTTAATAACTTGATTTTCACCCAAAACATTATACCAACTCCAAAGTTTATACCAAGAGTTATTCTAAGGTCGAAATATAAATATGGAGCTGAAAATAAGCATACCGGAAATTCGGATGTTACAGAGGCCATGGCCATGAACAGCAAAAGCCCAAAGGGCATTACCAACTCATGTCTTTTGTAACAACCCACCCCAAACATACACCATATAACATAATATACATCTCGTCATAAAAGAACATAAATACATATTATATCACATACGGTCCTTTGGTCTCAAAACTGTACAATACATGTTTTCAGTACAAACATTTCGCTAATAATTTACATTACAACTAACAAGACTATTGATACAAAACGTTTCATAAAAACTTCATAAACACACAGCCTTCAAAAGCATATCACAATTTATCTTTTCCTTTGCTTTTACTCGCTCCTTGACCTAGAATACATATTTTTGAAAACAAAATGAGGGTTAGACCAATTGGTCTAAGTGAGAAAATCCCTGTCAGTTTAGTAATCATTTTGTAAAACACAAATATACAACAAGTATTTGAATACCAAGAATGACTCGTATGCACTATGTACAATTATTTCACGTGGCCATATTAGTTGGTTGCGCTAAACCAACTAATCAATTTACTCCGCTGCACTAAAATACAGCCAACTTCGCTGTCCCTTTGTATAGCCAAAACTCCACCGGCCCTAAGTCCGACCAACGTGCAATCGTGTAGTGTAATGCTTAAAAATACAACATACATCTCAAAATATCATATTTCAATCATAAGCACATCATCACACTACCTACCACATTCTCATTCAGTATATATGTATTCCAGTTTTAAAATGGTTAAAGTAAAACTCACCTGAAAGCAATAACGCAATTATCACATTCTTTTGAAAATCACGGGGATTTTACTTTTCAACAAACTCCACCGAATCTGAATTACACAAAATACATATAACTATTTACCACATAAAACTCAATGACAGACTAAGAATCCTAAATAAGCCTATTATACCCTTACCTAGAAAACACCCATTCGGAAAACCTAGAGAATCCGGTACACAATCCAGATATAATTATCCGGATAAACCACCCGAACATTTATCCGGAAATCTTAATGTAACACCCTAAAAATCAGAGCTAATTTAAACCTCAATTTGTAACAAGATTTAAACATAAACCTTCCAAACTTTATATATAAACAGAGAATTAACCTTGAGGATTCATATATACACCAATGTAAATTCAAAATAACCTATTAATCTAATCCTGTCAACTAAGATCAGATTAAACTGGTTATCTAGGATTTACCAAAAATTCCTCACTAAGGCTATCTTCTCCACTTTCCTCCAAAAATATAAACCTGAATGCACTCGTCCCACAACCCTTTACTTTCCCGAGCTAGTACCTGGTAAGAAAACATATTTTGAAACGATTAGGCTAACGCCTAGTGAGAACATCAGTATCAAAGTAATACTTTTAAAAACAATGTAAACAAGGCATAACAAACCTGGTTTACCCTTTTCTTACCATATGTGTCAACATCTTACGATGACGGGTTTAACCCGATTCCATGAATAAGACCGACACCAAGTCAGTCATGATATTATGTTCAAGAGCCCACTACGAATCTTCACGGATTCTAGATTAATGCTCATATTCAAGAAATCACAATTGCACATGTCAATTTCTTGGAAAGAAAGTAGAGATTACAATTACACATGTCAATCCCTATTCTTCCTTAGAAATCGGGAATTACGATTAATCCACGCCTATCCCACGATTTCTCATCAATGTGAAATGGGAATTACGATTAGTCCGCGACTATTCCTCATTTCACCTAAACGGGAATTACGATTAGTCCACGCCTATTCCACGTTTATCATACACACTGGAATTACGATTAATCCACACCTATTCCATGTGTTCATAAAAACTAGTGCTTATGGATCCATTACACTTATTTGTACTCGTGCAGGTTATTGCTTAATATAAATCATTTTCAAATAGCGTTAATGAAATTAAGCAAAACCATCATCTTAAGATAATCGAATTTTACCTCATAAAATCATTCGTCACAATTCATCCAAAAACATTTCATTATAAAAATGTACCTTACCATAATTTAAATACGTTATAAAAAGGTAAGGTAAGAATGAACTCACTTGACAGCAATAGCGTCACTCTTACTTTACTTCTTAAGGCCGTGAGAATTTCCGTCACCAACTTCACAAAGATCTGAAATACCCAAATACATATTGTACTGGTATCAATCTACTGTACAGGACCTTTAAAGACTAAGAATCCTAAATAATCAAAATTCCCGACACTTATTGCAACCCACTAATTGCGATAACATTTGTCGCAACCTACTACTTGCGACACAGTACTTATCGCAACCCATTGTTGCGATATCCCTCTTATCGCAACCAACTGTTGCGACATAACAACTTATCACACCCAACTGTTGCGACATACCTATTATCGCAACCTACTGTTGTGATATAACCAACTTGTCGCAACCCAAAGCTTGCGACATTCATCTTTATCGCAACTACCATCTTTATCGCAACTAACTGCGTTCATCTTTGTCTCAACCAACTGTAAACGTATTTACGCTAAAAATGATACTTTTAAGCCATATCAAATTCTACAAACTTGCAGATATGCTTAAGAACATCAACAGAAACTACTCATATACCCAGATTTTCCATATCTTTCCAAAATCATTATAACCCAAAATATAACCCAATAGAAAACTTCATAAACAATAAGATAACTAATTCAAGTGAAAATCATACCTTGGTTACACCAGTTGAAACTCTTAACTTCTGCTGAATCTGTTTTCTTCTTCTCCTTCTTTATTTTCTCAGTTCTCTCTCTCTCTCTTGTTTCTCTCGTACAACACACACATGCAAGGAACAAAAGAAAAATATCTCTTATCTTATTGTGAAGTGACACCTAGCTGAATTATAAAGAATGAGGCGGTGGTGATGACACATCTTTCATCACTTAACCAAACAGCCCCCTCTACTTTCATCATTTGACAACTTCCACCCTCAAACTTATAAATTAAAATTAAAGTTTACCCCTTAACTTATAATTCCAATAAAACACAAAACTTAACTTACTCGGGGATAAACTCTAAACTTAATCTTATAAAATACCCAATCATAAATTATCAATAAAACCCATCTTAACACTTTATACAAAAATCGAGGTATTACAATACTCCCCAACTTGAAAATGATTTCGTCCCCGAAATCAAAGTTAGGTAAACAAGTGAGGATATCTAATCTTCATATCCTCTTCCGACTCTAACGTCACGTTAGCACCTCGATGATGTTTCCATTGTACCTTTAACATAACTACTTCCTTATTATTACGTAACTTTCTAACCGATCTTTCCAAAATCACCTCCGGTTCTTCTACACAACGGCTCTTTTCATCCACTCTTACGTTAGTAAGTGGAATCACATCATTCTCCTCGGCTAAACATTTCCGAAGGTAGCAAACATGAAAAGTATTGTGGATTCCTTCCAATTCAGGTGGAAGATCCAACTGATATGCTTGCAATCCTACTCTCTTAGTTATGGTGAAAGGTCCTAGAAAATGAGGACTCAACTTTCCACGTTTACCAAACCTTATCACGCCTTTCCATGGGGATACCTTAAGCATTACACGCTCCCCAACTTGGAATTCTTTCGGTCTTCTTTTCGGATCAGCATAACTCTTTTATCGATCTTGAGCTGCTTTCATATGCTTCCGAATCTCTTTCACTTTGTCAGCCGTTTGCTGTACAAGTTCAGGACCAGCAAATTGCTTTTCTCCAGCCTCTAACCAGCACACAGGAGTTCTACATTTACGACCATACAAAGCTTCGAAAGGTGCTCTTCAAATACTGGAATGGTAACTATTGTTATACGCAAATTCTACTAACGGCAGATGCGTATCCCAGTTACCTCCAAAGTCTAACACACACGACCTGAGCATATCTTCCAAAGTTTGAATAGTTCTTTCACTTTGTCCATCCGTTTGTGGATGATAAGCAGTGCTCAAATTAACTCTTGTACCCAATTCTTCTTGTAGTTACTGCCAAAACCTCGAGGTAAACCAACTATCACGATCTGACACTATAGACACCGGTATACCATGCCTTGACACTACTTCATCAATATACAACTTCGCCAATCTAACTATTTGTGATGCTTCTTTCATAGCTAGAAAATGAGCACTCTTGGTCAATCGATCCACGATTACCCATATAGTATCCTTTTGCGTCCTTGGTAACTTCGTCACAAAATCCATGGTAATCTTTTCCCACTTCCATTCCGGAATCTCCAAAGATTGAAAACTTCCGTAAGGCTTTTGATGTTCGGCTTTTACTAATGAACATGTCCTACACTTTTCTACTATTTGCGCCACATCTACTTTCATAGCTGGCCACCAATAGTGTAACTTCAAATCCCTATACATCTTAGTACTCCCAGGATGTATAGAATACTTAGATTTATGGGCGTCTTCGAGAATTAACTCTCGATTTTCTCCTATCTTTGGCACCCAAACACGACCTTGAAATAGTTTAATTCCACGACTATCTTCAGTCAATTGAAGATGCTGTTTGCTCATGACTTCTTCTTTCAGATTTTCTTCCAATAAGGCTTCCGTTTGTGCTTCTTTTATCTTTTTAATCAGACTTGATGTCACATCAATCCTAGCGTTAGTCGTTTTCAAGCACCCACTGTATTCTTTTCTACTTAAAGCATCGGCTACAACATTTGCCTTACCGGGATGGTAATGCAATTCACAATCATAGTCTTTAAGTAGTTCTAACCAACTCCTTTGCCTCATGTTCAATTCTTTCTGATCAAAGACATGCTGTAAGCTCTTATGATCAGTGAAGAGAGTACACTTTGTTCCATACAGATAATGACGCAAAGTTTTAATGCAAACACGACCGCTGCCAATTCCAAATCATGGGTAGGGTAATTCTTCTCATGTTCTTTGAGTTGTCTTGATGCATAAGCAATTACCTTGCCTCGTTGCATCAACACACATCCCAAACCCATCTTTGATGCGTCACTATACACGACCAAATCTTCCATTCCTTCTGGTAGTGCAAGAATAGGAGCTTCACACAACTTCTGACGTAAAGTTCTGAAAGCTGACTCTTGCTTCTCAGTCCAAACAAACTTTACATTCTTCCGAGTCAACATGGTCAAAGCAGAAGCAATCTTTGAGAAGTCTTTAATAAATCTCTGATAGTAACCTGCTATGTTGGTTCCCGTTTTGCTTTAAACAAGATTATCAGATCTATTAGTTCAAGTTAATTTATGATGCGGAAGCGTATTTGAAGAACTAACAGATAAGTTTGATAGATTTAGAACAAAACATAAATAAACAGTGAACATAATATTATATCTCAAAGTTTACTGAATATATATATCAAGAACAGGTTTGTGAACCGTGAATAAGAAAAGCTTTAAAACAGATATGACTTTTAAGGTGAATAAGCTTTTGTGTTCTTGATGTTCGATTGAAGTGTGTTTTTATGTGTGTAAGTGTAAGGAAGAACTCAACATGAGTCTTCCTTATATACTACTCTTAAGGGGACCATAAAGCATATGCTACTATTCAAAAGGTACGTATGAATAGTAGAACGGATGTCGTGAACAGTTGCAAGGATGGCATGAACAGTCAGACGTGCTGTATTGCATTTAATGCAGCAGACGTCTAATATGTACTAAGCCCTACTGAGTCCAATTAGAGTTTGACACGTCGATGTTGGACAGGGCATGCTACCATGCAAGTTGATGAACGGGTCCTGTAACAGTAGCAAGATATTATAAATATCTTCAAGTCTCAGTGAGGACCACAGAGGCTCGGTAATGAGTTACAGAGGTTCTGTGGTCTGGTCCTCTGTGGAGCAGTCTTCACCTTTGTTTCCGAGTCTTGGGTCTTCTTTGAGTACAGCAGAGGTTCTGTAGGAAGCCTCTGCTGCTTCTGTAGCTTATTGACCTTGATTTCTCGGTAATGTCGGCAGAGCCTCTGTAAGAGGCTTTCTTCACTTAGCCTATTTTTCACTACTTCTAAGTACTTCTTTGATTAGGAAGATTGAAGCTAACAATCTCCCCCTATGTAGTGAAAAATAAAAAATTTGAACTTTGAGTTTAGTTAGGCTAAGTTAGATAAGACAGAGGTTAAACAATACCTCGAAATTTCTTTCATTTAGAAATATGCCAGAGGCATTTTACATTTGAGTACAATGAAAGATAAACTTTAACTTTGTTTGCAGAGATTGGAGGTCTGAGAATCAGATTTTGGCATCTTTGAAATCGTTGTAGCTTCTGTTGTCTCTTCCGATTCTTCTGATCTCTTTGTAGAAGCTGATACACAGTTCTCTTAGGCAGATTGTGGCGTCTATCTCTCTGATGATAGTATCTGCAACATCTTTATCCATTTTCTTTGTACCTTTGTATTTCACAAGGCTTGCTCTGAACTTGTTCAGAGTACTTGTTGCGTACTTCTAACAGTCCATGCATACAAATAGTTTTGTTTCGCCTTGAGGGTTTTGAAACACTAACCCAAACCGTGGTTCTGTGATGATTGAGTTAGGTACGGCGTCCGGTGGGCAGCGATCTTCTGGTGGTCGTAAATCAAGATGCTTGAGACCAAGATCATTTCCCAGCTGGAAATCTATCATGCTGTAGAGCAGAAGCTTTTCCCTCATCGCTTTTCTCAACACTTGATAGGCTCTAGTGTTTGCCTCTGTGTTGTAGTTGTCCTTTGTCCATTGCAGAAGGTCAGGTAGATCATAAGGATTGATATTTCTTAAATCAGCATCAGCGAAGGTAGTTTCTGAATTGTCTTCTCTTCTGACTTTGTAGAGATTGTACCTGACCTTTGGATAGGTTCTTGTGAAGGAGAATTTGCAGAAGATTACCTTTTTGATCTTGTGGATTGAGAAGACATCTGTTTTGGTTCTTGGTTTTGTCCTTGTGAAGATGTTCTCAAATTCTTCTCTGATCCTTGGATCTGTCACATGATCTATTGGATGATTGGTCTGAAAGGATTGTTTATAGAGGTATTTGTAGACCACTTCTTCCATCTCTTCATGTGTTGGACCAGGTTGTGGTACTCGTCTTCTGAGACTCTCCATTTCTTGAACAACTTCTGCAGCTCTACCAGTTAGAGGAATGTCTGACAAAGGTTTCAATCCATATGCCCAGTCAACTTCTTCAGGCTTTGGGGTTTGAAAGGCATCAAACGCACTCTTCATTAGTTTCTCTGTTGGCTTTGGAAATGTTTTCTTCTTAGGCTCTTCTGTCAGTATTCCTTTGCCCTTGTCTTTTCCTTTTGGCAGGGCAGAGGCTGTTGCTTCTGTAGGTTTGGAGGTTGGCACTTCTGTAGGCTTGATGGGGATTGCCTCTGTGGGTTTTGACATTTGTGATTTAGAGGACTTTCGTGGCGATGGTTCTGTTGGCTTGAGTTGCTCTATAACCTCTGTTGGAGTTTGTTTGTTGACTTCTTCTGTGAGCTCAGTTTCTGTTGATGAAGTATTGACATCGAATCTTTTTGCCATTCTGAAAGCTAAGGTGAACCTGTGCCTTTCTTCTTCTCTCTGCGCCATACGATCACTCATTGTTGTGTGCATCCTTTTCAGAATGTCAGAAGCAGAGGTCGTTGCTCTTTTTGGTTTGGTGGCAATCGACTTTCTTCTCGGTATGGTTTGGGGTGTTTCCACAGAGGTAGGTGTTTTCTCTGTGGTTTCTTCATCTGTTTCTTCCAAAATGATTACCTCAGGGGCAGTTGTTGCCTCTGTGGTTTGCTGATCTGCTTCTGGAATTTTGGTTTCGTCAGGAGATGATTCCACAGAGATGGGTGTTGTCTCTGTGGTCTTTTGGGTTTGTTGTTGTTGGGTTTGTTCTGGAGGGGCTTGGCTGATTGGTTCTGCTGCGATTGGTGGACTTTGTATTCCTCTGCTCGTAGCTTTCTCTCTTAGATTCTCCCCCTCAGGATTATCTGATGGACCAGGTTGGTCATCATCAGAATCATCCTGACTTTTATCAGAAGTACCCTCTGCTCTGCAAGAAGTGTTGGGCTTCTTCGGTAATTCAGCTCCTGCTGCCATCAACTTTTCACAGACATCATCGCAGAGGCCAATCAATGTCGCAAGCTCTGCTTCTTTTTTGAAACGCATTCTGCTGACACTCTTTCTGAAATCCTTGACATAGTTGGCATTTGCAGTTGTGAAGGAGACAATGACTTCTGTGACCTGGTTAATGACGTTCTGTCCGAGCTCTGTAAGCTGTGCTCTGGTCATATAGTCTTTTGGCTGCATCATTTTCGTGTTGCGTATTGCCTCTGCTTGTACTTGTTTTAAGGCATTCTGTATATCTGCAGGAGTAATGCCCTCTGCTCTGATGGATTGCGTATTCATTTGTTCAAGGAAGTTTTTAACAGAGTCCTTGAACGCAGAAGTTGCAGCTGTTCCAAATTCTTGAGCGACAGAAGTAGCTGTAGCTTTGGCAGTAGTTTCGGCAGAAGACTTCATCTCTGAGATGGCGGTTTTTACCTCTGTGGACAGATTGTCCATTTTGGTGTTCAGATTCAGGATAGCCGTAGATGTTGTCTCTGTAAAGGATTTGAAAGAGCTTTGCAACTCTTTCATTGTTTGGTTCACAAAGGTGACAAGGGTTTGGAACTCATCCCTTGATACTTGTGTTCCTTGTGTAACCTCTGGAGGAACACATTCGTCTCCAGAGTGAGTCCCTGTTCCTGGGACACCTTCGTTCACCCTTGTTTGTACGATGGGGGTGGAAGGATTTCCTTCTGATCCTCGAGAAGAAACCTGAGTTTCGATCTCTATAGAAGTTCTGTGAAGAACAGTGTCCAAATCCACTCCAGATGTGGGTATTGGAATGTCCTTCTGTTGACTAGGAGACTTGTCTAGAGTCTCTTCGTCTCTGTGCTCACTACTTCTCTCTGAAAGAAGTTTTGGTCCTAATGTGTGCGTGGCAGAGGAAACGAATTCCTCTGTAGGGTGTTCTAGGGTGATCTGGGGCGATTGATCACGAACAATAGGTGAGTCTCTTTGAGGAGACTCCCTAGGAATGGATTCCCCGGTTTCTGTGGGCACAGAGGTTGAAAGAGTAACCTCTGGCTGGATGGTTTGGGTTAGGATCGAGCTGTGCTGCTCTTTTTCAATAACTCCTTCTGCAGCTAGACCTGCAGAGTTAGAAATGTGGGTTGCACTGGGAGTTGGTTTTGGTTGTGTGCCTCTATTTATCCAGGCATCTTTTCTTGCTTCTTCCTCTGTTAAGCATCCAAGCACTACATCATTGTCTATCATTTCATCCTCTGTAGCTATCCTTCGGCTTGGTGCTTCTTCCCTAGGTTCTGTTGAAGTTTCTTGCTCTGGTCGTAAAAAGTCATACATTTGATGGGATCCGTATAATCTCATGACATGTGGATGATAGAGACCTTTACGTATCCAGACAACTTCTTCTTCATCTGAATCCACCTCTGAGATTTCTATTGCTGTCTCTGTTGTTGCAAATCCCTCTTTTTGTACAACTTCGGCCCCTTTTTCTTTTTCTTCTTCCATCATTTTCTCAGAAGCCTCTGTAATTTCACCTCTATTCCACTCAGCTTCTGTTTGTTCTATTCCTTCTGAAGCTGGGTTTGGACTTCTTCTGTGGACGTCCAATCCTTGAATGAAAGGGTTTTGTAAAATAACAGGGGTGTTGGCTGGTTGATCTTTGGGTGTTGTGTCATCTTCTTGCAGATGAGTGTCAATGCCAGAAATGAAGAAGTCTTGTTCTTCTGGAGAGTGGTGGTCGAGAGGTTGTGCCGTCCACCCTGCTGTATTTAGGGTGTTGGCAATGTCAGGGTTCTGTAAGAAGTCGTTCAGGTCTCCTTGGTGAGCAAATCTATCTGGAGATTGATAGGGTGATTGATATTCTTCTGTAGCCCTTTCTTCTTCTGCAACTTCTTCTTCAGCAGTTTCCTCTTCTGCAATGGTGATCAACTTTTCAAGTGATTTACCATGCTTCTTTTTGGTTTTTCTTCTCTTAGGTTTTGGTGCCCCTTCCTCTGTTGATTTCGATCTTCTTTTCTTCATTTTTGGGGAAGAGGGAGGAGCAGAGGAGCCAATTTTTGTGGCATGAGAAGGTGAAGGTTGATCTTCTGCAGCGCTTGTTGAGGTGCCTTCTGCAGTTTTTCTCTTCTTAGCTTTTGGAGTAGATGCAGAGGTTCTTGATGAAGACTTCTTTCCCATAAGTTCTGCACGTTTGGCTATAAAGCTGAGTTGAATAGCCATGTGCTTTGCTAACTTCTGATCCTTTTCTTCTTCAGTGGAAAGAGGTTTTGCTATCATTGTTCCTAGGGGGACACCTAAACGCGGGGGTGTCATAGGACTCGGTTTAGGAGTTCTATGATCGCGTATATACTCTTTCTTAAGGGATTTATTCGATGCGTAGCGCAGAATCTTCTTTGACAGAGGTCTGCAGTGTGAGTAGCCATCGGTGTGATCAGTGGGGGTATTCTTGTTCATCGGGAACTGTTTGGGGGTTGGTCCTTCCATTGGCCAGTTTTGGATTAGCAGTAGAGGTTCGAACAGTACTCCCAATATTCTTTGGAATTGCAGAGGTGGTTGAAAGTTGGGATCGTTCTCTTTGAGCCTTCTCGTGTTGTTCTTTCTGTCGATGGTGTTTATGATCTCTTGCATCATTATGGTCGCATAATCTAGTGGAAGATCATAGTAAACCCCATACATGATGCTCAAGATTTGATGTGAGCTTTGGTCAATACTCCCTATTTTCCCTGTCAGGCACCTGTTAAGAATAGAGAACAAAGTGTTCCACAGAGGTGGCAATCTTCCTTTGCGGAAGTCATTTCTCTTTCGTAGTTGGGTGTTGTACCCAAGCATTTCCACGAAGCGACAGAGCTCTTCGTCTGTTGGTTGCTCTGCATAACTCTTTAAGCCCAGAAGACCCCTTGTTGGTAGGTTGAATTCAAGTGAGAACATTTTTCTGTTGAACTTGATTTCAAGATGCTCAGATTTATCAGGTCTTGAAATGTACCCTTTGATAAGAGAATCGTCTTTATCAAATCGGCAGCTTTGCCAAAATTGGTTCAGATAACGGACTGGAATTTTGTTTGGGGTTCTTGAGAGTAGAGGGAAGAGGATGTGATTTTCCATTATGTTCAGAAGAATAGCATGGGCTTCGCCGAAAGCAGTGGGTGAGGGGTCCAAATAGCAGTTGCTTGATTTGATAGGAAGTATGGTTTCGAAGTGATCTTTTGCTATGAAGTTTTGCAAGTGTGTCGTCGGAGCAAATTCTGCTGAGTCCCCGGAATCTTGTTGTTCAATAGTTCTTGCAAGGTTGGGGTTTTCTGAATGTTCAGAATGGGCAGGTGAGTGTTCCGGTGAGTTCGCCGGAGAGAGTTCTTGGGAGATAGCTTTAGAAGATGAAGCCATTTGATTTCAGAGCAAGGTTTTTGCAAGCTTTTGCAGGGTTTCGCCGGAGAAGAAGATAAGAGTTTGTAAAAGGTTTTATGAGAGGGTAAGCTTGGTTTTTATAGGAGGATAAAACGGTAGAAATCGAAAGAGTAAAATATATGGCAGTGGATTAACATTTGGAATCCGTACTCGAGTTTGAGCGGCGGGTTCAACTTTCCAATTAAAAACGTTCCATGTACGCCCAATGAAAATGGGACACGTAGGCCTTGTCAGAATATGACAGGACATCGTGCGCGGCCCATTAATGCTAGGCGCGTGAGGTTGTTTTTAGCCACATGAGTTTCACTCTCAGTAAAAGTAACCGTTATTACTACAAAAATGCCCAGAGAACAAAATGGCAGAACTTTTGTGTTTTACAGAAGCTCTGTGATTTTGAAAATCTTGATTTTTAACCTCTTCTCATATATCTCATTGTTATCATGACTCTGTAGGTTCTTCTTTGAACGAAAACGTTTGTAAAGACATTGGAAAGGATCAATAGGATTTTGTTAAGAAATTTGACTCACAGAGGTTTTGTGGCTCTGTTGGAACTTACAGAAGCTCTGTGAGGGCCAGCAGAAGCTCTATGAGGAAAAAAATCTCATAACTAAAATTCTATTAGATTTTCTTATCATCCAATTTTTGATCTGGTTTAAGAGATGTTTTTCGGATATATTTGAAAGTTGGTGTCCGAGAAAACTGTTTTGAAAAACGTTTTGTTCGAGAAGGTCATGGTGTGTGTTTTCGGTTTCCGAGATAACATTCCAAAAGATCGACAGAGGGTTAATTTGTGATCACAGAGCATATTTCCTGCAGAACCTCTGGTGAGCTCAGCAGAAGCTCTATGACCTTAAATTTCTCCTATTTCGAATTTTGTTAAACCTTTTGAACTTTTGATTTTTGAAATGTTATTCATAGTATATTTAGGACATATTTGACAATTCTTGTCCTAGAAAACTGTTTTCCAAAAACCTTTTGTGCGAGAGACATACCTTTTGGTTCTTCTGTTCTCGGCAGTTTTGTCTTACTTCTGTCGATGGAGAATTATCGACATTCTTCTTTGGCTTTCTTTTGAAAGATTTACCTCTGTAGATCATTTCAAGGTCCCTTTTGCTCCCCCTTGATCTAATCACTTCTGTAGATCAAGAATTTTCCTTTTGCTCCCCCTTGATCTATGCTTGGTTCAAAGAATGGTAAGATTTGTATTGAGCATAGATAAATGTTTACCAGAGGTTCTGTAAGGGTTATCAGAAGATCTGAGCGGACCCATAGAAGCTCTGTAACCAAGAATTATTTTTGCACACAAAAACATTTATACTGAAATAAATTTATCAAAGCAATAACTTAAGTAATAATAGATATTTATACTTATTTACAGAAGATAAAGCTATACTTATAGGGGATTTTCACACTATGTTAATCATTCCTAACTTACCCACCAAGAAGTTGAATCTTTTCTCGTCTAGTGCTTTGGTAAATAAGTCAGCGAGTTGATATTCTGTGGGCACGAAATGCATTTCGATTGTACCGTATTCAACATGATGTTTCAAGAAATGGTACCTTATATCGATATGCTTGGTTTTTGAGTGTTGCACAGGGTTGGCAGAGATAGCAATGGTACTTTTGGAATCACAGAAGATGGGTATTTTGAATAGGATGTGGCCGTAGTCTTTTAGCTGAGTCTTCATCCATAGAACCTGAGAACAACAGCTAGCAGCAGCAACGTATTCAGCTTCTGCAGTGGATGTGGAGACACAATTCTGCTTCTTTGAGGTCCAACTGACTAGTTTACCACCTAGGAATTGACAACTCCCAGAGGTACTCTTTCTGTCGAGCATGCATCCTCCATAGTCTGAATCTGTATAAGCTTTAAGACTAAAACTAGAGTTCTGTGGATACCAGAGACCAAGATTGTTGGTCCCCTTCAGGTATCTAAAGATTCTCTTTACAGCATCATAATGTGATTTCTTTGGATTAGCTTGATAACGTGCACAAAGACATGTGGCATGCATAATGTCAGGTCTGCTTGCTGTTAAGTATAACAGAGATCCAATCATACCTCTGTAGAGAGTACATTCTACAAAAATACCATTTGGATCTAAGAATAACTTATTTCCAGTGGCCATTGGAGTCTTCATAGCAGAGGTATCAGAGAGATTATATTTTAAAAGTATGTCAGAGACATATTTGGCTTGATTTATAAAAATTCCCTCTGAAGATTGTTTGACTTGAAGTCCGAGGAAGAATGTTAATTCTCCCATCATACTCATTTCAAACTCACTCTGCATGAGTTTTTCAAAAATTTTGCACTCTTTTGAATTTGTAGACCCAAAAATTATGTCATCTACATATATTTGTACAAGCATTATCTCACTATTTCTGCGTTTATAAAATAATGTAGTATCTGTTGTACCTCTGTTGTAGCCATTTTCTAGAAGAAAGGTGGAAAGTCGTTCGTACCACGCTCTTGGAGCCTGTTTTAGTCCGTATAGAGCCTTTTCAAGATAGTATACATGCCTTGGGAACTTTGAGCTTTCAAAACCTGGTGGCTGATTTACGTAAACCTCTTCTTGGATTTCACCGTTTAGAAAAGCTGATTTTACGTCCATCTGATAGACTTTAAAACCTCTGTGGGATGCGAAGGCTAAGAATATTCTTATTGCTTCGAGCCGTGCGACAGGGGAAAAAGTCTCATCGTAGTCTATGCCTTCTTCTTGTCTATATCCTTTTGCTACTAATCTTGCTTTGTTTCTGATGACCACTCCATCTTCATCCTTCTTGTTTCTGTAGACCCATTTAGTCCCAATGGCCTGTTTCCCTCTTGGCAGAGGTACTAAAGTCCAGACTCTGTTACGCTCAAATTGTAGAAGTTCTTCTTGCATGGCGTCTATCCAGTTTGGGTCATCTAGGGCTTCAGAAATCTTCTTTGGTTCTATCACACTAATAAAATTTGTAAAGAAACAAAAATTAGCAGTGGCAGACCTTGTTTTTACTGAGTCAGAAGGTTCTCCAATTATTTGGCTTTGCGGATGACTTTTTGTCCATTGAGTTGTGCATGGAAAATGATCATCAATGTCATCCAAACTTTCTTCAGAGGCTTCTTGTGTTTCTTCTTGTGTAGCCTCTGTCGTTCTTCGTGCCTTGGTAGATGATTCTACCGTTTGTGGAATGATTGGTATGAGTGGTGGTGGAGTTTGTTCCTATGAGGACGTATAGTCTTGGTCCTCGATTTCCTCTGTAATTGGTTCTTCTGTGGTTTGTGCAGCTTCTGTGGTCGTTTTTCTTGATGTTTCATCTTCTGCACTTTCTTCTGCTTCGGCAATTGCATCTGTAGTATTTATAGAAGAAGATGGAGCATTATTTGGACCAGTTAGAGTCATACCTGTAGGATTTTGTCCGACAGAGGATGGTTCTTCAGAAACTCTAATGGTTCCAACAGAAGGATCAATGTCATTGTGGAACATTTCCAAAAATAGAAGATCCAAATCTTCTTTTGTTCTTGAGATGTCAGAGGATTTTCCTTTAGTTCCGAGTTCTGAACTGATTTGCTCAGAAGTCATTTGGAATGAATCATCAAAAGAAACATTGATGCTTTCTACAATCTTGTGAGACTTTGTAAGGAATGTTCTGTAGGCTTTGGAAGTGGCAGAGTATCCAATGAATTTGCCTTCATCAGCTTTTACATCAAACTTTCCTCTTGAATCTCTGTCGTTTAAGACAAAGCTTTTGCATCCAAATACATGGAAAAATTTGATGTTTGGCCGCCTTTTGTTAATCAATTCGTAAGGCGTCTTGAGGTGTCTTTTCACAACGGTTGAACGATTCTGAGTATAACACGCAGTAGAAATTGCTTCTGCCCAAAAGTTCATTGATAATCCGCATGCTGACAGCATAGTTCTTGCGGCTTCTACAAGTGTTCGATTCTTTCTTTCGACAACACCGTTCTGTTGTGGAGTGCGAGCGGCAGAGAAGTTCTGTGATATTCCTTCTGTAGAAAGATATGCTTCAATGACACAGTTTTTAAATTCTGTGTCGTTGTCACTTCTTAACTTCTGTATTCTGCAGTCATAAAGAACTTGGATTCTTTTCATTAGATTTATCAATACATTTGGAACATCAGATTTCTTTCTAACAAATTCAACCCATGTGAAACGTGAATACTCATCAATTAGGACAAGTATGTATTTCTTGCCACCTAGGCTCTGTATGGCAATGGGACCGCAGAGGTCGACATGAAGCATGTACAGAGGCCTAGTGCAAGACACGTCTGTTTTGCCTTTGTGGGAAGCCTTTCTATGTTTTCCCATTTCACAGGCCGAACACAAATGATCCTTATTGAATTTAACATTTGGCAAACCTTTAACTAGATTGAGTTTTACTAGTTTATCCAAGGTGTGAAAGTTTAAGTGACAGAACCTGTTGTGCCATAACCAAGCTTCTTCACTTTTGCAGGCTACTAGGCAAACTTTGTCCTTGTATTTTGAAGTAAAATTCATTAGGTATAGATCACCTCTTCTTTCAGCTCGCATAAGTTCAATTCCTGTGTTTTCACTCTGTAGAGAGCAGAAAGTTCTTTTGAATAACACATCGAATCCTGTATCACAGAGTTGACTTACGCTTAGTAGGTTGTGTTTGAGGACATTCACATATGCAACTTTGTATACAGAGACATTTTCTTTCTGTATGACTCCATAGCCTTTGATGTGTCCCTTCATGTTGTCTCCAAAAGTTACAGATCCACCATCGTGTGTTTCTTTGTATGTGGATAGTAATCTTCTGTTGCCAGTCATGTGCCTTGAGCATCCAGAGTCAAGATACCAAATTGGCACATGTTGCTTCTGTAAGACAATCACAGAGATTTAGGTACCCATATCCACATGGGTCCAATATTGTTAGAATTTTTCAAGTTTGCCTTAGCATTCTTGAAATACATTTTATCTTTTGTAGAAGAATCAGATTGTTTCTCTTTTGGTTCTGACTTTCGAATTCAGTGGTGAGAAAGCAATCTGGACTTGAGAAGTGTTTATTCAATTTAAACATAAGATCAAAACAATGACAGTATTGAATATGAGATGTGATTTGTTTGAACTTTTCATTGAATTCTTTGAACTGAGCCACAGAGACATTACACTCTTTCTTTACATTAGATTTCCTATTACAAGAAGATCTATGAATACTAGAATGTTGTTTGCAAAAGTCTTGTTTAGTTCCTGCCTTCTGTGACTCTCTTCTGTGGTGAACATCTTTCTTCACTGTCACAGAGGAAAAATATTTGTTAGCTTCAGGCCATTTTCCCTTTTGTTGCCAAGTGGGATTCTCTTTGATTTTCCTTAAAGGTTTTGAAAATTTTAAGCTTTTTGGATTTTCAGAGGCCTTTTTCAGATTTTCAAGCTCTGTAGAGGTTTTGACTTGTATACACATTTTGAGAAAATCTGGATGGATAGGTATCTCTGTGATTTTCTCTTTTGGAGAAATTGTTCTGTTAAGAACTTCATAGGAGAATTTGACATCCTCTGTGTCACAGTGAATTATCCCTGATTTGAAATCAGTCTCTGAGTCGTTAGAGGATGAATCGTCCTCATATGCAGAGGTTGAGTCATTTCTTTCGACAGAGGCTGTATTTTCTGAGCATGTATCATACGAGCTTTCTTCCTCTGTAGAAAAACTTTCATAGATGGCAGAGGTTTCTAATGAGATCTCTTCAGTGAGTTTTTGATCTATAGAAGATGTACAGAGATTTTCTAAAACATTTGATTTCAAAACTTCCAAAATTTCTTTTTCAATAGATTTTTCAAGTTTTTCTTCTGAAAAGATGGGTTTAAACTCAGGAGCTTCTGCTGACAATTTTTTTCGACATTTATCATACAGACAAAAGCGACCTGTGTTTGAGTCTCTGGTTTACCAAACTTAAAGATACCAATCTGATCTTGTGTTTTCAGATATTTCTTTGGTTTGATTCCTCTATTGACAGAGGTTGAAGATGATGAATCTATGTTTTCAAACCACACATTGATCATCTTTGTATGTTTCCTCAAGTGAGGTTCTGCAGAGATTTTAACCCTTTTACTTACAGAGAGTAAGTTTGGAAAGTTTGGTTTGTTAGTTTTTCCCAAAACAAATAGAGAGGACAGAGGTTTTAGTCGTTTATTTTCAACTCCTAAGGTAATATCACTGTACCCTATACCTCGTCTTGCTATTTGAGAGTTTACCTTTTCATATACCTTCTGTGCATCTTTATAGTTTTTAATTAAAACTTCTCTTCTTAAAAGATCTTGCCAAAGTACCTCTCTTTCTTTTTGAAAGTATTCTTTGAGAGCTCTTATGTCTGTAGTTTCACTTCTTGAAACTGAAAGTTCTTTTGTTTTGATTTTTAAAGCATAGGTTAAATCATAAATTTGCCTTTTTAAAGGATCTATATTTTTGCTCCAATATTTTTCGACTTTTCCTTTTTCTTCAAAGATTTTGGCTTTTTCTTGAGTGAGAAGCCTTACTTCTCTCTCATTAAAGGTCAGCTTTTTCTGAATGCTTTCAGTTATCTCTTTCAGTTCAATGTTAAGTTTAAATAAATCATCATCTACAGAATTAGTACTTGAGGCAGAGTTTGAAATGGATACCTCATTGTCAGTGCCGGAGTCAACTTCTGCCATGCCATAGAACAGGGCATTTGTGGGAAATTCATCATCAGAGGTAGAGTCTGATTCGAAGTCTTCTTTGTTTGCCTCAGAATGCCCTTTGTTCGCCATTAGAGATTTTTGTGCGTAATACTCAGCCTTCTTTTTTGTAAAAAGCTGAGTCCTTCTGTGGGCGATTTGGTCTACTTCTGCATTCTTTTGCGAAATGACCTGGCTTGCCGCAATTGAAACAACCTTGGGAGATGTTTCCAGTTCGGTCGTCAGACTTCTGTAGGTCTCCACCTTTCTCTGTTCGGCATTCGTTTGCGTAATGACCGGGTTTACCACATTTGTAGCATTCTTGTGTGTGGCCTACCTTGTCATCTGATCTCTGTCGATCATTTCCTCTGTAGCTTCTGTCGCTCGACCTCTGTAGGTCATCATTTCTGTAGTCTGACCTCTGTCGGTCACTTGATTCTTCTCTTCTTCCGTCATCTCTTCTACCAGAATTCCTTTGGTTATTTCTAAACTCTCTTGTCAATAGAGCCATTGATTTAGCTAATGACGGAAGAGTTATCTCTTCCTCTATCAGCTCGTCTTCTTCACTATCAACCATTACCATCTTCTTTTTCTCCTTCTTTTTCTCCTCTGTAGATCTCTCATTTCTTGGTCTGTCTGCAGCCTCTGTAGATTTACTAACCAATGCGTATGGCACAATGGTTAGTGTTTTAGCTTGAGCTATTTGAGGCTCTTGTGCAGCAAGTGTTCCATAGAGATCAGAGAGTGTCCAGGAGTCTAGATCTTGATTTGTTTGTAAAGACATAGACAACTGAAGCCACTCATCGTTCAGGCTCTTTAGAAACATGACGTTATTTTCTTCCGTGGTTCTGTGAATACCAGACTTTTTGCATTTGTTTATGAGAGAGTTGAACCGGTCGTATGTTGTTTGAAGAGATTCTGTTGCAGAGGCTCTGAAAGCATGATATTCATTTATGTATTGTGCCCTTCGGTTCTTCTGAGTTTTAGCACCCCCTTCCAATTGTCTTTCTAATTCTTTCCAGAGATCGTGAGCTGTTTCGCATGCATCTAAGGATTGAAAAAGTTCGTTGGAAATTGCCATGATCAATATTCTTTTTGTTTTATGTGCAACTTCATCTTCTGCCTTATCTTCATTTGACCATTCTTCTCTTGGCTTAGGTTTTTGATGTTCAGGGATTTCAGCAGATTCAGCAGTAGCTGGTACACGTGGCATAGTTATCATCGGAACTGGAGGAAGATTGTAAAGATATTGTTTGAGAGTTTTTTCCAGTACCCTCAAAGAAATGAACCATTCTTATCTTCCATTGAGGATACTCATCTCTAAGAAGAGTAGGAGGTTTGGTTAGTGAGCCAGCAGTGAAAAAGTTATTTGTATTTGTCATTTTGAGGAAAGGATAATCTGATGGAGGATTTCTAAGTATGAAGATCTGGAAGGTTTTCTGGGTACAACTAATATCCAGAAATATGGTGATGAAGAGAAAGAAAATAATCTATCAAATAAAAGTTGTAAAACGAGGATCACTTGATATTGAAAATAAGGTGAATAAGCTTTTGTGTTCTTGATGTTCGATTGAAGTGTGTTTTTATGTGTGTAAGTGTAAGGAAGAACTCAACATGAGTCTTCCTTATATACTACTCTTAAGGGGACCATAAAGCATATGCTACTATTCAAAAGGTACGTATGAATAGTAGAACGGATGTCGTGAACAGTTGCAAGGATGGCATGAACAGTCAGACGTGCTGTATTGCATTTAATGCAGCAGACGTCTAATATGTACTAAGCCCTACTGAGTCCAATTAGAGTTTGACACGTCGATGTTGGACAGGGCATGCTACCATGCAAGTTGATGAACGGGTCCTGTAACAGTAGCAAGATATTATAAATATCTTCAAGTCTCAGTGAGGACCACAGAGGCTCTGTAATGAGTTACAGAGGTTCTGTGGTCTGGTCCTTTGTGGAGCAGTCTTCACCTTTGTTTCCGAGTCTTGGGTCTTCTTTGAGTACAACAGAGGTTCTGTAGGAAGCCTCTGCTGCTTCTGTAGCTTCTTGACCTTGATTTCTCGGTAATGTCGGCAGAGCCTCTGTAAGAGGCTTTCTTCACTTAGCCTATTTTTCACTACTTCTAAGTACTTCTTTGATTAGGAAGATTGAAGCTAACATGCTAGACCTAAGAAACTTCTTATTTCAGACGCGCTCTTTGGTGTCTCCCAGTTCGTCATTGCTTCTATCTTTGTCGGATCTACTTTGACTCCTTCCGAAGTAATCACATGCCCTAGAAATTGTACCTCTTTTAACCAGAATTCACACTTTGAAAACTTTGTGTACAATTTCTCCTTCCTCAGAACTTCTAAGACTTCACGAAGATGGTATTCATGATCATCTTCATTCTTCGAATAAACAAGTATGTCATCAATGAATATAATGATAGACTTGTCTAAGAATGGTCGACATACTCTGTTCATCAGATCCACGAACACAGCTGGAGCATTTGTCAACCCAAATGGCATTACAAGAAATTCATAATGCCCATACCTTGTTCTGAATGCCGTCTTTGGAATATCTTCATCTCTTACTCGAACTTGATGATACCCCGACCTCAAATCAATCTTGGAAAAGCATCCCACACCTTGGAGTTGATCAAACAAATCATCAATCCTTGGAACCGGATACTTGTTTTTAATAGTCACCTTATTTAGCTCGCGATAGTCGATGCACATTCTCATAGTCCCATCCTTTTTCTTAACAAACAATACTGGAGCTCCCCAAGGTGAAGAACTTGGTCTAATATAACCCTTGTCTAATAATTCTTGTAACTGAGACATCATTTCTTTCATTTCGGCTGGCGCTAAGCGATACGGTGCACGCGCTATTGGTGCCGATCCAGAAATAAGATC